>CM023833.1:15187754-15787754 GCA_013266295.2 Branchiostoma floridae x Branchiostoma japonicum
CGTCCAGGCGAAGATTTTGCTAAGAAACACGCTAAAATCACCTGTCGCAACCACTAGTAACGCACAAAACGTCGGGTTCAAACAATGAAAACGTGTGAATTGACTTAATTTTCAGTCATAGTTTACACCTATCCACCAAACCGTCTTGCCACAGGTGGATGAACTTGTCCAGCTGGCGTCCATACTAAATCTGATGCCGTTTTATTTTTGTCGCAAGGTTTTGTCTAACTTACGTTACCGAAAGATAGACGGGTATAATTCGCCCACGAAAAGACATTTCACAATAATTTTCACACTGTCTTATCCACTAGACTGTGTTTATGCGAAACAAATCCATGGCAGGGAGAACAAAACACGAGTATCGGAAAAATGACAACAAAAAACACGGTCAGGCCGTTTGTCAATTTTTAATTCTAACTTACGTTACCATGGTTATTCCATTGAGATTAGAGACAGATACTTGCACTTCCATTCATCAAAAAGAGGGTCATCAGATATACATTTGCATGTAAAATTTATAGCGTAAGGGCTGACGGCTTAGATTGTATTGATCATCATAAGCATAATTCTAACTTACGTTACCGTCTAACTTACGTTACCATTTTTTTCTTCACTGTGTTATCGAATTTACAGGAAAAGGATACGATGCAAAGTTCGATTAACAGCATTTTATCAACTGTAACAATACTGTAGTTGGCCTTGTCTTGTACAGAAGGTTTACTCTCCCTGCTTTCATCTCCAAGCAGATGTAGCACGTGAGCTTGTTTTGGCTATTTGCTGGTGTCTTTGGTGGTTTGTACCGGAGATTACCATTTCTATAGACAAAAAACTTAATATCTCGAAAAGTATAGGTGGTAGCACCGTACAAAATTGACAAAAGATAGTCGACAATACTGGTAACAAGTTCAGCACATTTGTTAGGTATTTGGAAGAACTTTATTTTTCACCATTTTCTACCCCCAATTGCACACGTTAACGGAGAATGGGCGTATAACGCTATATAGATATGACTGGGTAATTGTTTTCTCAATACAACAATCAGCAACGTTGATGAATAAACTTTAAGATTTCTTTGGATTTGTACGTCCATGTACGGAGGTTTGTTTTTTGTTTGCCTGTGTGTCTGTATTTTCTAATACAGAAGAGTCTCAGACAGCGAAGGGGGAAATGGTCTAACCGCAGACTGACAGAGGTCAAAATGGTCTCCCCCCAGGTTGGGAGGAAGTGCATAGTATGTATGATAGAGGAACTCAGGAACTTGAGGATTGTGTGTGCGCAACAATGGAATGTGCACAGAATCAGAAAGAAATTCGGAATAATAAATAAAACAAGAAATACACATAAACTCTAAATACTTCACGAAGTTGTGGATATTGTGATTTTCTTTCACTCAACCAGTAATTCTCTCACCTTGTTTACGTTTCGATGTCTATCAGACACCTTCCTGGGAGCTGATAGACATCGAAACGTACGAAAGGTGAGAGAATTACTGGTTGAGTGAAAGAAAATCACAATACCCTAATGTTCTATGAAAATCCTAATATACTATGTTCTACCAACCTGATGAAATTATTTTCGGAAGGTGTGATTTCTTGGTTTTAGCTGATCTGATTCTCCCAATTCTTTACCCATTGATGCGACAGGCACCTTATATAACATTAGGGGAACCGACAGAAAATCTAAAACAATCATTTTTAATTGAATATACTTATGTTTAATTGATTTTACATATATACACACACACACACACACACACACTACCTATATATACTAGTATATATACAGAGAGAGAGACAGAGAGAGAGAATTGCCATGTAACATCACGCTGGTATGAAAACCTCGGTCTTTATCCACTCTCCAATTTTGTGAATTCAGTAAAGCCTCAACACGTATCCAGCCTTACTCTCCGGCTTACACATGACACACGGATTTGCAATAAAACTGTTAAGTATGTTCCCGATGATTTGTTCTGAATCTGGTCGGTTATTCCGTGACAACCGGCTTGCACATATTTAACTCGTGAACAATACAGACTCAGGACAATTGTCTGTCATACAATAAAAAAACAATAAAGACAATAATGGCCACGTCTGTAGTCCATTTCTCCAAACACAACATCTGCTGTGTACGGTGGAAACGACACATGGATAGAATAAAACCTGTCAGCTGAAATTTTCCACCTGACTTCATGACAGGTTGGAGACGGAGACAACTGTAATCGCAGTGCTCAAAATTACACCTGTAACGGGAAGGATGACACAGGGCCGCTGATTATAGCTTTCTTTTCAAGCTTCCCGGCACAGGTGCATCGATTTATCATTATCTTGTCAAAATATATATCTATATGTCCCCAAGTTACCTCCGCCATTTCTTAGTCCTGCTACCTGTACAAAGGGAGCCTGAACCAATCCTTGTTGTGTAAGGTCTCGTCTTGTCATTGGAGATTGATGAGTTGTCATGAATATTTTATAAGAGGCAATTCGGAGCCACTAGAGACTATTGAAAAGTTTTTATTTTCCCCCAAACAGCCACTGACTTAGTTATGATGAATTTGCTGCCCTTTGACATCAAGGGTCTCCCTCTACTTTGATCTGGCGGCACAAATGGTTCACATGGAGAGGGTGATTAGGGGGTGGGGACAAGATGGACAGGGTGACGTCAGCTTGCATTGCTAGCTAACGTTATATTGAACGAATGAATGAATGAATGAATGAATGAATGCATGAATGAATGAATGAGTGAATGAATGAATCCATCTGCGAATCTCTAATCGGAAGAAACGTCGTGATGACGGAGAAAATGTAAACATGCATGTAACACAACGCGAACAGGTTTCATTTCTTGTTACCGAGAACGTTTAACTATCCTGGCAAATGTAAATGCCCTACAGCGAATATTTTCATTAGTATGTGAGTTTTACTATATGTGCAGTGTAAAGGGAACATGTTTTATTTCTTGTAGTTACGAACGTTGTGTTATAGAAAGGTGTATATTTCATGATTTTATGATTATGTCAGACCATACGAACTATAAGACACTATCACCATTAGAATTGGGGCAAATGTAGACATGTTGAATACATACTACAGATATACAGGCTGAGACAGCAATTTCAGGATGGCAATGACATCTCACTGACAAGATAAACCTATCAAGATTTTTATTCAGATTGTCTCCACACACACATGTACACACACCTCCCCACAATAATGATCTAGACTCAGAGAGGACCACACAACAGCAAATATGTATTCTTTAGCCTATAAAAGGTAATAGTAACAAAACGGGACTCAAATTTGACTCTTATACACAAGAATTTGGGAGAGTCGTCAACGTTCAGAGTGGGTCAGATCATAGGCTGGGTGCCAGACTGTAGCCAGGGACTGTATACAGGCTAGCTCCTCGACCCCAGGGCCAACATTCCCCCAAGGAAATTTTACCATAGACACCTGAGCAACACTCAGGGTCTAACTGGAGGCTGGTTTGTACACTGGCCCTGACAACAGTCTGGCAGCCAGGCTAGTGAGATTGTGGAGGTCCTATTAAACCTCCTTGTATTAAAGATTAACAGTGTACATACTCGTACGAGTGCCATAGTTTAGTCGTTAGTAGATTGAGCAAAAATATATCAGTCTTTGCAAATGTCAAATGCTCTCATGTACTCCAGTTAGTTTGTATGTGTACAGACTGTATCACAGCTACATGTGCACCGGTGATAAACAGCGTTATGTACCGCAGTCTCGGTCGTGTTGGCTGGGAGCATATCTCCCCATGTGTACCGTGTCACAGCGAGTAAATACGATACACTGGAGACTCTTTGCAAAGTGTTTCTCTCTTCGTGCGCCAAATCCGCGCAAAAAGCAGGTCTTACGACAATTTCCGTCTTGCCGGTCCACCTGCGAATCTCGGCTCTAATCGGATGAAGCCCGCCGGGTTGACGGTTATTGATTACCGCCTTGTGCCGACACTGGCACAGACGTTCTAACACACGACACTTCTTACGGTTTTATGGACCAGGATCGTGTTTTTAAACTCCTCACTGCACCTGATTCCTGTACAGGGTAAGGCCCATTAGTCTACTGTTGAAATAGACGACTTGCTACATCGGACAAATTGTGGTAAGCAAGTTTTAAACACTGTCGCTCGTTATGATGAACTACCTAAGAACTCTTCAACGGTAGTTGCCCGAGTGGAAAGGATCTCTTCTACACCGTGGTAGTCTTCTCATGGTGAGGTGGGAAGTCAGGTGAAGGGACTCTCTCACACTCACCCCTTCTTTCATTTCATGCTCATTTCAGTCTACTTTCACAAGAATTCTCTCCGCTTTAAGTTTCCCTCCCCATCCCTCATTTACCTGACCGTTGAGTATTCCACCTATTTAAAGCTGAAAACAGTATTTTGATCGATTTTTGCTCAATCCCCCAAGTTGCGTGAATCGATCACCGTTTGTGAGCCGTCCATCAGCCATGCATTATTTAACGTTAACTCCGGAGATAAAGGGCAAAGTTATTGACTGCGGTGGGTTGAGCCGGGCAGACATCAATTAGAGACCTCTAATGTGGAGGCAGGGAGCATTCTCCTGTAACAGCTATCCGGCACGGCGGCCCGCCTCATTTATTACACAGACCCATCTTTGTGGCGCTTTTTTATCTTCATGCTGTACCTGGAATTTCTCAGCTTTTCCGCCGTAAGGCCAAGCATTGAAAATCTGTTCTAACTCCAGGGTTTTGGAACGAATGTGAAGTTCTGTGAACAAAAGCTCACCTCTGATTGAACGAATCTCGTGGATTTTCGGCCCTTTTCCCTCTATACTTTGCACAAAGTCATGCTATCTTACGTATTGATCGACACTTCCTCCCCTACTGACAGTCACTACGTTTTCCTACTGACTGACACTACCTTGCCTACTGTGATTGACACTACCTCGCCTACTGACCAACACTACCTCGCCTACTGACTGACACTACCTCGCCTACTGACCAACACTACCTTGCCTACTGACTGACACTACCTCGCCTACTGACCAACACTACCTTGCCTACTGACCAACACTACCTTGCCTACTGACCAACACTACCTCGCCTACTGACCAACACTACCTTGCCTACTGACTGACACTACCTCGCCTACTGACTGACACTACCTCGCCTACTGACTGACACTACCTCGCCTACTGATTGACACTACCTTGCCTACTGACCAACACTACCTTGCCTACTGACCGACACTACCATGCCTACTGACTGACACTACCTCGCCTACTGACCAACACTACCTTGCCTACTGACTGACACTACCTCGCCTACTGACTGACACTACCTTACCTACTGACTTACACTACCTCGCCTACTGACCAACACTACCTTGCCTACTGACCAACACTACCTTGCCTACTGACTTACACTACCTTGCTTACTGTGACTGACACTTCCTCGCCTACTGACCAACACTACCTCGCCTACTGACTGACACTACCTCGCCTACTGACTGACACTACCTCGCCTACTGATTGACACTACCTTGCCTACTGACCAACACTACCTCGCCTACTGACCGACACTACCATGCCTACTGACTGAAACTACCTCGCCTACTGACTGACACTACCTCGCCTACTGACTGACACTACCTCGCCTACTGACTGACACTACCTTGCCTACTCACCGACACTACCTTGCCTACATGATCAACACTACCTCGCCTACTGACTGACACTACCTTGCCTACTGACTGAAACTACCTTGCCTACTAACAGACACTAGCCGATTTCTGAACCCTTTTCATGCTTTCTCGAGCTCCACAGCTATTAGGAATGTTACTTATAGCGTTCAGACGTACAATGATAAGAAAAGTTGCAGAAGCTGCACGGTATGCTAGCACAAGGTGACGTCACACAACTGGTGCATCTTTGCTTGATTGGCAGGTGCGAAGAACGACACAACATCTCATTTTAGATAGCCTTCCCGTCCTCACACTGAACTTTCAGATCAGTTATCACATAATATCATACAAACAAAATATACTACACTAGAAGTATTAAAACAGTCAAAATATCAATGACACAGATAACCATTATTACACAGGAAATGGAAGAGGCATCCCAGTACTTAAACAGCCCCACCAAATCTTTAACTAGAGTCAGCAGAAAATAAGGTGTCATTCGGCTGTTTATTGCATGTTATTACGTGTGGTTAAAGAGACTGGTCTGTTTCACCTGTCGTGTTATGTTATGCAGTGTTCTGCTGTACAATGCTGTATCTTGTTGTATTACTGTGTGGCCCATGTTTTGTACTTTGTACAATGTCACGGTTTGTTTCTCATGGCTGTGTTGCGGTGTGCTGTACTGCATTACGCGTTGGGGCGTGTTGTTGAGTTTTATGCTGTGTTTGTTGTGTTGTGTTGTGTTGTGTTGTGTTGTGTTGTGTTGTGTTGTGTTGTGTTGCGCTATGCTGTTTTGGCGATGTGTTTTGTTTTGTTGTTGTGCCATACATGGTGTGTTGCATTGCGTTGTCTTGCCTCGTCTTGTGCTGTGTTTTTTTGCGTTATGCTTTGTTGTTACGTTGTGTTGTCTTCAATTGTCTTTTGCCGTGTTGTTGTGTTATTTTTTTGTTTTCTTGTTACGTTGTGTTGTGTTGCCTTGCATTGCCTTGCGCCGTGTTGTAATGTTGTAGTGGTGGTAAAGGTTTGTGTTTAAAGCATTTTCAACGACATGTAGCATTTGCCATGTAGTCTCTAATACTAGTAATACTAAAATGCAAGATAATAAACGTGAATTAAAACTAAATCGTCATTACGTTTCCCTAACTTGCTCGTGACCCGTTCCCATATTACAGTTTTCCGACCTGCACGTTTCTCCAAGTACATTAAATATTACCAGGATAGAGTTTGACCGGGACAAGTGAACCGCCAACTCTCTCCCACCAGGCCGAAAAGAGACGCCGTTTTGTCGCCAACGAAACGTCGTCTTTCCGCAGCATTTCACTAGAAGCTTTATCTGAAAACACATCTGCGGACCCCATGTTTTCTTAATTTAATCCTGTTTAGCGATCACGCAATCGGAGGAAACATCCATTGCCGTCGTTCTGTGTCGTGTCAGATAACTAACCACTGTGTACCTGAACTCTACCGGATCTAACAAGAAAGCCTGGTAGATTTCGATAGATTTGTGATTTTTTTCGTAAAAAAAAAGAATGGTAGGAGCGACAGCTGCCTGTCAAGTTTGATTGTCACACGGATGAGGGTTTTCGTGAGGGTGTCCCGTTTGTTCTTGTGTAATGGGGTAAGATGACATAGAATACCGCCTGGGGTCGCACCCGTGCACGCAAGAATCGTGCAACCGTGCACGGCAAAAACGCGAGCACGCTTTCATCCCCGCATTTACCATGGAATAAAGTCTCCTTTTTCATCACAAAAATCACCACAACAAGCTACAGTTTTCTTCAGAAAGCATACTTAGTGCCTTTGTTAAATTTTGATGTTATCTTTTAAAGGAAATATCGTTAGGTTTGGGCTCCAAACCCCTTTAAGATCATGAGAGCTGGCACAATGGCTTCGTCATGTTACACTGGGGTTTAAATCATACCACTCTCACGAAAGAGGGTCATTATCTGATCGCATGCACACTACCGACGCTAACAATTTTAAATTTGACACATTTTGTTGCTACACACACTATATGTTGGATCCGCTTTCGTGAGGTTGGTTTGGTTTGGACAGAAGGCCTGATGGTACAGCAGCCCGCTCTAACTGTTCCACCTTCCGTTCACGCTTCAAAATGACAGTCTTTCTGCGTAATGAAAACAACTTGTGCTTGACTGGAGTTTTACCCCGCAAAGTTCAAGCTTTTCCTGGTGACAATAGTTATGACGCAGGGCGGGATGAGAGACAAATTGTGGATGACCATGGATGACAGGAAACCCACTAAGCCTGGCAAGGTAAGTCCACAACCACGACTTTTACGACTGTCATGGGTCACTATATTACTGTTGTGGTGGTATTACCGACAAAAAATCATATAATAATCCATAGAAATAATGCGAAGACGTAGACTCTAGACAGATACTTTCTAAAAGTACTGGACACTAAGAACAGGCGGATTCATGGACGAGAATTGGGAGACTAAAACTTGGCCGTGCCACCGTGTATTTACCTGTATGGACAGTTGTTCGGGTCACCTTGAGATATATGAAAAATCACCTGATGTTCTCTTAAAGTTGAAGGGGTGAACTCAACTTCCCGGAGTCACCTGTACCATGTCACAATGCACAGCAAGACCGAAATCACACACATGAATGTCTGAATATAGCTATATATATCCCTTGTTCAGATTGTTATTTCCTTCTGTATTCTAAACCAACCATGGGTCACTCCAGGTGCATGAATTCTATCGGCTACTTCCTCTTCCACAGAACGTAGAACGATCTTTCTCTTGTCTTTCCCTCTGTGATAGCAGAGACAGTGATACAACTTAACGTATCAATAGGCGACGTCGACGTCTGGTGCTGGTATATTTGCTGTGTCATTTTCCCATCTAGTCATGTCGCAATGTTTACCATTTTGTTGCATAATTGCCGCCGCTATAACGTTAACTTAGCTCTAGCTGTCCTATTGAGTGCTTTGTCCACAGTGTTCTAATGTTTCAATACCCAAACCCATTGCAGAAGTTACGATTTTTGTTTCGAATTCCCCTGAAATTCTGTATTTTACCTTCCACATCGTTACAAGTAGTTGTTCCGTGCACCAGAGCGGGTATTCTGACACGAACGGTGGGGGAGTGTCTGTCATGTTATGGTTTGGTGTGTGCTCCTTTGACAATCGGCGGTTTTTGATACGATGCCTTTAGTGACAGAGAACACAGCCCACATATTTTCATAATCGTTTGTCCATAGTGTTACTGCATTGTTTTGATGGTTATAATACAGTGTTTAACTCTGGGATGGATTCTAGTGGCATCAGTGTTTCCTCTTGTTGTTGTCAATTACTGCGTGTGATGGCATTGTTGGTCAAAAGTTCTGGTTTCCTACGATATGTCGAGTCATTTTCATGTTTGCTGCCCAGAAACGCCCTACCTGTACATGGGAACACCATTTCTGTCAGCTCTTTGTTATTTGTACGAAGATGAAGAAATTAGCGGGTTTGCCAAAGCTGTAAGTAGCTGAAAAGACGAGCACCACGCCCATTAAATTACAACACTATGATGTGAGGTGAAAGTCAGCTGGGCTCGTTCCCATGTTAAAAACGTCCACATCTACACAAAGTACCAGCATGTGCACGTTGCAGTTCTTGATTGGCAGTTGGGGTCAAAAACACTTTTTCATGTCGAAGACATAAGAACGCAGACCCGGTAGGGTTTTTTTTTATTCTGTATGTACTGGTGTTTGTTCCCTGTTATATGACTCTGTCAAGAAAGCACTCAATACATAAACGGAAACAGAAAAAGGAGCAGATTTTAACATTTACATACAGAGTCCATGGAAAATACGTTATTAATAAAACTTTTGAATGGCAAGTAAGCATCCGAATATAGAATTGCAGAATGGAGAAGATTACAGTACAGAAATATTTTGGTTGCAACAAAAAGTTAAGGCATGTTTCTAGGTACATGTATCTGTAGCTTATCATAATTTCCCCTATCTGTAACAGCAGGGCATCATCCGGGATATAGAAAATATACGAAGCGCGATGTATTCAAGACATAGATAATTCCACTGAAAACATCTTAGGACGGCTTACCACAGAGGAACTAACTAAACGGTCGCGTCTGTCTGTCTGTCTCACTGTCTGTCTGTCTGTTTGTCTCTCTCTCTCTCTCTCTGTCTCCCTCTCCCCCCTCTCTCTCTTTGTACGTGTATGTATATATCGCCCATTCTTCGTTAACGTGTGCAATTGCTGTCGCATGATAGTAGCGGGCCACCAAGTTTTTAAAAGAAGCAATAACTGCGTATCTTGTGCTTTCCTGTTATCAATACATGATAGTAATATACTAAGTTATGTTTTACCACAACTGTCAGCTGCCTTCGGGTCGTCCAGGCGAAGATTTTGCTAAGAAACACGCTAAAATCACCTGTCGCAACCACTAGTAACGCACAAAACGTCGGGTTCAAACAATGAAAACGTGTGAGTTGACTTAATTTTCAGTCATAATTTACACCTATCCACCAAACCGTCTTGCCACAGGTGGATAAACTTGTCCAGCTGGCGTCCATACTAAATCTGATGCCGTTTTAGTTTTGTCGCAAGGTTTTGTCTAACCTACGTTATGGAAAGATAGACGGGTATAATTTGCCCACGAAAAGACATTTCACAATAATTTTCACACTGTCTTATCCGCTAGACTGTGTTTTTTGCGAAACAAATCCATGGCAGGGAGAACAAAACACGAGTATCGGAAAAATGACAACAACAAACAGCGTCAGGCCGTTTGTCAATTTTAAATTCTAACCTACGTTATCATGGTTATTCCATTGAGATTAGAGACAGATACTTACACTTCCATTTATCAGAAAGAGGGTCATCAGATATACATGTGCATGTAAATTTTATAGTGTAAGGGCTGACGGCTTGGATTGTATTGATCATCATAAGCATAATTCTAACTTACGTTATCGTCTAACCTACGTTATCATTTTTTTCTTCACTGTGTTATCGAATTTACAGGAAAAGGATACGATGCAAAGTTCGATTAAGAGCATTTTATCAACTGTAACAATACTGTAGTAGGCCTTGTCTTGCTAGAAAATCATAGTACAGAAGGTTTACTCTCCCTGCTTTAATCTCCAAGCAGATGTAGCACGTGAGCTTCTTTTGGCTAATTGGTGGTGTCTTTGGTGGTTTGTACCGGAGATTACCATATCTACAGACAAAAAACTTAATATCTCGAAAAGTATAGGTGGTAGCACCGTACAAAATTGGCAAAAGATAGTCGACAATACTGGTAACAAGATCAGCACATTTGTTAGGTATTTGGAAGAACTTTATTTTTCACCATTTTCTACCCCCAATTGCACACGTTAACGGAGAATGGGCGATATATGTATTTTGCGTGTGTGTGTGTGTGTGTCTGTCGGTGTGTTTGCGTATGTGTATGTGCATACAGCTGTCTGTCTGTCTGTCTGTCTGTCTCTCTCTCTCTCTCACTCTCTCTCTCTCTCTCTCTCTCTCTCTCTCTCTCTCTCTCTCTCTCTCTCTCTCTCTCTCTCTCTCTCTCTCTCTCTGTCTAGGCCGATTTCATGATATACATGTATTATCAAAACCCACCAAGAACAGACATTCTTCTTACATTTTTTTCTACTGACAACTTTCAATTTGCACTTGTAATCAATGTAAGGCCTAAACCAGTACACGCATATAAAGCCAAGGAAACTAGTTCGTGTGAATATCAAAGAGGACTAAGAATCTCACCAAAATTGTTGCATACCTAGAACGTAAACAACTGAATCTACAGATAGATATTGACATATTCGGTGTTGTTTTAACTTGGAATAAAACGAAATATGTGCAGACCAGCTTGACTGTTGTAATAAGAATTAATTGCCCACCTGTCAGGACAAGAATGAACCAATTTTATTTGAGGAGAAAGTCTTTGTTGTTTCGGCGCCAACTCCTCTATTATTTAAGAGACCGTCGGTAAAATTGGCTTCTATTGTTCCAATGGGCAGCTCCGGCCGTGAAAACTGTTCCACGTCCCACAGAACGGTCTTTATTTGAAGTATACAACGTAAAGTGATACGAGCTTTCTTTCATGTCAATGTTAGTTTTTGGTTTTTGTTGTTGTTGTCGTTGTTGTTATTGTTTTTCAAATTCTATAACACTATTAAGAATCTTACTGTTTCTTTATTAACTTTGGCTTTCTTTATTAAGTTTTTCTCCGAAATACGGATCCTTTAGTTTGATCCACCTTTCGAAGTTCGTCCAAATTTATTTATTTAATAGCGGAGGAAAAATGAAATATTTCAACGGGAAATGTCTGACTCAAGAGAACAAGTGCGAAAGCAAGGCTGCAAAGTATGGGTTGTTTATCTCGTCAACTCAGCTAATTTTCTAAAACATAAAATAAGACGACACACTGAAATTAACTACATTCTGAACTCTGTTAAAATGCTTCAGCACCCATCTATATTCAGGACACTCCGGTGGAGTTTAATGAAGACTATTTTTATTCCTTTACTATCTCCAACAAAACGTTTCCATATGAATTTTTCCGGGACATTTGATAAGTAAACATTAATTTTTCATGGATGTTATATGGACGTAGTCAGCGGAGACTGTTCTGACCCGTATATTATTGAATTAGTTTTGTCCCAGTAATTTCTGCTTGGCTCATGACCATCTGTCACAAAAACACACCTGTCCTGTCTACTGTTGATTCACGCGTCCTTTTAGCACATGTCCTAATCCATGGTAAAAGCTTTACGCTGTTAAAAGTACGGCCCAAATTTACTACGGGGCTTACCGACATTAAAAGAGCAGTCCAATGGGATTAAGGTAGACGCTGACAGACCATATGGGAACGGGGTACCGTGTCTTTTGTCGAGTCCCACTTGAAATGAAAGAATAACAGACTTAGGGTTGGTACAATTAGGGCATCAACGTAACTTGCCGTTTTCTACAAGCATGCTTGTTTTTATTTCATCTGACGTGACGTTGTTAATCCGACCCCTCCCAGTCCATCAAGGCGGATCAGACTGAAAGCCGAGGATTACAGTATCTTTGCTCGATGTTTACGAAGATTATGTCGTCGACATAGCCATTTTATCAAGTAAATCTGGCTGGAATGACTTACATTCAATATGTGGTCAAATAACCCGATAGACACGGTATTATGAGGCCCGTTGGCGGCGGAAGGTATTTTGATACGCAGATGGGTTTTTCTGGTAGTTACAAATTCAAATATCTCCAGTCAATATTTTACTTCTGTAGAAGCTTACAATGTGACGAAACTAAAATATATGTAGCTTTCTTCTTAACATTTGAATCAAGTATATGACAAGATGTGCCAACGATCTACCATCACGTGTTGTTACAGAGAAAACATTTCCGCTCAGTTTTGGCACATCAAGTACACCCTGATAGACTTATAATAACATCAGTTTCATGTATTTTTTCATTAGCCTGGAAAAATTACCCACAAAATTGTCGTGAAAATTCCGACTACACCATGGTGAGGTTCTTACACAACCTGGTGCGCTGCAGTCGTTATTTATGTTCACTCACCTGCCGTTTGTTTTTCCCACCTTTGTCTGAGAACAAAGGGACGCGACCTGTCTCTTATCAGCTCATCTCTACACACAATACTCGTCACCGGTTCGCCTTTTTTATTTTCAATTTTCAAAATATCTCAACTGACTTGCAGGCATAACATGGCCAGACATTCCAAGTTTGATAACACAGTCTTCACATGTGTGTTGTTGCTGTGTTTTGTAAACAATTCCTTTCTCAAAAACATGCATTAAACTGCAAGGAATGTTGACGATATGGATGCTTCGGCTTTCGGACGAAAAGAAGAGCCCGTTTGATAACAATATGCTAGATTAAGGGATAACTGAGCAGTTATATGGTTTAATTATTTGAACAATTATTGCTTTGGTTGTTTACATTGTTATCTTTTCTCGAAGTAGTGGGAAATATCCCCGTGCTTGGTCTTTTTGTATTAACTCCTGACAGTTAAAAACTGTGGTGTGCTTATGTTTGAGACATTATTTTCCAGCTCCAAACTGTAGCGCATATCCCATATGGATAGTTTGGACATAGCCTGTAGAAAGACGGGGTCCTTAAATCCTTTTCACATCAAACACACTGTAGTAAAACACGTTAGAATTTTACTACCAGGTTCTTCGTTTTACTATTTTGCTAGAATTGTCATAAATACCACCATGTTACTATAAGAACACTTGAAATTCAATCTTTGATATCATTTAAGGAAATTGAAAAGATTTATTTCGCGTTGGACAAGGATCCGGAGATGGTCTTCCCTGTCCTTGGTGCTAGTTTGGTAGTCTGTTGTCGGGTTTTCCCTGTAATTGCAAAATGTGCAGTATGGACCAACGTATCCCTACTCCGTAGAATATATCGAACTTTATTTTGATAAAAGTGAGAATCTTTGCCATCATAGGACCAAAATACATATGTCATCGTTAGAAAGATACCACTGCCAAGAAGCAGGTGTGTTACGCCGAGGGGCGGTTATACCGGCTATACAGATACAGATACAGATACAGATACAGAAGCAGGTGTATTACGCCGAGGGGCGGTTATACCAGCTATACAGATACAGATACAGAATCTGGTGTGTTACGCAGAGGGGCGGTTGTACCGGCTATACAGATACAGATACAGAAGACGGAAACATTCTCGTGAAAACCACTTTTTCGGTTTACTGGCCTTTTCGAGCACTTGCATTTGATTCACACTTTCCTCTTTTTTTATCTGGTCAACAGCAAAAAGGAACTAGTTGTAAAGTAACATTTCCTGTCGAGTGTGTTTTTTTCGTCGTGCACTTTCCGTTATAAATCCCGCTATATTCCCTATTACCAGCACAGGCTATGTGGCAGGTTTGCACCCGTCGATAGATCGAATATCTTCAAACAATAGAAAATTCAATATTTTTTGATAGAAAAGAGGTGGAATCGCTGTAACATTAAATTACATTCCAATTGTAAATGTAAACATTCTGGACACATTCACATACACATAACCATAATTTTAACGATAGGGCATGAGTGGTCATACAGTGATCCGGCCAACAGCACGTGTGGACACTTCACGTTTATGGCCGTTATAACTTCACGTTTAACCACTCCTAGTCTGAGATCTAACACCTGTGACCTTCTCATAAACAACCTCACATCTTCCACATCAGAATGTCAGCGTTATATAAAATCGAGGTTTAACACCTCTACGGTGTTTGTCTCTGTTCTTCGCGCACATTGTGCGCACATCAACACATGTCGCATAGTTTAGTTTCTTTCTTTCTTTCTTGAGGCTGCAGCGCGTTTTATTTTTGAGTCTTAAGTGTGTTTTACATTTGGTTCTATTTTTTGTACTTTGCTCTACAGTTTGTTCTGTGTTAGTCAAGTTCTGCATGCTCTGTGTTCGGTTCTATAATGTTTTCGTGTTCGGTGGTTCTACGGTGTGTTTTAGTTTGGTTCTACAGTAGCTAATGTGATTTGTGTTGGTCTGGTACAGTGTGTTCTGTTTTTGTCCTACAATGTGTTCTATATTGGTTCTACAGTGTGTTCTATGTTTTGTCCTTTTATCCTACAATGTGTTCTATGCTGGTTCTACAGTGTTCTGTGTTCTTTTCTACATGTAAACGACAATGTGTTCTGTGCTTGGTTCTACAGTGTGATTTATTCTACAATATGTTCTATGATTGGTTCTTCAATGTATCACACGGCACAATATCAGAACACTTTCATTCTGTTCACAGCACTGTACGATGTTCACTTTTTTCGCCAGACGGCTTGTAGGGGAGGGGGGCATGTAAACCCTGACCTTTACGCAATAGACAATCAGACAAAGACACCGCGTTCTTTACATTTATTAGCCAGGGGTTTTATCCTACATCTCATCAACCTGCCTGAATTATGCACAGATAGGGCATTCTTTCCACCTCATTATTTCAGCCACATAGAATTTATTTACGTCTTCTAGTTAATTCCGAGAGGAAGATTACAATGCCAGTGACATTTACAGCGACAGGTAGTTGATGATAACGAGACGATTATGTTCCCTCTTGTCTGGAACTATCGTCTGGAAGTATTTCTATCTCATCAGAGTTACAAAGCAAACCGGAGAAACATTTGCTCGATATATTGATGCTCGTCTGTTTTTCTGTATCCTCTCAGTACCAAAATATCTCGATGATACCGTTTGTGTTGTCAGTCTATTTGGTTATTGTCACATTTTGTTTTGCCATCCATGTAGAGTCTCATTTGTCAGGAAAAAAATACGAATAAAATTGGATTCGATTGTCGATCACAACAGTACACAAACTCTAATCTCCAAGAAGATCTCTACGGGGGCAAAATAGTATTCCAGCCCGCCAACAACTTCAAGTCACCCCAGTAGGTGGCCAATGGTCCAATGGTCACTCCTCTGGCCAATGGTTACAGCCTTGCCACCGTAGGATCTGCTTGCAGATTACACAAACTAAAGCAATCAGCCACGTGCATAAAATGTAGCCAATGCGAGCGGTACACGTTTGGTTATACGACTGTTTGAACTTGATTAAATACATTGTAACGTCAGCTGGGTCCAAAAATTGCAACAAAATATATTTATTCCATATAAGCATTGAATTTTAGTTGTTTATGTGCGAAGATAAAGAGAGGACGCGATGTAACTCCTGACAAAGAAACCTACAGGTCAATATAAATATGGCGGACATATGTTAGATCCTGTATACGATCGAAGTGGTGAATGTTAAATATATCCATAGTGACTGTTGGCACAATAAGCGATCTCTTTTATAGGAAACAAACAAGATAATTAACAGGGTGTCTGTAAAAACACATCGATCTGCTTGTACATAAACCTTACTTACGAAAGAATTTATGTATTATTCTGAAATTTTTTGCAATCTAAACATTGCGAAACTTTTCCTGCGCTATTGCTTTAACATACAGAATTCCATGTGTGTAATTCAAAGCTTAAGCAAATTAGAACACATAAGATGTCAGCAATAACTTGTTTGGAGCATAGTTTGAATGGCATGCTAAACTGATAGGAAATGGTGAAAATAGTTTAAATGAGTGACATGAATGCTGGCTTGTTTAGCTGTCAATATTTGTTCAATGTTCTATAGTACAATGCTTCACGTAAGTGTTAATATGAAGAAAAAAAACTGATATAAATGTGCATGTAAGAAGGGAGAGTCTGCGTTACAACTGTTGCAGGTTTGAAAAGATATTGGCCAGTTTTGAGATTTCCCAAACACACTGTTGACGCAACATTATGGCCTTTTCGATGTCCACTCCACAGCAGGCATTATATGAAGGCTATACTTCTGCACTGGCCCACACATGGTCGCAATCTGTATAGGAACATAACCATCCTGTACAATAATTTCAGCCAAGAAGACATGGCATAAATGCAAACGTTTCCCGAAGTTTCATATAACGATAATTTACCGTGGTTGGCACCTACCTGTTTATCTATCCAACCAAGATAAATACTAGTAAACAAGTTACAACTTGTCGTCCGCAGGTGGGTTTTAACGTTTCTATCATAAATTAGTCAGTCTATACATCTTCATGTGCGTGTGCGCGTGTGTTTGTATGTAACGTATGTATGTATGTGTGTGTGTGTGTGTGTGTGTGTGTGTGTGTGTGTGTGTGTGTGTGTGTGTGTGTGTGTGTGTGTGTGTGTGTGCGTGTGTGTACAGATAGATAGTCTTAGATAGATAGATAGTTATTTAGATAGATAGATGGATGGATGGATAGATAGAAAGAAAGAAAGATAGATAGATAGAAAGAAAGAGAGAGAGAGATAGATAGATGGATAGATAGATAGATAGATAGATAGATAGATAGATAGATAGATAGATAGATAGATAGATAGATAGATAGAGAGATAGAGAGGTAGATAGAGAGATAGATAGATAGACCCAGATAGATATAAATGAATTAGTATAGAGCCATGCCTCCGTTTCTCCACCTGTCCAAACACATTTAACAAAGCTTTATGTATGACGGGTCAGAGGGAATGATGTATGACTCTGTCATATTCCCGCCATTATGTGCTGACAATAGAAGATGTCCCGCTGGCTCTCTGGTATTGTCCAGATGAAAGAGTCTGAATTGGCGCCAATTTTCCTTCTCCTTTCATTCCGATTGGGTGCTGAGATGATCTAATTGTGACCAGTTCTGACCGAGTATGTGCTGAACTATAAGAAGATGAAAGACTCGTGTGAGCAGGGTTCTGGAGTGAGGACTATTTTGTACGAATTATAGGTTGAGAAAGTTATGGTCAAGTGTCTGTGCCTCAGTATAATTTTTTCAGGGCACGCGATGGGAAATATCATAAAATCTCTGAACAGTTCTCCAGGCATATCTCGTCCTTTACATCCTTGACAGTTGAAAGTTGTGCAGGTACCTCGCAAATTTTCGAAACTTACGAAGGAGTGAACGACATGCATGTGGTGTCCGCTCTATCTGCGTTACATGCCGGCATGATTACATGAACTTTTCACAAAGAACCACTATCGAGAAGTTGTTGCTTTTTGATTGTGCCATGGTTGAAAGACCACGGAATCGATATGTTATGTTACCCCAGAACAAACACTTTGGAATTAAGCATGCGCATGAAAATGACTTCGCAGAAAGAACAATTCATATGCATAATATCGATTATATATCATAATGTATGCTTATAAATATGCGCTTACAGAATCGGTCTTTTCGGCACTCTATGTATGAACAAGGATATCATATAGGGAACCTATATAGTGTTCTTGATATGAATGTGAGCAATGTACATGGCATCCTGGCCTCAAGTTCACAATCAAAACATGACTCCATCACATACACTGTGACTGTGATGCCGGCTTGGTCGCCGTTTTGTGTATAACTGTGCTTCGGGCGTTTGTCATCAGTTCTCTATAGAACATTATCTACGGCCGTTTGCCTCGGAAAACTGCCCTAAAATCCATTAGTACAGAACGAAAATCAGGAGAGAGTCATCTATTAGCGGAGGGAAATTTGGCGGGGCGGACGCTCATGAAAAATGCATGAACCAACTCAACAGTCCTTGCCAAGAAACGTTCCCAGCCCTCCTTGTTGTTTTTTTACTGTCGGGCTACAGGAAGTTATGGATATGTTAATTTGGTCATCAATCACAATGCCATCTCAACTCAGCCGGCAATAAACTGACGAAAGGACGAAGTGGAGTCATTCTATTAAACCTGACACCTGTGCTGACGGCGGTCCTGAAGCGGCGGCAGGGCTTAGAACACGGGAGTGACAGGGACGGCAGTTTGGACCATCTCTGAGCGCCTCCAGGCACCGTGTGCGTGCAGGTATGGCACTATGTCGTGCGGGGCCAGCCCTAACAACATGACGGGGCCGTGCTCTCTTGTTGTTGTGATAGTGGTTTTAAACAATGATAGGCTCAGTTTCATGTGCTCAGGCTCTTTTGACAAGGCGATGACATGCGAAGACATGTCACGATCGCCCAAACAAGAAAAATGTGACAAGCACCCAAAACTCGCGTGAAAGCCATTGCTGCAGGCAACTTGTTGTTTCCACGTATCACGGCATCCTGAGTATCGTCATGGCCAATATCTCTTTCACCTAACGAAGGTGTTTTAGTCCTGAGGAGAGGAGATTTACTCTTGGCACGAGATTTTACGTCCATTGCGACATTTTCCTGGCAATTTTAAGAAAGGCAAGATAGAAAACAACAATTCCAATGTTTCATGGTGACAAGGGTATGTTTTAAACACAGCCATACGGGGAGATTCAATGAAAATGTTTAATATTCTTCTGTACATCTATTCTCTAACTTATATAGATAAAACTTACGCTAGGATAATAAAATGTCGGGTGGAAAACACAGTTCTATCTTTTTTCTCCTCTTAAGGACGTCAATTTGGCCCTTGCAGTGCTACAACAAAAGTGTATTTTCAAAGAACAAAAAAAAATGCGTTGTTTCTTCGTCGCAACTGCCCACCTGTTCACGCTGACCTGTTAGTTAGCCTTCAATGAGGACATGTTTGTTGCTAAAATAAACAGAAGAAGTTTCACGCCTGCAACAGTTTTCCAGGATCTTGCATGTTCACGGGGTTTTACTAACGGCGTGTGTGGCCGTATATTGTGCGTTTGCGGGGTGGAGTTACATAAGGCGAGACTTCGGTACGGTACATCCACCTGTATCTTTTTTAAAGTCAACTGACATCGAATAAACATAGGTGGATATGGACAAATCGCGATGTATATGTACATTCTGATTGAAAACTGTTTACCTGGGTTCAAGGAGGTTAGCCTCCTTGCTGGGTTTAATGGCCGCCTGTATTCAGCTGCTCTATTTACGTAACCATTGGTTGGAGAAATAAAACAAATCCCGAGTGCGTACATTCTCAACACTGATATCCACAGTAACAACGTTCAACAATTGTGAAAAGAACGTTTTTTGGGGGCCATATATACTCACCTTTCAAACTTTTGCAAATGTGCATTCTGTAATCTTTGAGTTTCTTCTTCATTATCATAGGATTGTTTTTACATTGTCTAAAGCTTGTCCATGTAACTAACGTTAGTACTTTTCCAATGAGTATATTCCAGTCATTTTTCCCCGTGAAGGAGGCACTACATCATAGTGAATGTAGCATTTATTGAGATTGAACACTCCTGACCTGGAAGAAGTCTTCAATGACGTTTTGCCCATTAGAAATATAAGAACTTTGATAATATTTCTGAGGTACGAAAGACAAATCCACTCACATCAGTGACTACAGGTGACGATACCCCATGATAGTCCAGTAAGTACTAGCGTGTTCCACATGTCAAATCAGCCTTTTCATAACTACAATTGTATACCTGTGCGTGCTCTGGTATCTCAGCGGAGTGGTCCGGAGTACAGTCTTGCTTTTACTTTTACTTTTGACAGAAAACGCAAAGGTGAGAAAGTTGTGGTCCTGGCTTGGGCAAAGCAATGTTTTGCTCTCAGAGACTAGTAAATTATGCCTTTCTGTTTTTTATATATCCAGCTAAAAGTAACGTACATATATTTCCAAGTTTGTTACTAGTGGTATCCTACATTTTTATGGATCGCCGTGATGCCAATAAGGACAAGGGGTGGTTTCAGAGATTCATGTTCAGGATTTGTAACACGGACCGAAAGAGCAAGTCGTGGGTCGCCATTGCACAAGACAAGGCTAGTGTACCACACCGCTCACATGTGTTGTGGCCATGTGTACATGACACTAGCTGGGAAGGCTTGCTGCAATATTGTCTTGTGCTTCTTGTTGTTCCAAGGAGCTTCTACACAAGCTCCTTGGTTGTTCGTAGTAAGTGAAGACAAGACAGGGACAGATAAGAAACGACACTGTAGAAGCATAAAAATGTCAGGCGTGTGCCATTTGTAGAAATTTGATGTCGAGTGAGAAGGAAACCGTAGAGTGGCTGGGGTGTGAGAAAGCCTTGAACGAAGTTCCCCGCTGGCTGTCTGTACACAGGAACGGTGTCGTTGTATGAAAGGGGGTAGAGATGTATAGCATACGGAGGTATGGAGTTCCTGTGAGAGAGACAGAGAGAAAGAGGCAGAGAGAGAGAGAGACGGAGAGAGAGAGACAGAGAGACTCAAAGAGAGAGAGAGGGAGGGGGGGGGGGCAGAGGAGACAGAGAGAAACACTCGCACAGAGCCAGACACAGACAGATAGCCAAGCTAATAACAATATTTCATGCCCTTCGGTACGACGTATAACACGAAAACAAACACGGATACATCTATTTCTACCCTCTAAGATTCTCTTCTAAAGTACTGTCCCAAGTTCCCAACCACAACTTTGCTTACTACTTAAAATTTATAGAATGATTGAATGGTTAGTCCAGATCAGCCCTCTCCCCAATCCCGCCGGCCGCCCATACCCGATGTTGACTTAGCGTTGATTGATATTGATTAGGTTGCGAATTACCCTCCAGTCTATTATTCCGCTATCAGTATTGTGTAATGTTTGTACGTTGCCTGGCGCAATGTTTGCACAAGTTGCTACTGGGTACAGAAGGACACATCTGCGGGGAAAGAGTTTGTTTAGAATCTCTCTTCCTTTTGTTGTCAACTGTTTTGTCCGTAGCCATGAAAACGGTAAATCAGCACAGGAATATGTGGCCTTGGAGCACCATAGGTGGTTATGGGTATAGGACATTTCTGGAAAATGTCGTAGAGATAATGTTATACCAGATTTAATCTCTTTGTCTTTGCCATTTCTTCTTCTCTGTTTCGTTTAGTTTATTTTTATAATTAAGTTGAGTGTTGGCCCTGTGTGGTTATAGTGTAAAGTTATACCCGCGTTTCATATAGATATTCCACAAACAATATTTTCCTGTACTGACAGCATATTTTCCATACCGTGAAAAAAGAAGACGTGTCTCAACAAGATGGGCGATCATTCTGAAAACAATGAAAGATGCTAGAATGTCCAAAATCGACATTGGCCTTTGCCCACATTCCAAATATCATCGCAATAAATCCATATAAGTCAACATCAGATAGACAGACAGACAGACACACTAAAACAAGACGTCCCATGAAACTCTTTTTCAACGAGATAAAAACTGAAAATACAATTGTTGTTAAAAACGTAACAACGACTGCTGCCAGTGTTCGTGTATGTAGATGGTTCAATGATGTGATTTTCTTCACGGAAACACTTGCCTACTAGTACTTACATCAAGGAGCTTTAAAAGTTGCTAAAGCTCCTTAGTACACCTTATATTATTCTTTCTCTCACGTTCCAGATATTGTTCTGGTCGTTTAAAAGACATTTTTCTTAGCCGCGGGTTCAAAACACAGCCCTGAAAAATAGACACCTTTAGGGCCTTTAGAAGCGTGTGAACGCTTTGTGTGGTGTCAGATCTCCCTAACTAGTCAGCGCGCGTGTTCACTCTTGTAGGGTCAGCTCTGGTATCCGGCCCATCACAATCCCGCCAAGTGCCTGATAATGTATGCACGAGTGTTGAGTAAACAAATTACATGTAAATGAGGTCGTCTCGCACTTGTAAGCAAGCCAGCCAACAGGTCCTTATTTGATTGACATGCTAATTTGACGACTTTTGATAATAGTTGTGAATTTTTGTAGGGTTTTTGAGACGTAGAATCGAAGGGGCGGGACATAAGGAAGGTAAATAATGAAATGATGATGTCCTTGCGGGGGAGCTATCTGTTGGCCTACTCGCATAAATTAAAGAGGGCTTCAGTCATGGAGTCTGCCGCAGGGAGGGGGACGAGGCCATACCGCCCCGCTGTGTAGAAACGTTCCAACAAAACTTAGTCCAGTTTTCGTTCCTCTCACTCACTCAGCAGACTTATTGTTTGTGAAGACACAGAGAGCAGTTTTGCTTGGAGTAACACTGCGTCTGAGTGGAAGTTCAGACGGGATCGCTTGTTGAAGGGGAGAGAAAGTTTGTCGGAGTGTCCCGAAGACAACAGTTGTGGTTTTTGTAAAGCCGACCTGACTTCCCCATAATTTGCAGATCCAACTTGTTGTGGTGAACCGTCGGGCGGTGTGTGGGACCTTCTCGGCACCATGAGCAGTCTGTACGCGGGCAGGAAGCGGCGAAGGCCCGTGAAAAGGTAAGGTAGTAGCTCCACTCTTTCGGGGCCATTTTGTTCCCGTAGTTTTATTTTTAGTCGCTTCCATCCGCTGTGTTGGCACGCGATCGTAAACCAACGGCAGTTTACATTCAAACGTGTGGTCATAGACTAAACTGTAGTCTATATAACACAAAGTCGTTCCCGTTTTTTCCTGATCTAGTTTTTTCCGTTCCTTTGTAGCAAACCTGCCGTGGCTAAAGACCCGGCTAAGACCAACCCCAGTAAGCGGCACCGGGACCGACTGAACGCGGAGCTGGACCGCCTGGCCTCCATGCTCCCCTTCACTGACGATGTCCTCTCAAAACTCGACAAACTTTCCATCCTACGCCTCAGTGTTAGCTACCTACGCAACAAAAACTACTTCCAAGGTAAGTTGTACCTGCATAACACGCTGTACTGGCATACTAACTTGGAAATCTCCAAGCAGATGCAGGGTGATTAGCTAACTTGTTGATATTGACACCAGGTGAGACGGCACAGGTATGCCATACCTGGTCACGCATGGTTAAGTCCCTGTATGTAAACCTTAATGTCTCGTCTTCTGCTGTTCCTGCATAGCTTGTACAACAGAAACATTAAACTTCAGGACATTTGACCAAAGTTAGAGCCAGTCTAGACCTTATAGTGTGTGCAGACTTCTCTTACACTACAGGCAGGGTTCCTATCTTTGCTAGGGTCAGAGTGTGGGCCATGTACTGACAACACCACCCCTGCTGCCGTGTTTTGTTTCCCCATTGTTCTGTGTGGTGTACTTCTTGTTGAGTGTATCCACCCGTAGTATTCACCCAACCTAACAGCCATTGTAGGCAAGCCGTGTTGTGTAGTTTGACCCCATAGTTTTCCATACAGCTACAGGGTCACAAAACATTTGATAAGCCAGCATGTTGAAAACCCCAACAACAGACAACAGGCATCAACAATAGCCAACTGTCGTACATGTAAGCAAGTTGTTTGGTGATACCTCTTGTGTGTGTTGTTGTAAACGATTTTGACTCCAATTGTTCTGTTCGACAAACTCAAATCAACAGATAGTTATACTAGCATTCAACAGATATACAGTATACAGTAGTTCATTATAGTTAAAAATGCCAGTTGATATTCTGTTCTGGAGATTTCTAGATGAAAGAAACATTATTGATATAATCACAAGGATCATATTTTGTATGTGGTGACAAAATATCAGCACTTGTATTGACAAGCCTAATGTCATGTAAGTTCCTGCTTCATCCTTAAATAACCTTGTCTCATCCTCTTTGATGTTGTTTATATGAAACAGACAATTTTGAACTGTCTGATTCAATCATGTAACGTTACAGCTTTTCAGTAACTTAGTAAAGTCAAAACAAAGGGTGTTCTAAAATTGAAGTAGGAAATGTTCAAGAATAATTTTGCAAAAGTAAAGTAGTTCTCCCCCCCCTTACATGTAGAGGATATTGTGCAACTTGCATGTTTCTGAAATCAACACCTTTATGTAGATCTTTACATGAAATGGTGACATACAAAATTGGAGTAGAATGGGCTCTTGATTCTTTTCTATTGAAAGATATACAGAGTCTTTGTAATTGAATTTGCCGAATATTTTCCAGCAGCAGTGCTTTTAATTTTGTCCAGGAAGAAAAACTGTAACGTTAACATCAGTAAAAATGCTTAGCAAATTTTATAAAAACATTATCTGTTTGGTATACCGTTTTACTTCAGGTTTCATCACAGAATACTTTTGCAAAAGTAGTTCTCCCCCCCCCCCCTACATGTAGAGGATATTGTGTAATTTGCAAGTTTCTGAAATCAACACCTTTATGTAGATGTCTATGATATCCAACAATATGAAAACGAAAAATGTTTTCTCAGAAAAGAAAGCTTTTATTCAATAGTTCACTAACACACATAGTTGCATGCTTCTAGCATATTTTGAAATTGGCACAAAAAAGGGCAAATTTCAGCTGAAACACAAAAGAACAGTTCTGTCTTTGATGTAAAAGTGCTTCAGTAGTTATTCTATATCAACTCAGTACCATAGGGGGAGTGTGAATTTCCACATGTGTGCCCTGCAGCTAAAATTCCATCTTATGAAGCAGCCTAAAAGCATACAAATTTGATCAACAAGGGGATATCTCTGTGGAAGGAGAACTATTTGTTTGAATCCCCCTTGTGTAATGTTCTCTTACCTGGACATTTGAATGACTGTTCTATCTACTATTTTTGTTTCCACATGATGTCATAGCTAAGGAATGTTAAGCTTCCAAAGGTAAGATCTGGTAGGAATAATCCGACCACATCATGAGTATAGATCTGACAGGAATGTACTGTTCTCACAGTTACACTCATTTTTCTGCATGGTTCATTTATATACCTTGTAACTGAAAGTGTAGGTTCTTCCTACAATGCATGGTACTAGTTTTGTTGTGGTGGGTAGGCTCATTGAAAATTGGTAATTTTGACCTGTAATGTTAGTTCTCAAGTGATGATTACTGGTGTTTTGTTGCAAGACAATTTTTTATGAAGTTTTGTGTACATATGGTGGTCATATCTGTCTCAATGTATATAATGTAGTTCTGTACATACCTTACTTTGTCTGAGGTTATAATATAGAGAACAGTTTGCTCTGAAATTGATGTTTCTTGGCTACATCAAATTTAGCACTTGTAAGCATACATGATTAACTTGGGAATGATTTGAAAGGGCTTGGTTTGAGGAGTTATTTGGATGTCTACTGGAAAAAAAACAGTATTAAGACAGTATTATAGGGGATAAACAGACTGCAGTTGACATTTAAATGGAGACCTCTAGTTGAAAGACAGATTAGTTAGAAGAATGTTAACCAAACATACTACTTCACCCTCTGTTGCTGGCATTGAAAAGATTCAACCATTTACAACTTCACTCTGTGGCTCCAGTAAAAAAAAAAAAAGAGACATCTAGTCAAAAGAAAGTGTTTCTTCATGATGCGAGTCTGATTCAAAAACATGTCGACCAGACCTGGCCTAGCGTCCTGGCACAGAAATGAGCTAGACATTGCCTCAGCACTCAAAGGAAGTTTGCGTCAGACATCTTGGGCAGGCTTCCAGACAGCTACCTTGTTTACCAGGCTTACTGGGTAGACATTTTGATATGTGCAGTAACTTAATGCTTAAACCTGAAGAAACAGAGATCTTCCTGGAGAATTCGGTCATGGAAACACATCTAAAAGATTCTTGTACACCACAAAAGTTGAGATGAAATAATTTCTATAAAGTATAAGACAAACTATAAATTAATTACAACCAATCAAAAGCCTTGATACGTATGGGTATAGCCAATAACAGAGACAAAATGTATTTTTTTTAAAATGTGTGTTTGTATCAGCTACTCTTTATTATTTTACAGCTGTTTAAGAACTCCAACTTGCAGATGCATGTAACCTGTGATTCTGATGACCTAGCTGGAGTCCAAAAGTAAACACTTTAAACAAGTAGGTCAGAAAGGAAAGGTTGATTTGCTATCAACGGACAGGCGACTGATTTAAAGATTCCACCTTTCCTGGAATCTTACCGGCATTTCCCTTTCTGGGAAGTGTCTGCCATTTCCATCAAACAGCTTCTTGGTTGTTATGACTATTGAATTCTTCGTGTCAAAGTTCATTGTCAGGTTTTTCCGTTAGAACCAAGCTGTGCATCACATACACTTTGTCTAAGCCATGAATTAGGGGTAAAAATGGCTACAATACTACGAGCTAATATATAAATTTATCTATAATCTATATCTAGGATGTGTTATTAGCTTCACTGTGGTGGAGTCATTGTTGATGCTGTTCCAGGACAATTCTTTTTGTTAGAAACAAAATCTCCTGATATGTGTTTGAGAGTGGGTTTTACATCAGCTTGTGTGGAATTTTTCCCCCATACCTCTGTTATTCCTGCGCCATAGGGTCACTCCCTTTCCATGTCACTTACTCCCCGAACTTCAAACAAAAAATAAATTCTGGGATCATCGTCTTAAAGTCCGTGGAACAAAAATGCTGGCAGCTACTGTCGCTTACACTCCTGTGGAGGGTCGTTGTGACCATATTTTCTTGGCGGTGTACTTCATGTTATAAGGAGGCTGTTCCTGTGATGTTTGGAGGAAGGTGGGAAAAGTGATCCCCTGGTGAAGACATACTGCCCTGTCTGTTAGAACTACACTGATGAAGACAGTATAAAAGAGAGAGCGGACAGTTTGGGTCAACAGAAGAAGAAACACTTCAAACAAATTTTTTTGCTCAAGAGTAACATCATGTTTTGCAATCTAAGCTTCAGTTTGTAAGTTAAAACTTTTCAGGAAGACTTTTTCCAAGATGATACCTGCAGTGATATTCTCCTCTTGATCTATCATTCTATGTCATGTTTGTAAACTTGATTCAATGTTTGAAAATCCAGAAAATGTTCCAGCTACAGTATAACTAGGAGTACTAGATGTTCTGCTTGCTGGTAGCAGTTCAGACTGATGCTGTACTGGTCAGGTACAGATGGGACAGAAAGTTGGTTCCACTTGGCTCTTGTCATCAATGCCACAGGATAATGTGTTACTTGGAGTAGTAGTCATGTACTGTATCAACTTTCACAAGAAACATGCAGAGCCTGTCCACCTGTGTCAGAAGATGGGAATTCCTTGTACAGAAAAACATTTTTGATGCACGCATTGTCAAGTATTTCAATGCAAGTGATCACAATCTATATGCATGTCAAACAAGTTTTTCATTTCTTCAACATCAGTAACAGAGTCTAGATATTTTTGTAAGGTCAGCTATCCTGACTATCAAAGGGTACTTAGGGTAGACACTAGAACGTATCTGTCACTACTTGTACAGACTCAGACTCAGTTTGGTTTGAGAGAACTGGGCAAAATCTGCAAAATTTCCTGTTTACATATTTCTATTTCAGGAGGATGAACGTGTCACAAATAATTTTCTTGAACTTGTTTTGAACATTACAATTTAAGACCAAGACAAGCCATTTTTCATTCTAAAAATGAGAAATGCAGATATACCTATTAGTAAGTGTCACATACTTTCAGAGGACAGTAGCCCCTCCCCCTAGGTTTGGCATGTGAGTGATTGACAGTTCTCTGTCACAATACTACCTTATATGGAAACCATGATGTAGGCAGGGTAGGATGACTCACCTACATGTGTAGCCTCTAACAGGCTTCAGGGGTGGCTAGAAAGAGTAGAAGTTGGCCAGACAGATAACATGCCAAAGGAGTTAGTCTGCTAAAGTAGTACAGTTCTGAAGCTCAGCCACCTCTCGAGCCTGGTAGACGCTAGACTCAGCCTAAATTGCTCTTATAATGCACCGTACTGACTACTGACTTGCACTGCACTGACTGTAGCCATACACAGTTTCTTCAGCTATTGCATGTTTATGTGTTGATGATTATAGATATAAACCAGAGAAAATGTGAAAGTTATTTGTGTTCAGATATGCAACCAGAAATCATTAAAAAAACAGTTCCCCTGCAGTTTGGAACTAGATTTGTTTACCAAGTTTCAACCTCCTTGGAATTACATAGTGTGGAAATTGGTTTCAATGAAGGATCATGGAAGGGCTAATGGGGAAGATAAGAAGAGGGGTGAGCTTCACTCCTGTTTTGAATTATCAAGACTTAGTGCTGGTTCTGTTAAAAACTGTTTGAACAGAAGTTGGTATCAGAAAAACAGTGTACTGTATATCCATGTTTGGTTTCACTTTTGAAACTGAAAATATACAGTGACATTCCAACCTTGACTCTTGCACTTCTGACCCAAACACTGAAGAACTTACCGCCATCTTTGGCACAGAGAGGCGTTACTGTGGTATGTAGGATTTCATTCGCAAAAATTGCTGAGATTAAAATGATGATACCAAAGATGGCTGTGTCGCAAGGTATCATGATTGGTCTTTCCTTTAATTTGCACATTTTTAATGTGAATTGCTCTATACAACATTAGGTAGTACCTTGTAGGTTTGATAATTCAATTTGTTCTGTGATTTTTATCTATTCCTGTTCACATGAATTTGTAGTCTTTCCAATAATTAAAACCTCTATGAAAACAATGAATGTCTGTTCAGTGTCTTAGTGAATAATAATGATTATGAGTGACCCCTCTCGCATAGCCTTTTAGTTTTGAGGCTGCTGCCTTGGTTGGGAGAAAACACTTGAAAAGCTATGTTTGGTTGGGTGTCATGACCTGTATAAGTTGGCTACATACATGAGAAGTACTTAACATGTACATGCCATACAAGCTTATCTTTCACTTCAAATTCTGAAATATAACACATTGATTCTTTCTTGAAACTGATATCAGTTTGAAACTTAAAGGCAGGAAATATTTGTTACATATTATACTACATGCCAAAGTGGAGGCTGATTTGGACTATTAGGTATTTCTGACCTTGGATATTCTACCTGTCCAGTATCTTAAGACCTGTGCCATTTGCAATTCTTTTCTTTCTTTCTTTCTCCTCCATAAGATGAAATCAATAATTTAATCTTCTCTGTCTCTTGAGGCCGGCTTTTTGTAAACATCCTCATAAAGAACCCCTTCAAGAGATCAAAGTCACATGTAGGAGTAAGATGGAGAGAGAGGAGCAGGATTTGTCCTCTGATGTCCTGTGCTGCAGCAGAGGTTCTGTCTGCTGGAAGATGTACCATTTAGTTGCTTTCATCAACAAGTAATATGCTAAGGCCACACCAATTTAATAAATTGGCTCTCGGATTCACCTGCTTCATTTTTTCCTGAGGCCACACCAATTTAATTTGTTGGTTCTCGGATTCGCCTCTTCATTTTTTTCTGATTTGCAAAAAAAAAAATAAATAAAATTCTGGTTCTGAATCAACTCAAAAATGCTCATATTTTGCCTCCAACAGTTCAAGAAAGACCTGTTACTCCTAGTTGTTACAGTTATTACATCTACCAATGCACTGGTTTGATTAAAAGTTCAAAATTCATTATTCAAATTTTAACCCAGTCTTTTGTGTTGACTTCATGGCACCAATTCTAACATTTGGGGCTATAATAGGATGCCCAGGCCTGTTTTTATTTTTATTTTTTTTCGCCCTGTCGCTTCATATTTTTTCTGAAAAAATCCGAGAACCAACAAATTAAATTGGTGTGGCCTGACTTGCAAAAAAAAATCAGGTTCTGAATTAACTCCAAAATGCTCATATTGTGGCCTCAACGGTTAAAGAAAGTCCCTGCCTTCCTGTAATTGTTACAGTTTTTCCATCTATCAATGCAGTGATTTAATTTATAATAAAAGTTTAAAATTAATTGTTTGAAGTACATTGTATAAACCAACCTGGTATGTTGATAATGGCTCCTATTGTAGCATTTGGGGCTATAATAGGATGCCTTGGCCTGTTTTTTTTCGCCCTGTTGCTTCATATTTTTTCTAAAAAATCTGAGAAACAACAAATCAAATTGGTTGGCCTGATAAAGCAATAAAAACTGGTACATGGCTCATGTAATAAAAAAGCTTCACAGACTGTGAGTATAGTTAAAATCTACACAACAAATTGGGCCAGTGTTTCTAGGCTTTCCTGAGACATTTTCAATCCTGAGAAAGACCATACCCAACAGTAGTTTAGATTAGGACAGTTTAAACAGCCAGGGATAGGTGTCTCATCTGGGAACTAGCTTCTTGGAAGAATCTTTCTTTAGTCTAAACAGGTTCAAGTAAGTTTCAAACATTATTTCTGGAGGTGGGCCAGAAGGCCTTTGGTAGCAGGGCTTTAGATATGTCTTCTGAGAAACCAGATGCACGCCCACATTTTACCTTAACTCTGGTCCTGTGCATGTCATCCTTTCTTACTGTTGACTATTGTCTGAAGCCGGTTATTTGCCAAAAAAAACACAATTTTTCTGCTGCAGTGTATTACAGCATCCCTGCATTTGTATCTGTATCTGATAGTTAGTATCACTGCCCCTTCGCAGGCACGGAGTATGGCAGCAGATAGTTACAGTACACTGAGTGGTCTGTCTTGTACTCCTAACCTTTGCACATCTAACTGCAAGTGTTGTTAAAAACTGCCTAGTGAGGATTCTCTTACTGTACTTGTTGGCAATGAGTTCTAAGAAAAAACAAAATTTTAAACACCTGAATCCTGGGCTGATAATTGATATATAACTCTGTTACTTGAAGGCATGATTATTACTATATTAGTACTTCTTCTTTTCTGAGCTGGTATTAGACATTTACTACTAGTAGACACATGATTCTTTTGAGAATCAAACAAAAGCAAAACAACAATAACTTGCAATTGTATGTAGTCACGATAATTATCTGTTGTTTGCTTCTCAAAAGAACGTTATTAATGAGCAGTGGCAGCAGATTCTGAATCAGCTGCCATGCTTATCGTGACGTCACTGACGCTTTTTAATTAAATTAATTCAATTGGCTGCAGAAATCAAGAACTGGAAGGATGATGTTCCCTAACCTCAGAAGAGTTTATTTTTTGTCCAAACAACTTTGTTTATTGAATAATACCTATCACGTCTGACTGTTCTGGAGAACTATTGTATAACTATTGATATTGATATTGGTTTTATGTCGTCTTTAAACAACGCTTTATACAGTTAGATATGCAAAGGCTAGGTGGAACAAGTCATTCGGTGTAATAAGCCAGCTGCCGCTGTTCTGTGTGCCTGTGAAGCTGGTGTGTTACACCGAAGGACAGTTGTACCAGCTATACAGATATAGATACAGGTACATGTACATCCACCTGTTTATTAGTCATTTTTGACTCCAGTTTTGTCCTCATATATAGTCTGGACATTTTTGCCACAGTAGATTTGTGTTTATTTTGGTGACACTAGCACCCCTTTTGTATATGTTTAGACAAAATCTGGGAGCTTGCTGTACCCTTTCCAGTTTATCTTCCTCTTTCTTTGTATATGGATCCCCTCCTGTTGCTGCATATTCTCGGTCTGGCAGATACAGGACAATTCTTCACCATAAAATGGCAATGGCTCAAGTTTCCATATATTCCCAGGTGTGGTATTGTATATAGGTCTTTCTTTGCCTATAATATGTAAAACTGTGTATGGGGACCAGTTATGGAAAGCTCCTATGGGCAGGATTACCTGCATTTTGGCAACAATACCCTAAGTAGTCCCAATACATTGTTGAAATATCATATGAATGATTCATTATATGGAGTTAGAGTTTATGTTGGGAGTATTGTTTTTTATGTACTGTACATATCCATATTTTTAAGAATCAAATAGCACTAAAGCAAGCAGTGATAGTCCAGATACTGTATCTCCGAACATTATGCCCATCATTGAATTTTGGGATATCGGTGCGATATCGGCCGTGATAATGGTACGGCTTTACATACAACAGAGTGATGTGTCACAGAACACCTGTGCTGTACTGCTGCCCATCCTGTCATGACCTGTTGTGAACTTTGAATAAAGAAGACAGGAAAAACCCTGCCTTTTTAAATTGATGCAGTTGATGGTGTTCCTGTTGTTTGTATATATACAATACTATGAGTTTTCTCCACCATTACTTTGTGGGTACTTAGCATTGGGGTTAGATGTACTAGCAAAATGCAGCTAGTAGGTAGGATTCTACCAGTACATGTAGCTTGTTTTACTGCCCACACAACAGGCTTGGACTTGCTGTGGCATTTGATAGCAGCTCTTTGTCACTACCACAGTATATCTACTGTACCCCACAGCCTGCCATAGCCCTAGATTACGTTTAGTTATATTGTTTCCCCGAAACAGAGTCCAAAATTGTAAAAATGCCCAGTCTTCCAGGTGAGATATGTACATTTGTGTGTAACGCCTGATGTAGGTTTGTGCTCCTGACAGATTTGCTACACATGCATGAGGTATGGTACCAGTACTTTGGAAAGTGGGAAAAAAATTGTCACCAACCCGATATCACAAAGTCTCGATATCAAGAAATTTGACATATAAAGTGGGACATAGGCGGAATACTGATATTTTGGAATTTTGTTTCTTTAAACTCAGTGAAGCTATTTTTCATGTATTTTGAAAATGTGTGAATGAGTTATTATATTGTAGATGGAAAATCATTGGTCCACTACTAGAGAGAACATCACAAATGCTTTTTTAGTTTCCTGAAAGTGATAGACAGGAGAGAAATTAACATTTGTCCTCTGTGCCTCTTGGAACATCTACAGGCAAGTTCTCAGACCAGTGTGAAATAAGTGGCATACCTGCACCAGCACACTCGGGCAGCCATGTGCATTTGTGCTGTATTTTGGTCCCGAGGAATGTTCTAAACCCTTACAACTTGGAAGTATTAACGTGTGGCTTTTTCGCTAAACTGAATTTGCTTTTGCAGATTCTGAAGGAGTGTCCATTTTCCTTCAGCCTCAGGTATTCAAAGTATGTTTTTGTCAAACAAACCTATTTTTGAAATCTTGGGTCCGTGGGCTGTAATGCATAGATATTTTGCATGTTATTAAAGAAAACCTTAAATGGGACCGTATTGTTCCTGTTAATTACCTGCCTTTGTGAAAATGATATAAGTTATATCAAAGTAGATCCAAGCTTGCTGATAGTAAATTGGGCCACATTTGGACTGTTAATGTCTGTATCCGGAAACAACTTGAATTGGCATCATTTATCATATGCTTGGTACTACAAATTAATTTTCACTCAGTAGTGTAAGTCATAGAATACATTTTTATCTTGATGGTGGATTTATGTTCACTATTTTCATGGTGACCTCTCAAGAAGTCACCTAAATTCCTAATATGAAAAAAAGAGACAGACATCATACTTTGTTGCAAAAAAAGTATACAAACATAATTATAATAGTTAAACTGATTACATAACGCTATGGCCTATTACAATGCTACCCCTACATAAATAAGACAAGAGAATGCCATGTACATGTATCTGTCAAGTCACCAAACCATTTCTGTGCTGCCCGAATCTCAGGCATACCAAGGCTAGCCATGGCTTTGGAACCTGATACCCTGAGTGTACTGATTCTCCCTGACCAGTTCCAGGCCATTTCCAGCCAGCCATTTCCATTGGACCAATTAGAGTCTTCCTACCACAATCTTGTTAGTTTGGGGAAAATTGGATCAACCTGTGTTAGAAAGTTTGGAGAAGCAGTGTATTTCTGATGATAGGCAGAAGCATTGTGCAGATTTGTTCATTATTATTATTGTTAATTTATGGTGAATTATACATGGCAAAATAGTCAATTCAACTACTGTAAAGAACTATTCAAAATATTTCTTATATTTTACATCCATGTGGATAGTCTGCCCAATATCAAAAGAGATCTTCAAATATCCTCTTTTGTTTCTAAATTACAAAAGACCATTGTAAGATGCTGCACTTGCACTTGAAGGCACATGTCTAGCTATTAGCTAAAATAATGGGTGTAATTCAGCTGGCAACAAAAATGAATATCCAAATCTTTTCCTGCAGGACTTGTGGTTTAATGTTCAGGATCCTAGGTTTGGACAGAGCTGTTGTTTATACTACCCATGTCATATAGTCCTCATCTTGTTACTTTTTAATTCTTGATGATGGAAAGATATAAAATTGGATTAAATTGGTTTCCAGGATTAGTCATTTCCTTTTTATTTGGGACGGAAGTCTTCATCTCTGTTTGGTCTTACACAACGAGTAGGAACGCCAGCGAAATCACCAGTTGTCAGAACATGTCTACCTCAGGCTTACAGTCTTTCAAAGGGTGCTCACAACCTCCACAATGGACAATCCACAAGGGGTGCCCAGCCCGATTTCACGCCAGTCCTTGCCATTCTGTCACTATCAAAACACACCATTTCTAGCAATTTGATGGGTATCAACAAACAAAGGTAGCTTTTGCAGAAGATGAAGTAGAACAAATTACTTGTTGTGAAGAGGTCCTGCCTGGTACAAATAGCTGCTGGAGTGTGCATGGCTACATCTGTTGGCTTGACCCTTAAATTTATAAGGGACAGCTTTGACCTCTGACCCTGTAAAGAATTTTCCAAGGTCGGAGAACGTTGAAATATGGCAGACTGGGCTGGGGTAACTTCTGTGTCCTTCCACATGGAGGTCAGGTAGAAATGGAGCGACGGTATATAATCATGGTTTTACAAGGACCATGTACAGTCAAACTTGTCCAAACGACAAACTCTATAGCCAGCCATCTGACCATAACAGCCACTTGTCCCGATTTTCCCCCCATAGACATAAACATTAGGGAACTTGCCAAAGTTGACCACTTGTCCAATGCGACTGGCACTACTTGGGACCACACAAGGCCCAATCTCTGCCTATGATGACCGCATCATTTTCTAGCGTGTGGCGGAAAACGTTTTCTGATGATAATTAGTGAGAAATTTTGACGGAATCGGCCAGTTTGCCATTGATTTCGCCAGCATGACAGTCTTTGCCCAATGTAAAATGGCACTGGCTGGGTCACTTTGGATCAGTGGGGCAGTCTATTGTAAAACGGGTAGAAATTTTGCTGCAGTTTTGTCGCCATGCATTTTGTATAAGATTAGACCACTTGTCTAAGTAAGAAGATCACTTTTCCTTGGTCCCCTGTGTAGTCATCTGAGACATGGCTGTATACTTAAGCGTTCAAAATTAGTCATTGGTAGCACTAGCTACTTGAAAAAGCATCATTCTTCAAGTGGGTACTTTACTTTTTTGCAAGAAAGGCAGGACCATATAGGCCAGATATCAAACTTGCCTGATTATGCAGTACGTTATAATTGCAACTCTTTTATACATGAAACTGTTTTTCTTTGACTTATTTTGTCTTCCAGACAGGGATGATGGGAAACAGACAGATAGTGTCAGTCTGGTCTAAGGTAATCCATTAGTTAAACCCTCCGTCTGGTCTAAGGTAATCCATTAGTTGAACCACTGTAGGTGTGCCATTGCCTCCTGCTGTGAGGGAACATGCAAATGCCAACATAGCCAGTCTAGTTCTTGAAGTTGAACTACTGGTACATTTACTTGCTTTTTGAAATAATTCTATTTGTATGAAGTTGTTATGCTACTACCGTATTTCTTGTAATAAAGTTCGCACCCCAAATAAAGTTCGCACCCCCGATTTGGGCTTCGTCGGAAGCCATCGCATGCCTGCTGAGATACTCAACAGAAAACCCTGAATAAAGTTCGCACCGATTTTTTGGATCAGCCCCGCGAAGTCCCTGGGTACGGGTGTGGCCACGCCCCCGGATCGCACGGCAGGCACCCTTTGATGATGACCCTAATCGCCGCCACAACGTGCCGCCACGGAATTTTTCAAAGGAAACTTTCGTTACGAAATATTACGATATATATATATATATATATATATACTTACACACACGCGCGTATATATAAATATATTTTAGATAGATTATAACCAGAGTGGATTCTAACTGTGCCGTAAATTATGTGTCGGATCTTTGATTCATAATTTTCTGCTCCTTGCTTCTGTAGCTTGCGTTTGAACTTTAAACCGATAAAGCTCCTCGTTATCGGAAGACCTGGCATTGAACCGTTTGATATCTGACGATTTTTTCGTGCATGAAGTTGGAAAGCGTATTTTTAAAAATGAAATAAAGTTCGTTCTCCGGCATTTGCCCCGTAAAACACAGCGTTACCGTGTCATTCATGCGCCTCGCGCCGGGTGAGAACTGCGCGCCATGTTGGGCTGGCCGGATCATGTGCTGTATGCAAATCTTGCATGACGTAATCGTATTTCGCATCTCTGATTGGTTGATATGTAACTGGTGGCGGGAACTAGCTGACGCCGGGATAGGCATCAACAATGCTACAGTATAATTTTTTCGCGTTTCTACTTAAATAAACACAGTATTTTTGTGATGTGCTGCCGAATTAACGTTCGATACGATGACTGCACCGTTGCAATAAATTTTCAGCGCCACTTTCTATCAGAAAAGATAGCGTGATTTCGCCGTTCAAACGACAAGCCGACTACCTGTGCGACAACTTTTACGGCGTGGGTTTCCATATTGTATTCTGCTACTTGACGGTGAATAATTAACACTTTAATCAGTGGCTCGCTTCGAACAATAAAACATCTGGAAGGATCGAAACCACACATTGTGTCACTGAAGAATTCACACTTTATTCGGAGCTTTAGAAGTTGTAGGAGGGCTAATTGCATCTGTTGATTTTTCCAGACATGAAAGTCACACCGCGTCCCCTCAAAAATGTATATGTTACGATAGTTGTATGCCGAAAATAAGACAAAGAACGCTGTTATTTGCGACTACATAACGATATCCAAGTACAGAAGTACATAATGAAAAGAATCTTTACGAAAATATACTTTTGAATGCGGGTTTGTAGTGCGATTTGCGTAGTTTTGACGGTGAACAAACCCGGAAGCGTGACTGGGAGACGCGGCGTGGGTTTGCATAAACAAATTGCCCCGCTATTTTTAGCGTTTTACCCACCAAAACAAAAGCGAAACTCGTAATAATGAGAACCCTATAAAATCTTATATATCCCAGCGACATGTTTTCTGCAAAATATTTTGAATTTTTCATGATGTGCCCGCAGCAACAACCGTATACTTCCTTGTCGCCAACGGCGTGGGTTACGTACGGCCGGCGCACAGCCAGCGCGCAGCGTAACATCTCTTCTTTTCTTCTTCTTCTTGTTGTCTTCTTCGGCGTCACTTAATAGCAGAATAACTATATTTTTACTCTTCATATTAAAAACAGAGACGCATATGTTATCAATTATTTTTAATGCATCGTTAAAACCATTAAAACCATCAACTAAACATGAATAAAAAAATAATCGCTATTCGGGCTCTACCATGACGCGACGCGCGAAAATTATTACCGGGTACGGCCGTCTGAAGGCTTGATTCCCGATTTTTCTCGGGGAAAAACCTTAATAAAGTTCGCACCCCGACTTTGGCTTTGGCCTGGGGCGTCCACTTGAGAGTTGAAATGTCAAAAAAGTGCGAACTTTATTAGAAGAAATACGGTAAAAGTAGGATTGTTTTACATAACTGTCATGGCAAATAGAATTTGCAACATAATAACAGATGAAACAATAGAAAAAATGCACTTCTAGTCAACAAAAGTACATAGCAACGACCAGACCAATTTGATTTCTTGGTTTTTGGGATGGCCTGCTTAATTTTTTTCTGATTTGCAAGAAAAAAAACATGTACACTTGTATGATTTAGGTTCTAAATCAATCCCAAAATGTTCATATTTTGCCACCAACAGTTGAACAAAAGTCTTTGTTTCCTTGTTCTTACAGTGTTTTCATTCATCCATTGATATGATTGAAAGCTCAAAATTCATTGTTTAAATTATAAACCAGCCTAGTATGTTGACTTCATGGCTCCTACGGTAACATTTGAAACTATCACAGGACGCCTAGGCCTCTTTTTTTTTATTGCCCACCCGCTTTATTGGTTTGATTAAAAAATCCAAGAATTAACAAATCAAATCGGTGTGGCCTTATCTGAACTTTACCATGGACAGACTGTATGTTACAAAGACCTTTTCCTCATGTCTGTTCAGAATAATATTGAATATTCAGGGTTTAGATTCCTACTGTGAAAGGTTGCTTTCCTTAAATTTGCCAACCCAAGGAGTAAGCCTTCAAAAACACAGTATCAAAGTAGCTCCTGCTTTGATGTTCTTAAGTAAGGATAACCAGCCAGACTTCTTCTCACCAGCCAGAAGGATATGGACTCAAGGTCTCTGGTGAAGAAAATTAAACATTGACCTACCCAGACAGAGACCTAGACCCCGTTCATACCAGACTTATATTTAGCGGTTTCAACCTGTTTTTCAAAAACCGGTTTTTATTTAACCTGGTGTGAACGCAAATTAACCGGTTTTTTAGGGGTTTAAATCCGATTTTCAAAAACCACCTCGGGAGGTGGTTTTTGAGGGTTTTTTCCACCGAAAAACCTGGTCTGAACGCTAAGGGTTTATTAAACCGGTTTTTCGACCTCCAAAGTTTTCAGAATTGCACTGTTTTTTCTGCTGTTTTGTTTCATTTTGCGATGGAATCGGCATACGTAACCTGGACGGCGGAGGAGACCAAGCTCCTGATATCCATTTTTGGAGAGCAGGAGACGCAGAAAAAGCTTGGGGGGCTGTACTGAAACAAGAACGTATACCTGGAAATTTCAAACAAGTTGCGGGAGCATGGTTTCGAGAAGACATTGTTACGGAGCAGTGCCACAGCAAGATCAAGAATCTGAAGACTGCATACAAGAAGGCAAAGGACAAGGTTTTCATTAACTGCAGTCATGGCTTAATGGCTGATTAACCGGATATTCGCCGGACAGGGTTTTTGAAAAACCGGTTTTATAAGTCTGGTGTGAACGCTAGGGGTTTTAGCCGGGTTTTCCCCCGCTAATTATTTAGCGGTTTCAACCGGTTTTTAAAAGTCTGGTCTGAACGGGGTCCTAGTTCCTTCAGACTATTGGCACCTGGGTAGGTCAGCAGAACGTACTGCGCCTGTGCGAAACCTGGATTTTTCACGGTTTTCATTGGATGTTTGTTCAGCGTTGCATTAGAATTTTGGTCGTTGCAGATGATATCTTTTCTGACACAACATTTGAAAACTATAGACGGGATGTTATCCTTAAATGCGCAAATTTGTCGAAGTGCTATGTGCAATACATGATGGGTTTTGCGTAGGTGCAGTACGTTCTGCCGACATTGTGGCAGGTTACTGTATTTCTATAGACATCTCCTTCCATCACTATGGCTTTCCACCATTCCATTGACAGGTGAAAATTGAAATGAAAGGACTTAAATTTTATAGAAATTTTGAAAGAAAAGCATTTTAATTTCTCAATGTCATGGACAAGTTTGCAGTTCACTGTATTTGTTAAGACTTTTGTTTTCCTTTGATTGACATGATATTTGCTGCAATACCAGGGCTTGAAATATTGGGTACATATATGCACGTTAAACTTTGTGCACCCAAAATTAGACCTGTAAGTAGATCTACACCGGTTAACCTAGGTATTTGTTAGGTATGTAATATTAAGGTATAATTGTACAGGTGTCAGAATTGTACATTATAGATTTCAGATTCCAGCTCTGAAGAGAGGCAGTAAGTTTTGTAATTTTGTTTTGGTGACATAGAATTTCTACTCAATTAATAGATTTTACTTACTTTTAGGTTAGGTGCACCAATGCACCTATTGCTGGGATCCCAAAAATGAATTTTGGGCCCTGAATGCACAATGACATTACCTAAAATTCTTATGCGCTACCTAGTTATTGCCCGAGGTAGCACACTATGCTACCTGGCTCAGAAAAGTATTTCGAACACTGCTGCTATGTTTGATTGCCTTGTTGTTATATGGTATGATAATTTTTAGCCATTAGGCCACACCAATTTAATTTGTTGGTTCTCGGATTTTTCCAGAAGAAATATGAAGCGACCGGGCGAAAAAAATTAAAATTAAAAGAAGCCTAGCCATCCTCTGATAGCCCCCAAAGCTACGATAGGAGCCTTGATGTCACCATACCAGGCTGGTTTATAATTCAAACAATGAATTCTAAACTTTTATCAAACCAGTGCATTGATACATGAAAGAAACTGTAAAACAACGCAGACAAGGAGCTTTCTTCAACTGTTTTTGGCAAAATAGGATCATTTTGCAGTTAATTCAAAGCCTGAATCCAATTTTATTTTTATTTGCAAAGCAGAAAAAAATGAAGCGGCGAATCCGAGAACCAACAAATTAAATTGGTGTGGCCTTAGTATACGGTACAGATGTCTGTTGCTGTGTGTTTTTACACGAATTTCAATCGCGATTTTAAGACGATTTATACAACATTTGCACGAGAAGTAAATGAGTTAAAACTGCGTAAATCTGTAGTACTAGTACTACTAGTACTGTAATCATAAGGAAGAGCCTCAGGCTGGAGTGTGGAAGGACTGAAGTTATAACTAATGTAATGGTAAACAGGGAGTCAAGGCTGAGCGGTCTTTGGTTCCGGATTTCTAGACAGCTTTCAGGACTTTCCCACTTTTCCCTGCTATTTATCAGCATGTGGAATTTGCTGGTGTCAAGCCATGTGTGTTTATCTGGCTTGTGAAGTGTTGCAGGAGGCAGACCCTCCTGTGACGTACCCTGGGTGCCAGCCACGTTTACGGGCCGCTAACCCCTTCGTCCGCGGACAGGAGTATATCGGCCCTACAACGAGTCTGGGAGCGTGTCCCATACACAGCCGTCCCGGGTGTAGGAGGGGAACCCGTGATTAATGATCACGCGCGCCACGGGAAGCCCACCGCGCGGCAGCAGGATTGGCCATGTGCGCTGCACACGACAGAAAGACTCTAGTGCCGTGTACTGCTCGTTTCTAAGACTTTTCACGGTAGGTAAACCCAGAAGAGCAGAGGACACGGCGTCTTGAATGGCAGTGTTACCACCAGTCGCCATTTTTAGCAAAGAACAAAGACCGAATGTTGCAGGACACCGAAAGGGTTGTGGGTATTCCACTGGTGACCTCGCCTGACCTAGCCCCGCAGATGTGCGGACAGATGTGCGCCCAATCCCGGCGTGGCGTGCCACTGAGCGGGGATTAGATCCTGGCCAATAAGCACAGAGAAGGCTACGCTCAGAATCTGTGCGTAAGGACTGACAGCTAAGAAGGACGCTCCCAGACTCGTTGTAGGGCCGATATACTCCTGTCCGCGGACGAAGGGGTTAGCGGCCCGTAAACGTGGCTGGCACCCAGGGTACCTGTGACGTTGCATATTGTATGTGTGATACAGGGAACTAAGACATGTATTTTCCACGTGTTAACATTGGGAACTTGCTGGTTTTGAAAAACATGACACTATCTTGTGTAAGACAAAGACAGAGCAGTAGGTACTAATACTATTGATAATCTCCAAGCTTCCACTGAACATCTGCTTGGTGTTGGGGTGAATAGGTATCAGAAATGTTACTATCTTTTTTTATATCAGGTTCGGTCAATGAAATGGAATTATAATTCACCCAAACACTCGATTTTGGGTCCTACTTATTTTTTGGATGGGACTACACTGGGAGTAGTACAAGAATCAGACCTTAATGTGGCCACAGAGGAAGTGGGTTTGTGACGGTGATGAATGAGGCAGGATGTAGGAACCAGCAGAAGTGACTGGCTCATTTTTTATTCAGGTGGCCTTGGGTCTTTATGTGGCAGGACGGTCCACACACAAAGGGGTGTGATGTCATCACCACTGCATTTATGTCTGTGCCTGTACACAGTTCTATGTGGAAGCTGAAAATGACATTGTGGGGAGAGCTATTTGTGGAAAGAGTTATCGTTTGAAGTCAACTGCCCGCAATTCAATGGTAGTTTCAATTCTACCTCCTTTGTGTGACTTATAGCACCCTTTCATTGTTATAAACGTATGGTTGGAAAGTGTCACTACATCATAGTACATGCACATTTGTCAATTGTTAGTCATGAGCACAAAACTGGAGTTTCTGACCAGTACATGCTATCAGTGCTGGAGATTCCAAGAACAGAGGGTACTAGTACTTTTATTTTACAACAATCTTTATTGACACAACATTATACATACAATACATACTACTATACATACAAATCAATTAATCTATGTACACGTATATGGATAAATTAGCATTCCTCCAAAATACTGTACCCTCAATATGTACATCAATAGAAAGCTAAGAACCTACACTATAAATGTCATGCAAGTTTAGCCTAATGTCAGTAAGTATGATTTTTAAGGGCAATAATGCAATAAAACATACTTGTTAATGAATTTATTGTATTATAGTATCAAAACCATAATGTGAAATGTTAATATCAAGACTACATGTACATTTAACATTTCACAAATCCTGATATTATAATATCAGGATTACATTCATGATTAAAAAAATCACCCAGGTATTTTTACCGGTGAGTTTATGACTGTCCTGGGTGCTGAACTGACTATTCAGCTGAAAAGCTTATCTGTTACAACATTTCATTCCTCTTTCTGAGGGTTTAAAATGATAGTTTTTTTCATATCAGCTGAAAGCTTACAACTTGTGCTTTGTTAGAAATTTATACCAACTTGAAAAAACAAACTTCATAGGTAATAAACACATTAAAAACAAACTATACATTTTCAACAGTGCTTCCATACAATCCACTCTATAACTAGCACCCATTGAATCACTTTTGCCTGAAATTCAGACAACATTACATACATGGAAGTAAAAGTCATTGAGGTATAACTATACTAGTATAGGTGAGTTTTTGACTACAGACTGTCCTGGGTGCTGAACTGTCTATTCAGCTGAAAGACTGATCTATTACAACATGTGTTGTACAGTTTTCTGAGGCTTTAAAGAATATGGTACATAATACTTCTCATCCCCAACATCTACCTATTTGCAAGCACAGACTACTGTCAGCTCCACGACCAATGTCAAAGTCTCCAACTCCTACGCAAGTAAATTACCTGGGACCATAAATTATTCTAAAACTTGTCTGGTGTTAGGTAGACAATAGCTTCTCATCTGTATCATTTAGTAGAGGTCAACATCATCAGGTGTTTATCTTGACATGCAAGCCTACCACCTGCAGCTTAGCCGGAAAAAAACCCAGAAAAAAATAGAAAGTTAACATTTGCAAAGCAAATGCATAATATTTACATGGTGTGAGAACTACTGCTCTGTTTATTTGTACTCATATACATGTACTAGTATATGGTGACCAGCCCCTCCAGTTCTGTCTTGCTACATAATGTAATACAATACCACAGGGTGTCTGCTACATACAGTACCAGTTACCATGGTGACTGGTCTGGTCCAGGTCGATCATTGACCTTATGTGTTTGGAGAAGAGAAACAGAGCAAAAACAATATGTTTTCCTTCTGCAAAGGTAAACATAAAAATTACAACTTCAGGGACCAAGACTGATGTTTGATGAATGACGTCTAAAGCTAACCTTAACTTCCAGTGTTAAACGTCTACAAACTAGAGCAGGGCTCATCACAGAACCCTCAACACGTTCATGGCAATACATTAACATAGCTGTAAAATATACAAAACGTCGTCAGGTAGTATGGAACTGTTTTGTAGCTGTAGTCATGAAGGTTGTGGCATCTACCACGCTGTTACACATGGCATATATTTGATAATACTGTCTCCATTTATGTTACATCCAATGATGACCATCATATCATGTATGTAACTGTACCTGTACTTTCAGTTGATCTGTAAAATCAACAGGTTGCTGTGATGTTGGAAGGAAAACCTGTAACAGACAATGATCTGATGACTGTTGAAGTTCATGCTTCTGTATCTGTATCTGTATCTGTATAGCCGGTATAAGCGCCCTTCGGCGTAACACACCAGCTTCTGTATCTGTATCTGTACAGCCGGTATAACCGCCCTTGGCGTAACACACCAGCTTCGCAGGCACACGGCGCGGCGGCAGTTGGCTACATTATACCGAACGACCTGTTACTTACACCTAACCTTTGAACGTCTAACTCTAGACATTGTACATGTAGTACCCTATTCTTCTATTACTCTGTAAATGTCTCACAACCAAACTAATTGGCATGTGAATTACTGCATCTGTTGCTCAAAGTTAATCATAAATTAACCTACAAGTTCATCATTTCATATGGGAGCCGGGAGTAACTGCGGAGGATGGCACCTATCCTCCTGTTCCACAGTGAGGCTGATGGATCAGTGTGACAGCCTCCACAGAGGGGAGTCTGGCTGGTGAGAGGACCAAATTGGCCCCATGATGTGATCAAAGAGACAGGGTGTACATGTAGCGCCCAGCATTAATCCTCATTCAACATTCAAGTTCAACTGGATTTTGGTGTCCATGTACAGTATATGTGTACTACTAGTTAATAATACATGTATGAAGGTGGTACATACAATTGACTGAAACAGATCAAACTTCTCAACTACAATCTAAAATGTACAAAATAGAACTGAATGTATAAAACTATAATTATGTAGGCTGGGTGTATTGTAGGAATATGCAATTTGGCAGGTTGAAGCCTTCCAATGTTTGATTCTTTCAGAAGTTGTGTTCATCAATGTTGTATAAGCATCATGAGTAGTGTATTGTAGTATTCATCATCATCATCATCATTGTAGTATTGAAAAAATTCCACTTCTGATATTTGACAAAATTCACCTGGTGAGGTACTGTATAACTTTAATTTGCACCAGATTTGGGAACAGTCTGTCTTTGTTTTCCTTCATTTATTTTTCTGAATTCAAGTGAAATGTGCAGGTGACTTTGAACATACATGGTATGTTTTCAGTGATATACCTTCTGAACATGATGATCCAATCGGAAATGGAATCCGTGCAGAGATTGCCCTGGGGTTTTTAGGAGAGGAAGTTTGTTTGTGTCCCTCGGGTGATGTACATCTGAACATTAGTGTCTACTTTCCATCATGGAAGTGGTATCCATTAAACTTGCACCTGCTCTTACTTCCAAAAGCCTTCATCCCTGATGGTACTTTTTTTCTATCAGTCTGTGAGCGCCTATATGTACATGTACATGTACGTGTATACAAGGACACAAATTTTATTAGATGCTTCCCGGATTTTTTCAGAATAAATGTTGGGCAACATATCTCAGCCTGGTACCACTACTGTACTGCATAGTAGCTGCACTGGCTAAAGCTGAAAATTGTCAACAGTACAAGTTTCATCTCTGCCAAGAAGCTAGTATGTTTTTGGTATATCATAATTGATAAATTGATAAAAATGGAGAAATTGCTATAATGCTATAGTAGTAAATGAGAGGCTTTTGATACTTGCAGTGTTTATAGGTTAGGGAAAGGTAGATGTATGTATTATGCAAATCAGGTTGAGGTTAACTTCATCATACATTAAGTATGCAAATCATTGCATACTTTCCATATTTAATTAACTACAATTGGCAAAGGTATGAGGTCGTGGAACTCTAGTTATGTACATGTACTTACAATTACATCATTCATGCAAAAAATCAGTATATTTTTTGTATTGCCAATCTTGTTGCATTTGTGATTTTATATGCACAAAGAAACAAACAAACAAACAAACAAGCAGTGAGGAAAACGTAATCTCCTTTGTACATGTACATGCACATGTAGTTTGAAATGAAATATGCAGATATAAAAACAATTGCAGACAAAGTACCAAGTGAATCCACGTTGAAAGTATTCCAAACACCAAATACCCCAGGCCTGTACTTGTATTGTATATTCACCCAGGCCTCCTGGGCCTTTTTAAAATTCCATCAGGAAGACATTCTATGTGTAGCTGGTTACTTCTATGTGAGGGAACTTCTCACAACCAAGCAAAAGAAATCATTACCATTCCATGGGCTTGCACTGAATTTTAAGAGAAGTAGGAAAATGTACAATTATTGTTACTGCTTCTGTAGTTTGTGTTATGCCAATGTAATAAAATGTTGTTTTTTGAAAGATCGTGACAAGTTTTTCAAAGCTGTAACTATTAGTAAAAGCGTGTAGTTGAATCTACTTGAGGTAGGTAATAGGCATTGCCATTTTTCTTTCTTGGTGCTCTAGATATTCTAAAATAAGAATTCAGCAAGAGACCAAGATGCCTGTATGAGACCAAAACTACTGTGTAAAGTATGGTACAGTACAGGGTACATGTATATTTTACTGTCAGACTCGCTTGATGCTTTGATTTGGAATTGTTTACATTTTACAGATCAGAGGACCTTACGGCCTTAGCATCAATTTCAGAAACATTTTGTGTTGACTGGAAATTGTTGATTATGTCCCATGGATCCGGAGTAAGTCTGAAGATTGAATATGTTGCCTCACGTCTCATTTGTCTGCCCCATACCTATCAGAAAGGGATAGGTTTCCTACAATTTGGAATCGTAGGGCCCTAAAATTAAGTTTAAAGTGAAAGTGAAAGTATTGCTTAATTCTGTCTGCATCCTTAAGTGGAGAGGAGGATGTTAATTTCCAATAGATCATTTATCAGTGAGTACATAATCAGCCGATTTTTTGCAGAATTTCACTTGTACAAGGTGTGTTTTGTAAAATGATATCAGTATCACTACCCCCATGCAAACCCTACCCATGCATTCCTTATGTACATATTTCACTTTGCGTCAGTAGGAATATTCATCATGGGAGGATTACACGCCAAGGCGGCCAATTGTTTAAAAGGTATCAAAGAACACATAACAAGACAAATTTTCTTATCCCCCAAACCTGGAATTTTTTTTGTGATCTAACTTTTGTCTGGCCAAGTTGTATTGAGCCATAGGCACGGTGCATTCTGGGATTGCTTAGAGTTTGCCACAGTACTGATTGCTTTTTTAATGCGTGCATGACTAGTGGGGACGACTTTTCATGTCCTGTGACGAATTATGCATTTTTTACTTCCTAGAATTATTATCAATTGGAAAATAACACCCTCCTCCTGAGTTTAGGACTACTTTAAGGCCACACCAATTTAATTTGTTGGTTCTCGGATTTTTCCAGAAAAAATATGAAGCGACAGGGCGAAAAAAAAATAAAATAAAAACAGGCCTGGGCATCCTATCATAGCCCCAAATGCTATGATACGAGCCATGAAGTCAACATAAAAGGCTGGGTTAAAATTTAAACAATGAATTTTGAACTTTTAATCAAACCTCTGCATTGAGAGATGGAAAAACTGTAACAACTGGGAAGAAAAGGACTTTCTTCATCTGTTGGAGGCAAAATATGAGCATTTTTGAGCTGATTCAGAGCCAGAATCTTTTTTTTTTTTTTTTGCAAATCAGAAAAAAATGAAGAGGCGATTCCGAGAACCAACAAATTAAATTGGTGTGGCCTAAGTATACATAGTGCTTCTTCTATCCAGATCTGGCCTGTTTAATATCATAGAACTACTTGTATTGTGCCCATGGCCTGCAGGCAAGGGAAACATTAACCGGCTTCGTGAGCATCTATAAAAAGATGTTAGTTTCACTTGAACGGTACTTCAGCTTGACCTGTCCGTTTTACTTTATGTGATTGATTTAATGAAGTAGACAAAGAACTAACAGTTTTCAACTTCTTTTGAAATTGGGCACAAATGTTGTGGCTATTTTCCATATATAGTAGAATGTGTTCAATGTGTCCCAGGTTCGAATCCTGCCATGCCACCGATCTTGTCGGAAAGGCACTTTACAGGACTTTCCTCACTTCACTCAGGTGAAAATGAGTAACTAGCTTTGGTTAGGGACGTCCCTTGTATAGGACGTTAGATGGAGGTTCCGTGTTTGGGGAGAGCCACACCACACGCACGTTAAAGAGCCCACCACACGTTTCCAAAAAGCAGGGGCAAGCCCCGGAGTGAGATGGTCCAAATACAACTATTAGATATAAACTAGAAGTTGGTGATTCGCTTCAAATCACCCAGATGTACATGTAGGCCTGGTGAACCCCCGTCTTGTATTAGCCATTGTATTAGCCACACGGTGACATCATCACCTGGACTCCAGGAAGAATAGTGTGAATTGTCCCATTAATGGGGATTCTTATCAAACGAACAAACAAACAAACAAGCAATGACGTTCATTTTATGGCAATTTGTTCCACTATTATCAGACAAAGATAATACCACTGTCATTACTTCTGGGTACCCAAGTGTTGTTTTGGGTGGATTGTCTGTGGGTTTGTGTGTGTGTTTGTCCCAACAGTAGGTTGACAACACTAAGTTGACAAAATGTGTGTGGGAGAAAGATATACAGGTCAAAATGTCAGATACAGGGATGGGGTGAACTTGAAGGTCCCAGAATCTGGCTGGGAGCTAGCAGGAATTAGAGGTCAACATATTGGGGAATTTAGGAAGCTGAGGATTGCATGAGTGACCCTTCAACCCTGCACAGTTTCTGTCCTAGTCCTAATTAAAGTATGTCATACAATCTCCTCGGCTGTTCCAATAAATTCATGAAAACCAAAAATACTTCCAAGAAGTCGAAAACCTCTGACTTCTTGTTCAGCGCAGATTTCTGATTGCCTGCTGCTCTTATGTGAGGAGATGAATGTTCTTTGTTTCCTTCATACGGATACTTCAACTTTCTCAAATAGCTGCCATTGATTGAAGGAATGTCAGTCTTCTTCATAATCATGGGGGATTTTCATTATTTGGCACTGGTTGGTAATTGAGCTCTGATAGTGCCTCCGCATTAGCTCATCTCTTAGTATGGTTTTCACAAAGATATTTGTGTAACAAAACAGTCAGAGATGTCAGACTGCCACCCTGTACCCATTTTGCTTGCAACACTTAAGGTCCCACAGAATAGTAGCAGATTTACTTAAATTAGGGTAATGCAATTGTGTATGTAGTATTGGGAATCACAAAAACACAGACAGACAGACAGACACATGCACACAAACATGCCAAAAACAATGCTTCACTTCCTTGGGGAAAGTCATGGTCATCACTGTTTGTTTCTAAACACCAGAAATCTACTGTAAGGTACTGGCGTGCAAACGTGCCAAATTCATCTGTCATTTTGATATAACGATAATGAACTTCAGATGTTGACCAGCTTGTGTTTGAACTTGAACGAGCAAGCCTGTCTGAAACGTCTACAAGTTAAGATGAGGGAGGGCCATGGTTTTTTTCATGGCTTGGCACAGACCCACCCCAGTGAGGTGTCTAGTATCTAATTGGTTTTTTCACCCTGAAGTCAAACATGAACAGAAGGAGTCCTTTCCACATTGTCATGTCAGGAACACAGGCGGCACATGCTCGGCTTTGTTTACAGTGTCCGGATCAGTTTACCTCTGTGTAATTACTTTTCCCTTTCCCCTGGTGCTGTCTCAAACTGCAGCAAAGTTACACACTTTACACAGAATCATTTTACTACCCAACATTAGAGATAGGTGATAAAGTTGTGTCTAGATGCCATTTATTGAGCTGCCTGCCTGTGTTGCCTTCCCTCCTACCCCAGGGTAGGTTGGGTTGGGCCAGGCCCACATCTGGACAAAGACAGTGTTGTGCAGATTGCGTGACAAGAGCAGGGAGGCCCTGCGACCTGCAGGGGGAACTTGTTAGTCCAGGGTTGGCGTCTTCAATAAGCGCCGTCTCGCTTGGGGCGAGTCAGGAAAGTCAGTAAACGTGCGGATTATGCGCATCTTGACTACTGAAAAGGAACTGATAGCGTGCCTGTGTCCATCATTCGCCGCTGCCCCATTCCTGTTCATGATGAGTCGTATCATATCGGCCGCTCGCCGAGCGCCACATGCCTGGTAGGATCATCTGCTTACAAAAGTGATGAGAAATTCTCATTAAAATTTTCCAACCCTCATAACTTTGAACCCCTCCCTTCTCTCACTGCAAAACATCAGCAGGCAGTCTTTGGCCGAGTTTGGGTACATTTTTGGCACTGATCAGATTGAACCATTTTAATGGCCCGCCTTTACATAGACCCTCCAAGTTGTGATTGTTTACCAACCTGTCACCCTTTCCCACCCCTAGTCCTACACCAAGTAGAGGAGAGGAGAGTACAAATAATGAAAGGAACCTGGCTAGTTGGACACCATAAATCACTGGAACTGGTCCACCTGGCACTGATATCATCCCTGCATTCCTGTTTCTGCAGACATCTACCCATTATCCTTCTTTGTCCTTACTTCTAAGTTAATCTAACCCTGAGGCTGCTCACAAGAATAGTTGTTTTCATTGTAACCCTTGTTTTACCATCTACAAAGGGTCATCATTCATTCTAATGGACCTGCCCTACTGAATGTATGTCATTAAACTCGTACAGGTGCAGTATTGTTATTATTATTATTATTTACGTCTTGTTGGTTCAGTCACATGTCCATGTACAGTTAATTGCTTTTGCAGGATACTGAAAAAAAATAGTACATTTTCATGACGTTGTAAAAGTGGTTACAATGTACGGGTAGGTCTTGGCATTAAGAAGAAATGATAATCATAATAAACTCATAATAAACATATTGCACGACAATTACACAAGGTACAAAGTATGGCATCTACAGTACTGGTACATAACTACAGTTCCATAAGGCTAATCTACCTAATACATGAGTGTGTAGTATGGGATGAGAATGGGCTTTTATAATCATTGGAGAAATTTCTGACATCTAGACATTCTTTGATATATTTTCCTATGTATGCCATCATATATTTGACTCATTCGGACAATCATGGTCAAAATCATACGTCTCTAATCATTAAGGTTTGGGACAGTTTTAGACTCAAATTCAGATCCAAGAATCATTTTGAGGATTTTAAATGGTTAAAATCTCTATCTTTTGGTAAATTGAAAATAAACAATGAATGATAGATACATTTACTACACAGGTGTAATTATGGCTTGTTTTTTTTAGACAAGCTAAGGCCACACCAGGTAAATTTTGTGGATGACATCCACTAAACACCCCAAATTTAATGAGAGTCCTTGAAATAAGTAAAATCGCACTGACAAATAAACTGGATCAGAAATTATTTACCACGTGAATGTCTTCTGAAAGCCAACACGCCCGGTATGTACGTAAATCAGGGTTGTTTTTAGATTATCCTTATTTTGGATGAATTCCATATTCTGCCTGACCAGTTGTGTCCAATAAACAGAGAAATGTTGTAGTAGAAATGGAGCAGTTTGAAGCCACAGTGTGACCTTCAAGAACACCTATAAAAGGGTCTGATTGCCTGCCACAACAACTTGCAGATGTGGTTTGTACATCTGTTATGTTTCATGGGATTGGCTGCAAAGTCAGTTAGCTTGTTCGGTTGTTTAGACCGTTGTGCAGGCTTTTAGCTAGGGATGCGTCCATGCGTCTTTTGGACGCACTGTTCTAGAGAAAATAAAAAAATGGACGCACTATATTTCGGCAAGACGCCCTACAAACGCCCTAAGTTTTCCATCCCTTGTTTTCCCGGTAACTTCGCTGAATGCGATAAAAACTCGCCGAGTCCAGCGAATTTGCAGTCCTGAGTTTTCCATCCCTTGTTTTCCCGGTAACTTCGCTGAATGCGATGAAAACTCGCCGAGTCCAGCAGCTTCGCCCCTCCGGTTACCGCCGCCATGTTTTTCCAATTATGAAACCTCGGCAAATCTCGCGATCTAAAATCTCGCAAATCGCGAGACTCCCGTGGTATTGGTCGATTTTCCATGACGCGGCATGGCGTAGCGCTGCTATTGGTGGAATATCTGACGGCTCTAAACTCTTTTCGCGGGAAACAGCGCCGGTAAGTTTTTAACTTCTGTCAATATTTACACTAGTGGCATACAGTCTGAGAACTATTGCAGTATGTCGGAGGCATTTCGGAGTATTTTTTGTTTCTTTGGTGGCAATAACTGTCGGTGTACAGGGGGAAAATGTAACAAAATAAAACCGCAGCCCGATGCAATCGTCGAGAACTGTAGAGGGGAGGGGGGCGAATCTGCGCACAACATAGCGGGACCAAAGTCGAAACAAGGTCATTATTAGTAGAAATGAGCACGGTTCTTTTGAATGATAGGACTCATGTAAATTTAAAAGATCGCTAAATGGATGCTTTTTGAGTGGGAACACTATAATAAATTGCCACTATTGACATATTTGTCTGTTGTCTTCATTACTGATCTTCACTACTTGTCAAAGATAGTACATACAAAAAGATGCATTTTTTTGTTAGAACAAACCATACACATATAATATAAACATATAGAAGATGTATCTGGAAGTTCAGGTTCGAATTTCTTCTGCATTGGTATGATATCAAGTTGTTCTTTAAGTATTATTTTTGTAAAAACAAACCATATTGTTAAACAGAAATATAAACATATCATATGGAAGATGTATCTGGAAGTTCAGGCTTGAATTTCTTCTGCATTGGTTTGATATCAAGTTGTTCTTTAAGTATTATTTTTGTATAAACAAACCATATTGTTAAACAGAAATATAAACATATCATATGGAAGATGTATCTGGAAGTTCAGGCTTGAATTTCTTCTGCATTGGTTTGATATCAAGTTGTTCTTTAAGTATTATTTTTGTATAAACAAACCATATTTTTGTTACACAGAAATATAAACATATAGAAGATGTATTTGGAATTTCTAGCTTGAATTTCTTCTGTGTTGGTATGATCTGCAGATGTGTGGTTGTGGACTAGTGGTACACATATACATCAATTAGGCAAAAATATTGCAGCAGACACACAAAAATATATTACCTGAAGAACATAGATTTTGTACCTGAAAATGCAGGAAATAGCGTTTCAGAGAGTTAAGAATTTAAAATTTCCCGGGGGGGGGGGATGCCCCCGGACCCCCCTACAATGCTCGCGCCTGCGGCGCTCGCCACGCGCCTACGGCGCGCTGTAACATATCAGCGAAATAAAAAAGGACCCCCTCAAATAAAATCCTAGCTAAAAGCCTGCCGTTGTGTAGTTGTTGTTGGTGTCCCAGAGGTATACCAAGTTGTTCATAGTCATCATCATCATATTACCTTTGCATGAATTTAGAATTTTGATTGCGAAGTGAAAACCTGTGAAAACTATAGATATACTTTGAACTTGATCAACTCCCATTAAAATTGTTCCAAAACTTACAATAGTAAAATGAAAGCAACTTCGTCAATTCTGTTTATTATTTTGTGAAAAAGGTTATGACAGTCTGAAAGCGTAGTCCATGTTGACTTACTTTTTTCTGCACTGTTGCAGGTAACATTTGAAATTAACCTGCACCAGACAACTTTTACCTGCACCTCTCAGACTTTGAGAAGTATGGATCATATTAAAAACTATTCAGAAACTATTGCCATTATTTCTTTTATACTTCATAGGTGGTAACAGTCAATACAGCAAATAAAAATCCACATACACCTACATGTATATATAAATAGTGCAGGTTAAGTGCAGGTAGACATCAGAAATACCTGCACAGACCCAATTTTACCTGCACTAACCTGCACATGCAGGTGGTATTTCCAGTCCTGGAAAGGGAAATCTCGTTTAGCAATTTGTAATTAAAGCAAAAATTCTTCTCAGAATATCGTCTATAGTCATGATGTTGTCATAATTTAATATTCTGAAAGTTCTGAACCAACAAAGCCGTTTAGTTTGGCCCTGGTCTTAGACATGGGAGGAAATGGAGTTAATTAGGTCAAGAGTGGTTAGATGGTTATCTGCTGGCCTGCAGTGTTGATAGTTGTTTGAAGTGGAGTGGTCAGTTGTGTGAGAGCTGGCCTTGTGTTGTACTGAGGCTTGAGCCATGTTTGATGGCAGAAGTGTACATGTATGTTGTACCTATCAGACAGACATCCTCACAAGTATGCTCAGTCACCTCAATGGTGAGATAAGATGGATTTGTACGATGGATTTGTACTCTGTAGTGCCTATTTGGTGTTTCCTAGTACCTTTTACAAGTGAACTTGTGTAAAACGTACAGTATGTTGTTACCAGCATTCCTACACATGTGTATGGTGGAAATATTCATGGGTTTGGGGATTTCATCTGTTTGATGTTCACAAACAAGAAGTGATCTTTAAAATGTTTGCCCCAAATGCTATGATAGGAGCCATAAAGTCAACATACCAGGGTGGTTTGTAAACTTTTAATCAAAACAAAACCACCGCATTGATAGATGGAAAAACTGCAACAACTATAGGAAGGCAGGGACTTTCTTGAAGTAACTGTTGGTGCCAAAATATGAGCATTTTGAAGTTGATTCAGAACCTAAAAAAAAAAAAATGAAGACGGTGAATCCGAGAACCAATTGATTAAATTGGTGTGGCCTTACTTTTCTAATTTTCTTGTCCATGAAAGAAAAGTAAAATGGATGGTCCCACATAATCAGTGATGGTATCAACCCGCATGACCAGGCAGGAATTATTCATCAGGGGGAGGGCTGCTATCACTCTTATCAACAACCTGTCAATAGACATCAATGGACTGATGGGGGGTCAATAAAACCCAGCCTATAGTGTCTGATGGACAGTTAGGCCTTCACTATTGTTGCACATTGTCTACAGTCCTGGTGGGGTATATTACATGTCTAAGCAATCATTTGCATAAGTAAACAAGAGTTCGGAGACCTCATACATGTACCTCTATGAGATGTTTTGAGCTTTTGTAAATTTCTTGTTTTGTCTTGCCTTATATGCAAATAAGGTTGTAATTAACATAATCTATTTTAATCGATGGTCTTCAAATCAAATCAAACTTTATTCATTCAATTTGTCAGTCTTTAGCTCAACTGAATTGTGTTGATTTTACATTCTGTCAAATAAAAAACAATTCTGTCAATAAACAACATTCCATAAGTTAAAACGATATTACATTACATAACAAATAATTAGAATATGGTAAATATAGTAAAAGTTCTCTAGCCACATTTCATATACTGTATGTGTGAAAGTCCTATCCAAGGACAGCCACTAAGAGGTCCAAAATTGACCTTGACCTTTGTTTACCCAAGACCTACCCACATACCAAATACACATGTATCATCACAATCTATCCTGACCTTCATTAGTTATGCTGAGTGAAAATTACTGCAAACACAAACAAGCAAACAGACAGACACTCTGAAAACAATATCTCCATTGAGGTAATAAATAAGATATAAAAGAGGTAGTACCAAATATCCCCACACCCTTTGTGTTTAGTATTGGGTAGATTTCCATTCCATACAGCTGTACATGTGCTTGTCCTTTTACCTTACCTGCATGAACTACCGGTATAGTCTCAGCAGTAATATATTATAAACTACCATCCACAGTGCATTAGATATTTAGGTCAGGCTTTTGTTGTTTACAAACATGATAGTTCTGCTGTCACCTGTTTGATACCATAGTACAGCTGTGCTGGTCTCCTTTTATTTGGAACACAAGTTGTTTTTTTTTTATATCCAGCATTTTTTTTACATTGAAGTTTTCTCATGTCAAGTTGACATGCTATCAGGTAGTATTACTGTGAGGTTTGTTGGTATTTCTAAGATAGTCTGTATGTCCAAGAAATGGGTTTTTATATCAGACAACATTAGTTATGTTTGAAATTTATCTATGTGGAGAACTATATCATCAGGGACTTGCTTGAGTTTCATGTGTACCGTAGTTCAATTTCTGGAAGGCTCTCCAATCATGTTAGTCACCCAGACGAAATGTAGGATGACTCAGCGACAGTTATGACAGTATATAAAAACCAGCCAAGCTGAAGTTATTGATGCACTAAATTGACATTTGTGTTGACGTTCCCGCTGTGCTGGACCAGGATAGATGCTCAGTGGTCCATTTGTGCTCCACGGACCTCATTCATTATTCAACAGGCAAATTGGGAATACAGAGGACTCAGTAAAGCGAGAATGGGGCCGTCCCATTTCCATTTCAAGGCTTTCTTGTGACACCTCCCTCCATAACTGGCTCGTGCCAGGGAGTAATCCAGCCAGGCACCAAGGCCATCATTACGGGATGTCAGGCAGATCTTGTTAGTCATATAATTGCTTCTCCAGGACTGTGTACGGACTGTCAGGTGGAGATTTCATGGTTTTGTTGCCTGACAGGCTGTGGAGGAAATCTGTAGAGATAAGAGAGGACCTTTAGAAGAACTTTATTGCACGACAATCGTACATGGTACAATGTATGGCAATACCTGTTGAACATACAAAAATGTAGTACAAAATAGAGGTACAGAATAAAATAAGACTGATACAGATAACATCAGAACTTACTTGCATATACAGATAGATATGATTTTTTAAAAATACTTTGTTCGTATGACACCTGTTCTGTTCTTACAATACCAGTCTGTCTCAGGTTTTCTGTGGCCAGAGTTTTATAAAATTGAAATAAACATTGCAAAAGAAGCAAAGAACAGTTGCAGCATCTTCTGCTAATTCTGCTATTTTGACTTCTGGTGTGTCCTTTCTTGTGTCCTCAGGTTGGCCCAACTGCCACCTGTGACAGACATGTTCTTTGCCATGTCCAAATATGGAAAGAGTAACTTCAATGTTGTGATGATTCTACTTAGCATAAATGGGAGAATTCTGGGTTCAAATATTCTTATATCGAACATAATGTATATTGGTAAGAATTTCTCTGATAACATTTTTTTTATTCTTCTGTACCAACAAATGCAGCCACTTGTCAGTTTCCTCTGGGTGAAGTTAATTCTGGGCTGACATTGCGTGCCTACAGACTGAACCTCCACTGTGAGGCCTTGTTCTTTGTTAAATAGCCCCAGGTGTTAATCTCAACTCCGATAAGACCCAACAAAAAAGCAGTTTGAACTCTTTCAGAAGCCCAAACATCACACCAACAAGGTTTGACTTCTGGCAGGCTAGGCAGGAGAAGTGTATGATGTGGAGACAGTTTGTCAGTCACAGTAGTCGTGCTATCAGTGTTTAGGAACCGGCAAGAATGAAGCAGTAAAGTGATGATAATGGCAGTGTCCTGACTGTCTCAGCTATGAAGCCTGTCTTTGTTTCACAGCAGGCTACTGGCACCATTTTATCTCACCTGAACAACCATAAATAAAAACAGGAAATAACAAAGACAGTAATTAACTGCTTCAGGAGATGGTGGCAGAGGTGAGTGGCTTTGTTAAGGTGTATTGGAGCAGCAAAATCACACCTTAACTGGGTCCTGACAGGTCCCACACAAGACTGGCAGGTGAAACAGCCAGCTTTCTTCTTGTGTCAAAGCTTGAAATCCCCACCTGTAAGTGTAACCTGCAGTTGGCAGAAAATTTCTGGGTTGCAGGTAGAAATTGGGGTTGGGGTTTTGTCAGCATAAATGAAGAATGACAAACTTAGTGATATTCAAATATTCTATACAACACTAAATACAATCTAAAAATTGTGTAAACATTGCAGGCTTTGTATTACAAGTCAAATCAATAGTGAACAGTGTACTCAAGCTTTTGTTATACTAGGGTAGGAACACTTATTGTTTCTGTTTTATAATTATTTCTGAAAAAGTTGAACTAGGGTTGAGGTAGCATATCATGTGCAGAGTTTGTTTATTCTAATTACACAAATGCTAATGATACAGTATTTGATGTACAAAAAATTATAATATCTACCACCTTAGGTGGTAGATATTATAGTAATGAAGAGAACGAGTTGACATGTCACTGTTACCAAATATTTCAAACCTCTCAGAATACTTTTGTCAGATGACATTCATGTAACAGGACCTGCTGCATGCTTCAGTACATGTCTGATGTAATCAGCTAAACAATAGCAGGAAGTGTCAGTCTTGTCACAGATGTACACAGAGCGACCACATGCGTGCTACTGGCAAACTTTGACAGATCTAGAAGGAAGACAGACTGAATGAATAAGTCTTGGAATATAAAAATCAAGAACTAAAGGGAGTTTTTGATTTTTACATTCCAGTCAATTGGTTCTCGGATTTGCCTGCTTTATTTTTTTCTGATTTGCAAAAAAAAATTCTGGTTCTTAATCTAGTCCGTAATTCCCATATTTTGGCCCCAACAGTTGAAGAAAGTCCTTGTCTTCCTAGATGTTACAGTTGTTCCATCTATCAATGCAGTGGTTTGATTAAAAGTTGAAAAGTCATTGTTTGACTTCATGGCTCCTATCATAGTATTTGAGGCTATGATAGGATGCCTAGGCCTGTTTTTTTCCCCCGTTGCTTCATATTTTTTCTGAAAAAATCTGACAACCAACAAATTAAATTAGTGTGGCCAAAAGGACAATTATAAAGGATGACACATTGTCTCCTTCAGTGGTTGCTGTGTCTTCCTCGTTCACTCTATATTTCATGAAAATGCTAAGAAATTTGTTGCCAGTGTTTCCTTTTTTGAACATAAATGTTTCTCAAACTCAAAGATAAACTTGCCAAACAGAGGTCTACATGTGATGATACTGCCAGCCTCTAGCGCTCCAAATTGTGTATAGTATAATTAGTAAAATATTATTTATATTGTGATTGCCATCAGTTGCACAATTGTCCATAATCTCTGAGAATTTTTCCTAAAATGTTGATATGCTTCCCTCTACAGTCCAAGTAAAGCCTTGAAGTAAAGGTTTTTCTATTATGTCAGCTGTGATTGTGAAGTTTCCCTATCTTGGTGTAGTCCCCAAGTGCTTGTCAAATGTGGCATTTTAGACATATCCCCTCATGGGGTCTAATGTGAGGGAATAAAAAATTCAGTAGAACAAATATATGAAGTTACAACATGTGAAAGTTCTGCTGCACACATCACAGTTTTCAAGTCCTTGTTTCAGTTTGTTTTGGAGAATTGCACTTACTTTGTTCTGATTTCCGAGCCTAAAAATTGTTCTTCCTTCATATTCCTTCCATAATTAGCTTGAAATTTGTCTCCCCTCTCCTGCCAATGATATACGAGGATGTCTTTCTTTGCTGCAGAAATTCCCCTGCTTTACACGCGATGTCATGACCCCTGCCCCATGGCGAGGTGAGAGGTGAATTTTGAAGAGACTTTGGCGGTAAACAAAGCTCACTTCCCCCAGGTCTATTGGAGCGTGAATGCGATCCTCCCCCTGGCTGCCGGCATTTGAGACAGGCCAGAGTTTAAACCAAGACTTGCCAGCTTTCTCTCAGAATACTGATTTAAAAGATGCATCTTTAGCTCAGAAAGGTGTGAGAAGTCTAAAAGCCCAGGCAGGCTGCCAAGTGGTATTCAGGGGAAGTGGAAAGTTCTGCTACCAGAGGTGCCCATTTCCCCCAGGGTCATTCTGCCTAACTCCAGAACCCAGCAGACTGGCTGGCTGATAGGAGACTGGTATTTTGATGGCTGAAGCTGATATCCCCCATGAGTAACAGTAGAGAGAAATAATGACTTTCTGATTCAGAACAAAGAGTCAGTAAATATGGGTTCACAGACATACAGTATGCCAGAATATCCAAATATAATAGTGTAGTTATGAACATGAAAGGTTTAAAAGAATTTAGCACCATTTATCTATTACTACAAACTTGTTTTTTTTATAATGAAATACTGGTGGATGATGCATGTCAGTGTCTTAGTTTATGAATATCTTGCAGCAGAATATATCATTTGGGAAGTCCAACTTTAGGACATCATATTCTTTGTATTGTACTAGTAATTTGTACATAAATGCTTAGTGTCCACTGTCCACTAGACTCTGGGGGTATAGTTGGTACACTGGTACATGTACATGTAGTTAGTCGGCCAGGCCTGTTTGGCCAATTTCTAGCTACATGTACCCACCAAGTCTGGTAGAGACATCACAAAGTCTGGTCACTCATTGATAAAGAAAAATTCTGAACATGTCTCCCTAACTACTAGTCTATATCACTGTTTACTGGTGAGAAATTTTTCAGAGTTACTCCCGTGGCCAGGATTGTGTAGAATGCCACAACAAATTAGGGACTGTACGATATTTAGCGGGGGGGGAGGGCCGGTCGTCAGAGGGGGGAGGGCCTAGGTAAAAAAATTTGAGCTGGGGGGAGGGCCTAGGAAAAAATATTTTACCTGGGGGGAGGGCCTAGGAAAAAAATAAATTCCAAGATCCACGAATCTTTCCGACGTTTTGATAATTTTAAAAACGTAATCTCACATGTACTGTAGTGATTTGCCGGCCTTTGGAATCGGCAGAATGTTACGTTAAAATAGTACGCATCCCTATAATTCTAGTGGATTCGCCCAAATCTCCCACAACCCTCTGGGAAAGCTGGTAGTCGAGCCGGGCGCGAAGCCGAAATTCGACGATACAACCAAACTAACTCGCGTTTCGTAGCGGTTTTCGTAACGATATCGATAAAAATGCAGCCAAGCCTCTTCTGAAGAGAACATTTAATTAATTTTCGCGGCATAACGCACCCTTCCCAGCCGCACAACGGTAGTTTTTTCTTGTTTAAAATCGTATATGCGTCGTCGATAAAGATCCCGCCCCACGTTCCGCTCGAACTTCTCGGCGTGGATGTGGACGCATTAAACAAGGTATTTTGATTGAACTAAGGACTGTCACAACATTTATTTGCCTCTCTGAATGTCCTTCCAAAGTAAATTGAAAACAACCTGACAATATTGTTTTCCCGGTTGTGTAAATAGCACGTGGAAGAAGATCGTGGACGAAATATAGCCCGAAAAAGAGGAATAAACTTAGCTCGGTGTCATTGTTGGCTTGACTTCGTTGTCGAAGATTTCAGGGGCCCTTCCCTCTCCTGCTGCAAGCTCGCTGGTGGCTGACAAGGCCGATGCGTGAAAGGCATACTCTGCCACAGTGGCTGCAGGTAAAAGTTGAGTCTGGTGTTGGAGATGTGACGATGCGGTTCTTCCTCTTGCTGCGTTTCTCTTCGAGGGCAGTTCTGCGTCCCCTCTCGAAGGCAGAGACTGAGTCGTGGACCGTATGTCGCCAGGCAGCTCGGTCTGAGGCAAGAGCTGACCACTGACGGTGGTCGATGTTGCACGAAGACAGAGATTTCTTCAAACTGTCCTTAAATCTCTTCTTTGGTGCTCCTCTGTTTCGGTGCCCGGTAGAGAGTTCACCATAGAGGACGATCTTGGGCAGACGATGGTCCTCCATTCTAGAAATATGCCCTGCCCACCTTAGCTCGGTGTACCAGCAAAATTTACCCATTAAAATGCAGGAAATAGCGTTTTAGAGGGTTAAGATTTCAAAATTTTCCGGGGGGAGCATGCCCCCCAACCCCCCTAGCTTCGTGCCTGGTTCGTGCGGCGCGACGGCTCGCGCCTTCGGCGCTCCTGCCTGGTCCGTGCGGCGCGAGCGCTCGCGCCTTCGTCGCTCGAAAATCTGCCCCCTCCCCGTACGAAATTTCCTTTAGATAATTCACGCCGGGGGGAGGGCCTAGGAAAAAAAATTGAGCCGGGGGGGAGGGCCTAGGAAAAATTTTTTGACCTGGGGGGGAGGGCCTAGGAAAAAATTTTGAACCCTACCCCTGGACGACCGGCCCTCCCCCCCCCGCTAAATATCGTACAGTCCCTTACCTAAAAGAAAACTGCCACAACTGGCAACCGAATATATCCCTTCAATTCAAACTGTGTTGATAACATACATGTGTTTCTTGTGCAGCAAACTAGGCATTCTTGTTTCTATTACATCAGACCAATCTTTTGACATCTGTATGTTTGTTATTGTACAGTCCTGTATGTGTAAGAATGTTAGTACTATTGTCCAGTGCCCTTACATATGTATATCCAGGCTCTGAGACTATACTTTGTTACAGAAACACACACACACACACACACACACACACACAGACAAGTCAAATATAATACTTCACTCCCTCTATTGCCACAACCAAAGAGTGGTCTGATGGTCTGATATATTACAACAATTATAAATCTCTCCCTCCCTCCTTCCACTCTACTGCATTAAAAGACACACAAGCAAACATACACACAAACACACATGCAGACAGACACACCGAAAACAATACCTTGAGTACCCAGAGGTAATCCGGTTGGTTCAAACCAGTGGAATGAGATGTTCTGACATGTTGTCCCCTGTATGTTTCTGCAGCCTCCCTACACAAGCCCAACAGCCTTTCCAACAGACTGACTGATGGGAGCGGTACAAGCCATGGCAGCCAGCAGTACCATGACACATACTTCCCAGAGGGGGAGATGTTACTTCAGGTAAGAGCCACCATGTCAAAGTCAGGAGAACCAATTAGTCAAGAACTTTCTTATCAAACAGGGTCTCTTTGACATGATTGGTTAGTAGTCCAGTTTTTCACCCATGAGGTGGAAACCAGGATGTCAATGTTTGAATCCGCAAACCCTGACTCGGACACTACTGACTGCAGTGCAAGGATAAAATTGGCCCTTCATCCTGTGTATTGGGGAGCTCAGGTATAAAACCTCTGCACAGCAAACTTACTAATATGAGTAAGGATGATTTGGTATATGCCTGTCTCGCTTCATTGCTTGACAGTCTTACATGGTACAATGCAGTGATGTAGCCAGCGTCCGTCTTTCCGTTATTTGATGGAATTTTGCTGCTCATGACGGACAAAAATTTTGCTCAATCCATCATCTTTCACAGACAAAAATTGGTGTAAAAGGTTATAGAAAGACATGTCGTTAAACTAAGCCTAGACTACCAGCAAAATTTGCCCCTCAAAATGCAGGAAATAGCGTTTCAGAGGGTTAAGATTTCGAAATTTTCTGGCAGAGCATGCCACCGAACTCCCCCAGGACTGTCACGCTATGATGTTACGTCAAACAAAATTGAGATGACGGGAAAAAAATTTCAGGTTAGCTAGAACACTGGTACAATGTATGACTACAACTATTTAACAACGATACTAATCTATCCTACATTTGGAACTAGCTGTAGAAAATATTATCTATAACACAGTTATATTATTGTTATATATGGATGATTTGATCTTGCTTTTGGAATGAAGTACAAAGAAATCACAATGAGATCTCGGACCAGTTTAGCTCAAATGAAGTTTGGCTACTCTTATGTTGGTCATGACAGAGAAGACAGAGCCTATATGTACGTTATATACAGGTTCATTGTATCAGGGAAATTCCCCTAGGCTAGCTCTTTTCCACAAGACATGTAGTGAACTATGGCTTAATGTCCCTTCCTAAGGACTGTGACCCTTTCCAGTAGCATGAATGTGGTGTGAACAACACAGCCGGTATAGAAACTAGTGTATTTTTGACCTACCATAATAATCTGTTGGAGTACTGAACCATTTATGAAAAGGTCACACCAGGTAATCTGTACTGCCAGTTAGTGTAGCCTGTTAATTAGAATGATTGACAGTACAGTAGGGAGATACAGATTGACAACACCTGTCGGTGCCATTGACACCCAGGACTGAATAAAGAAACTCTTTCTACAGAACCAAGACTAGTGTTTCATTCAGCCGACGTTTCGGTGACCGTCTATTACCTTCCTCAGGGTCGCTGCTATAATAGATGCGTTCCCAAACGTATTTTCATGTCTACAAGTACATATGCACTGTTTAGGGAACTGTATTTACAATGTGGTCCCAAACGTACAGGAGTTGGATATATACAAAATAGTTGTCGGTTAAAAACAGTTACGGATAACAAACATATAGGAACGTTTGGGAACGCATCTATAGCAGCGACACCTATGGTGCAGTGCAATGTGTCAGAATTGCCCTGAGGAAGGTGACAGACGGTCACCGAAACGTCGGCTGAATAAAACACTTGGTTGTGTAGAAAGAGTTTCTTTATTCAGTGACTTACCAACCTGATGAAACTATTCACGGACACCCAGGACTGTTCTAGTGTTAATGATATAAAAGAGAAAAGTCATTTGCATCTTAGCCATAGGCCCAATTTACACAGGGCAAAATTATATCTGTCCTACGATGTTCGACGCGCGGCACTTGTCAATCCCATAGGACACTTTTCGTTTTACACGTATCGACTGCGACTCCCGCTGCGCGCCGTAGCACTGCCAATGGCTGCAGCGCGCTGTGTCACATGTGGTGAACCTTACCGCTCCGGTTGTTTTTTCAGCAGGAATACAAGATCCCTGATCGTTTTCGCGAATTGTTGTGAGTTTCTGTTGTACCACTCGTGCTGCATGCCTTCGGAAATCTGCCCGAAAGCCTCCTTCTTTCTACAGCTGTAAATTGGGCCATGGCCATGCCTGCCACAAAAGCACCTCACCAGAAATGTAATTTTGTACTGTATCAAACTTTGCCATTCAATTGACATTGAGTAATATAACCCTGTCCCAAAGGCATTATGCTTTTGGAAAGATATTGGCTATGTCTTCAAACGCTACGACGTATCATCATGGAGGAAAGTCCCATGGTACACTGGGTGTGTTGTGTGCTGTTTGTGACTGTATTTTCATTTTAATGAAGCCCCAGTCACAAACATCACACAACACACATTTGCTAAGATGCATAGCTGTCTTCTTTGTATGTTAAAACATACAAAGATGACAGCTATGCATCTTAGCAAATGCTTTGTTACTCCAAAGTAATAATCATGATCACGAAAATTGGATTGACTGGCATAATTTGTACATTTATACAATCAAGACAACAGTAATTCTCATGTCATTGTGGAGAATTTATGTCATCAACCTCACCGAAGCCTGTTATTTCTGGCAAAAATGGCACATATCTAGTGTGTGTCCACAGCAATTTTCCCACTGATGCTAAAAACTGCCCAGTCATTCTTCTCAAAAGACAATACAAGCTAGAAGATGGGTAGTATACCTGTGGAACAGGTGTTCTATGCAGGTGGGACGACAGGTGTATCATTTGTTACCTGGTCAGTCATCTCAGGTGTACATACAGGTACATGTACACATGTATATTAGAAAATCTTTCAGTGATAGCAAATATTGGTCTTTATACAGTTGAAGTTATTACAAACTTTATTGCAAATGCTAATTGTAAGTATATTGGGAATGATAAAATAATAGTAAACAATAAAAATGAGTATGAAATGAATTGGGAACCCTTAACTATTGCTACTTCTAATATAGTTGTTGTTGGGTTTGCTTTCTTTGCTGTATGCAGTGGAGTATGGAAATGCCTGACAATTTGCAAGATATGAATTGGGAGGTGTCAATAGAAATAGAATGAATAGAATGTCAATAGAAAAGACCATTTAGTGATTAACCTCCAGGGACAGTTCACTATTATCCCATCCCTAGAGTTTCAGATAATCCATAAAAATTAACCCTCCTTTTAACTACCATATCCCAGTGGGGGACCTATTATGTTTTAGTCAACTTAATGACTGTACCAAGAGTTTTTTTCCTGACCAGAGGGAGCTATCTCTACTGTATTGTAACTACAATCAACTCTCCTGAACACCAATTGTGATGTATCACGTCAGTGGGGATGAGTTAGGCCCCGTTCATGATCCAAAATGTGTTTCGGTTTGATTCGGTATGGCCACGAACCGAAATGACACGGATTACATTTTGCGTCCGCGATTCAAAACTTGTACCAACACTCAAAACGGTTTCTCTCGCTCCCGCTGTTGTGGTCCTGCACAGCCTTGTACATGTACTTCCCCCTCAGAGTCTTGTCTTTGATCCACACTGAGCTGCTGTCCTGTTGAAGCCCCGTTCCCTCATGGCCTTGGCATTTCTTCGAACAGTTCCTGGTTCCGATGCACACCATCCAGTTTCCTCTGGATCTCCTGAGTTCCCCAAATCGATATGAGGACTGCCGTTTCTTCATTCGACCAGCTAGAACTCGAGTTACACTGTAGGGGGCATATCAAGATTTTATGATTCAAAAATGCGACCGAAATAGCCAATATTATTGACAGATAGAAACTTTTACTTTCCGGCGGTACAAAAAGCCAAAGCCATTAAAGAAATCACATTTAGTACATTAAGTTGTGTGGCAAAATTAACATAATAAGAATGATAATCAAACAATAAAACGTAGAGACAATAAATTATGAACAAAAAGTATAAGACTTAGTAACTAGAAAGGCCGACATTTGCTCCGGAGCAAATACAGCATATTTCAGCCATTTCCTTACCATGTTTAAGTACCATTTTACACAATTTGAAAGCTGTGTATGCCAGCAATGTGAATATCATTCTGTTTGCATGTGTCCAAGGATCCCCCGTACGAAATATCAGGTCATTTGGTTTCAATATCAGGTCATAGGAGCCAAAAATGTACATTTTTTGTCTGAAAATAGCAAAAAAGTACCATTTTACACAATTTTGAAATGGTGTATGGTAAACTTTTGAACAATGTTCTGTGGGCATGTGTCCAAGGTACCCCTGTAGCAAATCCCAGGTTATTTGGTTTTAATATCAGGGCACAGGAGCCAAAAATGTACATTTTTTGGCTGAAAGTAGAAAAAAACGCCCTATTTTACACAATTTTCAAGTGGTGTATGTCAAAAGTGTGAATGATGTTCTGTGGGCATATGTCCAAGGTATCCGTATACCAAATTTCTGGTTATTCGGATTTAATACCAAGGCACAGGAGCCAAAAATATACATTTTTGTCTGAAAATAGAAAAAAAGTCCCATTTTACACAATTTTAAGTGGTGCATGCCAACAATGTGAATAACATTCTTTGGGTGTGTGTCCAATGATCCCCCATACCAAATTCCAGGTCATTTGGTTTTACTATCAGGACACAGGAGCCATAAATGTACATTTTTTGTCTGAAAATAGCAAAAAAGTCCCATTTTTATAATTTTAAAGTAACATATGATTAAAGTGTGATATATGGTCTGTGAGCATGTGTCCAAGGAACCTCCATACCAAATTTCAGATCATTTGGTTTTATTATTCGGACACAGGAGCCAAAAATGTACATTTTTTTGTCTAAAAATAGCCAAAAAGCCCTATTTTACATAATTTCAAAGTGATGTATGTCAAAAGCGTTAATGGCGTTCTGTGAGCATGTGTCCAAGAATCCCCCATGCCAAATTCCAAGTCATTTGGTTTTAATATTAGGACACAGGAGCCAAAAATGTACATTTTTTGTCCAAAAATAGTAAAAAAGCCCTATTTTACACAATTTCAAAGTGGTGTAGGTCAAAAGCGTAAATGACTTTCTGTGAGCATGTGTCCAATGTATCCCCATACCAAATTTCGCTTCATTAGGATGTAGTACCAGGGCTCCAGATCCCAAAATGTACATTTATTGTCTGAAAATGACCAAAAAACCCAAATAAAACATTTTTCAAAGCCTGTTTTAAAAAAATGAAAAAAACGTCTAGAGGTGTTTGGTCACTCTACCGTCATGCCAAATTTCAGGTCATTTGGCTGAAAAATGACAGAGTTGAATCCATTTAAAGAAATGACAGGAGAAGAAGGAGAAGAAGGAGAAGAAACACGAGGGAAAACAATACATTTCATCCATACCTATGTTATGGCTGAAATATAATCAGTCATATGAAACAAGACATGTCAACCAAAACAAATAGTCAAAATCATATTAATTCTTGGTCCATGTCATTCCAGTGACCCCAGTCAAATAATAACGGTCCATGAGATTAAATGGTTTTGAAAGGCTATTAGAACAATTGCAAGTAGATTTATTGGATGGTTGGGGCAGCTAGTCAAAAAACCTGAGGTGGTCTATAATATATATGTTTCAAGTATAATAGGACCTTGGATGGCATTGTTTCAAAATTTGCATATACCGACTCTGCACTGACACAGAATTCCTGACATATGAACACAACAGCACAAAGACAATGTTATCAACTACAAGGACAGAAGAGAACATCTGGATTGTATCACCATTGTTCTAATGACACCTAGGCCTGCATTGTTATGATATTATATTTCATTAGATAAAGTGCAAGACTGTCTCTTAGGGCACCTTCACACTAAGCTTGAAGCCCGAATCCACCAAAGCAGGATCAGTACTAGTGTGGCTCTGTCTGAAGGCTCCAAGTCACATTGAAACTGGCACGATCCCAAACCAGTTTCGAACCGGCTTCAGCACATTGCAACTTCAGTCTGAACACAGTATGACTTCACCGGTTTACTAAAAATGCATATTGACCCGGTCATGGATTACGGGGTGATATTTCTTTATTTATAGGCAATACAAAAAGGTACGTAACCACAACTCCAAGAGCAGTAATGACCGAATAAAATGTCCATTCTAGGACAAGCTCCAGTGCGTCTGGCAGGACCATGCCAGCTTTCGGCCGAGGTACCAAGCCACACTGGGAGGGGGGCACCGAGCAAGCAGGACATTGACCTCTGACATTGGCACAACACCAGCTGGCAAGATGTCGCCTGCATGATGTCAAATTCCAACATGGCAGCGCCCTTGGCACCTGAGTGAAAACAATACAGTTGTCAAACCTGTACCTGTGATAAAAAGGAAAAAAAAAGCTTGTAATATCAAGATTTGGTAGAAGTAATTAAGCCCAACTTCCCTAAGAACATTGCAAGGACCTGTAGCATAACTGTCCTTGAGGATATAATATAACATGTTGAGTTATGCCATATGAAACAAGAGGCGGGTAGTACAGTCTCCTGGCCCCAGGAATCGAACCCGGTTCGCCAGCTTCAAAAACCAACACCACAACCGCCAGGCCAAAAGGTCCGGACCCGTCAGACGAGTCAGTTGGTGGCACTTGAAACCCCACTGTTACACTACTCCCCGTTTTCTTTAAGATTCGTCCTTGAATCTGAAGTGCAGAAACACACATGAGGCTGGAGTAGAAATAGAACCCTGGCCCCCGGGAATCGAGTCTGGATCGCCAGCGTACGAAGCCCAATGCCCTAACTGCAAGAGGTCCGGACCTATTGGACTGGGTCAGTTAGTGGCACTTGAACCCCACTGTTACACATATTGTACCTGCAACATGACTCACGGTAACCTTGCTAGTTGGTTTACCACTACAGGAAGCAGTTAGATCTATATCATCCTGACAGACATCACAAAGACACTTCACTGTTCTCTCCGGAACAAAGACTCAGAACAACCTGCCCAGGATAATATAATTAATGTTTCCAGCCAGCATGGGGAGAGTGAATAAAAACAAAGACTCTTGTGTCAATGATGGGATGGGCTTTCACACCTGATTTGATAATCACAGACTTGGAAGGTAAACTACGATCACAACTGTTCCCCGCAGCTGTCCGACTAAGGTGTTCGCACGAAATCCACTGACCTGCGCTAAGTTGTGGTATCAATCTCAGGAAAATTTCCATATCTCTGTGTCTTGCTGCACTGAAGTATGAACAAATATGAAGATAAACAATAGTGAAACGGATATGCGTTATTTTCAGGCTGTTGAGTTGGAATAATGTCCCTTTGTTCTCTGTTGGAAACAAGTGGCTATTATATTGGCCATATGTCTCCATGATAGCGAAATCAGTTAGGGACTGTACGATATTTAGCGGGGGGGAGGGCCGGTCGTCCAGGGGTAGGGTTAAAAAAATTTTCCTAGGCCCTCCCCCCCAGGTCAAAAAATTTTTCCTAGGCCCTCCCCCCCGGCTCAAATTTTTTTCCTAGGCCCTCCCCCCGGCGTGAATTATCTGAAGGAAATTTCGTACGGGGAAGGGGCAGATTTTCGAGCGCCGAAGGTGCAAGCGCTCGCGCGCGCCGCACCGACCATGCAAACATGCACGAGCGCCGAAGGCGCGAGCCGTCGCGCCGCACGAACCAGGCACGAAGCTAGGGGGGTTGGGGGGCATGCTCCCCCCGGAAAATTTTGAAATCTTAACCCTCTAAAACGCTATTTCCTGCATCTTAAGGGGTAAATTTTGATGGGTGCACCGAGCGAAGTTTATTCCTCTTTTTCGGGCTATATTTCGTCAAGGAGCTCCTTGATTTCGTCCACGATCTTCTTCCACGTGCTATTTACACAACCGGGAAAACAAAATTGTCAGGTTGTTTTCAATTTACTTTGGAAGGACACTCAGAGAGGCAAATAAATGTTGTGACAGTCCTTGGTTCAATCAAAATACCTTGTTTAATGCGTCCACATCCACGCCGAGAAGTTCAGCGGAATGTCGGACGTTTCGGCCCATGGACGTTTCGGCCCGGACGTTTCGGCCCCAAATCCAGGACGTTTCGGCCACATGCCGAGGACGTTTCGGCCACGTGCCGAAGACTTTTCGGCCCCAATTCTGGACACTTCGGCCTCAGTCGACTCCGTCAGTTTTCTAACACATTATATTAGATGCCTTAGATAGTTATTTAACCCTTGTCTTTTACGAAGAACGATCCGTATTGCTGAATTCATCGGGCCGCTTGCTGTAATCCTTACAGCGAAGTCAAACATGGCAAAACGAATGTATTTTCTTTTCTTTTCTTTTTGTAGTTGAATTTTTAACTTTTAACCTAAGATTCACCAACCAACCGTTATTGCAACTTTTCTAACAAATCGTTTATTATGCAAAGTAACAGCAATGTGTAACATAAAACGATGAAAAAGGCAATGTTACTTCATTTTACTAACAAGTTAGTCTTCCGAGTTGTCAGAGCCTACTCGTTACATAAACACAAATCGATCACTAACATGAGTTTTCCTCGCAATGTTACATTACCGACGAGCGTGAAGTTTTCTGACAAAGGCGCGGTCTCTATTGGAAATCATATGAGCGTGAAGTACGCAGAGATGTCGGACAAAATGGCGCGGTCCCTTTTGACTTGAAATCTGATTGTTGACGTACTCCGAGAGACCTTGAGTATACGGACATGCGTTACTTTCGTACATGATCGCTACTTATTGTTTCAAATATAACTGAGGTGAGTGTTATTGCTACATTTGTATGTTCAAGAAGCTTAAGAGTATGAAACCAATTGCTATCACAAAAATGAGATGTTCAATACGTTTTATTATTCCACAGATATTTCAAATAATCGTTATATATCTATATATAACGTTGTTAGTACACATACATTCATTTGATGACTAAGTATTGCCAATAAATAACGAGGCCGAAACGTCCCCAGCATGTGGCCGTAACGTCCTCGACATGTGGCCGAAACGTCCACCGCATGTGGCCGAAACGTCCGGAATTGGTAGGGGCCGAAACGTCCATGGGCCGAAATGTCCTGCTACCGTTCAGCGAGCGGGGCGCGGGGCGGGATCTTTATCGACGACGCACGCATGTACGATTTTAAACAAGAAAAAAACTACCGTTGTGCGGCTGTGAAGGGTGCGTTATGCCGCGAAAATTAATTAAATGTTCTCTTCAGAAGAGTCTTGGCTGCATTTTTACCGATATCGTTACGAAAACCGCTACGAAACGCGAGTTACTTTGGCTATATCGTCGAATTTCGGCTTCACGCTCGGCTCGACTACCACCTTTCCAATGTTGTTGTGGGAGATTTGGGCGAATCCACTAGAATTATAGGGATGCGTACTATTTTAACGTAACATTTTGCCGATTCCACAGGCCGGCAAATCACTACGGTACATGTGAGATAGACGTAAATCACGTTTTTGAAATTATCAAAACGTCGGAAAGTTTCATGAATCTTGGAATTTTTTTTCCTAGGCCCTCCCCCCAGGTAAAATATTTTTTCCTAGGCCCTCCCCCCAGCTCAAAATTTTTTACCTAGGCCCTCCCCCCTCTGACGACCGGCCCTCCCCCCCGCTAAATATCGTACAGTCCCTTATACCACAGTTTAAAACCTGACACAACAGAGACCAACTACAAACATGTACATGTAGATACAATGTCATTTACGATTTAGATACAGTGGTACTATTTACGAATAAAGGATGGAGCTAGCCTCCAACTCTAAGCATACTGTACATTCGAACATTTTGATGTGGGCTCCGACACATTCAGTTTCCTTTTTTTTTTTTTGCTTCACAGTGAAATTGTATCAAAGTATACAACATGAAGGACACTTCCAAATGGGAGTGCAGGGATTTTTGGCAATCCTGAATATGTTTCAAGAGGTAGTCAGAGAGAGAGGGCCTCAGAAAGCGGTATGCCTAAATACCTCAACCGCCCTCAACCCCCCTCAACCGCCCTCAACCTCCCACTTCCTGGGCTAATATGCAGTGTACATGTGCTAAGAACCCTTGTTTACACTCTGTATACATTGTCTATACGATTATAAATAAGAAAATCACTGTAACTCTGACGTTTTACCAGTTTTTTTACGGCGCGCCGTGCGCCCGAGGAACAGGGTCCGCCATCTTGTTTGTTTACGTCGAACGCATCGTGCCGTAAGTTTCAAGTCAAAATAAGTAAAGTAAAAAAGCTTGTGCAGCACGGAAACTCAGCAGATATAGAGGGAAACCTCTTTAAACATCATGTTTCTGGTGGTGGATTTTAGCGCTCAATACTTAAGGGCGGATATTTTGCGGGGTGTATCACTCCCTAAAGACGGTAACTCCACTTATGATATATTAATTAAAAGTTATAACTTGAAAAAACTCGCAAATACTTAGACGTTACTGTGTGATTTTTATTAGACAATGTATACAGAGTGTAAACAAGGGTTCTTAGCACATGTACACTGCATATTAGCCCAGGAAGTGGGAGGTTGAGGGCGGTTGAGGGGGGTTGAGGGCGGTTGAGGTATTTAGGCATACCCCAGAAAGACCCAAGTTTCTCATTAGAGGGAGGGAGGGGACATGGCATGGTGACTGGTTCGTGTGTCGCAGAGACTCAGAAAGCCCCACAGGTCTCTTGCAGGCCGTCTGGCTTGTGGTTTAACATCCATTTTGAGCAGGTCAACTGAAAAGTAGAAAAAAAATAAAGTAAAGAATTCGAAGTGCTGTTACCGGAGCAGAAACCCTTGCAGTGCGTGAGCGACCTGCTCACACTTTGCACGTACATGAGAAATGATCACAGTGTGTTAGATTAGATTTATAAGCTTTGATACAAACAACCACCTGTAGATGTATGAGTAGGCGAACAGGTAAAAAACAGGTGTAAAACACTAGAATGAACTGGGTTCTTACATCTGCTCGTAGATTACTAATATGAAACTCCTTTATAAAAACTGTATAAATGTGTGCAAAGCAAAAATCTATTGTGTGTGGCATGACAACCTATTGGGTGACAATTATCTGAAATATCACTATTATCAGAGAAAAGATAATGATGATGATGAAGATATTGCAATTGATGTAGTGCCGGTGTACAAATTGTCACCCCAACTGTATGGATGAGGGAACATACATACCGGTATCTTCAAGTCATTAGACATAATTATGTGTATAAGGCCCAGGATTTTGAAGGATCGAATGTTTTGACTTACAAATAATACAGATAAAACATACATGTTTGTTGTTTGGTTCCCTGCAGGCCCTGAATGGTTTTGTGGTGGTGGTGACATGTGATGGGCTGGTGTTCTACGCCTCGCACACCATCCAGAACTACCTGGGCTTTCAGCAGGTAAGCAGTATATCTATTTGAGAGGGGTAAAGCACTTACAGTGTTACATACATGTACAAAGATGTAGTGTGAAAGGTAAAGTATTAACAGTGTTACATACATGTACAGACATGTGATGAGAGAGGTAAAGCACTAACAACGTTACATACATGTACAGACATGAAGTGTGAAAGGTGTTACATACATGTACAGACATGTGTGAAAGGTAATGTATTAACAGTGTTACATACATGTAACGTTACAGACATGTAATGTGAGAGGTAAAGCACTAACAGTTACATACTAGTACAAATGTACATGTACAGACATGTAATGTGAGCGGTAAAGCACTAGCAGTGTTACATACATGTGCAGATGTACATGTAATGTGAGCGGTAAAGCACTAACAGTGTTACATACATGTGCAGATGTAATGTGAGAGGTAAAGCACTAACAGTGTTATATACTTGTACAGACATGTAATGTGAGAGGTAAAGCACCAACAGTCTGTGTTACATACAATTGTGACATGTAAACCGAGAGGTAAAGCATGTACAGATACCTCAGTGCAGAAAGTTTGTATTGTTTCTGTTGTATGTTTCAGTCGGATGTCATCCACCAAGGTGTGTACGAGCTGATCCACACGGAGGACCGCGCCGAGTTCCGTCGGCAGCTGTCCTGGAACATGCAGCCATTGGAGGAGACTGCCGACCCCAGTCAGGTCTCCGCCAACAACAACAGTGTGGTGCCATACAATGGTGTCATGTGTCCAGGTGGGGTTAGAGAACTTCTGTGTCTGTGTTGTCTCTAACAGGTATAACCACCCTTTGATGTAACACACCAGCTTTGCAGGCCCTCTGCCATGGCTGGTTATATTACATCAAATAACCTGTCACACCTAACAGTGCTGACTTCGGGATATACATCATCGGGATACGGGATTTTGTGGGATATACCGCGGTACTTTACGGGATATCCTGCAGAAATCGTGCGGGATTCTTTCGGGACGAATATCGTACTGTTGATATCTAATTCCAGGCATTCTTTAAACTCCATAAACCCCAATTAAGTTTTATTTAAACTTGGCAATCATACCTATGTTCTACCAACCTGATGAAATTATTTTCGGGTAAACTTAGTCTTGTAAAAACTGTGAACAGAGTCAGGTCGATGGTTTAGTACATTTATTCATGAAGACAAACATATCTTACCCATGTACATGTGTAATTCTATTATTAGACCAGGACAAAGTGGTGCTCCACTCAAGTTCTATAACTTACATTCATTCAACTACATACATATCAATAACTAAACAAAAAGCAAAGTAGTCCTGCACTAACATAATGTCGTAAATATGAATACATGTAGCCTTAGTGTTAGAGTGCACTGGTCAACATCAACCACCCCGTGCCCCAAATTGTCAAATAACGATGCACTTGAATTTAGGATTCAAGTTGATTTTGGATTACTTAACTGTCATTAAGAAATATCTAATGCATAGGAATCAGACCACTGTTTTATTCATTCGAAATACCAAACTAGGAAATACTTGAGTTTTTAGATGAAAGGAAATTTTATCTCAATAGGTAACATCAACTTTCATAATACTGCCACTAACCATAACACTGCCAAATTAACAAAAAGACGTATTTAGAGAGATCTGCTAATGCAGCATCAGTATGATCATTTTTAGGTATGTACACTTCAGATATCAAGGTGTGCAAGACATTTTTGAGAAGGCCCGAATAACCATGTACATGTATTCTACAACGACAAGGACAAAAGCTCACGGTCCCTTGTCAGGAGAGGTGAGAGCCTTGTGGGAAGAACTTACCACCACAGGTCACAAATGAAATTGAAATTCTCAACAGTGTACGTCCGTTTCCCGTGATTTTTTGTACAATCAGACATCTTTGTATTTGAGCACACTCTACCAACCCAGAAAAGAGCAAGAACAAGATGAGTGTCTTCCTGGTGGTTTTATGTGACCCTCTTCTGACCACACCCATTCTCAGTGCATTTTGGCAGTGTCTAAAAATGGCAATATTCTGTTATTAGCAGGACTGTACAAAAATGTAGAGAGTCAATAAAAAATACACAACGTACATGTAAGTGGCAGAAGTAATCTATAGTGACTGTATAGTCATCATTGAACATGGACTGGGAAAAATGCTGGGTTGCTCCTTTGCTAAATTGGTATCAAGAGAAATTGCCATACATGTAAACATGGCGGTGTTATGAGAGTAGATGTTACATGTATATCCCTATAAAAAGTTGTTTTGATATGAGATGTTTGCTGTGTATATCTATGTTCTTGACATGATGATGTGTTATTGCAGAAGGCTCTATGGTCCTGGAGAGGTCATTTGTATGCAGATTCCGCTGTCTGTTAGACAACTCTTCAGGATTCCTGGTATGATACGTGCATGTCTCCATTCTATTTGCACACATTTTAACAGGAGTGAAGAAAACTTTGTCATGCCAGTTATCAAGGTCCAAGTACGATCTGTGGAACCCACTCAGTAGTCATCAGAAAGAACTAATAATAATAATATATGCAATGATTATATTTATTAAGGTCTGTTTCAAATGAAACTTTACAGACTAGTATACGACACCGAGCCTAGCACCTGTAGGCTAGACCACAATATTAACAAGAAATCGAAGATTTCAGATTTCTGGGAAGTGTTTTGGTTTTTTGTGAATGTATTGAAACTGTATTGTGTGATCATGGGGAACTACCAGATTGAATTACATCATAGAATGGATAATTACTGATACGATTGTATGATTGTATGATGTAACTTACTATGCTATTACTCTGCCATGGTTTATGTTTCATACCATGATTACACAGAAGACATTTTTGGCAACCTCATACCACATCCTACCACCCAGGGCATGTTAGATCACAACTTTGTCAATCAACTGAATCCCAATCTCTGCCCACTCACTTCCAATCCTCACTCCTATACTTTGGCGGAGATACAAACAACCGCTCCCCCAAGCCAGTGCTGCCCAAAACAATACTGCCGTCCTGGAAGTAATGACATCAGGAACTTGTTTCTATATTTTCCATCTGTGCGCTGGTGTAAAAATCTACAAAATTGGAACATCAATAAAGGTAGTATCTCAATATCTGATGGTGAGAACAGTATGTTCCTAAAATGTGCACATGACAGGTTGGGATTCAAGTCTTTAATGTTAGTTGAAGAAATCACATAGATTTGCAGTCTTCTTTGCTCTTTTAGCATCATCCTCAATAGCCACATAAGTTCTTTAGAAATCCAATAAGAACTGTTTTCCTTCCACTCACAATAGGCTCTCCACATCACTGGTCGTATCAAGCAGCTACATGGTCAGAACAAGAAACTGGAGAGTGGGGAGCGCTACCCGCAGCTGGCCTTATTTGCCATTGCCTGCCCTCTGCAACCCCCCTCTATCGTGGAAATCCGGACCAAGAACATGATATTCCGCACAAAGCACCGGCTAGACTTCAGTCCAATGTCTTCGGATCAAAAGTAAGAACACAAATAACTATGAAGGAAGGTTTTCTTAGGCCACACCAATTTGATTAGTTCGTTCTCGAATTTTTAAAAGAAAAATATGATGCGACAGGGTGAGAAAAAAAAGCCTAGGTGTCCCATGATAGCCCCAAAATGCTCCGATAGGAGCCACAAAGTCAACATACCAGGGAGGTTTGTAACTCAATGAATTTTAAACTTTTAATCAAACCACTGCATTGATAAACTGATAAACTGTAACAAGTATATATATATAGGAAGAAAAGGACTTTCTTCAACTGTTGGGGCAAAAATATTAGCATTTTAAAGTTGATTCAGAACCTGAATTTTTATTTATTTATTTTTTTTGCAAATCAGAAAAAAAATAAAAGAGGGCAAATCCGAGAACCAATTGATTAAATTGGTGTGGCCTTAACATGTTTTTCTCAAATGTTGACATAATTGTCCTAAGCAACAAGACACCAGTGTATAAAACTTCTCTGCACATGGAGACCCACAAGGTGGCTTTACTCAATACATGATCCAGGAACACCCAGCAGTGGGGGTTTACAATTTGATTGACAGCTGGAGCAGACATGTTGTGACATAGAATTCAGACTGGAAGGTTAACCCGAGTTCAAGTTGTCTGGTATGAGAGTCTGGCAGCTGGCTAGTTCTTCACATCTTACAGTTCAACAAAAAAAACGGTCTTCCTGCTTAAAGGCCCTTTCACACTTATTCCGAATCAGCAGGAGTCAAGCAGAACCAGGCAGAATGAAGCATTCAAGAAACCGTAGTTATATCCCCTTTACACTAGAGGCGGAGTGAGCTAGAATTCCGTCTGAATGAAAATTTCTTGTATACTCCTGGCTATTCACACTGCATTCTTCAAACTTCGGGATGTATGCCAAATACTCAGGCCCATTTCGGTTCACCCTTGAATGCAATCAGAATGTTTGAAACGCTGTTGGAATGCAGTAGGAATATTCAGAATGCTGTCATACTGCACTTAGAAACATTTTGAACGCCTTTTGATATTTTTCCAGTTTGGGTGAAGTCATATTTGATACTTGAGCTGTTTCCCCAGGTTGACTTTGAGCTGTCAATCTGCAAGCAATCCCTGTACGTAGTGAAATTGATAAATCAGATAAATGATAAATGTTACACCTTGCACATGGTTTCCAGTATCCCTATGGAAGGTTTCACACTTGTATGTTGTTTCCAGTCCTCCTTCCTGTCATGGTCAAGTGGAGAGTTGTGAATAGGACATTATCTGTCAAACATGTCAGCTGGCAGATAGAGATCTCAGTCATGTGGCAGGGCACAAAATACCCACCTGTAAACTGCAGAAAAATATTCAAGATACCGGGTTCATACCATGAATGACTATTTATCTCTAGCGGTCTACTAAAGTATACATTTACATCTGCAATTCAAAAATTCTGTTACGTCCGATAATACCAGTTTTATGGCATTACATGTACATGTATGCATCCGATCAGTAACAGTTCATAAACTTGAATTAGACTACTGTTTGTATCAGTGTTCTAGCCAACCTTAAAATTTTTTCCGGCATCTCAATTTTGTTTGACGTAATATCATGTTGAGTGCCAAAGGCATCGCACTATGCTCCCCTGGGAAAATTTTGAAATCCTGACCCTCTGAAATGCTATTTTCTGCATTTTGAGGGGCAAATTTTGCTGGTAGACTAAGCTTAGATTTAATGACATCTCTTTCCATCTCTTTTTTGTCCGTCTTCTTGTCGATTTTTTGTCCATCAAAGATGATGGATTGGGCAACATTTTGGTCTGTCAGAAGCTGCAAGATTCCGTCAAATGACGGAAAGACGGGCCCTGGCTAGAACACTGGTTTGTATGATGATAGTAAAGGCTATATAGATCTAACAGGGCAGGAACTATGTATATTTGCAAAAGGTTTTTCCAGACTGCCAGTAAACTTGATGACATTATTGTACGTGCAATATTGGTAAGAGGGAAACATAGGTAAGAGGGAAACACATGTTGAGCCCTGTGTGGTAATGCCTGTTGTGTTCCAGGGGCAAAGCTGTGTTGGGGTACACTGAGAAGGAACTCCAGGCACGCTCTGGGTACCAGTTTGTCCACTTTGCCGACACCATGTACTGTGCAGATTCTCATGCCAGCCGTAAGTCTTCTACAATTTATGTTTCACATGGTGAGGTGATCTTCCTTGCACAAATCCCTTCAGATGTTTCACACAACAAAGATCATCCTTTCATTTGTATTGGGCTAGAACAATTAAATGGAATATTTTTTTTTCAATAGTTATTCAAAACAATGAAGATTAAATTTTAAAAATATGATGAAGAAATGGGAAATCTGAGAATTTGTGTGAAAGTATTGGTTTTGGAAAAAAGGAAAGTTTGAAAATCTGACTGAATGAAAGCTGTATCCCCAAAAAAACATTTAACTCTTCATTTAACCGTCTGTATGCCATCCCACTCATATCCTGTCCTCCCAACTAAATACTGCCAATTTTTCAGTAACTTCAGTCTTCATAATGTCAAACCTCTATTGTAGGTATATTTTTCACTTGAGTAAATGTCTTGAAAAAAAGAATTATAGTCCATTCAAACAGGTGCCTTGGTCCATCCAACCGTTGGTTTATATCTGGTTCAAACATTTTGCTTTTTGAAAATCAAGAAATGTGGTAATTTTTCAAGTTACTATGATATTAAACACATACGGATGAAGCATAGTTTGTGCAGGGAAGATTGCATGTTTGTCATGAACATTCTTGTAGGAAATGAGCTTAAATTTTCCTGCTGTACAGCAAGCTATTAAAAGATTTGCTTTGTTAGTAATACTGATTTCAGATTATGCCAGGAGATGTCAGACATTATAACTAATTTGATTTTGAAGAAGGCATTTACATGAATCTGCATATTTCTAGTGATGGAAAAGTTTCAAAAATTTCTAAGAACTGTATTAATTTTTTAAGCATCTTCAGAATGCCTCCACAAAAGAGTGACTGACCTCACTCACACTGTTTGAGGAATCTTAAGAGATGTAAGAATTCGAAAGTCTTGGACATCTCCTGGAAGTCTGAACAACCATGTCTGTCTGTTTGGTTATGTTGTTTGACGGTGAGAACTGTGCACCCAACTCTGCAGCTCAACAAAAAGAATTGGGGACATTTTTAAATATACTAGTAGTGTGTTAAAAGTCATTCTGCAATTTTGCAGTTCTTGCCAAAAAGAAAAAAAAACATGTTTTAATTTTCTGTGATGAGTGGCAACATTTAGATAACATTTTGATGTCATGATTATTACTTTGCCTGCAGAATTGTTTGCAAATGTATCTCATCATTTCTAAGCCATGGATGTGTCCATTCAGTATTTATTATTGACATGTTATATAGTATGCTGTTGTTATGGGATGGAACTACAATATTGATAACATAAGGTATATATGCATCACAGTCAAACAAGCCAGCTTGATTCAATTGTTATGGACCTGTACAATTACAAGTTAATAAAAGTTAAAACATTCAAACATTGAGTGAAAATTTGTCCATTCAGCTTGGCCTGTTTGTGTGATGTCCTGTGGAAGCTATGGCTACATTCTATGTGTACTGAAGTCTTATTTTCCTCTGTCAACTTTTGATGAAATAGTTCAGATATTACAGCTTTCTCAATTTTTACAATAACTGATAAATAATGAAGCCATAGCTTAATTCGAAATATTACCTGACTAGATTATTCTATTGCTAGATATGATATTTTATTCATTCTTGTTGATTATGTTACTTACAAAAATGTGGCTTGATGGTCAGTACCATTGGACAGTGTTGTCAATCATGATTTGCTCACATCAACTCTTGTTGACATTTTGTGCTACGACTGGTTGAGAGCTTGCTGCTAGCTTTATTACATGCCCTGTTTAAAAGACTGCCACCCTAGTAGCCATTCCATACAGTCTACACATTCCCTCTGGGAATAGCCATTCCAGACAGTGTGCATCCCCCTGTGGGAACAACCTTGAAATTGGAAGACTGGGAGGTTGGGTTAGCAAATGATTGACACCTCGTCATTCACGCTGACTTAGCCTCATTTTTGCAAGGACCATCCCACACCTACCTGGTACTACTAACAGTCAGGTATTGTTGCGCCTTGCCTAACTGTGTTACTTACTGCACCTTTGTCTGTGCTGCATGCCTGCCTAACTGTACAACCCTACTTTAACTCCTCCTTCGCAGAAAGTCACTTGTTTTATATTCACATCTGCTGCTTCATCCAATTTGAGTTCCCTTCAAGTGATTTTGTTTTCTTTTTCCATATGTTAAGGGCTACATTGAGACAAAATTAGTAGTGTCAAACAGAGATGGTTGCATGGAACTATAGGACACTCTCTTCCCAAAAAACACATTGAAGAAATTGAAGTGATGTTTTTAACTGCCTGGTATAAAACAATGACTTTCTGTTGAATACTTCTAGAAATGTCTACTGCATGTCTGTCTGTCTATTGAAATGTCTTGTGTACACATAGTCTAATAACAAACTTGTTGTTTTGTAACCTTCCATAATAACACTTCTCACAGTAAAGTGCTCTTGTAGCTGAACCTATGCATGTTTAGTGAGTAGTATACTATAACAGCATGAGAGTTTATGTCATGAAATTACAGTAACTTATTGTATAGCCGTTTCTTGTAGATTTGGTGGCAACAGACAGGCCCTTTCCATATGCCCTTTTTTTACTTGCTGGATCATAACACCTTATTCACAGTACTGGTCTACTGCAGCTGGCCCCTAGTTTTCTGCCTTAATCATTTTCTGCTCTCTATAAGTAGCACAAGTTCATATCATTCCTCCAATCCTGTCAATTTTACCTCAGTAAGATGTTGATATCTCAGTTTTCTTTGTTTTGCAGGAGTCCTGCTTGTTTCCAGCTGCTATAATTATGATTTTTTTTTCTTTTTGTCCTTTTCATTTCCTATGAAAGGGCTTCCAGAGATAGTGCCAAAAAGGTACATTAGATCCTGGTATGATGTGTTTAATGCTACCATAACACATACATGGCACAACAGCTCCCATTGTATTCAGAAGAAATCTTGACATAGAAAGTTCTTCCAAGTTAGGTTTTAAGTACAGAAGTACAATGTGCTTGGCCTGAATTTCAAGATGAAATGCGAGTTTGCAGTACGGGTATATAACTTTGGTACATGTAGATCTGTAACATGTATAATACAAAAATCAAGTCTGGAAATAGGAAGTTCTTTTGGCTTCATTGGATCATGGTGAACTACGTTTGATCTCTCCAGTTTCTGACTGGAACAAAGATATAAGTGGGAGTTGTTGTGTGCTGTATTGCTGTGGTGATTATGTTGAAGCCCTGCTCGTGATAGGATATTTCCATGTGTGTATGTGCTTATATCTAACCTACACGGTGCCCGTTTTTGTCTCCCTGCAGTGATGAGACGCGGCGAATCAGGTTTTGTCGTTTTCCGCCTCTTAGCGAAAGGAAATTTGTGGAAGTGGGTGCAGGCCAACTCGCGGGTGGTATTTCGGAATGGACGTCCTGACTATATCATCTCCACACATCGCCCCCTCAGGTACATGTACATGTTGATAAGCAGCTGTATGGTAGGCTGTTAGTTAGGTACATCTACATGTAGTAGCCAGGACCGTACAGCCTGGCGTCCTTTCCTTGGTAACAGAAGAAAATTTTGCCATCCAGACCACCGGTTGGAAAGCAGGAGAAGAAGACGATATCCAGTATGGAACCACATACGAAATAAGTAAGACAATATTTTCCATATGGTCAAGTGCAGCCTCAAGGTGCCCAACACACTTAAGTTCTATAGAGTCTAACCTTTTTAGGCCTAGGGTACACACCAGAGATGGGTCCAATAGTCAGAGCATGAGCCTTTTGTTCTACTGAATGAATTGGGTGTTAACTCTGAAAAATGCAGTCTAACATCCAACCTCAGTGTTAGTGGTTGTGTTATGTTAATAGACTCTTCTCTACCTAAATATCACAACCCCTTCTTGAGTTATTGTCTTTAAAAATTTTTTTTTAAAATTCAAACAAACATCCATGCAGTTCCAGAAGAAGATGCTAGGGGGCAAAGAACTTTAGAAAGCCGCTATGATCCCTTGAATAAGTGTAGTCCTATTCTGCATAATTTGCATTTCCTTTTGTCCATCTCTGAATAAGCTACATGCACCTACAATTACATTTGTACATACCCAAAATCATGGAAGTTTGTTGTTCATTTCTTCAGTTACCTTCTTTTAAGAAACATCCCTGCAGCTAGTGGTCTCAAAATTATGTCCTTCTTTCCATACACAAGAGTTATGTACCACCCAGAAATCATGGCCATAGCTTGTCCAGAACACGAGATATCAAAACCAGAAGGTCTGCTGCAGTGCCATGAAAAGTTGCTAGGGGGGCCCCTAGTTTTGTCACTTCATATCATCAAGACCTACATAATATTACTAAATATCCTTATGATACATCCATAGCTTCTTGAGTAATTGTGGTAAACCACATCCAAACAAATGAATGCTACCAAAAACATAACCTTCTAGGTGAAGGTAACAAATCTATTTGCTTTAAACCAAATTAGCTATGAGTTGGAATTTGAAGAAGAAAGGAATCGTTTGCCACATTCTAGCAAGTATAAATGTTACATATTTCACTCCTTATCCTTCCCCCATGCAAAATGGGCAGTTCAAAATCACCCAGTGCTAAAATGGACAATTCCAAAATTGGCTGCTTAGACTGTGTACACTTTAAGAAAGTAAAATATAGTCTCCATACAGTACTCCAGTTACACACTGATATGATGTTGTTCTGTAGTTTAGCACAGTCATCCTACTCGTATAAATTGTGGATTTCTTTAAAACACTTCAGCGAATAGTCACTGAGTTAGGCAGGTCATTGATATACATGTATATACATTGTAGTTTTACTCACACTTTCACCTGGCTGTAATTGATCTGGAGGTACTTGGTGAGGTTATCAGAATATTGTGCCATATGATGCAACTGCTGCCTAGTCCAAAGTCAATGTCAAGTGGCTAATACAAGACTTGTATTAAAGAGAGAGTACTTAGAAAAATAATATCTACAGAACCAGAACACTTGCTTGAAGCCTGCTGTTGAGTCTCCCTTTAACGGAGTCAGAACAAAGTATTCATCCATGACCCCCATAGTCTATACACGGTGGTCAAATCTGGGCTGCAAAGTTCCCACCTTTTCTAGAACCCGAACTGGGTTCGATCGAACTCGATCTGGGTAATTTGAACCGAACGCGCGTTCTATTTGGGGGTCATTTCCGGTCATTTACAATAAACCCGCGAAAACAGGCCCTTCCCCCTCCGTGCCTCGCAACAGATAAAAACAACACTTTTCTACAGATACAAATCGTTTCCTGGACAGTACATGTACACTATCATTTTGTTGTAGACATGTAACATGTAGCAAATCTCCTGTCGTATCCGTGGGTGACCTTGAATATTGTAATGATTCTTAACGCTAGTATCAACAACACACTCCCCACTTTCGGGCGACATGACATGTCTGCAAAACTCGTTAAGTATGGGAAGCATAAAGAGTCCAACATACCTCATTCACGGCTCAAAATGACTGTAACGGTTGTCCCCAGAATCGTGTTTTAGGGATTTTTGAAAAATGGCCTCAATTTTAAATTATGGATAATTTAGTGCGAAAAATGTCAAAAAATGCCGTTTTTTCACCAATATGTCGCCAAAAACCATACTTAAAATCAGAAATTAAAAAATTCCTAAAACACGATTTTTGATGTTATTCCCAGTCGTCGAAAAATATAGGAATCAGGGATTTAGGGTAATACACGTAGCCAATACTTAACGAGGTTTGCCTAAAACGATGACTCTGACTGACTCTGGCAGGCGCTCCAAAACCCGAAAATAAACGTCTTTTGGAGCGAAACTTTTACAAACCAGTGATTTAACGTAAACATCTAACATTAAAATTATGTAAACACGATAAGTTCATTTTATTTTCACGAAATTTACCCTTCGATACTATTTGTTTATTTTCAAATGTTTTACGGTTAGCCCGAAATTGCGTCTTGTAACCCGATACTTTTTCGAACGCGCCTAGCAATGGGAAAGAATACCGTAGCAACAGACCACCGTGATAGTAGTTCAGGTATAAAGTAGTGTGGCACAGATAGTCTTCTGTGCATGACAGCCATTTGTTATTTGTGTTAGTTTTTCTATAGACTTAATTATAATAATAATAATAATAGTAATAATTTCTTTAGACGTGTGATGTGCAATGATATTGCTTCGGCTCAAGGCAACCTTTTAGGGTATGTGGATGGAGCAGGTAGTTTCAGTTTCAGTTTATTGGGATACCGTTTAGCCCCAAAGGGGCTAATCTTCCAGGGCTCCTACACCAAATATATACAGGACTGGTACAAAACAGAACAGACATACACAATCACATCCAGCATACACTATTACAATGATACAATGATACAATATTTTAAAAAAAGAGATTCAAGGTATTACACATTGCATAAAAGTCATACCTATCACGTTACATAACAATCATACAAAAATACAAATTCTACCTTAGGATAGTCATCTAACTTTTACCAAATGTACCACCCTGTCAGTGAACTGTTTGACATGAGATATGGTCAGTGGGTAGAGAATTCCAGAGTTTCACAGCCCTGTACTAATGTACACAAACATCCTTTTCCCACTGTTACTTCTGGGTTTTGGTAGTGAAAAGTTATACATTGACTGTCTTGTTGAGTAACTGTGGCGTTCCTGAACTGGTACGCTTAAAGAAATAAGGAGTTAACAAGAGTTCCACAACCTCATACCTTCGCCGAATCAATGTTAATCGTTCGAACTAATTATACATTTTTTCTCAGTGATTATGCAAGTGATTATGCATGAATCATATCAGTTGATCATATTCTCTACCCAATGACAGTATTATCTTGAGAAAAAAGGCTATTCTAGCATTTCCTCATAAATCATGCAAATGAGGTCCTGATTTAAATAAATTATTTCAGGATGAATCAGCCCCTACATTGTAATTTTTCACTTTTTTTGAGAGAGCATCACAGACAGTGACATGCAATTGATAAATAATGTTGGTAAAGGTGTCTTTCCTTTCTTTTCGTCCTTGGTAAAAGCCTATTACAGGTTTTAGTAATGGCAAATCCCAGGTTTGGACAGGGCAAGTAAAAGTACTGTTTGGGCAAGTGCATATACCAATTGGGCAAGTAAATTTTTTGGATGTGAAGTATAGCCGCTACGGTGTTTAGAGCAAAATTACTCATCATTTTGCCATAATGATATTATGTTAATGCCCTTTTGTCAGAAAATCCATTGCAAGTCTTAAACCATCTTATTTTGATAAATAAAGCATGCAGCATTATAAACTCTAAAATAAAATAATTTCCTTGCTGGTAGTAAAAATGCATAAAAAATGTCATCACATTGTATATTTTGGGCAAGAGAAAGGTTGGTTCAGGCAAGGTGTGCAACCCTGAATCCTATTCATTTTTATCCTGGAGTCAATGGGTCCCACCACACACATTACTAACAATAGTAACATAAAGGTTGCAGTCAGAGTTTTCTGCTCTGTCCAGACAGAAGTGTCCCTTAAAAGCTGAATTGTTGGACTGGAACTTTTTTTAGGCCACAAAATCAAAGATTACTAGCTCGGAGCCATAAGCTTAGACAGCAATTACTTTATTAGATTATAAATACTTTTTCTGCATACCTGCACTGGAGCAGGTAACATTGAAATTTACCTACACCAGACAAATATTACCTGCTCCACTCAGAACTTACATGTAGGAAGTATGGATCATACTAAAAATTGCCATTGCCATTATTTCTGCAGCTATACTTCATAGGTGGTAACAGTCAATGCAGGAAATGAAAATCCATATCAGTGTACGAAATACTTTTTTTAGCTAGGTTGCCCAGTGGCAACCTAGGATGAAAGCTAGGGTGCCCATCAAAATTCCAGGTTGCCCCAAATTTAAACTCTTCTTCATTATGATTAACTTTGTTAGAATGCAATGTGCTGCATTATGTGCATTTAAACATTTCTGACACAGAGTTGTTTCCCCTTACCTGAAATGATGAGCTGTTCCATGGGAACTTCTCAATAAACAGTTCCCAATGGAAGAAAGGGGCATCCTTACCACATAATTTAGGTAGTGCACTGGGCTACCTGGGTGTAGAAATAGGTTGCTCCAAGCAAAATATGGTTGCACAGTGCAACTGGGCAACCTAGTATTTTGCCCGCTGCATATACATTTGTACACCTACATGTATACGCACATACATAAACCCAGTACATATATAAACCAAGCACATATACATATATGGCCAGTGTCAGGCATAGAAGTGGTAATTATTGATTCCACTGGTATTGCTTTGATGAAGCAGAACACCTTTGTGCCATACCTACTACCTGTACCTTTAACAGTGGTCTGACTTTGGAGCATGTCAAGTGTTATACAATAGTACACACCAGCCAGAAATAACTATTATTTTCTAAAATGTTACATTAGCAAGACCACGAAACCTAGGTAAATTTTGTTCAAATTGACAAAAAAGGAACTATTCCCAGTCTTGTATCTGTTTTACTTTTGCCCCCTATTTTATTGTGTGATGGGACTGTGCTATGCACTATTGCATGAAGTCTTCAGCTGTAAACAGCTTGTAAGACAATAGAGTAATGAGAAATGTCGATGTCCACAAAAAGAAGAAATTGTCCACATACAACATGCAATTAGCACAGTTACACAGAATTCTTTAGAGGACAGCTTGTGTGTTTATGAAATGTGATATCAGTAATATGGACACACCAATACTAGTTTGTTAGTTTCTGGATCTTAGGCCACACCAGTTTAATCAATTGTTTCTAGGATTTGTCTTCTTCATTTTTCCTGATTCGCCAACAAAAAAATTAGGTTCTGAATCAACTTCAAAATGCTCATATTCTGGCCCCAACAGTTGAAGAAAGTCTTTGTCCTAGTTTTTTCCATCTCTCAGTGGTTTGATTAAAAGTTCAAAATTGATTGTTTGAATTACAAACTACCCTGGTATGCTGACTTCATGACCCCTATCATGTACATGTGTAGCATTTGGGGCTGTCATAGGATGCCTAAGCCTATTTTTTTCTTAAAAAAATCCGAGAACCAACAAATTAAATTGGTGTGGCCTTATGAAGATAATGCTGAACAGGAATATGAACATGACAACAGATTCTGAGGAGAAACTGTACACAATTGCAGAGAGTGAATATTACATTATTTAATGTTTCCTCCCAGCCTTCTGATTTCATCTGGACTTCTTGCTTAACAGTTATTACTCTAGATTGCCCCAAAACCAGAGAAATGAATTGGTGTGGCCTAAAGTGGCATCACATTGTGACCGATCTCTTTGCTATTTTTCCCCAGTGATGAAGAGGGCAAGGACTACCACGACAAGCGCCCCGAGCCATTCCGTTTCCCCTTCACAGGGGTGGCCATATTGTATGGCGCTCAGTCCAAAATCCCCGGCATGGAGGATCCTCAGCCACGATCCAAACGGGCCAAGTCCACCAAGGCCGCCTTGCCGCCGAAGTTTGACATGGTGTACGAAGCCAGCAGCCGGAGCAGGAACCCTCCCAACATCCACCCACCACCGATGGATCCCAGATGTCCTGTCAACCCCCCAGGGCCAGCAGTGGCACATTCCTTTTACGAGCCTCCAAGGAATGGTCACAGAAGCGAGAATGGAGTATATCCGCAGACTGTGTACAGTCACATGGACACACCCTACGGGGAGAGCATGAACAGGAGAGACGTCGGGCCAGAGAGATACACCTCCGAATTTGCCAAATTTGCCAATGAGGAAGGAAGCCTCTTTAGCACTGATGGCAACAAGTATTGGAACGACTCCCAGTTTAGTCCAGCGGTAGATTCTCGGTCCATGTATCAAGGCGGTGGGTATGAACATGTCCATGGCAATGATTATGACAGTAGGTACCAAGGGGATGTCAGTCTCTCTTACCCTTCTAATCTCCTGACTTCTGCATTGCTCTCTGCAGAGAGTGAGGCCCCCCTCCGTTATGATGAATTCGTCGACGTTAACTCGCGGGAAACAAAGATCACAAAGCTCGACGCAAACGGCTACAGCGACCGACCGACAAACAGCGTGCTATTTTCGGGGGAGATGATCCTGCACACGACAACGGACACGAGGATCCCGCCGTATTCTTCTTCTGTGACCCTCTCCGACTTGTCGGCGCCCAACCACAACAACCACATCAGTCCAGACCCCCTGCACACGTCAGAGTGGTTGTCAACAGGCAGAGGCATGAACCATGTGGCCCACGGGCACAAGCCCTGTCCTGGGTACGCACTAGGTGAACTCCCCTACATGAGCGGGGCCACACAACGCTTATCACACCTGCCGCCCAATCCACAGATAGACATACCACAGGTAAGGGCAGTGGTTTTAACTTGAAAATTAAATGCTAAACATTATGGGACAGTCAGCACTGTAACTCTTCTTATTGTATATTGTCCAGTTACTGGGGCTAGCCCTTTAAAATAGCCTCCGGCTTGTTGGGCAGTCCTGGCTGTATTTTATGTTATACAGTCTAACAAATCTAATCAAAAGCAGAGTATTTCCTTCCACCATTTTTTTCAAGATGTCAATGTACAAAAAACATTCAAAGTATGTACACAATAGGATTTAAATTTGACATCAGTACATTCTGGGAAATGGTAAAAAAATTAACAAAGTAAATAATTCATTGGGACTTCTGTGTAGCAAGATGATACATTGATATATGCCTCACCTGTACATTGCTACATGTACATGTAAAGCCATCAAACCATCAGTCATATGTGTGTAAAAGATGCTAAACTAGAAAGCCAGTATCTGCAAGCAAATGCAGGAATTTCACTCCCATTCCTTCCCTGTGAAAAGATGGTTGACCGATCATCGTTATTTTTAGTATGTGGATACTAGTAGCTTAAGTGATGACATTATGCAAATCAGGATCAGGTCTTTGAAAGTCACTTTTAAGTTGCACCTTTATTTTTCATATTGTTATGTGAAGAATTAGAAATTCCCTTTCTGACATGATCAAAACAAGGATATGTTGTACACCCAGGCTTTGACCTCCTACATGTATGTCTGTACCACCATAGTTTTTTAGCCACGCCCACTTCCTGGTAGGGTGTAACAATACGGCCTAGTGGTTAGGATTTGGTGCTCTCACCGCCAAGGCCCGGGTTCGATTCCCGGTGTGGGAACCAGTGGAACAAATAGAGGCGAGTAGAACAGGAAAAACCCCTGGCTCCCAGGTGCCGGGAATCGAACCCGCGCAGCCAGTCCACAAGTTATCGTCATAACCGCTAGGCCAAAAGGTCCAGGACCCGTTGGGCTGGTCAGTTGGTGGCGTATGAACTCCACTGTTACAAGGGCAGTCCCTCATGGTGAAAGCAATCCTGCATGAAACACCTGTTCACTACTAGAATGTAATAGTTCCTGATTAGGTTTAACCATAATCAGTATTATGTATCAGTGTACAAAATACTTTATTGAGCCAGGTTGCCCAGTGGCAACCTAGGATGAAAGCTAGGTTGCCCATCAAAATTCCAGGTTGCCCCAAATTCAAACTCTTCTACATTACGATTAACTTTGTTAGAATGCAATGTGCATTTATACATTTCTGACATTTCTGAAACTTCTCAATAAACAGTTCCCAAAGGAAGAAAGGGGCATCCTTACCACAAAATTTAGGTAGTGCACTGAGCTACCTGGGTGTAGAAATAGGTTGCACCAAGCAAAATATGGTTGCACGGTGCAACTGGGCAACCTAGTATTTCGCATGCTGTGTATGAACAAAGAAATTTATTCAAAATATACACCCAATGACATCAAGCCTTACAAAGTCCAGTTCTTCATTCCTGCAGCCAGATAATTAAGTTATATTCTGTCTATGATGTCATACTGAACACGGCAGCCGGTTTGGAACCTGGCACCACAACTCCCAAAAACATTCCGTTGAAAAGCAAACAAAGTAAACATTACTGTTTGCTTATCAAATGATTGTTTTTTTGCGAGTTGTACCAGGTTCCGAACCGGCTGCCATGTTCACTGTGACTTCATGGTTGGAATTTAACTTAATTGACAGGAATCAAGAACTGGAAGTATGATTCATAAGGTTGGATGCAGTGTTCTAGCCAGTCTTTCTGTCTTTCCCTCATTTGACAGAATTTTTCTGCTCATGATGGACAAAAATTTTGCCCAATCATCTTTGACAGACAAAACTCGACATGTAAAGATATTGAAAGAGATGTCATTAAACGCTTAGTCTACTAGAAAAATTTGCCTCTCAAAATGCAGGAAATAGTGTTTCAGAGAGTCAAGATTTCCAAACTTACCCGGGAGCATGCCCCCAGACCACCCTAGAATTGTCAGGTCTCCAGTGCTCAACATGATGTTACGTCAAACAAAATTGAGATGACGAAAAAAGAATTCAAGCTGGCTAGAACACTGGTTGGATGTTCCCTAACATCAGAAGGGTGTATATTTAGCACAAATGTCTTTGTTCATCGTGTAATTCAGACTTAGCATGGTTAAGTGTTATCAGGAACTAGAGGTAAAAAGGTAGTCGCATAGCCCTTTTCAGGGCATAGGGGCAGTGGGTTGTTAATCCACTGTGTCTAATGGCATGGTATTGGAATCAAACCAGTCACCTTTTGGTTTCATATCCGCTAGCCTAGCCACTCGGCCATTTGACGCCACCATCAGGAACTGTAACGGTTGTATTTTAGCATCACTGGAGGCATAAACCATATTAAGCACTTCATATGAAATGTATTTTTGTACAGCTAAAACAGAAACCACAGATTAACCTATGATGTTACAGCTAATATTTCCTATGTGTTTCTTCAGCCAGGGATGATAGCAACAGTTAAGTCTGAGAGGACAGAGTCTCCGGAGGATCTCGGCCAGACCAACCATGTCGCCGGACCTCTCCTCTCCTTCTCCAAAGTAGCCAACACTCTACTGGACAGCTGAAGCACCGCAGACTGCACCACTAGTTCTCCAGCACCACAGGATTGGCTTATATGAAGCAGTTACATACAGAACCATTATATCAGTGTCATTCAATGACAAGTTGTCCCTTGTGTGATGTTAGGGTGAACTAGTCCTTACCTCAGAGGTAGGTTGAACTAGTTTCTTGTCCACCTCTCCATGACAGGTAAGGCATGCAGATGTCTGTTCATTTTTGAGATTGACAAAGCAAAAAAAAACAGTGACAATTACTTAGTTAATGTACAGCCATGTATATGGGGCAAATTTAGACATAGTTTGTAGTCCTGATAGGCTATCTAGCAGTCTCGTGGCTCTCTAAATGATGTGCTTATGGTAAAGGTTGTGCCGTGAAGTGCCTGGCATCTGTGTTCCTCGTTGTTGGGCTGATAGCTTTCTTTTTATAAAACTGATCAATGTACAGATGATCAATAATCAACATGTATATGTACAGCACAAGTATCAAATGTTTCTGCCTCATACAAAGTTCTATGTATAACAGCCCTGTATCAGGTTCCCTATTGCCCGCTCAGATATAATGTACATGTACAGATGAAAGTCACTCTTGTATACAATGCAGTTGTTTTACACACATGTAGGTTACAAAGTTCTAGAGGTCAGTTTGGTTGACTGTCAGTGGTGTCTGCTGGCAGCTTGTAGTTTGATACAGAAGGGAGGGATGGACAATACCATTAAAAGATGTTATTATTCCCTTGTAGGTAAGGCTTGCATACAAAGTACAGACCACACTAATGTTTTATATCACATGTATTAAGTATTGAATATGTTCTACGTGCAGCAGTACATGTCAGCGTAATCTGGGGAAAGCCATGATAACTGTCGATATACTGTACATGTAACTGGGTTGACAATTTCACAGCAATTCCAGTTGTCCACAAAAATAGGTCTTCAAAATTCTAGTGAAACTGTTTCACACAGGACACAGTTTGTCCTGCACTCTGTCATCAGAACATCTGATCCCTGTACATGCACATGTACCTCTAAATTTAACCTACTGAGCAAAGCAAGGTTCTAAGTGATGGTCCTGAAAGTCTGGGACGTATTGTGATGCCCAGAGTGAGTGACGTAAATCCCCAGGCAGGATCTTCATTTTGTCTTTATCTTTCAAATCTGTCTGTGTCTCCCTCACCACTGTCGACATCCATGTTGTCAAGGGTCACTCACTTTTCTTGGTGAAAAATCTGCATATCTTAACATGTACTTTGCTTGCAAAAATGTGCAAATCAGCTGTATATACATAGCAGCAACATTGGAGCCTTTAGCCCTGGATTTAGACTTTGACAAAATAGACACTTAAAAGATGTAAGTCAGTGGTATACTTTGATTGCAACGTTAAGTTATCATCAGTGCTCACAGTTGATTACTTTTGCTTGTACAAATACAAGTTTGAATTGTTCAGATTTGCTCAACACCAAGTCATGTGACAAGAGAACTCCGAGTCGAGACCTGACTTCACTGGGCTGATGAAGAGACAGTGTTACGTCTCGAAAGCTCCCCAGAGCAATAAAATTTGTTGTGTGTATGGTTAAATATTCTGTCAAGTATGCTCAGATTTGATGTACATGTCATTTCAGATATGCACAGGCAAAAAGCGCTTAAAAGTCTTGGAATCATTCAAACTTGTATCTGTATCCAACTCCACCCTGGAGATTTCTCTTGTGCAGCTACATGTACACGTGTACAATGTCATGTCAACTATTTCATACACGTCAACATCAAAACTAACGCAATGTCCGAGCAAGTTCCTTTTTCTACCACTAACAAATGTTACCATGTATGTCCCTCCGTGGCCAACCTTGTTTAAATCTGACACAATTGCTGATTGTGTATGAAAGAAGCAAAATACCAATTTGGTAAATCTATTGTGATTATATAAAAAAAATATATACATGTACTTGAGGAGTACTAGACAACATGTGTGGTCTTGTTTTAGAGCTGAAGCAGCCATAAGTAAGCAGTCCTGACAATCAGATCAGAATTATTGCAGTTGTAAAAAAATGTAGTTTAGGTACTTGTAATGAAAAAGATGCATAATTAACTCTGCTGAAGCAAGCAAAAAGCTTGAATGTTCTTATTGTTTTTCAAATTGTTTCTGATTGGATACAATGTGTAACCAATCACAAGATTGCACAAGCCTACGAATCATAGACTTGAAATGTTAACAGTAAACTGTTGTTTGGACAATCAACCAATGACAACATACATTATGATAATGTCTCTTGACCCCATACATACAAATTGAATGATTAACTTTATCATAATAATTATGTTAAAAGATCTATTTTCAGTTGGTGGTCATCAAATGTCATATGAGTACACATTGTTTGATTTTTAACAAAATCTGAATGAGCTCTTTTAAATAACCAAGCAGCAGAGCTGATTAGAAATAATGTAAGGACTTTTGCTATTGTACATACTGTAGTTCAGTGTGGCTCTTACTGTGCTTATTGTTAATGTGAATGAATTGTTTTCTCCCACCCACTGTGACCCACAATGTTGTGGTTCATTTCCAACATGCTTCCCAACCGAGCTCTGCCACAGGCACAGTACACACAGGAATCAAAAATAAAAGCCCAGGATTTTGAGGTAATATTGTCAGTTTCTAAAGTGACTAATGCCTCTTGCAAAAGATTTAGATTCTCCTGTCTATGTTTGGATTTTTGTAAAGTGTATTTTACTATGTCTAATGCAGACAGTTACATATTCATATTGGCATTTATAGTATATAGACCAAACTGGCTATATACAAAAGAGTCATCAAATCAGTGGTTAAATTCGCACACGATTACATCGGAGTCGGTCTTGAAAGTTTGCAGTTGATTTTTTAAGAACCCAGTTTTATATGATATGCCAGATTCCATCTTTCCTCATGACAGCATGTAGTCATGTGTATACTAGTCTGACATACAGAACTGATGTACATGTATTTCCGTCACTTCTTGTTTCTGTTCTAAGGACATTATCTTGAAGAAAGTGCATCACACTAGACTGGTGACTTTCCTCTTTAACATAGGGATGCCTCTGAGCAGAAATCCTACATGAGATTGAGACAGGAGAAATCTTCCTATTCTGATTGAACACACTTTCAAGCACTGTGGATGGGTGTTTAGCTCAGCTTACATGTATGTGTGCAAGCTCCATAGATCAGTTGTCCAGTCTGGAAACATTTGATTTAAACAGATCCATCCAGTGAAAAAACAGCCTGTACCATGACTAACTTAACTGTTACTTGCTATAGTATATTCCATGTTGTATGCTATGGTGTATTAGTCTGTTCCCTCAAACTGTCAGCTTCAACCTTCTTGCTGCAAAGCTTGGTGAAAAAAAGTTTGTTTACTTCTTTTGATGTATTGTCAACATGAAATGATGAGAATACAGTGACGTAAGGTGCAATCTTATTTTACTGGCTTTTAATGTTCTGCAAATGCGAAAAGTGTTTTGCCAAAAAAAGTGTCAGTTATTTTGTGGTCTTACTTTTTTTGTATACTCATTATAAAGAGTAGGAAAAGTATTGTTAAGGTAGCAGCAACATCAGTGTTTTATATTTACAGTCAGTAAGAAGACTAGGAAACTACTATTTATAATGTTCCTGTTTGATGTTGTACATTTTTACCCCATAGAAAGCACAGACAATCAGTGTTTAAAGATTGTAGGTGTAATGTTATATTTAGTCCACCCGCATCATTCATGTAATGTTGAAGGTGTCTTTACTGTCCTGTACTCTACTTCAATGTGCAAACATGACATGTCTCTCCCAAATAAATGTGTATTTGTGTTTCTTCAGTAAGTTGTTCAAAGTAAGAAAAGTCACGAACAGTATTGAATGGATTGAAGATTTTATAATTAATTTGTCTTCTACGAGTAAATTGCATGCAAGACGGTCATAACCAGAACAAGAAACTAGTGTTTTAGAAAAGATTTTGTTTGCACTCCTGCTTACATGTTTAAATACTGTAACTTGTTCTCCTTATTAGCCTGAAATATTAGCTGCTCCAATTGCTAAGCAGCTAAGCTTATATATCAGCTGGATTTTCGTTATATTAAGAGAATACGCTGTACATTTTTTTTTACAATTGCGCCCATGACCAGTCGATTTTTGCATAAGGTACATTCAGAATCTTCAGTGAAATATATTTCTTGAAGACAAAAGAACACAACAAAGATGAAGGGCGTACAACAATATTCTGTATGCAAATAATTACGTTTTGCTTTTTTCATTATGTACCACATAGTCAATTCATACAATAATTCTGTAAGGGACTTACTAATTGACATCTTGGTGAAGAACAATAAAATGTGTAAAACCAGCTTAATTCTATGTTAAGTATCCTCATATCCCCCATGTAGAGCCCGAAATTAATATTTCTGATTATTTTGAGTATTGTTTGACACTTTTGCATAGTTCCTTCAGAGATACACAAAAACAGCCATAACTTACCCCGCAGAGAAACGTCATTACCTGATTTGTCATCGTCCAAAACTCGAAAAATCCCCATAAAGACCCCCCATTCACGGCTTGCGTTATGTGTGGCCTACCTGGATGATAATTGTTTTTGAATCAGTAGATGTTCCTCTCTCCAGCAACAGTAAAACCATTCACCAAAGCCACTGTACTATGTGACTGTGAGATAATGCCCCTTAAAAATGACTAAAATTTAGAGAGATTAAAATTCTGATTTCATTGGTTCTGATAACCCCCTAGTACACCCTCTTAATATCAATATTTCATCTTCAACTTTTGTTCGGTAAAACTAGGAAGCCTATGCCATATAGAAATATAAAAGTTGTTTTCATATCTTTATTAGAACTATAAGGGTAGCCATCGCAATTTCAGTAATTTTCAGCCATAAATTGTTTGATTTTCGAGGGTCTCCGCGGGGGGTCCCAGAACTACATAATGAAAAATACCTGGAGGGTTTTAATCATATGGCTGTTCATAGTTCCACATATCTATTATACATACAAAGTATGAGCCGATTTGGCTGACCCCCATCTTCCGACCTCTGCCTGGTTTTGCCTGGTTTTCTCGTGCAATGACTTTTTAAAAAAAGGTTAAATCTACTAACACTATCAAAAACGAATAATTTCTGATTGACGAAGGTATGCTTTCCACGAACTCTAGTTTGTTTATTTGGTAGATCTCCATCTTCAAGCAGATGTAGGAGTGGGCTGTTTTACACTTTGTTTTTGCGGCATTATGTATGTCTTGCTAGTGGGTCTCGCTTATCTTTCTAAAGATGCTGTGACAAAAAAATGTTGGGCTCATGACCGGTAGTCATTCAGCAGGGCTCGAAATACTTTTTTCTGCACACCAGCACTGGTGCAGGTAACATTGAAAATTACAGACACAGACAAATTTTACCTGCACCACTCAGAATTTGAGAAGTATGGATCATACTAAATACTGTTCAGAAACCATTGCCATTATTTCTTTTATACTTCATATGTGGTAACAGTCAATGTAGCAAATAAAAATCCACATAACGTTACACCTAACATTAACGTTACATGTTACCCTAATTCCGACCTATATTCCATGCAAACGCACATACCTTTGGTAATAGTTTGTCTGACCAAAAATCCGCGCAACATGAGCTTTAATATTGACAGACAAAGGTAACAACGATTACAGCTGCACAGCTGTGTATTTCACTTCAGTGCAGCGCCTTGCACCCAAGCGTAATGGTTCGCGAAACTTACGACAGGTTTTTGGTCATTTTGCCGGTGGAACGTTCTATCGCAATAGGGGCGCCCTAATTCCGACCTAGTAAACACAGGGCGATCTGTGGAGAGAGTTGAACTATTTAAGATACACACTTATTTACTAAAACAATCTACAACTGTTTTTCTGTCAAACAAGTCCTCTTTTTACCATTACGCGACTTGCTCCAAAGCGGCTGTTTCAAATCTAAACTGTCATGGCAGTCCGCTCGTCAACCCCCAAAGATGCGTCGAATTCAAACAGATTTTTCACTAGTCTGTTGTCGGAGCGTCCGAACTGGAAAAACGTTGTGAGCTTACCGTTATCAACACAAAAACTTTGTCCATTCCAGTGGGTATTTATAGGCACATGCACCCATGCATAACGCCGCAACAATGATTTTTCCAACTAGTCCGGAATTAGGGGTAGGTCGGAATTAGGGCACTGCCGGTTATATACATGTAAACCCAGTAAATTGACCAGTGCGGGACATAAGAAATACCTGCACAGTCCCAATTTTACCTGCACTAAGGTGCATATGCACCCTGCATTGACAACGTGTAACTGCTTGAATTCGTCGGCGAATCGTCTGACGGCGAAACGTCCCGATAGCTCATTCAGCACCAAGGACAGGGAAACCCTTGGGGGCGAGGCTAGCTGTTGATGACTCGTATACCAACTCTGTTGCTAGTGTAGGTTGTAAATCCTTCCACAAATGTGGTAAATGTTAAAAATATCAATGAAAGAGGGGAACCAGACGAGAATACCTGTAAATTGTGTGTGTGCAGGTTTGTGGTTTTATAGTATGAAAACCACATGGGATAGATTGTTTATTTTCTTGCTAGTTTTGATATCACCACACACATTACCGTGGTAATCCCTATTACAGTAACCGCAATACACTCATTTTATCTACTTTCACCTTTTATAATGTGCAATTTTCTTTGTTTTATTGCCAAGTTAGTTTGTTTATTGGTTACATCCTGCCGTAACCTGAGCCCGTTGCCGGGCAACCTGATTGTTCGAACAATCGTGACGTCACGTCTCGGATATCTTGACAACTCAGACGGCGTGCGGACGTGTCAACCTCTTGCTCCCGTAAAACTCACTGTCCTAACTGACAGACGGCATTTTAACCCTCAAAAAGTGCCCAAAATATTGTTTAATTCTTCTTGCAACTGTATCCACCATGGGACCGGGTTAAGTTTCTCAGAATCGGAGGTTTTTGGCGTCAAAAGGACGGCCTTTGGTGTGAGAGAGTTCTGAGAGTCGCCATATTGATAAGTGCAGTTGTTGACACCTAATAGTCGACAGAATCAACCCGCAACTAACAGTGATGACAGACTGAGCTTAAGAAGATTGTAGCAGTACAGAAGACTTGAGAACACAACATCCAGCCATCTACAGCAACTTTATAACTCCAACACATCTCAGCAGTTACTGGTTAAAATTACGGTAAGCAGTTTTTACAGCTTCTTATGACCTAGAACTTAGAAGTTACGACCGTGACTTCGAAAAGTCGCATGCAGTAGAGGCTCGCTTTTTTTTCTTAAAGGAGTGGTAAAACAAAGAAAAGTTTTGCATGACAAAGTAGAAAGTTGAGGGGGTAAACTTTGGTTTAAAAAATGTGCATTGTCGAGCAAAAGACTCGGAGTTTGTACGTAGTTATCGTTCTGAAAGACCAGGGAAAATGGTGGCTATATTTCTGTACAATGTACGACTTTAACTAATGGTATGTGCTGCTATAATAATCTGATACTGTAGTTCTTTAAGTTAGCTGTTGTGATTTACAAACGTATAGTTTCTACATCGTTTGTCTAGTTTGATGCTAACGGTAAGTAAAAATGAAATACAAGGTGTTGGTACTCATGTTTGCAAATACTTGTGGAACACATGAATGCCAAGTTGTTTCAGGTTTGTTGTTTGTAAATATGTGACGATGTTTCCTGACTTGAGTAGGCTGTTCAGTGTATGGCATTGTGGGATAAATCCTGTGGGACTTACTCTAAAAAATTATGACTTTCTGGTTCAAATTGTATCCTGTCAAGGTAGGTGGTTGTTTTCTGATTTTTAAGGAAAAGGTGAAAAGTCAAAATTGATACCCATGTTAGGAAATAAGGTTTCTTTCAGTCATTACCACCAATATTGCAATTATTTTCAAAACTTTATTGCTAGATATGTTTCTCAATACATGTATTAGATTTTTTGTGATGTCCTAGGGGTGGGGACAATAGTGCCTTCTTGCAGTTTCATTTCAACATCTCTTGGCCTTTTCCAGCCATTCACTGAGAAGTATAGAGAATCCATATTGAGATTTCTTTTGTCAACTTTTCTTCAACATGTAAAAACTTGGTTTTTGAATTTGTAACTATGAATTTAAGTTTTTATAAGTCAGTTGTTTGGATACAAAAGAAGAAATTTAGGAAAAATGCCCTCTTTTATACTGAGACCATAAAACAACGAACAATAGTAGAAAGTAAGGTAACTTTTTTTTATCAATTTGAGCTAGAAACACTGTTCAGGATATAGTAAAATTGTTAACAATACAAGCCAGAGATAAGAGAAAACCTTTGAAAGTTCTGTTAGACCTTTGAGAGGAACATATTTTTTTTCAGAACTCATGGGGTAAGCTCATGAATATTTTTTGCTCTATTGTTCCAGATACATTTTAATTTCAGCCACCATGGCGCACCAAAGACTACTACAGCTCCATGAGTCCTATCAGTCGCACCGTGCCCCCACCCCCCTCCCCAACCCTCAGGCAGTCGACCAGGCATTACAGGACATTGAGCGTCAGACCTGCGAACTTCAGCAACAGGCAGCTCAGGACCAGGAAGTTGTATGCCACAGAGCCCAGAGGCCCCCTATCAACAACAGGAACAGGTCAGCATTACTTCATTACTACCTGGTGTAAGGACCAGCTCACCTGTGTGTCTGGGACCCCTGCAGCAGTATAACCTTATGTTGGATAGCACGTCGGCAGAACATACTGCGCCTGCGCAAAACCTGGATTTTCGCTGGATATTTGGTCAACGTTGCATCAGAATTTTGCCTGTTGCAGACAATATCTTTTTCTACACAACATTTGAAAACTATAGACGGGATGTCACCCTTATATACGCAAATTCGACCTTATATGAGACGTTCTGCCGAAGTGCTATGCACAATACATTACGGGTTTCGCGCAGGCGCAGTACGTTCTGCCGACGTGCTATGTTGGATATTACTATATCAGCTTTACATTTTATGTATAATGTGTTCTTATATTAGCTACACAACCTTGTGATTATGAGTTATTGGCAGAGTATGATTCATTGGCAGTTACTAGACATCTTTTCTGATATCTACTACTACTAGCCATTTCTTCTGAAGTATAGCCTGCTTCTTGACTTGTGTCTTAAGATATGCAAGATCGTCCCTCGAGCACGCTGAGAGAGTTTACCACAGGAAAGTCAACACCCAGAAGATGGGGGAGGACCGAAGCACCTCAAAGCTACACGTGACACGAGGCAAGAAAGTCCGCGCACCGGAGAAGATTCGTCAACTCCAGCGGGAGCACCCCTACGCCATGCCCCTCAACCACGAACATCAGCGGATCCGAATGGCGCGCACCACCGCCATGTTGGGCAACGACCTGTCTAAGAAGTCGTCTGCAAGCCGCAGAGCGCCCGCACAGCCCAGTCTGGTCCGCGCACAGAACGTGCACGGGATGATGGGAGCGGAGAGGACGCAGTACCGGATATATCCTGATGATGATGACGAGACCGTCTATGTCACTCTGGAAGAGTTCCCCCACAACGGACGGAAGCAAGCAGTCACCATCGATATCTCCCCTGAGAGAACTGGTAAGAGTTTGAAAACTTTGTGTTCAGGCCACGGCAATTTGATTTGTTGGTTCTCAGATTTGCCTGCTTCATTCTGAGAACCAATAAATCAAATTGTCTTGGCCTAACATCATGATAGTATTTTTTGGATAGTGTGAGGGAAACGCAGTTAGCCTTTCCTGATTTCAGTATGTGCAGACTGTCTTTCTTTTCTTCTTTTTTCTGTCAGGACTGGTAGAAACATTTAAGGTAAAGTCAAAGAAACATTCATCGGATGTTCACCAGCATGAGTTAGGTAAAGAACATGTGTATACATGTACAAACTTGAACTGGTTGACATCAAGATGTTATCAAATGAAGCCTTTATGCTTTTAAGTTCATATTCATTCATATGAACAACATTGCAGTGTCTTAAAATTCATCTGGTGTATCACTTTTCAACTACATGTATGCTGTGTCCCTGATAGCCACCAAGCTGCCAGCCCTGGCACCACAGCGCCCCAGTCTGACCGGGAAGAGAACTGCAGCAGCCAGCACCACCTCTGGCCGTCCCTCGGTGAGTTCCAGCATATGCTGATAATCTTAGATTTATAACAGTTTAGTCACCAGTTTTCAATGCAGGAAAGTAACAAAACTCAGTCTTTGCATCTGTAGTGAAAATTTCTCAAGTTTTCTTGTTTTTAGAGTAAAAAAAAATCAAGGTTATTATTAACATCACTATATATTATCCAAACATTAAAACCGTGACACTTTTTGTCGCCACCACCAGAAGTCTGACAACGCCATGGCGACAGAGAAGCGAGCATCACGCCGCAGGACGAAAGGCAGCCGGGCCCAGAAGCGCCGCTGTGAGAGTCCGAGCGGCCCTGTGCGCAAACACTAAGTCCTATAGGGTCGCCCTGTCATCCCTCATAGTGCACGTGGTGGTTCATAAACACTTAACAACTCACAGTTCTAAAGATAAGTTTTAATGGAAACCCCTAGGAACTTGCCAGTTCCCATTTGTTGGTCAAAACTTCCCCATTGCCCGTACCGCCCTTTGATTTCTATAAAATCAGTCCAATTGCTTCAAGGACACTATATTATTATGTTTTGAACATCTTTCCCCATTTTTAACCATCAGAGATGCAGTATTTAGAATAAAACTAGTCATGTAGTATCATTAGTTTTAACCTTTACTGAACAGATGTTACTAAGTAACAAACGGGGGGACCAAACACCACCACCTGCGCATGAGGGATGCATCAGAGCCAAGTCTGGCTAGAGGAATGTCCAAAGCACACATAGAAATATGCCTGCAAATTCCATCTAACAGGCCATAAACATCAGTGCAATGGACACTCGGATAGTCATTTTATTAGTAAGATCAGGGGTGTGTTTGACTAGTGCTGTTGTTGAACTTTCATCTTGCAACAACCCTGCTATTATAGTCATCAAATAGCTTTCAAGCACACCCGAGTTAAGTACCAGGACTTTAGGAATTCTTTAGCGGTTCCAAAAACTTTAAGTGCAATATTTTAAGCAGTATTAATCTGCGATCCAAAGGGAGGCCACCAGGAGGGTGGCCCGCACACAGGAAATGACCTTTACCTCTCGACTAGGGGCTGTACATGTCCCGAAAGAGGGGGTTTCCCTTTGGGGTGTGTGTGGCAATATCTAAGCAGTAGTAAGCAATCTACTGAAGTTTGAAGTTTATTGAAAAATGTATGAGGAATGTGGATTTTATGCCAAAGACTGACCAATAAGGGTGGAGCCCACTTGCGGTGATATTTAGACCACTGAGAGATGCTGCTCTTTACAGCACTCCAGTGTGTGAGCACTGGACGTGCTTCTCTTTTTTTTTAAATACGGAGGTGAGAAAAGACTGGAGCACTGGCCGACTATGCCAGCCCAGTGAAACTTAATAAGAGCGATCATAGAAAACTCTGTTGATGCAAACCATCGGACTAATGATCCCTTGAGTTAATCTAAAAAGTACAAATGTAACCTCGATTCTCTTTTAAGAATCTGGTTAAAAATGTATCACCATTTGTGAAGTCCTTTGTGGACCATTTGGATGTGCAGGATGCACTGGAAAAACCTCCCAATACTGAAGTGAGATGAAACAGTCCAACCCAGCTGTATGTCAGCTGATTGAGATTAGAAAGAGCAATGGAACTTCAGGACTTAAATTTGTGGAGTAGACCCCTGTAGAACATTACTTGTAACTCCATGCCAATTGAAATTAGAGTGATAATGAACCTCAACTTTGCTAATTGAATCCTCAGGAATTGAAGAGTAGACACTGTAAGGTGCTGCTCTCTACTGTACTCTAGTGTGAGAGTCCTGAGCACTCTGGATGCGCTAGACCGCACTTGTAGTACAGGCATGCAAGGAAACTGCTTCCGTTGTACTGCCTGTGTCTGGCCAATCTGATAACACCACAGGATTGCTACTGTAACGCCGTAGACAGTACAGCCAGCGACGTGCACACGTACACGCATACGCGCATGCACACGCGCACACATGCATGCACGCACACTTATACAAACATGATTTGGTTACCTGTCCCAGGAATCGCCCACCTGGCCAGGTAGCCGAACATGTTATGCACTCAGGCACGCATGCACACACTTACATATGCATGTTATGGTCTCCCTGAAGGTATTAGCCCACCTTGATGGGAGGCCAAACATGCACACACACGCACGCACACTTTCTCACATACACAAGTACACTGTGGAAACTGCTTTAATTGCACAGACTGAGGTAATTTTGCCCCACTTCACTACAACAGCTATTTCAATCCCTACTGGTCAGAGATGTTAGATGAAAATGTTATTACTTTTGGCACTCTTGCTAGTGCCCTCATGGCAAACCTACTCCAGTTAACCGGACCATGTAGTATTCTACACTTCAGCTGGGTGGGGAAGGGGCGGGACAGGGTCACCTCCACAGACGGTAGACACTCGGCCCTCCTAGACTACTTAAACCTCTTCCCACTGCACCATCTGGCGGATATGTCTGTGTCTTCCAGGGAGCGATGGCTGTCCCGCGCCCGGTCTGCTAATCGGGAAGTTGGGCCCCATCCTCCCTGGACCTCACATTCATGTCCGCTTGTTAGCAGTGGGAGCCTGGGGAGAGGCAGCGGTAGTCTACAGGGTCTAGTGTCTGCTGTCTGTGGGGGGGATCTTGTACCAATCTGGAACCACCCTGGCTAAAGTGGAGATGTACTGTGTGGTCCTCTCCGACTGAAGTGGGTTTGCCTCATTTTGGCCATTTGTGTTAGACTGAACATTTTCATGTAGCATCTTTTCTCATTTTTAAAGAATTTTTAAAACATTTTTTGGGGGTATTTTTTTCATTTAAAAAATTTTAAAGTCCCATTTTTTTCATTATATCTACTCAAGATGGAGTCCTTATAGACAAATCCCATGGCTGTATAGACCCATCCCACTGCCCTATAGCCCCATCCCACAGCCCTATAGACCAATCCCACGGCCCTATAGAACAATCCCACGGCCCTATAGACCAATCCCACGGCCCTGTAGACCAATCTCATGGCCCACGGCCCTATTTTGAATAGCCCCATCCCATGGCAGTATAGACCAACCCACGGTCCGAAAGCCCCATCCCACAGCCCTATAGACCAACCCACGGTCCTATAGCCCCATCCCATGGCCCTATAGACCAACCCACGGTCCTATAGCCCCATCCCACGGCCCTATAGACCAACCCACGGTCCTATAGCCCCATCCCACAGCCCTATAGACCAACCCACGGTCCTATAGCCCCATCCCACGGCCCTATAGACCAACCCACGGTCCTATAGCCCCATCCCACGGCCCTATAGACCAACCCACGGTCCTATAGCCACGGCCCTATAGACCAACCCATGGTCCTATAGCCCCATCCCACGGCCCTATAGACCAACCCACGGTCCTATAGCCCCATCCCACGGCCCTATAGACCAACCCATGGTCCTATAGCCCCATCCCACGGCCCTATAGACCAACTCACGGTCCTATAGCCCCATCCCATGTCCCTATAGACCAATCCCATGGTCCAGCTCACCTCCATCAAAACGTAATGATAAGAATGCAAATATGCACACGCAGCCACTCTCATTGGTCAAACCGTTATATGCCAACTGTCAGTCTATAAATCAGTCCACTAACATAGACACACTGCAATCAGCATATTTGGATCAGACTTATGTTAATACGCTTTGTTACCTGTCAATCATGTGTCTTTCATGTGCAATAACATAGAAACACAAGAAGTTGTGGACATATCAAATTGATGACTGTACAATTCTGTATACATTTTTGTACGTTGAATTTCACCTTGGCTAAAGATATCTGAATAAATGTATTTCATGTTGACATATATTTTGGCTCAGATGCACTCATCTTGTGAGTAGTGTTGAATGTCCTTACTGTCACATATCCAATGGCATACCAAGACTAGTGCCCCTGTCCCTGGTTCTGAATAACACACCAACAAGACTGATATCCCTGTCCCTGGTGCTGAATAACACACCAACAACACTGATATCCCTGTCCCCGAATAACACACCAACAACACTGATATCCCTGTCCCTAGTGCTGAATAACACACCAACAACACTGATGTCCCTGGTGCTGAATAACACACCAACAACACTGATATCCCTGTCCCTGGTGCTGAACAACACACCAACAACACTGATATCCCTGTCCCCGAATAACACACCAACAACACTGATATCCCTGTCCCTGAATAACACACCAACAACACTGATATCCCTGTCCCTGGTGCTGAATAACACACCAACAACACTGATATCCCTGTCCCCGAATAACACACCAACAACACTGATATCCCTATCCCTAGTGCTGAATAACACACCAACAACACTGATATCCCTGTCCCTGGTGCTGAACAACACACCAACAACACTGATATCCCTATCCCTGAATAACACACCAACAACACTGATATCCCTGTCCCTGGTGCTGAATAACACACCAACAACACTGACATCCCTGTCCCTGAATAACACACCAACAACACTGATATCCCTGTCCCTGGTGCTGAATAACACACCAACAACACTGACATCCCTGTCCCTGAATAACACACCAACAACACTGATATCCCTGTCCCTAGTGCTGAATAACACACCAACAACACTGATGTCCCTGGTGCTGAATAACACACCAACAACACTGATATCCCTGTCCCTGGTGCTGAACAACACACCAACAACACTGATATCCCTGTCCCCGAATAACACACCAACAACACTGATATCCCTGTCCCTGAATAACACACCAACAACACTGATATCCCTGTCCCTGGTGCTGAATAACACACCAACAACACTGATATCCCTGTCCCCGAATAACACACCAACAACACTGATATCCCTATCCCTAGTGCTGAATAACACACCAACAACACTGATATCCCTGTCCCTGGTGCTGAACAACACACCAACAACACTGATATCCCTATCCCTGAATAACACACCAACAACACTGATATCCCTGTCCCTGGTGCTGAATAACACACCAACAACACTGACATCCCTGTCCCTGAATAACACACCAACAACACTGATATCCCTGTCCCTGGTGCTGAATAACACACCAACAACACTGACATCCCTGTCCCTGAATAACACACCAACAACACTGATATCCCTGTCCCTAGTGCTGAATAACACACCAACAAGACTGATGTCCCTGGTGCTGAAAAACACACCAACAACACTGATATCCCTGTCCCTGAATAACACACCAACAACACTGATATCCCTGTCCCTAGTGCTGAATAACACACCAACAAGACTGATGTCCCTGGTGCTGAACAACACACCAACAACACTGATATCCCTGTCCCCGAATAACACACCAACAACACTGATATCCCTGTCCCTAGTGCTGAATAACACACCAACAACACTGATATCCCTGTCCCTGGTGCTGAACAACACACCAACAACACTGATATCCCTATCCCTGAATAACACACCAACAACACTGATATCCCTGTCCCTGGTGCTGAATAACACACCAACAACACTGACATCCCTGTCCCTGAATAACACACCAACAACACTGATATCCCTGTCCCTGGTGCTGAATAACACACCAACAACACTGACATCCCTGTCCCTGAATAACACACCAACAACACTGATATCCCTGTCCCTGAATAACAACCACCAAGACTGCTGTCCCTGAACAAGACTAGTGTCCCTGCACCAAGGACAGGGTTTATTATCGGTTAAAGGTGCACACTCCAGTTCTTCCGCGACTGGGGTCCGTGGTAGTCCGCGGTAAAAAAGTGACGAAAGGGTTTTGAGGGTCCAAGAGTTCACATTTATTCATATTTTCGGTCAGAATATGGAATATGTCCTCTCGATCACTTTTAGGTATCGGCTGATATTCACAGGTCACCGAACAGCCAGTACCTGACAGCCCCTGTAGGGTTATCTGGTGAATAAAGAGTTTGGTTTGTTTATTTTCAGAACAATCCCAGAGAACCCGACAGGCGCTCAACGAAATTCCGAGCTCTGTTGTTCATACAAATCAAAAGATCGTGAAACATGATTTTAAAACTATTTTCTGACTGAGTATAATCAACTGTCTGGGCTTTATATCAATGCGGAGACAGGGGACCGTTAAAAAACAGCCGTTTTTCCCATATGGCACATTAGGACGGCCGTCATAGTACAAGTAGGTCTTCTGTGCATTTTTACGTCATCGAACTGTGACGCTTACATACAAACGTAACTCCCCTTCCTACCCCGGCCCCCCTACGTGGCTGATGAATAACCACAACGAAGACTTACAAGCTCAGCTCCTTGCTACTTTGCAAATGCACAACTCTAGTTACACACGATTTTTAGAGATATTTAAACTTACTTTGCAAATTACACTACCACTGCAACTATTTGCATATACTACAAGGTAACTTACATGTATGTAGTGAGAGGTGTGGCTAGTGATATACATTCTGTCATATATATCAAACATGACAAACTTGGTATCACCGGAAAGCCCTCCCGGCCAGGAGTTGTAATCTGAAAACAGAAGTTGGATATCTCCTGTCGTTGTCGAGATATTCGTGTTTAAAGTTTAAAATCGCTAACCCTAACCCCCCCTGGCGCCGTAACCCTAGCTATAGATAATATCGGTCGAAACATGACAAACTTGGTATCACCGGGAAGCCCTCCCGGCCAGGAGTTGTAATCTGAAAACAGAAGTTGGATATCTCCTGTCGTTGTCGAGATATTCGTGTTTAAAGTTTAAAATCGCTAACCCTAACCCCCCCTGGCGCCGTAACCCTAGCTATATATAATATCGGTCGAAACAATGACAAACTTGGTATCACCAAAAAGCCCTCCCGGCCAGGAGTTGTAATCTGAAAACAGAAGTTGGATATCTCCTGTCGTTGTCGAGATATTCGTGTTTAAAGTTTAAAATCGCTAACCCTAACCCCCCCTGGCGCAGTAACCCTAGCTATAGGAAATAACGGTCGAAACATGACAAACTTGGTATCACCGGGAAGCCCTCCCGGCCAGGAGTTGTAATCTGAAAACAGAAGTTGGATATCTCCTGTCGTTGTCGAGATATTCGTGTTTAAAGTTTAAAATCGCTAACCCTAACCCCCCCTGGCGCCGTAACCCTAGCTATAGATAATATCGGTCGAAACATGACAAACTTGGTATCACCAAAAAGCCCTCCCGGCCAGGAGTTGTAATCTGAAAACAGAAGTTGGATATCTCCTGTCGTTGTCGAGATATTCGTGTTTAAAGTTTAAAATCGCTAACCCTAACCCCCCCTGGCGCAGTAACCCTAGCTATAGGAAATAACGGTCGAAACATGACAAACTTGGTATCACCGGAAAGCCCTCCCGGCCAGGAGTTGTAATCTGAAAACAGAAGTTGGATATCTCCTGTCGTTGTCGAGATATTCGTGTTTAAAGTTTAAAATCGCTAACCCTAACCCCCCCTGGCGCCGTAACCCTAGCTATAGGAAATAACGCTCTAAACATGACAAACTTGGTATCACCAGAAAGCCCTCCCGGCCAGGAGTTGTAATCTGAAAACAGAAGTTGGATATCTCCTGTCGTTGTCGAGATATTCGTGTTTAAAGTTGAAAATCGCTAACCCTAACCCCCCCTGGCGCCGTAACCCTAGCTATAGAAAATAACGGTCGAAACATGACAAACTTGGTATCACCGGAAAGCCCTTCCGGCCAGGAGTTGTAATCTGAGAACAGAAGTTGGATATCTCCTGTCGTTGTCGAGATATTCGTGTTTAAAGTTGAAAATCGCTAACCCTAACCCCCCCTGGCGCCGTAACCCTAGCTATAGGAAATAACGGTCGAAACATGACAAACTTGGTATCACCGGAAAGCCCTCCCGGCCAGGAGTTGTAATCTGAAAACAGAAGTTGGATATCTCCTGTCGTTGTCGAGATATTCGTGTTTAAAGTTGAAAATCGCTAACCCTAACCCCCCCTGGCGCCGTAACCCTAGCTATAGGAAATAACGGTCGAAACATGACAAACTTGGTATCACCGGAAGCCCTCCCGTCCAGGAGTTGTAATCTGAAAACAGAAGTTGGATATCTCCTGTCGTTGTCGAGATATTCGTGTTTAAAGTTTAAAATCGCTAACCCTAACCCCCCCCTGGCGCCGTAACCCTAGCTATAGGATATAACGGTCGAAACATGACAAACTTGGTATCACCGGGAAGCCCTCCCGGCCAGGAGTTGTAATCTGAAAACAGAAGTTGGATATCTCCTGTCGTTGTCGAGATATTCGTGTTTAAAGTTGAAAATCGCTAACCCTAACCCCCCCTGGCGCCGTAACCCTAGCTATAGGATATAACGGTCGAAACATGACAAACTTGGAATCACCGGAAGCCCTCCCGGCCAGGAGTTGTAATCTGAAAACAGAAGTTGGATATCTCCTGTCGTTGTCGAGATATTCGTGTTTAAAGTTTAAAATCGCTAACCCTAACCCCCCCCCTGGCGCCGTAACCCTAGCTATAGGAAATAACGGTCGAAACATGACAAACTTGGTATCACCGGAAAGCCCTCCCGGCCAGGAGTTGTAATCTGAAAACAGAAGTTGGATATCTCCTGTCGTTGTCGAGATATTCGTGTTTAAAGTTGAAAATCGCTAACCCTAACCCCCCCTGGCGCCGTAACCCTAGCTATAGATAATATCGGTCGAAACATGACAAACTTGGTATCACCGGAAAGCCCTCCCGGCCAGGAGTTGTAATCTGAAAACAGAAGTTGGATATCTCCTGTCGTTGTCGAGATATTCGTGTTTAAAGTTGAAAATCGCTAACCCTAACCCCCCCTGGCGCCGTAACCCTAGCTATAGATAATATCGGTCGAAACATGACAAACTTGGTATCACCAAAAAGCCCTCCCGGCCAGGAGTTGTAATCTGAAAACAGAAGTTGGATATCTCCTGTCGTTGTCGAGATATTCGTGTTTAAAGTTGAAAATCGCTAACCCTAACCCCCCCTGGCGCAGTAACCCTAGCTATAGGAAATAACGGTCGAAACATGACAAACTTGGTATCACCGGAAAGCCCTCCCGGCCAGGAGTTGTAATCTGAAAACAGAAGTTGGATATCTCCTGTCGTTGTCGAGATATTCGTGTTTAAAGTTGAAAATCGCTAACCCTAACCCCCCCTGGCGCCGTAACCCTAGCTATAGGAAATAACGGTCGAAACATGACAAACTTGGTATCACCGGAAAGCCCTCCCGGCCAGGAGTTGTAATCTGAAAACAGAAGTTGGATATCTCCTGTCGTTGTCGAGATATTCGTGTTTAAAGTTGAAAATCGCTAACCCTAACCCCCCCTGGCGCCGTAACCCTAGCTATAGGAATATAACGGTCGAAACATGACAAACTTGGTATCACCAAAAGCCATCCCGGCCAGGAGTTGTAATCTGAAAACAGAAGTTGGATATCTCCTGTCGTTGTCGAGATATTCGTGTTTAAAGTTGAAAATCGCTAACCCTAACCCCCCCTGGCGCCGTAACCCTAGCTATAGGAAATAACGGTCGAAACATGACAAACTTGGTATCACCAAAAAGCCCTCCCGGCCAGGAGTTGTAATCTGAAAACAGAAGTTGGATATCTCCTGTCGTTGTCGAGATATTCGTGTTTAAAGTTGAAAATCGCTAACCCTAACCCCCCCTGGCGCCGTAACCCTAGCTATAGATAATATCGGTCGAAACATGACAAACTTGGTATCACCAAAAAGCCCTCCCGGCCAGGAGTTGTAATCTGAAAACAGAAGTTGGATATCTCCTGTCGTTGTCGAGATATTCGTGTTTAAAGTTGAAAATCGCTAACCCTAACCCCCCCTGGCGCCGTAATCCTAGCTATAGGAAATAACGGTCGAAACATGACAAACTTGGAATCACCGGAAAGCCCTCCCGGCCAGGAGTTGTAATCTGAAAACAGAAGTTGGATATCTCCTGTCGTTGTCGAGATATTCGTGTTTAAAGTTGAAAATCGCTAACCCTAACCCCCTCTGGCGCCGTAACCCTAGCTATAGGATATAACGGTCGAAACATGACAAACTTGGTATCACCAAAAAGCCCTCACGGCCAGGAGTTGTAATCTGAAAGCAGAAGTTGGATATCTCCTGTCGTTGTCGAGATATTCGTGTTTATAGTTTAAAATCGCTAACCCTAACCCCCCCGGGCGCCGTAACCCTAGCTATAGGAAATAACGGTCGAAACATGACAAACTTGGTATCACCGGAAAGACCTGCCGGCCAGGAGTTGTAATCTGAAAACAGAAGTTGGATATCTCCTGTCGTTGTCGAGATATTCGTGTTTAAAGTTGAAAATCGCTAACCCTAACCCCCCCTGGCGCCGTAACCCTAGCTATAGGAAATAACGGTCGAAACATGACAAACTTGGTATCACCGGAAAGCCCTCCCGGCCAGGAGTTGTAATCTGAAAACAGAAGTTGGATATCTCCTGTCGTTGTCGAGATATTCGTGTTTAAAGTTGAAAATCGCTAACCCTAACCCCCCCTGGCGCCGTAACCCTAGCTATAGGATATAACGGTCGAAACATGACAAACTTGGTATCACCAGAAAGCCCTCCCGGCCAGGAGTTAGTAATCTGAAAACAGAAGTTGGATATCTCCTGTCGTTGTCGAGATATTCGTGTTTAAAGTTGAAAATCGCTAACCCTAACCCCCCCTGGCGCCGTAACCCTAGCTTAGGAAATAACGGTCGAAACATGACAAACTTGGTATCACCGGGAAGCCCTCCCGGCCAGGAGTTGTAATCTGAAAGCAGAAGTTGGATATCTCCTGTCGTTGTCGAGATATTCGTGTTTATAGTTTAAAATCGCTAACCCTAACCCCCCCGGGCGCCGTAACCCTAGCTATAGGAAATAACGGTCGAAACATGACAAACTTGGTATCACCGGAAAGCCCTCCCGGCCAGGAGTTGTAATCTGAAAACAGAAGTTGGATATCTCCTGTCGTTGTCGAGATATTCGTGTTTAAAGTTGAAAATCGCTAACCCTAACCCCCCCTGGCGCCGTAACCCTAGCTATAGATAATATCGGTCGAAACATGACAAACTTGGTATCACCAAAAAGCCCTCCCGGCCAGGAGTTGTAATCTGAAAACAGAAGTTGGATATCTCCTGTCGTTGTCGAGATATTCGTGTTTAAAGTTGAAAATCGCTAACCCTAACCCCCCCTGGCGCAGTAACCCTAGCTATAGGAAATAACGGTCGAAACATGACAAACTTGGTATCACCGGAAAGCCCTCCCGGCCAGGAGTTGTAATCTGAAAACAGAAGTTGGATATCTCCTGTCGTTGTCGAGATATTCGTGTTTAAAGTTGAAAATCGCTAACCCTAACCCCCCCTGGCGCCGTAACCCTAGCTATAGGAAATAACGGTCGAAACATGACAAACTTGGTATCACCGGAAAGCCCTCCCGGCCAGGAGTTGTAATCTGAAAACAGAAGTTGGATATCTCCTGTCGTTGTCGAGATATTCGTGTTTAAAGTTGAAAATCGCTAACCCTAACCCCCCCTGGCGCCAGTAACCCTAGCTATAGGAATATAACGGTCGAAACATGACAAACTTGGTATCACCGAAAAGCCATCCCGGCCAGGAGTTGTAATCTGAAAACAGAAGTTGGATATCTCCTGTCGTTGTCGAGATATTCGTGTTTAAAGTTTAAAATCGCTAACCCTAACCCCCCCTGGCGCCGTAACCCTAGCTATAGGAAATAACGGTCGAAACATGACAAACTTGGTATCACCAAAAAGCCCTCCCGGCCAGGAGTTGTAATCTGAAAACAGAAGTTGGATATCTCCTGTCGTTGTCGAGATATTCGTGTTTAAAGTTGAAAATCGCTAACCCTAACCCCCCCTGGCGCCGTAACCCTAGCTATAGATAATATCGGTCGAAACATGACAAACTTGGTATCACCAAAAAGCCCTCCCGGCCAGGAGTTGTAATCTGAAAACAGAAGTTGGATATCTCCTGTCGTTGTCGAGATATTCGTGTTTAAAGTTGAAAATCGCTAACCCTAACCCCCCCTGGCGCCGTAATCCTAGCTATAGGAAATAACGGTCGAAACATGACAAACTTGGTAATCACCGGAAAGCCCTCCCGGCCAGGAGTTGTAATCTGAAAACAGAAGTTGGATATCTCCTGTCGTTGTCGAGATATTCGTGTTTAAAGTTGAAAATCGCTAACCCTAACCCCCCTCTGGCGCCGTAACCCTAGCTATAGGATATAACGGTCGAAACATGACAAACTTGGTATCACCAGAAAAGCCCTCACGGCCAGGAGTTGTAATCTGAAAAGCAGAAGTTGGATATCTCCTGTCGTTGTCGAGATATTCGTGTTTATAGTTTAAAATCGCTAACCCTAACCCCCCCTGGCGCCGTAACCCTAGCTATAGGAAATAACGGTCGAAACATGACAAACTTGGTATCACCGGAAAGACCTGCCGGCCAGGAGTTGTAATCTGAAAACAGAAGTTGGATATCTCCTGTCGTTGTCGAGATATTCGTGTTTAAAGTTGAAAATCGCTAACCCTAACCCCCCCTGGCGCCGTAACCCTAGCTATAGGAAATAACGGTCGAAACATGACAAACTTGGTATCACCGGAAAGCCCTCCCGGCCAGGAGTTGTAATCTGAAAACAGAAGTTGGATATCTCCTGTCGTTGTCGAGATATTCGTGTTTAAAGTTGAAAATCGCTAACCCTAACCCCCCCTGGCGCCGTAACCCTAGCTATAGGAATATAACGGTCGAAACATGACAAACTTGGTATCACCAGAAAGCCCTCCCGGCCAGGAGTAGTAATCTGAAAACAGAAGTTGGATATCTCCTGTCGTTGTCGAGATATTCGTGTTTAAAGTTGAAAATCGCTAACCCTAACCCCCCCTGGCGCCGTAACCCTAGCTATAGGAAATAACGGTCGAAACATGACAAACTTGGTATCACCGGGAAGCCCTCCCGGCCAGGAGTTGTAATCTGAAAGCAGAAGTTGGATATCTCCTGTCGTTGTCGAGATATTCGTGTTTATAAGTTTAAAATCGCTAACCCTAACCCCCCCTGGCGCCGTAACCCTAGCTATAGGAAATAACGGTCGAAACATGACAAACTTGGTATCACCAAAAAGCCCTCCCGGCCAGGAGTTGTAATCTGAAAACAGAAGTTGGATATCTCCTGTCGTTGTCGAGATATTCGTGTTTAAAGTTTAAAATCGCTAACCCTAACCCCCCCTGGCGCCGTAACCCTAGCTATAGGAAATAACGGTCGAAACATGACAAACTTGGTATCACCAAAAAGCCCTCCCGGCCAGGAGTTGTAATCTGAAAACAGAAGTTGGATATCTCCTGTCGTTGTCGAGATATTCGTGTTTAAAGTTGAAAATCGCTAACCCTAACCCCCCCTGGCGCCGTAACCCTAGCTATAGGATATAACGGTCGAAACATGACAAACTTGGTATCACCGAAAAGCCATCCCGGCCAGGAGTTGTAATCTGAAAACAGAAGTTGGATATCTCCTGTCGTTGTCGAGATATTCGTGTTTAAAGTTGAAAATCGCTAACCCTAACCCCCCCTGGCGCCGTAACCCTAGCTATAGGATAATAACGGTCGAAACATGACAAACTTGGTATCACCGGAAAGCCCTCCCGGCCAGGAGTTGTAATCTGAAAACAGAAGTTGGATATCTCCTGTCGTTGTCGAGATATTCGTGTTTAAAGTTGAAAATCGCTAACCCTAACCCCCCCTGGCGCCGTAACCCTAGCTATAGGAAATAACGGTCGAAACATGACAAACTTGGTATCACCGGGAAGCCCTCCCGGCCAGGAGTTGTAATCTGAAAGCAGAAGTTGGATATCTCCTGTCGTTGTCGAGATATTCGTGTTTAAAGTTTAAAATCGCTAACCCTAACCCCCCTGGCGCCGTAACCCTAGCTATAGGAAATAACGGTCGAAACATGACAAACTTGGTATCACCGAAAAGCCCTCCCGGCCAGGAGTTGTAATCTGAAAACAGAAGTTGGATATCTCCTGTCGTTGTCGAGATATTCGTGTTTAAAGTTTAAAATCGCTAACCCTAACCCCCCCTGGCGCCGTAACCCTAGCTATAGGATAATATCGGTCGAAACATGACAAACTTGGTATCACCAAAAAGCCCTCCCGGCCAGGAGTTGTAATCTGAAAACAGAAGTTGGATATCTCCTGTCGTTGTCGAGATATTCGTGTTTAAAGTTTAAAATCGCTAACCCTAACCCCCCCTGGCGCCGTAACCCTAGCTATAGGAAATAACGGTCGAAACATGACAAACTTGGTATCACCGAAAAGCCCTCCCGGCCAGGAGTTGTAATCTGAAAACAGAAGTTGGATATCTCCTGTCGTTGTCGAGATATTCGTGTTTAAAGTTTAAAATCGCTAACCCTAACCCCCCCTGGCGCCGTAACCCTAGCTATAGGAAATAACGGTCGAAACATGACAAACTTGGTATCACCGAAAAGCCCTCCCGGCCAGGAGTTGTAATCTGAAAAGCAGAAGTTGGATATCTCCTGTCGTTGTCGAGATATTCGTGTTTAAAGTTTAAAATCGCTAACCCTAACCCCCCCTGGCGCCGTAACCCTAGCTATAGGAAATAACGGTCGAAACATGACAAACTTGGTATCACCGAAAAGCCCTCACGGCCAGGAGTTGTAATCTGAAAACAGAAGTTGGATATCTCCTGTCGTTGTCGAGATATTCGTGTTTAAAGTTTAAAATCGCTAACCCTAACCCCCCCTGGCGCCGTAACCCTAGCTATAGGAAATAACGGTCGAAACATGACAAACTTGGTATCACCGAAAAGCCCTCCCGGCCAGGAGTTGTAATCTGAAAACAGAAGTTGGATATCTCCTGTCGTTGTCGAGATATTCGTGTTTAAAGTTGAAAATCGCTAACCCTAACCCCCCCTGGCGCCGTAACCCTAGCTATAGATAATATCGGTCGAAACATGACAAACTTGGTATCACCGAAAAGCCCTCCCGGCCAGGAGTTGTAATCTGAAAACAGAAGTTGGATATCTCCTGTCGTTGTCGAGATATTCGTGTTTAAAGTTGAAAATCGCTAACCCTAACCCCCCCTGGCGCCGTAATCCCTAGCTATAGGAAATAACGGTCGAAACATGACAAACTTGGTATCACCGGAAAGCCCTCCCGGCCAGGAGTTGTAATCTGAAAACAGAAGTTGGATATCTCCTGTCGTTGTCGAGATATTCGTGTTTAAAGTTGAAAATCGCTAACCCTAACCCCCTCTGGCGCCGTAACCCTAGCTATAGGATATAACGGTCGAAACATGACAAACTTGGTATCACCAAAAAGCCCTCACGGCCAGGAGTTGTAATCTGAAAGCAGAAGTTGGATATCTCCTGTCGTTGTCGAGATATTCGTGTTTATAGTTTAAAATCGCTAACCCTAACCCCCCCTGGCGCCGTAACCCTAGCTATAGGAAATAACGGTCGAAACATGACAAACTTGGTATCACCGGAAAGACCTCCCGGCCAGGAGTTGTAATCTGAAAACAGAAGTTGGATATCTCCTGTCGTTGTCGAGATATTCGTGTTTAAAGTTGAAAATCGCTAACCCTAACCCCCCCTGGCGCCGTAACCCTAGCTATAGGAAATAACGGTCGAAACATGACAAACTTGGTATCACCGGAAAGCCCTCCCGGCCAGGAGTTGTAATCTGAAAACAGAAGTTGGATATCTCCTGTCGTTGTCGAGATATTCGTGTTTAAAGTTGAAAATCGCTAACCCTAACCCCCCCTGGCGCCGTAACCCTAGCTATAGGAATATAACGGTCGAAACATGACAAACTTGGTATCACCAGAAAGCCCTCCCGGCCAGGAGTTAGTAATCTGAAAACAGAAGTTGGATATCTCCTGTCGTTGTCGAGATATTCGTGTTTAAAGTTGAAAATCGCTAACCCTAACCCCCCCTGGCGCCGTAACCCTAGCTATAGGAAATAACGGTCGAAACATGACAAACTTGGTATCACCGGGAAGCCCTCCCGGCCAGGAGTTGTAATCTGAAAAGCAGAAGTTGGATATCTCCTGTCGTTGTCGAGATATTCGTGTTTAAAGTTTAAAATCGCTAACCCTAACCCCCCCTGGCGCCGTAACCCTAGCTATAGGAAATAACGGTCGAAACATGACAAACTTGGTATCACCGGAAAGCCCTCCCGGCCAGGAGTTGTAATCTGAAAACAGAAGTTGGATATCTCCTGTCGTTGTCGAGATATTCGTGTTTAAAGTTGAAAATCGCTAACCCTAACCCCCCCTGGCGCCGTAACCCTAGCTATAGATAATATCGGTCGAAACATGACAAACTTGGTATCACCAGAAAGCCCTCCCGGCCAGGAGTTGTAATCTGAAAACAGAAGTTGGATATCTCCTGTCGTTGTCGAGATATTCGTGTTTAAAGTTGAAAATCGCTAACCCTAACCCCCCCTGGCGCAGTAACCCTAGCTATAGGAAATAACGGTCGAAACATGACAAACTTGGTATCACCGGAAAGCCCTCCCGGCCAGGAGTTGTAATCTGAAAACAGAAGTTGGATATCTCCTGTCGTTGTCGAGATATTCGTGTTTAAAGTTGAAAATCGCTAACCCTAACCCCCCCTGGCGCCGTAACCCTAGCTATAGGAAATAACGGTCGAAACATGACAAACTTGGTATCACCGGAAAGCCCTCCCGGCCAGGAGTTGTAATCTGAAAACAGAAGTTGGATATCTCCTGTCGTTGTCGAGATATTCGTGTTTAAAGTTGAAAATCGCTAACCCTAACCCCCCCTGGCGCCGTAACCCTAGCTATAGGATAATAACGGTCGAAACATGACAAACTTGGTATCACCGAAAAGCCCTCCCGGCCAGGAGTTGTAATCTGAAAACAGAAGTTGGATATCTCCTGTCGTTGTCGAGATATTCGTGTTTAAAGTTTAAAATCGCTAACCCTAACCCCCCCTGGCGCCGTAACCCTAGCTATAGGAAATAACGGTCGAAACATGACAAACTTGGTATCACCGAAAAGCCCTCCCGGCCAGGAGTTGTAATCTGAAAACAGAAGTTGGATATCTCCTGTCGTTGTCGAGATATTCGTGTTTAAAGTTGAAAATCGCTAACCCTAACCCCCCCTGGCGCCGTAACCCTAGCTATAGGATAATAATCGGTCGAAACATGACAAACTTGGTATCACCAAAAAGCCCTCCCGGCCAGGAGTTGTAATCTGAAAACAGAAGTTGGATATCTCCTGTCGTTGTCGAGATATTCGTGTTTAAAGTTGAAAATCGCTAACCCTAACCCCCCCTGGCGCCGTAACCCTAGCTATAGGAAATAACGGTCGAAACATGACAAACTTGGTATCACCGGAAAGCCCTCCCGGCCAGGAGTTGTAATCTGAAAACAGAAGTTGGATATCTCCTGTCGTTGTCGAGATATTCGTGTTTAAAGTTGAAAATCGCTAACCCTAACCCCCCCTGGCGCCGTAACCCTAGCTATAGGAAATAACGGTCGAAACATGACAAACTTGGTATCACCGAAAAGCCCTCCCGGCCAGGAGTTGTAATCTGAAAACAGAAGTTGGATATCTCCTGTCGTTGTCGAGATATTCGTGTTTAAAGTTTAAAATCGCTAACCCTAACCCCCCCTGGCGCCGTAACCCTAGCTATAGGAAATAACGGTCGAAACATGACAAACTTGGTATCACCGGAAAGCCCTCCCGGCCAGGAGTTGTAATCTGAAAACAGAAGTTGGATATCTCCTGTCGTTGTCGAGATATTCGTGTTTAAAGTTGAAAATCGCTAACCCTAACCCCCCCTGGCGCCGTAACCCTAGCTATAGGAAATAACGGTCGAAACATGACAAACTTGGTATCACCGGAAAGCCCTCCCGGCCAGGAGTTGTAATCTGAAAACAGAAGTTGGATATCTCCTGTCGTTGTCGAGATATTCGTGTTTAAAGTTGAAAATCGCTAACCCTAACCCCCCCTGGCGCCGTAACCCTAGCTATAGGAAATAACGGTCGAAACATGACAAACTTGGTATCACCAGGAAAGCCCTCCCGGCCAGGAGTTGTAATCTGAAAACAGAAGTTGGATATCTCCTGTCGTTGTCGAGATATTCGTGTTTAAAGTTGAAAATCGCTAACCCTAACCCCCCCTGGCGCCGTAACCCTAGCTATAGGAAATAACGGTCGAAACATGACAAACTTGGTATCACCGGAAAGCCCTCCCGGCCAGGAGTTGTAATCTGAAAACAGAAGTTGGATATCTCCTGTCGTTGTCGAGATATTCGTGTTTAAAGTTTAAAATCGCTAACCCTAACCCCCCCTGGCGCCGTAACCCTAGCTATAGGAAATAACGGTCGAAACATGACAAACTTGGTATCACCAAAAGCCCTCCCGGCCAGGAGTTGTAATCTGAAAACAGAAGTTGGATATCTCCTGTCGTTGTCGAGATATTCGTGTTTAAAGTTGAAAATCGCTAACCCTAACCCCCCCTGGCGCCGTAACCCTAGCTATAGGAAATAACGGTCGAAACATGACAAACTTGGTATCACCGAAAAGCCCTCCCGGCCAGGAGTTGTAATCTGAAAACAGAAGTTGGATATCTCCTGTCGTTGTCGAGATATTCGTGTTTAAAGTTGAAAATCGCTAACCCTAACCCCCCCTGGCGCCGTAACCCTAGCTATAGGAAATAACGGTCGAAACATGACAAACTTGGTATCACCAGAAAGCCCTCCCGGCCAGGAGTTGTAATCTGAAAACAGAAGTTGGATATCTCCTGTCGTTGTCGAGATATTCGTGTTTAAAGTTGAAAATCGCTAACCCTAACCCCCCCTGGCGCCGTAACCCTAGCTATAGGATATAACGGTCGAAACATGACAAACTTGGTATCACCGGAAAGCCCTCCCGGCCAGGAGTTGTAATCTGAAAACAGAAGTTGGATATCTCCTGTCGTTGTCGAGATATTCGTGTTTAAAGTTGAAAATCGCTAACCCTAACCCCCCCTGGCGCCGTAACCCTAGCTATAGGAAATAACGGTCGAAACATGACAAACTTGGTATCACCGGAAAGCCCTCCCGGCCAGGAGTTGTAATCTGAAAGCAGAAGTTGGATATCTCCTGTCGTTGTCGAGATATTCGTGTTTAAAGTTTAAAATCGCTAACCCTAACCCCCCCTGGCGCCGTAACCCTAGCTATAGGAAATAACGGTCGAAACATGACAAACTTGGTATCACCGAAAAGCCCTCCCGGCCAGGAGTTGTAATCTGAAAACAGAAGTTGGATATCTCCTGTCGTTGTCGAGATATTCGTGTTTAAAGTTTAAAATCGCTAACCCTAACCCCCCCTGGCGCCGTAACCCTAGCTATAGGATAATAACGGTCGAAACATGACAAACTTGGTATCACCGAAAAGCCCTCCCGGCCAGGAGTTGTAATCTGAAAACAGAAGTTGGATATCTCCTGTCGTTGTCGAGATATTCGTGTTTAAAGTTTAAAATCGCTAACCCTAACCCCCCCTGGCGCCGTAACCCTAGCTATAGGAAATAACGGTCGAAACATGACAAACTTGGTATCACCAGAAAGCCCTCCCGGCCAGGAGTTGTAATCTGAAAACAGAAGTTGGATATCTCCTGTCGTTGTCGAGATATTCGTGTTTAAAGTTTAAAATCGCTAACCCTAACCCCCCCTGGCGCCGTAACCCTAGCTATAGGAAATAACGGTCGAAACATGACAAACTTGGTATCACCGAAAGCCCTCCCGGCCAGGAGTTGTAATCTGAAAACAGAAGTTGGATATCTCCTGTCGTTGTCGAGATATTCGTGTTTAAAGTTTAAAATCGCTAACCCTAACCCCCCCTGGCGCCGTAACCCTAGCTATAGGAAATAACGGTCGAAACATGACAAACTTGGTATCACCGAAAAGCCCTCCCGGCCAGGAGTTGTAATCTGAAAACAGAAGTTGGATATCTCCTGTCGTTGTCGAGATATTCGTGTTTAAAGTTTAAAATCGCTAACCCTAACCCCCCCTGGCGCCGTAACCCTAGCTATAGGAAATAACGGTCGAAACATGACAAACTTGGTATCACCGGAAAGCCCTCCCGGCCAGGAGTTGTAATCTGAAAACAGAAGTTGGATATCTCCTGTCGTTGTCGAGATATTCGTGTTTAAAGTTGAAAATCGCTAACCCTAACCCCCCCTGGCGCCGTAACCCTAGCTATAGGATAATAATCGGTCGAAACATGACAAACTTGGTATCACCGGAAAGCCCTCCCGGCCAGGAGTTGTAATCTGAAAACAGAAGTTGGATATCTCCTGTCGTTGTCGAGATATTCGTGTTTAAAGTTGAAAATCGCTAACCCTAACCCCCCCTGGCGCCGTAACCCTAGCTATAGGAAATAACGGTCTAAACATGACAAACTTGGTATCACCAGAAAGCCCTCCCGGCCAGGAGTTGTAATCTGAAAACAGAAGTTGGATATCTCCTGTCGTTGTCGAGATATTCGTGTTTAAAGTTTAAAATCGCTAACCCTAACCCCCCCTGGCGCCGTAACCCTAGCTATAGGAAATAACGGTCGAAACATGACAAACTTGGTATCACCGGAAAGCCCTCACGGCCAGGAGTTGTAATCTGAAAACAGAAGTTGGATATCTCCTGTCGTTGTCGAGATATTCGTGTTTAAAGTTTAAAATCGCTAACCCTAACCCCCCCCTGGCGCCGTAACCCTAGCTATAGGAAATAACGGTCGAAACATGACAAACTTGGTATCACCGGAAAGCCCTCCCGGCCAGGAGTTGTAATCTGAAAACAGAAGTTGGATATCTCCTGTCGTTGTCGAGATATTCGTGTTTAAAGTTTAAAATCGCTAACCCTAACCCCCCCTGGCGCCGTAACCCTAGCGTTTTCTAAGCATACCGACGTGTTAGAAGTGTAATAGATGCATTGGTAACTTAGTGCTGATTTTGGGTTCAAAATGCCAAACGGAGCCCTAAAACATACCTTTTAGCGAAAATTAACCGTCCCCATTGATAATACAGGTACAATTTTCTTTTGGCGATATAAGCTCGCAAATAGCGTCAAATGTTTCGGGGACGTTTCCTAAGCATATTGTACGTGTTAGTAGTGTAATAGAAGCATTGGCAACTTTGTGCTGATTTTGGGTTCAAAATGCCAAACGGAGCCCTAAAACATACCTTTTAGCGAAAATTAACCGTCCCCATTGATAATACACGTACAATTTTCTTTTGGTGATATAAGCTCGTAAATAGCGTTATAACGTTTCGGGGACGTTTCCTAAGCATATTGTACGTGTTAGAAGTGTAATAGAAGCATTGGTAACTTTGTGCTGATTTTGGGTTCAAAATGCCGAACGGAGCCCTAAAACATACCTTTTAGCGAAAATTAACCGTCCCCATTGATAATACACGTACAATTTTCTTTTGGTGATATAAGCTCGCAAATAGTGTTATAACGTTTCGGGGACGTTTTCTAAGCATATTGTACGTGTTAGAAGGGTAATAGAAGCATTGGTAACTTAGTGCTGATTTTGGGTTCAAAATGCCAAACGGAGCCCTAAAAGATACCTTTTAGCGAAAATTAACCGTCCCCATTGATAATACACGTACAATTTTTTTTGGTGATGGAAGCTCGCAAATAGCGTCAAATGTTTCGGGGACGTTTCCTAAACATATTGTACGTGTTAGAAGTGTAATAGAAGCATTGGTAACTTTGTGCTGATTTTGGGTTCAAAATGCCGAACGGAGCCCTAAAACATACCTTTTAGCGAAAATTAACCGTCCCCATTGATAATACACGTACAATTTCCTTTTGGTGATATAAGCTCGCAAATAGCGTATTATAACGTTTCGGGGACGTTTTCTAAGCATATTGTACGTGTTAGAAGTGTAATAAAAGCATTGGTAACTTTGTGCTGATTTTGGGTTCAAAATGCCAAACGGAGCCCTAAAACATACCTTTTAGCGAAAATTAACCGTCCCCATTGATAATACACGTACAATTTTCTTTTGGTGATATAAGCTCGCAAATAGTGTTATAACGTTTCGGGGACGTTTTCTAAGCATATTGTACGTGTTAGAAGTGTAATAGAAGCATTGGTAACTTAGTGCTGATTTTGGGTTCAAAATGCCAAACGGAGCCCTAAAACATACCTTTTAGCGAAAATTAACCGTCCCCATTGATAATACACGTACAATTTTCTTTTGGCGATATAAGCTCGCAAATAGCGTCAAATGTTTCGGGGACGTTTCCTAATCATATTGAACGTGTTAGTAGTGTAATAGAAGCATTGGTAACTTAGTGCTGATTTTGGGTTCAAAATGCCAAACGGAGCCCTAAAACATACCTTTTAGCGAAAATTAACCGTCCCCATTGATAATACACGTACAATTTTCTTTTGGTGATATAAGCTCGCAAATAGTGTTATAACGTTTCGGGGACGTTTTCTAAGCATATTGTACGTGTTAGAAGTGTAATAGAAGCAGTGGTAACTTAGTGCTGATTTTGGGTTCAAAATGCCAAACGGAGCCCTAAAACATACCTTTTAGCGAAAATTAACCGTCCCCATTGATAATACACGTACAATTTTCTTTTGGTGATATAAGCTCGCAAATAGTGTTATAACGTTTCGGGGACGTTTTCTAAGCATATTGTACGTGTTAGAAGGGTAATAGAAGCATTGGTAACTTAGTGCTGATTTTGGGTTCAAAATGCCAAACGGAGCCCTAAAAGATACCTTTTAGCGAAAATTAACCGTCCCCATTGATAATACACGTACAATTTTTTTTTGGTGATGGAAGCTCGCAAATAGCGTCAAATGTTTCGGGGACGTTTCCTAAACATATTGCTACGTGTTAGAAGTGTAATAGAAGCATTGGTAACTTTGTGCTGATTTTGGGTTCAAAATGCCGAACGGAGCCCTAAAACATACCTTTTAGCGAAAATTAACCGTCCCCATTGATAATACACGTACAATTTCCTTTTGGTGATATAAGCTCGCAAATAGCGTATTATAACGTTTCGGGGACGTTTTCTAAGCATATTGTACGTGTTAGAAGTGTAATAAAAGCATTGGTAACTTTGTGCTGATTTTGGGTTCAAAATGCCAAACGGAGCCCTAAAACATACCTTTTAGCGAAAATTAACCGTCCCCATTGATAATACACGTACAATTTTCTTTTGGTGATATAAGCTCGCAAATAGTGTTATAACGTTTCGGGGACGTTTTCTAAGCATATTGTACGTGTTAGAAGTGTAATAGAAGCATTGGTAACTTAGTGCTGATTTTGGGTTCAAAATGCCAAACGGAGCCCTAAAACATACCTTTTAGCGAAAATTAACCGTCCCCATTGATAATACACGTACAATTTTCTTTTGGCGATATAAGCTCGCAAATAGCGTCAAATGTTTCGGGGACGTTTCCTAATCATATTGAACGTGTTAGTAGTGTAATAGAAGCATTGGTAACTTAGTGCTGATTTTGGGTTCAAAATGCCAAACGGAGCCCTAAAACATACCTTTTAGCGAAAATTAACCGTCCCCATTGATAATACACGTACAATTTTCTTTTGGTGATATAAGCTCGCAAATAGTGTTATAACGTTTCGGGGACGTTTTCTAAGCATATTGTACGTGTTAGAAGTGTAATAGAAGCAGTGGTAACTTAGTGCTGATTTTGGGTTCAAAATGCCAAACGGAGCCCTAAAACATACCTTTTAGCGAAAATTAACCGTCCCCATTGATAATACACGTACAATTTTCTTTTGGCGATATAAGCTCGCAAATAGCGTCAAATGTTCGGGGACGTTTCCTAAGCATATTGAACGTGTTAGTAGTGTAATAGAAGCATTGGTAACTTTGTGCTGATTTTGGGTTCAAAATGCCAAACGGAGCCCTAAAACATACCTTTTAGCGAAAATTAACCGTCCCCATTGATAATACACGTACAGTTTTCTTTTGGTGATATAAGCTCGCAAATAGTGTTATAACGTTTCGGGGACGTTTTCTAAGCATACCGACGTGTTAGAAGTGTAATAGAAGCATTGGTAACTTAGTGCTGATTTTGGGTTCAAAATGCCAAACGGAGCCCTAAAACATACCTTTTAGCGAAAATTAACCGTCCCCATTGATAATACAGGTACAATTTTCTTTTGGCGATATAAGCTCGCAAATAGCGTCAAATGTTTCGGGGACGTTTCCTAAGCATATTGTACGTGTTAGTAGTGTAATAGAAGCATTGGTAACTTTGTGCTGATTTTGGGTTCAAAATGCCAATCGAAGCCCTAAAACATACCTTTTAGCGAAAATTAACCGTCCCCATTGATAATACACGTACAATTTTCTTTTGGTGATATAAGCTCGCAAATAGCGTTATAACGTTTCGGGGACGTTTCCTAAGCATATTGCACGTGTTAAAAGTGTAATAAAAGCATTGGTAACTTTGTGCTGATTTTGGGTTCAAAATGCCAAACGGAGCCCTAAAACATACCTTTTAGCGAAAATTAACCGTCCCCATTGATAATACACGTGAAATAACGGTCGAAACATGACAAACTTGGTATCACCGGAAAGCCCTCCCGGCCAGGAGTTGTAATCTGAAAACAGAAGTTGGATATCTCCTGTCGTTGTCGAGAGATATTCGTGTTTAAAGTTGAAAATCGCTAACCCTAACCCCCCCCCCTGGCGCCGTAACCCTAGCTATAGGAAATAACGGTCGAAACATGACAAACTTGGTATCACCGGAAAGCCTCCCGGCCAGGAGTTGTAATCTGAAAACAGAAGTTGGATATCTCCTGTCGTTGTCGAGATATTCGTGTTTAAAGTTGAAAATCGCTAACCCTAACCCCCCTGGCGCCGTAACCCTAGCTATAGGAAATAACGGTCGAAACATGACAAACTTGGTATCACCGGAAAGCCCTCCCGGCCAGGAGTTGTAATCTGAAAACAGAAGTTGGATATCTCCTGTCGTTGTCGAGATATTCGTGTTTAAAGTTGAAAATCGCTAACCCTACCCCCCCCTGGCGCCGTAACCCTAGCTATAGGAAATAACGGTCGAAACATGACAAACTTGGTATCACCGGAAAGCCCTCCCGGCCAGGAGTTGTAATCTGAAAAACAGAAGTTGGATATCTCTGTCGTTGTCGAGATATTCGTGTTTAAAGTTGAAAATCGCTAACCCTAACCCCCCCTGGCGCCGTAACCCTAGCTATAGGAAATAACGGTCGAAACATGACAAACTTTGGTATCACCGGAAAGCCCTCCCGGCCAGGAGTTGTAATCTGAAAACAGAAGTTGGATATCTCCTGTCGTTGTCGAGATATTCGTGTTTAAAAGTTTTTAAAATCGCTAACCCTAACCCCCCCCCCCCCCCTGGCGCCGTAAACCTAGCTATAGGAAATAACGGTCGAAACATGACAAACTTGGTATCACCGGAAAGCCCTCCCGGCCAGGAGTTTGTAATCTGAAAACAGAAGTTGGATATCTCCTGTCGTTGTCGAGATATTCGTGTTTAAAGTTGAAAATCGCTAACCCTAACCCCCCCCCTGGCGCCGTAACCCTAGCTATAGGAAATAACGGTCGAAACATGACAAACTTGGTATCACCGGAAAGCCCTCCCGGCCAGGAGTTGTAATCTGAAAACAGAAGTTGGATATCTCCTGTCGTTGTCGAGATATTCGTGTTTAAAGTTTAAAATCGCTAACCCTAACCCCCCCTGGCGCCGTAACCCTAGCTATAGGAAATAACGGTCGAAACATGACAAACTTGGTATCACCGGAAAGCCCTCCCGGCCAGGAGTTGTAATCTGAAAACAGAAGTTGGATATCTCCTGTCGTTGTCGAGATATTCGTGTTTTAAAGTTTTAAAATCGCTAACCCTAACCCCCCCTGGCGCCGTAACCCTAGCTATAGAAAAATAACGGTCGAAACATGACAAACTTGGTATCACCGAAAAGAAAGCCCTCCCGGCCAGGAGTTGTAATCTGAAAACAGAAGTTGGATATCTCCTGTCGTTGTCGAGATATTCGTGTTTAAAGTTGAAAATCGCTAACCCTAACCCCCCCTGGCGCCGTAACCCTAGCTATAGGAAATAACGGTCGAAACATGACAAACTTTGGTAAAAATCGCTAACCCTAACCCCCCCTGGCGCCGTAACCCTAGCTATAGGAAATAACGGTCGAAACATGACAAACTTGGTATCACGGGAAGCCCTCCCGGCCAGGATTGTAATCTGAAAACAGAAGTTGGATATCTCCTGTCGTTGTCGAGATATTCGTGTTTAAAGTTAAAATCGCTAACCCTAAACCCCCCCTGGCGCCGTAACCCTAGCTATAGGAAATAACGGTCGAAACATGACAAACTTGGTATCACCGGAAAGCCCTCCCGGCCAGGAGTTGTAATCTGAAAACAGAAGTTGGATATCTCCTGTCGTTGTCGAGATATTCGTGTTTAAAGTTAAAATCGCTAACCCTAACCCCCCCTGGCGCCGTAACCCTAGCTATAGGAAATAACGGTCGAAACATGACAAACTTGGTATCACCGAAAGCCCTCCCGGCCAGGAGTTGTAATCTGAAAACAGAAGTTGGATATCTCCTGTCGTTGTCGAGATATTCGTGTTTAAAGTTGAAATCGCTAAGCTAACCCTAACCCCCCCTGGCGCCGTAACCCTAGCTATAGGAAATACGGTCGAAACATGACAAACTTGGTATCACCGGAAAGCCCTCCCGGCCAGGAGTTGTAATCTGAAACAGAAGTTGGATATCTCCTGTCGTTGTCGAGATATTCGTGTTTAAAGTTTAAAATCGCTAACCCTAACCCCCCCTGGCGCCGTAACCCTAGCTATAAAATAACGGTCGAAACATGACAAACTTGGTATCACCGGAAAGCCCTCCCGGCCAGGAGTTGTAATCTGAAAACAGAAGTTGGATATCTCCTGTCGTTGTCGAGATATTCGTGTTTAAAGTTTAAAATCGCTAACCCTAACCCCCCCTGGCGCCGTAACCCTAGCTATAGGAAATACGGTCGAAACATGACAACTTGGTATCACCGGAAGCCCTCCCGGCCAGGAGTTGTAATCTGAAAACAGAAGTTGGATATCTCCTGTCGTTGTCGAGATATTCGTGTTTAAAGTTGAAAATCGCTAACCCTAACCCCCCCTGGCGCCGTAACCCTAGCTATAGGAAATAACGGTCGAAACATGACAAACTTGGTATCACCGGAAAGCCCTCCCGGCCAGGAGTTGTAATCTGAAAACAGAAGTTGGATATCTCCTGTCGTTGTCGAGATATTCGTGTTTAAAGTTTAAAATCGCTAACCCTAACCCCCCTGGCGCCGTAACCCTAGCTATAGGAAATAACGGTCGAAACATGACAAACTTGGTATCACCGGAAAGCCCTCCCGGCCAGGAGTTGTAATCTGAAAACAGAAGTTGGATATCTCCTGTCGTTGTCGAGATATTCGTGTTTAAAGTTGAAAATCGCTAACCCTAACCCCCCCCCTGGCGCCGTAACCCTAGCTATAGGAAATAACGGTCGAAACATGACAAACTTGGTATCACCGGAAGCCCTCCCGGCCAGGAGTTGTAATCTGAAAACAGAAGTTGGATATCTCCTGTCGTTGTCGAGATATTCGTGTTTAAAGTTGAAAATCGCTAACCCTAACCCCCCTGGCGCCGTAACCCTAGCTATAGGAAATAACGGTCGAAACATGACAAACTTGGTATCACCGAAAGCCCTCCCGGCCAGGAGTTGTAATCTGAAAACAGAAGTTGGATATCTCCTGTCGTTGTCGAGATATTCGTGTTTAAAGTTTAAAATCGCTAACCCTAACCCCCCCCCTGGCGCCGTAACCCTAGCTATAGGAAATAACGGTCGAAACATGACAAACTTGGTATCACCGGAAAGCCCTCCCGGCCAGGAGTTGTAATCTGAAAACAGAAGTTGGATCTCCTGTCGTTGTCGAGATATTCGTGTTTAAAGTTTAAAATCGCTAACCCTAACCCCCCCTGGCGCCGTAACCCTAGCTATAGGAAATAACGGTCGAAACATGACAAACTTGGTATCACCGGAAAGCCCTCCCGGCCAGGAGTTGTAATCTGAAAACAGAAGTTGGATATCTCCTGTCGTTGTCGAGATATTCGTGTTTAAAGTTTAAAATCGCTAACCCTAACCCCCCCTGGCGCCGTAACCCTAGCTATAGGAAATAACGGTCGAAACATGACAAACTTGGTATCACCGGAAAGCCCTCCCGGCCAGGAGTTGTAATCTGAAAACAGAAGTTGGATATCTCCTGTCGTTGTCGAGATATTCGTGTTTAAAGTTGAAAATCGCTAACCCTAACCCCCCCTGGCGCCGTAACCCTAGCTATAGGAAATAACGGTCGAAACATGACAAACTTGGTATCACCGGAAAGCCCTCCCGGCCAGGAGTTGTAATCTGAAAACAGAAGTTGGATATCTCCTGTCGTTGTCGAGATATTCGTGTTTAAAGTTGAAAATCGCTAACCCTAACCCCCCCTGGCGCCGTAACCCTAGCTATAGGAAATAACGGTCGAAACATGACAAACTTGGTATCACCGGAAAGCCCTCCCGGCCAGGAGTTGTAATCTGAAAACAGAAGTTGGATATCTCCTGTCGTTGTCGAGATATTCGTGTTTAAAGTTTAAAATCGCTAACCCTAACCCCCCTGGCGCCGTAACCCTAGCTATAGGAAATAACGGTCGAAACATGACAAACTTGGTATCACCGGAAAGCCCTCCCGGCCAGGAGTTGTAATCTGAAAACAGAAGTTGGATATCTCCTGTCGTTGTCGAGATATTCGTGTTAAAGTTGAAAATCGCTAACCCTAAACCCCCCTGGCGCCGTAACCCTAGCTATAGGAAATAACGGTCGAAACATGACAAACTTGGTATCACCGGAAAGCCCTCCCGGCCAGGAGTTGTAATCTGAAAACAGAAGTTGGATATCTCCTGTCGTTGTCGAGATATTCGTGTTTAAAGTTGAAAATCGCTAACCCTAACCCCCCCTGGCGCCGTAACCCTAGCTATAGGAAATAACGGTCGAAACATGACAAACTTGGTATCACCGGAAAGCCCTCCCGGCCAGGAGTTGTAATCTGAAAACAGAAGTTGGATATCTCCTGTCGTTGTCGAGATATTCGTGTTTAAAGTTGAAAATCGCTAACCCTAACCCCCCCTGGCGCCGTAACCCTAGCTATAGGAAATAACGGTCGAAACATGACAAACTTGGTATCACCGGAAGCCCTCCCGGCCAGGAGTTGTAATCTGAAAACAGAAGTTGGATATCTCCTGTCGTTGTCGAGATATTCGTGTTTAAAGTTTAAAATCGCTAACCCTAACCCCCCCTGGCGCCGTAACCCTAGCTATAGGAAATAACGGTCGAAACATGACAAACTTGGTATCACCGAAAAGCCCTCCCGGCCAGGAGTTGTAATCTGAAAACAGAAGTTGGATATCTCCTGTCGTTGTCGAGATATTCGTGTTTAAAGTTTAAAATCGCTAACCCTAACCCCCCTGGCGCCGTAACCCTAGCTATAGGAAATAACGGTCGAAACATGACAAACTTGGTATCACCGGAAAGCCCTCCCGGCCAGGAGTTGTAATCTGAAAACAGAAGTTGGATATCTCCTGTCGTTGTCGAGATATTCGTGTTTAAAGTTTAAAATCGCTAACCCTAACCCCCCCTGGCGCCGTAACCCTAGCTATAGGAAATAACGGTCGAAACATGACAAACTTGGTATCACCGGAAAGCCCTCCCGGCCAGGAGTTGTAATCTGAAAACAGAAGTTGGATATCTCCTGTCGTTGTCGAGATATTCGTGTTTAAAGTTGAAAATCGCTAACCCTAACCCCCCCTGGCGCCGTAACCCTAGCTATAGGAAATAACGGTCGAAACATGACAAACTTGGTATCACCGGAAAGCCCTCCCGGCCAGGAGTTGTAATCTGAAAACAGAAGTTGGATATCTCCTGTCGTTGTCGAGATATTCGTGTTTAAAGTTTAAAATCGCTAACCCTAACCCCCCCTGGCGCCGTAACCCTAGCTATAGGAAATAACGGTCGAAACATGACAAACTTGGTATCACCGGAAAGCCCTCCCGGCCAGGAGTTGTAATCTGAAAACAGAAGTTGGATATCTCCTGTCGTTGTCGAGATATTCGTGTTTAAAGTTGAAAATCGCTAACCCTAACCCCCCCTGGCGCCGTAACCCTAGCTATAGGAAATAACGGTCGAAACATGACAAACTTGGTATCACCGAAAGCCCTCCCGGCCAGGAGTTGTAATCTGAAAACAGAAGTTGGATATCTCCTGTCGTTGTCGAGATATTCGTGTTTAAAGTTGAAAATCGCTAACCCTAACCCCCCTGGCGCCGTAACCCTAGCTATAGGAAATAACGGTCGAAACATGACAAACTTGGTATCACCGGAAAGCCCTCCCGGCCAGGAGTTGTAATCTGAAAACAGAAGTTGGATATCTCCTGTCGTTGTCGAGATATTCGTGTTTAAAGTTGAAAATCGCTAACCCTAACCCCCCCTGGCGCCGTAACCCTAGCTATAGGAAATAACGGTCGAAACATGACAAACTTGGTATCACCGGAAAGCCCTCCCGGCCAGGAGTTGTAATCTGAAAACAGAAGTTGGATATCTCCTGTCGTTGTCGAGATATTCGTGTTTAAAGTTAAAATCGCTAACCCTAACCCCCCCTGGCGCCGTAACCCTAGCTATAGGAAATAACGGTCGAAACATGACAAACTTGGTATCACCGGAAAGCCCTCCCGGCCAGGAGTTGTAATCTGAAAACAGAAGTTGGATATCTCCTGTCGTTGTCGAGATATTCGTGTTTAAAGTTGAAAATCGCTAACCCTAACCCCCCCTGGCGCCGTAACCCTAGCTATAGGAAATAACGGTCGAAACATGACAAACTTGGTATCACCGGAAAGCCCTCCCGGCCAGGAGTTGTAATCTGAAAACAGAAGTTGGATATCTCCTGTCGTTGTCGAGATATTCGTGTTTAAAGTTTAAAATCGCTAACCCTAACCCCCCCTGGCGCCGTAACCCTAGCTATAGGAAATAACGGTCGAAACATGACAAACTTGGTATCACCGGAAAGCCCTCCCGGCCAGGAGTTGTAATCTGAAAACAGAAGTTGGATATCTCCTGTCGTTGTCGAGATATTCGTGTTTAAAGTTGAAAATCGCTAACCCTAACCCCCCTGGCGCCGTAACCCTAGCTATAGGAAATAACGGTCGAAACATGACAAACTTGGTATCACCGGAAAGCCCTCCCGGCCAGGAGTTGTAATCTGAAAACAGAAGTTGGATATCTCCTGTCGTTGTCGAGATATTCGTGTTTAAAGTTTAAAATCGCTAACCCTAACCCCCCCTGGCGCCGTAACCCTAGCTATAGGAAATAACGGTCGAAACATGACAAACTTGGTATCACCGGAAAGCCCTCCCGGCCAGGAGTTGTAATCTGAAAACAGAAGTTGGATATCTCCTGTCGTTGTCGAGATATTCGTGTTTAAAGTTGAAAATCGCTAACCCTAACCCCCCCTGGCGCCGTAACCCTAGCTATAGGAAATAACGGTCGAAACATGACAAACTTGGTATCACCGGAAAGCCCTCCCGGCCAGGAGTTGTAATCTGAAAACAGAAGTTGGATATCTCCTGTCGTTGTCGAGATATTCGTGTTTAAAGTTGAAAATCGCTAACCCTAACCCCCCCTGGCGCCGTAACCCTAGCTATAGGAAATAACGGTCGAAACATGACAAACTTGGTATCACCGGAAAGCCCTCCCGGCCAGGAGTTGTAATCTGAAAACAGAAGTTGGATATCTCCTGTCGTTGTCGAGATATTCGTGTTTAAAGTTGAAAATCGCTAACCCTAACCCCCCCTGGCGCCGTAACCCTAGCTATAGGAAATAACGGTCGAAACATGACAAACTTGGTATCACCGGAAAGCCCTCCCGGCCAGGAGTTGTAATCTGAAAACAGAAGTTGGATATCTCCTGTCGTTGTCGAGATATTCGTGTTTAAAGTTTAAAATCGCTAACCCTAACCCCCCTGGCGCCGTAACCCTAGCTATAGGAAATAACGGTCGAAACATGACAAACTTGGTATCACCGGAAAGCCCTCCCGGCCAGGAGTTGTAATCTGAAAACAGAAGTTGGATATCTCTCTGTCGTTGTCGAGATATTCGTGTTTAAAGTTTAAAATCGCTAACCCTAACCCCCCCTGGCGCCGTAACCCTAGCTATAGGAAATAACGGTCGAAACATGACAAACTTGGTATCACCGGAAAGCCCTCCCGGCCAGGAGTTGTAATCTGAAAACAGAAGTTGGATATCTCCTGTCGTTGTCGAGATATTCGTGTTTAAAGTTTAAAATCGCTAACCCTAACCCCCCCTGGCGCCGTAACCCTAGCTATAGGAAATAACGGTCGAAACATGACAAACTTGGTATCACCGGAAAGCCCTCCCGGCCAGGAGTTGTAATCTGAAAACAGAAGTTGGATATCTCCTGTCGTTGTCGAGATATTCGTGTTTAAAGTTTAAAATCGCTAACCCTAACCCCCCCTGGCGCCGTAACCCTAGCTATAGGAAATAACGGTCGAAACATGACAAACTTGGTATCACCGGAAAGCCCTCCCGGCCAGGAGTTGTAATCTGAAAACAGAAGTTGGATATCTCCTGTCGTTGTCGAGATATTCGTGTTTAAAGTTGAAAATCGCTAACCCTAACCCCCCCTGGCGCCGTAACCCTAGCTATAGGAAATAACGGTCGAAACATGACAAACTTGGTATCACCGGAAAGCCCTCCCGGCCAGGAGTTGTAATCTGAAAACAGAAGTTGGATATCTCCTGTCGTTGTCGAGATATTCGTGTTTAAAGTTGAAAATCGCTAACCCTAACCCCCCCTGGCGCCGTAACCCTAGCTATAGGAAATAACGGTCGAAACATGACAAACTTGGTATCACCGGAAAGCCCTCCCGGCCAGGAGTTGTAATCTGAAAACAGAAGTTGGATATCTCCTGTCGTTGTCGAGATATTCGTGTTTAAAGTTGAAAATCGCTAACCCTAACCCCCCCTGGCGCCGTAACCCTAGCTATAGGAAATAACGGTCGAAACATGACAAACTTGGTATCACCGAAAGCCCTCCCGGCCAGGAGTTGTAATCTGAAAACAGAAGTTGGATATCTCCTGTCGTTGTCGAGATATTCGTGTTTAAAGTTTAAAATCGCTAACCCTAACCCCCCCTGGCGCCGTAACCCTAGCTATAGGAAATAACGGTCGAAACATGACAAACTTGGTATCACCGGAAAGCCCTCCCGGCCAGGAGTTGTAATCTGAAAACAGAAGTTGGATATCTCCTGTCGTTGTCGAGATATTCGTGTTTAAAGTTTAAAATCGCTAACCCTAACCCCCCCTGGCGCCGTAACCCTAGCTATAGGAAATAACGGTCGAAACATGACAAACTTGGTATCACCGGAAAGCCCTCCCGGCCAGGAGTTGTAATCTGAAAACAGAAGTTGGATATCTCCTGTCGTTGTCGAGATATTCGTGTTTAAAGTTGAAAATCGCGCTAACCCTAACCCCCCTGGCGCCGTAACCCTAGCTATAGGAAATAACGGTCGAAACATGACAAACTTGGTATCACCGGAAAGCCCTCCCGGCCAGGAGTTGTAATCTGAAAACAGAAGTTGGATATCTCCTGTCGTTGTCGAGATATTCGTGTTTAAAGTTTAAAATCGCTAACCCTAACCCCCCCTGGCGCCGTAACCCTAGCTATAGGAAATAACGGTCGAAACATGACAAACTTGGTATCACCGGAAAGCCCTCCCGGCCAGGAGTTGTAATCTGAAAACAGAAGTTGGATATCTCCTGTCGTTGTCGAGATATTCGTGTTTAAAGTTGAAAATCGCTAACCCTAACCCCCCCTGGCGCCGTAACCCTAGCTATAGGAAATAACGGTCGAAACATGACAAACTTGGTATCACCGGAAAGCCCTCCCGGCCAGGAGTTGTAATCTGAAAACAGAAGTTGGATATCTCCTGTCGTTGTCGAGATATTCGTGTTTAAAGTTGAAAATCGCTAACCCTAACCCCCCCTGGCGCCGTAACCCTAGCTATAGGAAATAACGGTCGAAACATGACAAACTTGGTATCACCGGAAAGCCCTCCCGGCCAGGAGTTGTAATCTGAAAACAGAAGTTGGATATCTCCTGTCGTTGTCGAGATATTCGTGTTTAAAGTTGAAAATCGCTAACCCTAACCCCCCTGGCGCCGTAACCCTAGCTATAGGAAATAACGGTCGAAACATGACAAACTTGGTATCACCGGAAAGCCCTCCCGGCCAGGAGTTGTAATCTGAAAACAGAAGTTGGATATCTCCTGTCGTTGTCGAGATATTCGTGTTTAAAGTTTAAAATCGCTAACCCTAACCCCCCCTGGCGCCGTAACCCTAGCTATAGGAAATAACGGTCGAAACATGACAAACTTGGTATCACCGAAAGCCCTCCCGGCCAGGAGTTGTAATCTGAAAACAGAAGTTGGATATCTCCTGTCGTTGTCGAGATATTCGTGTTTAAAGTTGAAAATCGCTAACCCTAACCCCCCCTGGCGCCGTAACCCTAGCTATAGGAAATAACGGTCGAAACATGACAAACTTGGTATCACCGGAAAGCCCTCCCGGCCAGGAGTTGTAATCTGAAAACAGAAGTTGGATATCTCCTGTCGTTGTCGAGATATTCGTGTTTAAAGTTGAAAATCGCTAACCCTAACCCCCCCTGGCGCCGTAACCCTAGCTATAGGAAATAACGGTCGAAACATGACAAACTTGGTATCACCAAAGCCCTCCCGGCCAGGAGTTGTAATCTGAAAACAGAAGTTGGATATCTCCTGTCGTTGTCGAGATATTCGTGTTTAAAGTTTAAAATCGCTAACCCTAACCCCCCCTGGCGCCGTAACCCTAGCTATAGGAAATAACGGTCGAAACATGACAAACTTGGTATCACCGGAAAGCCCTCCCGGCCAGGAGTTGTAATCTGAAAACAGAAGTTGGATATCTCCTGTCGTTGTCGAGATATTCGTGTTTAAAGTTTAAAATCGCTAACCCTAACCCCCCCTGGCGCCGTAACCCTAGCTATAGGAAATACGGTCGAAACATGACAAACTTGGTATCACCGGAAAGCCCTCCCGGCCAGGAGTTGTAATCTGAAAACAGAAGTTGGATATCTCCTGTCGTTGTCGAGATATTCGTGTTTAAAGTTGAAAATCGCTAACCCTAACCCCCCCTGGCGCCGTAACCCTAGCTATAGGAAATAACGGTCGAAACATGACAAACTTGGTATCACCGGGAAGCCCTCCCGGCCAGGAGTTGTAATCTGAAAACAGAAGTTGGATATCTCCTGTCGTTGTCGAGATATTCGTGTTTAAAGTTTAAAATCGCTAACCCTAACCCCCCCGGGCGCCGTAACCCTAGCTATAGGAAATAACGGTCGAAACATGACAAACTTGGTATCACCGAAAGCCCTCCCGGCCAGGAGTTGTAATCTGAAAACAGAAGTTGGATATCTCCTGTCGTTGTCGAGATATTCGTGTTTAAAGTTGAAAATCGCTAACCCTAACCCCCCCTGGCGCCGTAACCCTAGCTATAGGAAATAACGGTCGAAACATGACAAACTTGGTATCACCGGAAAGCCCTCCCGGCCAGGAGTTGTAATCTGAAAACAGAAGTTGGATATCTCCTGTCGTTGTCGAGATATTCGTGTTTAAAGTTGAAAATCGCTAACCCTAACCCCCCCTGGCGCCGTAACCCTAGCTATAGGAAATAACGGTCGAAACATGACAAACTTGGTATCACCGGAAGCCCTCCCGGCCAGGAGTTGTAATCTGAAAACAGAAGTTGGATATCTCCTGTCGTTGTCGAGATATTCGTGTTTAAAGTTTAAAATCGCTAACCCTAACCCCCCCTGGCGCCGTAACCCTAGCTATAGGAAATAACGGTCGAAACATGACAAACTTGGTATCACCGGAAAGCCCTCCCGGCCAGGAGTTGTAATCTGAAAACAGAAGTTGGATATCTCCTGTCGTTGTCGAGATATTCGTGTTTAAAGTTTAAAATCGCTAACCCTAACCCCCCTGGCGCCGTAACCCTAGCTATAGGAAATAACGGTCGAAACATGACAAACTTGGTATCACCGGAAAGCCCTCCCGGCCAGGAGTTGTAATCTGAAAACAGAAGTTGGATATCTCCTGTCGTTGTCGAGATATTCGTGTTTAAAGTTTAAAATCGCTAACCCTAACCCCCCCTGGCGCCGTAACCCTAGCTATAGGAAATAACGGTCGAAACATGACAAACTTGGTATCACCGGAAAGCCCTCCCGGCCAGGAGTTGTAATCTGAAAACAGAAGTTGGATATCTCCTGTCGTTGTCGAGATATTCGTGTTTAAAGTTTAAAATCGCTAACCCTAACCCCCCCTGGCGCCGTAACCCTAGCTATAGGAAATAACGGTCGAAACATGACAAACTTGGTATCACCGGAAAGCCCTCCCGGCCAGGAGTTGTAATCTGAAAACAGAAGTTGGATATCTCCTGTCGTTGTCGAGATATTCGTGTTTAAAGTTGAAAATCGCTAACCCTAACCCCCCCTGGCGCCGTAACCCTAGCTATAGGAAATAACGGTCGAAACATGACAAACTTGGTATCACCGGAAAGCCCTCCCGGCCAGGAGTTGTAATCTGAAAACAGAAGTTGGATATCTCCTGTCGTTGTCGAGATATTCGTGTTTAAAGTTGAAAATCGCTAACCCTAACCCCCCTGGCGCCGTAACCCTAGCTATAGGAAATAACGGTCGAAACATGACAAACTTGGTATCACCGGAAAGCCCTCCCGGCCAGGAGTTGTAATCTGAAAACAGAAGTTGGATATCTCCTGTCGTTGTCGAGATATTCGTGTTTAAAGTTGAAAATCGCTAACCCTAACCCCCCCTGGCGCCGTAACCCTAGCTATAGGAAATAACGGTCGAAACATGACAAACTTGGTATCACCGGAAGCCCTCCCGGCCAGGAGTTGTAATCTGAAAACAGAAGTTGGATATCTCCTGTCGTTGTCGAGATATTCGTGTTTAAAGTTTAAAATCGCTAACCCTAACCCCCCCTGGCGCCGTAACCCTAGCTATAGGAAATAACGGTCGAAACATGACAAACTTGGTATCACCGGAAAGCCCTCCCGGCCAGGAGTTGTAATCTGAAAACAGAAGTTGGATATCTCCTGTCGTTGTCGAGATATTCGTGTTTAAAGTTTAAAATCGCTAACCCTAACCCCCCCTGGCGCCGTAACCCTAGCTATAGGAAATAACGGTCGAAACATGACAAACTTGGTATCACCGGAAAGCCCTCCCGGCCAGGAGTTGTAATCTGAAAACAGAAGTTGGATATCTCCTGTCGTTGTCGAGATATTCGTGTTTAAAGTTTAAAATCGCTAACCCTAACCCCCCCTGGCGCCGTAACCCTAGCTATAGGAAATAACGGTCGAAACATGACAAACTTGGTATCACCAAAAAGCCCTCCCGGCCAGGAGTTGTAATCTGAAAACAGAAGTTGGATATCTCCTGTCGTTGTCGAGATATTCGTGTTTAAAGTTGAAAATCGCTAACCCTAACCCCCCCTGGCGCCGTAACCCTAGCTATAGGATAATAATCGGTCGAAACATGACAAACTTGGTATCACCGGAAAGCCCTCCCGTCCAGGAGTTGTAATCTAAAAACCGAAGTTGGATATCTCCTGTCGTTGTCGAGATATTCGTGTTTAAAGTTAAAAATGCTAACCCTAACCCCCCCTGGCGCCGTAACCCTAGCTATAGATAATATCGGTCGAAACATGACAAACTTGGTATCACCAAAAGCCCTCCGCCAGGAGTTGTAATCTGAAAACAGAAGTTGGATATCTCCTGTCGTTGTCGAGATATTCGTGTTTAAAGTTGAAAATCGCTAACCCTAACCCACCCTGGCGCCGTAACCCTAGCTATAGGAAATAACGGTCGAAACATGACAAACTTGGTATCACCGGAAAGCCCTCCCGTCCAGGAGTTGTAATCTGAAAACAGAAGTGGATATCTCCTGTCGTTGTCGAGATATTCGTGTTTAAAGTTTAAAATCGCAAACCCCAACCCCCCCTGGCGCCGTAACCCTAGCTATAGGAAATAACGGTCGAAACATGACAAACTTGGAATCACCAGAAAGCCCTCCCGGCCAGGAGTTGTAATCTGAAAACAGAAGTTGGATATCTCCTGCGTTGTCGAGATATTCGTGTTTAAAGTTTAAAATCGCTAACCCTAACCCCCCCTGGCGCCGTAACCCTAGCTATAGGAAATAACGGTCGAAACATGACAAACTTGGTATCACCGGAAAGCCCTCCCGGCCAGGAGTTGTAATCTGAAAACAGAAGTTGGATATCTCCTGTCGTTGTCGAGATATTCGTGTTTAAAGTTGAAAATCGCTAACCCTAACCCCCCCCTGGCGCCGTAACCCTAGCTATAGGAAATAACGGTCGAAACATGACAAACTTGGTATCACCGGAAGCCCTCCCGGCCAGGAGTTGTAATCTGAAAACAGAAGTTGGATATCTCCTGTCGTTGTCGAGATATTCGTGTTTAAAGTTTAAAATCGCTAACCCTAACCCCCCCTGGCGCCGTAACCCTAGCTATAGGAAATAACGGTCGAAACATGACAAACTTGGTATCACCGGAAAGCCCTCCCGGCCAGGAGTTGTAATCTGAAAACAGAAGTTGGATATCTCCTGTCGTTGTCGAGATATTCGTGTTTAAAGTTTAAAATCGCTAACCCTAACCCCCCCCTGGCGCCGTAACCCTAGCTATAGAAAATAACGGTCGAAACATGACAAACTTGGTATCACCAGAAAGCCCTCCCGGCCAGGAGTTGTAATCTGAAAACAGAAGTTGGATATCTCCTGCCGTTGTCGAGATATTCGTGTTTAAAGTTGAAAATCGCTAACCCTAACCCCCCCTGGCGCCGTAACCCTAGCTATAGGAAATATCGGTCGAAACATGACAAAACTTGGTATCACCGGGAAGCCCTCCCGGCCAGGAGTTGTAATCTGAAAACAGAAGTTGGATATCTCCTGTCGTTGTCGAGATATTCGTGTTTAAAGTTTAAAATCGCTAACCCTAACCCCCCCTGGCGCCGTAACCCTAGCTATAGGATATAACGGTCGAAACATGACAAACTTAGTATCACCGGAAAGCCCTCCCGGCCAGGAGTTGTAATCTGAAAACAGAAGTTGGATATCTCCTGTCGTTGTCGAGATATTCGTGTTTAAAGTTGAAAATCGCTAACCCTAACCCCCCCTGGCGCCGTAACCCTAGCTTTAGGAAATAACGGTCGAAACATGACACACTTGGTATCACCGGGAAGCCCTCCCGGCCAGGAGTTGTAATCTGAAAGCAGAAGTTGGATATCTCCTGTCGTTGTCGAGATATTCGTGTTTATAGTTTAAAATCGCTAACCCTAACCCCCCCTGGCGCCGTAACCCTAGCTATAGATAATAACGGTCGAAACATGACAAACTTGGTATCACCAAAAAGCCCTCCCGGCCAGGAGTTGTAATCTGAAAACAGAAGTTGGATATCTCCTGTCGTTGTCGAGATATTCGTGTTTAAAGTTGAAAATCGCTAACCCTAACCCCCCCTGGCGCCGTAACCCTAGCTATAGGAAATAACGGTCGAAACATGACAAACTTGGTATCACCGGAAAGCCCTCCCGGCCAGGAGTTGTAATCTGAAAACAGAAGTTGGATATCTCCTGTCGTTGTCGAGATATTCGTGTTTAAAGTTGAAAATCGCTAACCCTAACCCCCCCTGGCGCCGTAACCCTAGCTATAGGAAATAACGGTCGAAACATGACAAACTTGGTATCACCAAAAAGCCCTCCCGGCCAGGAGTTGTAATCTGAAAACAGAAGTTGGATATCGCCTGTCGTTGTCGAGATATTCGTGTTTAAAGTTTAAAATCGCTAACCCTAACCCCCCCTGGCGCCGTAACCCTAGCTATAGGAAATAACGGTCGAAACATGACAAACTTGGTATCACCGGAAAGCCCTCCCGTCCAGGAGTTGTAATCTGAAAACAGAAGTTGGATATCGCCTGTCGTTGTCGAGATATTCGTGTTTAAAGTTTAAAATCGCTAACCCTAACCCCCCCTGGCGCCGTAACCCTAGCTATAGGAAATATCGGTCGAAACATGACAAACTTGGTATCACCGGAAAGCACTCCCGGCCAGGAGTTGTAATCTGAAAACAGAAGTTGGATATCTCCTGTCGTTGTCGAGATATTCGTGTTTAAAGTTGAAAATCGCTAACCCTAACCCCCCCTGGCGCCGTAACCCTAGCTATAGGAAATAACGGTCGAAACATGACAAACTTGGTATCACCGGGAAGCCCTCCCGGCCAGGAGTTGTAATCTGAAAGCAGAAGTTGGATATCTCCTGTCGTTGTCGAGATATTCGTGTTTAAAGTTTAAAATCGCTAACCCTAACCCCCCCCGGGCGCCGTAACCCTAGCTATAGGATATAACGGTCGAAACATGACAAACTTGGTATGACCAAAAAGCCCTCCCGGCCAGGAGTTGTAATCTGAAAACAGAAGTTGGATATCTCCTGTCGTTGTCGAGATATTCGTGTTTAAAGTTGAAAATCGCTAACCCTAACCCCCCCCCTGGCGCCGTAACCCTAGCTATAGGAAATAACGGTCGAAACATGACAAACTTGGTATCACCGGAAAGCCCTCCCGGCCAGGAGTTGTAATCTGAAAACAGAAGTTGGATATCTCCTGTCGTTGTCGAGATATTCGTGTTTAAAGTTGAAAATCGCTAACCCTAACCCCCCCTGGCGCCGTAACCCTAGCTATAGGAAATAACGGTCGAAACATGACAAACTTGGTATCACCGGAAGCCCTCCCGTCCAGGAGTTGTAATCTGAAAACAGAAGTTGGATATTTCCTGTCGTTGTCGAGATATTCGTGTTTAAAGTTTAAAATCGCTAACCCTAACCCCCCCCCCCCCTGGCGCCGTAACCCTAGCTATAGGAAATAACGGTCGAAACATGACAAACTTGGTATCACCGGAAAGCCCTCCCGGCCAGGAGTTGTAATCTGAAAACAGAAGTTGGATATCTCCTTTCGTTGTCGAGATATTCGTGTTTAAAGTTGAAAATCGCTAACCCTAACCCCCCCTGGCGCCGTAACCCTAGCTATAGGAAATAACGGTCGAAACATGACATACTTGGTATCATTAGAAAGCCCTCCCGGCCAGGAGTTGTAATCTGAAAACAGAAGTTGGATATCTCCTGTCGTTGTCGAGATATTCGTGTTTAAAGTTTAAAATCGCTAACCCTACCCCCCCCCCCCTGGCGCCGTAACCCTAGCTATAGGAAATAACGGTCGAAACATGACAAACTTGGTATCACCGGAAGCCCTCCCGTCCAGGAGTTGTAATCTGAAAACAGAAGTTGGATATCTCCTGTCGTTGTCGAGATATTCGTGTTTAAAGTTTAAAATCGCTAACCCTAACCCCCCCTGGCGCCGTAACCCTAGCTATAGATAATATCGGTCGAAACATGACAAACTTGGTATCACCAAAAAGCCCTCCCGGCCAGGAGTTGTAATCTGAAAACTGAAGTTGGATATCTCCTGTCGTTGTCGAGATATTCGTGTTTAAAGTTGAAAATCGCTAACCCTAACCCCCCCTGGCGCCGTAACCCTAGCTATAGGAAATAACGGTCGAAACATGACAAACTTGGTATCACCAAAAAGCCCTCCCGGCCAGGAGTTGTAATCTGAAAACAGAAGTTGGATATCTCCTGTCGTTGTCGAGATATTCGTGTTTAAAGTTGAAAATCGCTAACCCTAACCCCCCCTGGCGCCGTAACCCTAGCTATAGGAAATAACGGTCAAAACATGACAAACTTGGTTTCACCGGAAAGCCCTCCCGGCCAGGAGTTGTAATCTGAAAACAGAAGTTGGATATCTCCTGTCGTTGTCGAGATATTCGTGTTTAAAGTTGAAAATCGCTAACCCTAACCCCCCCTGGCGCCGTAACCCTAGCTATAGGAAATAACGGTCGAAACATGACAAACTTGATATCACCGGAAGCCCTCCCGTCCAGGAGTTGTAATCTGAAAACAGAAGTTGGATATCTCCTGTCGTTGTCGAGATATTCGTGTTTAAAGTTTAAAATCGCTAACCCTAACCCCCCCTGGCGCCGTAACCCTAGCTATAGGAAATAACGGTCGAAACATGACAAACTTGGTATCACCGAAAAGCCCTCCCGGCCAGGAGTTGTAATCTGAAAACAGAAGTTGGATATCTCCTGTCGTTGTCGAGATATTCGTGTTTAAAGTTGAAAATCGCTAACCCTAACCCCCCCTGGCGCCGTAACCCTAGCTATAGGAAATAACGGTCGAAACATGACAAACTTGGTATCACCAAAAAGCCATCCCGGCCAGGAGTTGTAATCTGAAAACAGAAGTTGGATATCTCCTGTCGTTGTCGAGATATTCGTGTTTAAAGTTTAAAATCGCTAACCCTAACCCCCCCTGGCGCCGTAACCCTAGCTATAGATAATATCGGTCGAAACATGACAAACTTGGTATCACCAAAAAGCCCTCCCGGCCAGGAGTTGTAATCTGAAAACAGAAGTTGGATATCTCCTGTCGTTGTCGAGATATTCGTGTTTAAAGTTGAAAATCGCTAACCCTAACCCCCCCTGGCGCCGTAACCCTAGCTATAGGAAATAACGGTCGAAACATGACAAACTTGGTATCACCGGAAGCCCTCCCGTCCAGGAGTTGTAATCTAAAAACCGAAGTTGGATATCTCCTGTCGTTGTCGAGATATTCGTGTTTAAAGTTTAAAAATGCTAACCCTAACCCCCCCTGGCGCCGTAACCCTAGCTATAGATAATATCGGTCGAAACATGACAAACTTGGTATCACCAAAAAGCCCTCCCGGCCAGGAGTTGTAATCTGAAAACTGAAGTTGGATATCTCCTGTCGTTGTCGAGATATTCGTGTTTAAAGTTGAAAATCGCTAACCCTAACCCCCCCTGGCGCCGTAACCCTAGCTATAGGAAATAACGGTCGAAACATGACAAACTTGGTATCACCGGAAAGCCCTCCCGGCCAGGAGTTGTAATCTGAAAACAGAAGTTGGATATCTCCTGTCGTTGTCGAGATATTCGTGTTTAAAGTTGAAAATCGCTAACCCTAACCCCCCCTGGCGCCGTAACCCTAGCTATAGGAAATAACGGTCAAAACATGACAAACTTGGTATCACCGGAAAGCCCTCCCGGCCAGGAGTTGTAATCTGAAAACAGAAGTTGGATATCTCCTGTCGTTGTCGAGATATTCGTGTTTAAAGTTGAAAATCGCTAACCCTAACCCCCCCTGGCGCCGTAACCCTAGCTATAGGAAATAACGGTCGAAACATGACAAACTTGATATCACCGGAAGCCCTCCCGTCCAGGAGTTGTAATCTGAAAACAGAAGTTGGATATCTCCTGTCGTTGTCGAGATATTCGTGTTTAAAGTTTAAAATCGCTAACCCTAACCCCCCCTGGCGCCGTAACCCTAGCTATAGGAAATAACGGTCGAAACATGACAAACTTGGTATCACCGAAAAGCCCTCCCGGCCAGGAGTTGTAATCTGAAAACAGAAGTTGGATATCTCCTGTCGTTGTCGAGATATTCGTGTTTAAAGTTTAAAATCGCTAACCCTAACCCCCCCTGGCGCCGTAACCCTAGCTATAGGAAATAACGGTCGAAACATGACAAACTTGGTATCACCAAAAAGCCATCCCGGCCAGGAGTTGTAATCTGAAAACAGAAGTTGGATATCTCCTGTCGTTGTCGAGATATTCGTGTTTAAAGTTGAAAATCGCTAACCCTAACCCCCCCTGGCGCCGTAACCCTAGCTATAGATAATATCGGTCGAAACATGACAAACTTGGTATCACCAAAAAGCCCTCCCGGCCAGGAGTTGTAATCTGAAAACAGAAGTTGGATATCTCCTGTCGTTGTCGAGATATTCGTGTTTAAAGTTGAAAATCGCTAACCCTAACCCACCCTGGCGCCGTAACCCTAGCTATAGGAAATAACGGTCGAAACATGACAAACTTGGTATCACCGGAAAGCCCTCCCGTCCAGGAGTTGTAATCTGAAAACAGAAGTTGGATATCTCCTGTCGTTGTCGAGATATTCGTGTTTAAAGTTTAAAATCGCAAACCCCAACCCCCCCTGGCGCCGTAACCCTAGCTATAGGAAATAACGGTCGAAACATGACAAACTTGGTATCACCAGAAAGCCCTCCCGGCCAGGAGTTGTAATCTGAAAACAGAAGTTGGATATCTCCTGCCGTTGTCGAGATATTCGTGTTTAAAGTTTAAAATCGCTAACCCTAACCCCCCCTGGCGCCGTAACCCTAGCTATAGGAAATAACGGTCGAAACATGACAAACTTGGTATCACCGGAAAGCCCTCCCGGCCAGGAGTTGTAATCTGAAAACAGAAGTTGGATATCTCCTGTCGTTGTCGAGATATTCGTGTTTAAAGTTGAAAATCGCTAACCCTAACCCCCCCCTGGCGCCGTAACCCTAGCTATAGGAAATAACGGTCGAAACATGACAAACTTGGTATCACCGGAAGCCCTCCCGGCCAGGAGTTGTAATCTGAAAACAGAAGTTGGATATCTCCTGTCGTTGTCGAGATATTCGTGTTTAAAGTTTAAAATCGCTAACCCTAACCCCCCCTGGCGCCGTAACCCTAGCTATAGGAAATAACGGTCGAAACATGACAAACTTGGTATCACCGGAAAGCCCTCCCGGCCAGGAGTTGTAATCTGAAAACAGAAGTTGGATATCTCCTGTCGTTGTCGAGATATTCGTGTTTAAAGTTTAAAATCGCTAACCCTAACCCCCCCCTGGCGCCGTAACCCTAGCTATAGAAAATAACGGTCGAAACATGACAAACTTGGTATCACCAGAAAGCCCTCCCGGCCAGGAGTTGTAATCTGAAAACAGAAGTTGGATATCTCCTGCCGTTGTCGAGATATTCGTGTTTAAAGTTGAAAATCGCTAACCCTAACCCCCCCTGGCGCCGTAACCCTAGCTATAGGAAATATCGGTCGAAACATGACAAACTTGGTATCACCGGGAAGCCCTCCCGGCCAGGAGTTGTAATCTGAAAACAGAAGTTGGATATCTCCTGTCATTGTCGAGATATTCGTGTTTAAAGTTTAAAATCGCTAACCCTAACCCCCCCGGGCGCCGTAACCCTAGCTATAGGAAATAACGGTCGAAACATGACAAACTTGGTATCACCAAAAAGCCCTCCCGGCCAGGAGTTGTAATCTGAAAACAGAAGTTGGATATCTCCTGTCGTTGTCGAGATATTCGTGTTTAAAGTTGAAAATCGCTAACCCTAACCCCCCCTGGCGCCCAAACCCTAGCTATAGGAAATAACGGTCGAAACATGACAAACTTGGTATCACCGGAAAGCCCTCCCGGCCAGGAGTTGTAATCTGAAAACAGAAGTTGGATATCTCCTGTCGTTGTCGAGATATTCGTGTTTAAAGTTGAAAATCGCTAACCCTAACCCCCCCTGGCGCCGTAACCCTAGCTATAGGAAATAACGGTCGAAACATGACAAACTTGGTATCACCAAAAAGCCCTCCCGGCCAGGAGTTGTAATCTGAAAACAGAAGTTGGATATCTCCTGTCGTTGTCGAGATATTCGTGTTTAAAGTTTAAAATCGCTAACCCTAACCCCCCCTGGCGCCGTAACCCTAGCTATAGGAAATAACGGTCGAAACATGACAAACTTGGTATCACCGGAAAGCCCTCCCGGCCAGGAGTTGTAATCTGAAAACAGAAGTTGGATATCGCCTGTCGTTGTCGAGATATTCGTGTTTAAAGTTTAAAATCGCTAACCCTAACCCCCCCTGGCGCCGTAACCCTAGCTATAGGAAATATCGGTCGAAACATGACAAACTTGGTATCACCGGAAAGCACTCCCGGCCAGGAGTTGTAATCTGAAAACAGAAGTTGGATATCTCCTGTCGTTGTCGAGATATTCGTGTTTAAAGTTGAAAATCGCTAACCCTAACCCCCCCTGGCGCCGTAACCCTAGCTATAGGATATAACGGTCGAAACATGACAAACTTGGTATCACCGGGAAGCCCTCCTGGCCAGGAGTTGTAATCTGAAAGCAGAAGTTGGATATCTCCTGTCGTTGTCGAGATATTCGTGTTTAAAGTTTAAAATCGCTAACCCTAACCCCCCCGGGCGCCGTAACCCTAGCTATAGGATATAACGGTCGAAACATGACAAACTTGGTATGACCAAAAAGCCCTCCCGGCCAGGAGTTGTAATCTGAAAACAGAAGTTGGATATCTCCTGTCGTTGTCGAGATATTCGTGTTTAAAGTTGAAAATCGCTAACCCTAACCCCCCCCTGGCGCCGTAACCCTAGCTATAGGAAATAACGGTCGAAACATGACAAACTTGGTATCACCGGAAAGCCCTCCCGGCCAGGAGTTGTAATCTGAAAACAGAAGTTGGATATCTCCTGTCGTTGTCGAGATATTCGTGTTTAAAGTTGAAAATCGCTAACCCTAACCCCCCCTGGCGCCGTAACCCTAGCTATAGGAAATAACGGTCGAAACATGACAAACTTGGTATCACCGGAAGCCCTCCCGTCCAGGAGTTGTAATCTGAAAACAGAAGTTGGATATTTCCTGTCGTTGTCGAGATATTCGTGTTTAAAGTTTAAAATCGCTAACCCTAACCCCCCCCTGGCGCCGTAACCCTAGCTATAGGAAATAACGGTCGAAACATGACAAACTTGGTATCACCAAAAAGCCCTCCCGGCCAGGAGTTGTAATCTGAAAACAGAAGTTGGATATCTCCTGTCGTTGTCGAGATATTCGTGTTTAAAGTTTAAAATCGCTAACCCTAACCCCCCCTGGCGCCGTAACCCTAGCTATAGGAAATAACGGTCGAAACATGACATACTTGGTATCATTAGAAAGCCCTCCCGGCCAGGAGTTGTAATCTGAAAACAGAAGTTGGATATCTCCTGTCGTTGTCGAGATATTCGTGTTTAAAGTTTAAAATCGCTAACCCTACCCCCCCCCCCCCTGGCGCCGTAACCCTAGCTATAGGAAATAACGGTCGAAACATGACAAACTTGGTATCACCGGAAAGCCCTCCCGGCCAGGAGTTGTAATCTGAAAGCAGAAGTTGGATATCTCCTGTCGTTGTCGAGATATTCGTGTTTAAAGTTTAAAATCGCTAACCCTAACCCCCCCGGGCGCCGTAACCCTAGCTATAGGAAATAACGGTCGAAACATGACAAACTTGGTATCACCAAAAAGCCCTCCCGGCCAGGAGTTGTAATCTGAAAACTGAAGTTGGATATCTCCTGTCGTTGTCGAGATATTCGTGTTTAAAGTTGAAAATCGCTAACCCTAACCCCCCCTGGCGCCGTAACCCTAGCTATAGGAAATAACGGTCGAAACATAACAAACTTGGTATCACCGGAAGCCCTCCCGTCCAGGAGTTGTAATCTGAAAACAGAAGTTGGATATCTCCTGTCGTTGTCGAGATATTCGTGTTTAACCCTATCTAGACCGGGGGGGGGGCTAAAAGTGCCCGCGCCAACTTTGACGTCGGGTAACGTCTGAACGGCTTGCGCTAGAACCACCAAACTTGGTGACTTTTCCTAAAATATAGTTGGCAACAATTTCATATCAGTGAGATAAGTTCATAATTTTTTGTGTTGCCATGGCAACGGGTTTAAAAAAGGCATTTTTTGCGAAATTCAGTAATTTTCGTTTTAACAATAGACTTTTCAGGGTTTTATGTCAAGTTACACATGCTTTCTAATATCAATAACATTTAATGTAATTGTATGTAATTTTCATCCATAAAAGTGCATAAATTATGCTAATTTGATGACGTCATTGGTCAAAATCCAAGATGGCGGACCATATCATTACATTAGGTATATACGGGTAATTTTCCTTAAAATTTCATAACTACTTCGATTTCTTTTTACAAAAAAAGGTTCATATGAACGTCTTAAGTCTATTTTTAATGTATTGTTAGACTTTATCTTGAAAAAAAAACTATTTTTCAAAATTCAAGATTCTTGATCCAAGATGGCGGATAGCTTAAATATGCATGACGTCATTTTATGACGTCACTGGTGTTGCTATGGGCAACATAAGTCTCAGTACACCCTAATATTCTATTATAAACACTTTTTGTTAAAGTTATGTTGTGCACCATTGCGTTTTAGGAGAATAACCTATCTAGGCGGTTTTGGCCAATAAAATCACATTAATGACGTCATAATGACGTCATATTACGTCATAACGACATGAAAATTGTTGTTATGATTTATTATTAGTAGCACACCATCCTCTGAAAATTTGGTGATCATACGATATACCGTTCATGAGTTCTGAGGGGGGGGCCGAATGAGCCCCCCCCCCCGGCCCCACGAATGCCAAAAAAGCCCGGTCTAGATAGGGTTAAAGTTTAAAATCGCTAACCCTAACCCCCCCCCTGGCGCCGTAACCCTAGCTATAGGATATAACGGTCGAAACATGACAAACTTGGTATCACCGGGAAGCCCTCCCGGCCAGGAGTTGTAATCTGAAAACAGAAGTTGGATATCTCCTGTCGTTGTCGAGATATTCGTGTTTAAAGTTGAAAATCGCTAACCCTAACCCCCCCTGGCGCCGTAACCCTAGCTATAGGAAATAACGGTCGAAACATGACAAACTTGGAATCACCGGAAGCCCTCCCGGCCAGGAGTTGTAATCTGAAAACAGAAGTTGGATATCTCCTGTCGTTGTCGAGATATTCGTGTTTAAAGTTTAAAATCGCTAACCCTAACCCCCCCCCCCCCTGGCGCCGTAACCCTAGCTATAGGAAATAACGGTCGAAACATGACAAACTTGGTATCACCGAAAAGCCCTCCCGGCCAGGAGTTGTAATCTGAAAGCAGAAGTTGGATATCTCCTGTCGTTGTCGAGATATTCGTGTTTAAAGTTTAAAATCGCTAACCCTAACCCCCCCTGGCGCCGTAACCCTAGCTATAGATAATATCGGTCGAAACATGACAAACTTGGTATCACCGGAAAGCCCTCCCGGCCAGGAGTTGTAATCTGAAAACAGAAGTTGGATATCTCCTGTCGTTGTCGAGATATTCGTGTTTAAAGTTTAAAATCGCTAACCCTAACCCCCCCTGGCGCCGTAACCCTAGCTATAGATAATATCGGTCGAAACATGACAAACTTGGTATCACCAAAAAGCCCTCCCGGCCAGGAGTTGTAATCTGAAAACAGAAGTTGGATATCTCCTGTCGTTGTCGAGATATTCGTGTTTAAAGTTTAAAATCGCTAACCCTAACCCCCCCTGGCGCAGTAACCCTAGCTATAGGAAATAACGGTCGAAACATGACAAACTTGGTATCACCGGAAAGCCCTCCCGGCCAGGAGTTGTAATCTGAAAACAGAAGTTGGATATCTCCTGTCGTTGTCGAGATATTCGTGTTTAAAGTTGAAAATCGCTAACCCTAACCCCCCCTGGCGCCGTAACCCTAGCTATAGGAAATAACGGTCGAAACATGACAAACTTGGTATCACCGGAAAGCCCTCCCGGCCAGGAGTTGTAATCTGAAAACAGAAGTTGGATATCTCCTGTCGTTGTCGAGATATTCGTGTTTAAAGTTTAAAATCGCTAACCCTAACCCCCCCTGGCGCCGTAACCCTAGCTATAGGAAATAACGGTCGAAACATGACAAACTTGGTATCACCAAAAAGCCCTCCCGGCCAGGAGTTGTAATCTGAAAACAGAAGTTGGATATCTCCTGTCGTTGTCGAGATATTCGTGTTTAAAGTTGAAAATCGCTAACCCTAACCCCCCCTGGCGCCGTAACCCTAGCTATAGATAATATCGGTCGAAACATGACAAACTTGGTATCACCAAAAAGCCCTCCCGGCCAGGAGTTGTAATCTGAAAACAGAAGTTGGATATCTCCTGTCGTTGTCGAGATATTCGTGTTTAAAGTTGAAAATCGCTAACCCTAACCCCCCCTGGCGCCGTAACCCTAGCTATAGGAAATAACGGTCGAAACATGACAAACTTGGAATCACCGGAAGCCATCCCGGCCAGGAGTTGTAATCTGAAAACAGAAGTTGGATATACGGAGGTGAGAAAAGACTGGAGCACTGGCCTTTTGCCAGCCCAGTGAAACTTAATAAGAGCAATAGAAAACTCAAGGCATCGGACTAATGATCCCTTGTCAGTTAATCTAAAAAGTACAAATGTAACCGCGATTCTCTTTTGAGAATCTGGTTAAAAATGGACTAGTGGTCACCATTTGTGAAGTCCTTTGAGGACCATTTGGATGTGCAGGATGCACTGGAAAACCTCCCAATACTGAAGTGAGATGAAACAGTCCAACCCAGCTGTATGTCAGCTGATTGAGATAAGAAAGAGCAATGGAACTTCAGGACTTAAATTTGTGGAGTAGACCCCTGTAGAACATTACTTGTAACTCCATGCCAATTGAAATTAGAGTGATAATGAACCTTAACTTTGCTAATTGAATCCTCAGGATTTGAAGAGTAGACACTGTAAGGTGCTGCTCTCTACTGTACTCTAGTGTGCGAGTCCTGAGCACTCTGGATGCGCTAGACCGCACTTGCAGTACAGGCATGCAAGGAAACTGCTTCCGTTGTACTGCCTGTGTCTGGCCAATCTGATAACACCACAGGATTGCTACTGTAACGCCGTAGACAGTACAGCCAGCGATGTGCACACGTACACGCATACGCGCATGCACACGCGCACACATGCATGCACGCACTGTCAGTGACTTATACAAACATGATTTGGTTACCTGTCCCAGGAATAGCCCACCTGGCCAGGTAGCTGAACATGTTACGCACTCACGCACGCATGCACACACTTACATATGCATGTTTTGGTCTCCCTGAAGGTATTAGCCCACCTTGATGGGAGGCCAAACATGCACACACACGCACGCACACTTTCTCACATACACAAGTACACACTGGAAACTGCTTTAATTGCACAGACTGAGGTAATTTTGCCCCACTTCACTACAACAGCTATTTCAATCCCTACTGGTCAGAGATGTTAGATGAAAATGTAATTACTTTTGGCACTCTTGCTAGTGCCCTCATCATGGCAAACCTACTCCAGTTAACCGGACCATGTAGTATTCTACACTTCAGCTGGGTGGGGAAGGGGCGGGGCAGGGTCACCTCCACAGAAGGTAGACACTCGGCCCTCCTAGACTACTTAAACCTCTTCCCACTGCACCATCTGGCGGATATGTCTGTGTCTTCCAGGGAGCGATGGCTGTCCCGCGCCCGATCTGCTAATCGGGAAGTTGGGCCCCATCCTCCCTGGACCTCACATTCATGTCCGCTTGTTAGCAGTGGGAGCCTGGGGAGAGGCAGCGGTAGTCTACAGGGACTAGTGTCTGCTGTCTGTGGGGGGGATCTTGTACCAATCTGGAACCACCCTGGCTAAAGTGGAGATGTACTGTGTGGTCCTCTCCGACTGAAGTGGGTTTGCCTCATTTTGGCCATTTGTGTTAGACTGAACATTTTCATGTGGCATCTTTTCTCATTTTTAAAGAATTTTTAAAACATTTTGGGGGGGGGGTTCATTTGAAAAATTTTAAAATCTTTTCCCATTTTTTTCCTTATATCTATTCAAGACCTTATAGACGAATCCCATGGCCCTATAGCCCCATCCCTCGGCCCTATAGCCCCATCCCACGGCCCTATAGACCAACCCACGGTCCTATAGCGCAATCCCACAGGCCCATAGACCAACCCACGGTCCTATAGCCCCATCCCACGGCCCTATAGACCAACCCACGGCCCTATAGCCCCATCCCACGGCCCTATAGACCAACCCACGGTCCTATAGCCCAATCCCACAGGCCTATAGACCAACCCACGGTCCTATAGCCCCATCCCATGGCCCTATGGACCAACCCACGGTCCTATAGCCCCATCCCACGGCCCTATAGACCAACCCACGGTCCTATAGCCCAATCCCACAGGCCTATAGACCAACCCACGGTCCTATAGCCCCATCCCATGGCCCTGTAGACTAACCCACGGCCCTATAGACCAACCCACGGCCCTAAAGATCCATCCCATGGCCCTATAGACCAACCCACGGTCCTATAGACCAATCCCACGGCCCTATAGACCAACCCACGGTCCTAAAGATCCATCCCATGGCCCCATAGACCAACCCACGGTCCTATAGCCCCATCCCATGGCCCTATAGACCAACCCACGGTCCTATAGACCAACCCACGGCCTTATAGATCAATCCCACGGCCCTATAGACCAACCCACGGTCCTGTAGACCAACCCACGGTCCTAAAGATCCATCCCACGGCCCTATAGACCAACCCACGGTCCTATAGCCCCATCCCATGGCCCTATAGACTAACCCACGGCCCTATAGATCAATCCCACGGCCCTATACTATAGACCCATCCCATGGCCGTATAGACCAATCCCACGGTCAAGCTCACCTCTGTAAAAACGTAATAATAAGAATGCAAATATGCACATGCAGCCACTCTCATTGGTCAAACCGTTATATGCCAACTGTCAGTCTATTAATCAGTCCACTAACATAGACACACAATAACAGAGAAACACAATAACTTGTGTACAGATCAAATTGATGTACAATTCCGTATACATTTTTGTACATTGAATTTCACCTAAGATATCTGAATAAATGTATTTCATGTTGACATGTATTTTGGCTCAGGTGTACTGATCTTATGAGTAGTGTTGAATGTCCTTACTGTCACATATCCAATGGCATACCAAGACTAGTGTCCCTGGTGCTGAATAACACACCAACAACACTGATATCCCTGTCCCTGGTGCTGAATAACACACCAACGACACTGATATCCCTGTCCCTGAATAACACACAAATAACACTGATATCCCTGTCCCTGGTGCTGAATAACACACCAACAACACTGATATCCCTGTTCCTGGTGCTGAATAACACACCAACAACACTGATATCCCTGTCCCTGGTGCTGAATAACACACCAACAACACTGATATCCCTGTTCCTGGTGCTGAATAACACACCAACAACACTGATATCCCTGTCCCTGGTACTGAATAACACACCAACATCACTGATGTCCCTGGTGCTGAATAACACACAAACAATGCTGATATCCCTTTCCTGAATAACATACCAACAAGACTGCTGTCCCTGTCCCTGGTACTGAATAACATACAAACAAGGTTGATATTCCTGGCCCTGAATTACACACCAACAAGACTCCTGTCGCTGGTGCTGAATGACACACAAACGAGACTGGTGTTCCTGTCCCTGGTACTGAATAACACACCGACAAGACTGATATTCCTGTCCCTGGTACTGAATAACACACCAACAAGACTGGTATCCCTGTCCCTGGTACTGAATAACACACCGACAGGACTGATGTCCCTGGTACTAAATAACACACCGACAAGGCTGCTGTCCCTGTCCCTGGTACTAAATAACACACCGACAAGACTATTGTCCCAGTTGACCCTGACATCAACCAACACATTTTTTTAAATTTCAAGATAAGATATTTTGTCCTTTTTCGACGCCTAGCCAGTATGCAGGGTTTCTAGCTATTTGACAAATATGTCTGTTATTTTCCACGCATGCCAAGTAAGCATCTGTTTGTCCCCAGAAGTAGGTCGTCCCCATTGCAGGCCTCAGGCATCTGCTTGCCAGTATATTGCACGGCAAGTGTTGGCTTGATATGCAGTATACTTCCTGCCCTAATTGGTCATAAAACGCCCCAATTCTGCCACAATTAGAGATACTACAGATTGAAATACACAGACATGTTCTTCGATTGTAAAGTCTAAATCTGGTAGGTTTATGAACCACGATGAAACAACAAAATTTAACAGTTTTTGTCACATCATAAATAAAATATCGACTGGAAACCGTAGAGAAGCAAGGATAAGAAATTAATATAGATCAGCAATAGTTTCCTAGTAGTGTTGAACTTCTGTTACAGGAGGTCAGGTTCTAAACCGTCAACTTGTTTGTCATGACTCTTTTTTTCCATTTCCGTCTTTGATAAAATTTTGTATTTTACTTGCTACCTGAATAATCAACGAGGTACGTTTTAATTTCGGCTGAGGCGCCAGGATTAGTCGGGGGCGACATGAGGCAGAAGGTGCGTGATTTCCTTAGTGAACATTTTGTCCTTCGGGCTTCGTTTTTCTCTGGAAAAAAAATCAACAAATGTCATTTGGAAATGACATACAAGATATCTAGTTTATTTTCTGCTGAAAATGTGGCTCTTATGGCGAAATTAGATCACTGACATGTATACCTTTCATACGAAAATCCCGCTGCAACATCATTGCAGGGAGTGGCTTCTTTTCTCAGGCTGAGATAGCCTAGAGTATCAATGGGTTGACAAGTAGTAGACCGGTTGTTTTCTGAGTCAGATCTCGACCGAGCTTACCAGAAGCATGAAAACCAAACCATATGCTAAAGATTCTCAATAGAGATAAATAGCTCAGCCGCAGATCTGGCAAGAAAGATTTTGTGAGGTGTTCGATAGACAGTATGCATAGTCAGCCTATAATGCGCATTATGACTTCAACAGAACCTAGTATGTATTTTGTATTTGTCCTACCTTTGAACCCGCCACCCCACCCCCAAGGTTCGCCCTTAACAATAGCACCATGCTAGTTTGGCAACCTTGGCTGTATAAATAAAATAGATAAGAATAACAGGACCTATCCAGACTGTCTTACAATTGCCACCCCAACAACAACAATAACAACCACAACATTGGGTCGCACAGTATTGGGTTTCGACGACCCTGTGTTCTATAAAGAAAAGAGTCATTTCAGGCTGGCAACGTAAAACAGCAAAAAGAAACTACAGTACTGTACATATTTTTTTTCATATAAACACCAGATGCAATAAACATTCAATTGTCGTCATGGAAATAGTTTTTATTGTCGGCCTTGTTTAATTTGGTTTATTTCTTGGAACCGTGATATCTAATCTATGCAGATGCACATATCCGGATACCTGATTGTCTTATCTGTCTTATACAACATGCTATTGGACTTGGAGCCAACCTCCTTGACTCCACTTTGAAGACCAGTCAGCAAGACAAGCATGTTTCCAAGACTACTATAACCTGTCATTGTATCAGAGATAGGCTTTGCAAAAGAAGAAAATGAAGACTATAGCTTCTATTTCATGTATAATGTCAGTGTATCTTTAAGTCTTTAATCTGTTTGCTTTCTTGACGGGATAGTACAACAATTGAATTTGAATTTAGTTAATTACTGATACGTACATGTCAGACCCTGGTGATTAAGTCTCTCCTTCCTACACGTATGATAAGCTTATTCTGCAATTCTACAAACAAAGAAGAAAAACACAACAAAACACAGCTTTCTTCTTGCAATGAACTATTCTGAAAAACCCTAGCCTGGTTACCAAACGTATTTGTAGCTCCCGGGTCCTACATCCCCTCCGCAAAAAAATTTTTGCGGAGGGGATGTAGGACCCGGGAGCTACAAATACGTTTGGTAACCAGGCTAGCTGCCGACACGATCACAAGTTCCGCCATCTTGAATTGAGGAAAATCGATTCGGCACTTTCTAAGGGTGTGTTTATTTTTTAATCAAAGTGAATTATTCCATAAAAAACTGAATAAAATATAGAAAAAAGATTTTATATAGAAATAAAAATACATATATTACTATTTATAGTCTAATGTTTTGGGACAAGTTTTCAATCAAAAGATTATACTTGTTCACGTATATTCACCTCTCCGCAGTGGTCTTGCCAGTTTTTACCATAGGCCGCATTGAGACGGGTGTAACCAAGGTGGATGGGGATGGTGGATGGGCGTTGGGTCGACAGAGGTTGCGCAATGTCTAACCGCACGTTATCCAATGCGAAGCCAGGCCGGCCTCGAAATTAACATGTGAATGTTGGACGGCCGGCCCGCAAGAAGTTGCGCAATGCCAAATTACGCAATGCCAAGCCAGGCCTCGCAATTAACAATGTCCCGATGTCAAAATGACGCTAAATTTCAGCTCGGGACAATTCAAATTACGTTTCGGCAATTTCGGGGCAATTGGACAATTCTGACGTCCACGTCATTTAGGAACGCGATCCATCCGTGGGAAGCAACCCTGTCTATTTTTCAGGTCTTTCAATTCACTCTTTTTAGCATTGCTACAATTCGAGCAAGGTGAGCAAGTCAGTAATTGTGCACACCCATGCCACCGAACCAGCTATTCCCATTTTGGCGGCCTATGGCCAGCTTTTTTAAAAAGCTTTCTTGTTTGCTTTTGTTGTTCGTCCGTCGTTCTCGACGATGACCATTGACATCACATCAGGTTTTGCCAGTTACTGCGCGTAGTCGACAGGACTGCTATGCAGTCCCACGCAGCCAGTCCTGGCACACATTCTTGACCAACTTTGTACCGAATAGTGTCGTCCAAATCCCACACTTCAGTGTTTAGAAAACCTCGGCACCGCGCCTTGCCGTAATCTAGCGATGCTCAGTGATAAAGAATCTAACAAGAGTTCGACGACCTGATACCTTCGCCAAATCATGTTAACCCTTCTGGTGGACGAATTATACATTTTTACTCATTGATTTCGCAAATAAGAGCCTCATTTGCATGAGTTATATCCGTTGATCATATTCTCCACCCAATGACAGTCTTATCTTCAGAAAGAACGCTATTCTAACATATCCTCATAAATTATGCAAATAAGGTCATGACTTGAATAAATTATGTTAAATGAAGTTCACCTTCACCCTAACCTTCCAAATGCGGCAAGTATTGATTTCCCAGTAGTTACCACTATGACATTATAGCAATTTCCCATAGATTATGCAAATTAGGTGCTTATTTACATAATTGATATATGCTAATGATCTCCTCGTTCTCAATTACATGTCACAAGTGTTTCATAGCCCTATTATCGAACAAAGCAGATTTATAGAATTTCCTCATTAATTATGCAAATTAGATCCTGATTTGCATAATTGTGATTTAGTAATGTCAAGCATCACTTCCGCTACCTACATACAAAAAATCACGACAATCCGTCGACTGGTTCTTGAGTTATCCTCCTTAGAAGATTTTTCAACAAACGATCCTGCAGTTCCAGGACAAGCCGCTAAGGGGCCCAAACTTATGTCACTTCTTCCCTAGCCCAAGAGCTATCTACCATGCAAAATTCGTGACCCCAGCATGTCCAGATCATGAGATATCAAAACAGGAAGTTCAGCTGCAGTACCAACGAAAGCCGCCATGGGGCCCAAAATCTAATCATTTCTAGGTCTCATGAAGACCTACCCACCTACCACGTTTCATGACAATCCATCCATAGCTTCTTGAGTTATGCTGTTCACAAACAAACAGACAAACAAACAGACAGACAAACAGACAAACGCTACTGAAAACATAACCTTCTTGGCGAAGGTAATAATGGGAATGCAAGTGGCCAAGAGCCTGATATATAGTGAACCCAGAAGTTGTTTATAATATTATAATTGTAGATTTCTTGTCTTTTCTGGTGCCATGATCGACAGAGATTATCCTATAGGGACAATAGTTAATTAAGCATCTTCCAATCAAACCATCGAAGTTGTAAACTTTATTAAAAAATTGTAGAAAATCTCAACTTTGTCGTATCGTCAAACGGAAAAAAGCATTATGAGCGGAAGAATTTGATCTATAAGACTAAACAATTTCCAGTAACTTATCGCTTAGGCCACAGCAAGTAAATGTAAAAGTGTCAGGTACATGTATTCCAAGATTGTACACCCCAGTTGCTAAATCCAAACCCAAAAATTTCTTCTATTATATGAATGAATGAATGAACTTTATTGCTCGACAATCGTACAAGGTACAATGTGTGGCAGTAAAATAACAATACTAATACTACAAAACTAAACTATCATACAATTATTTCTACAGATAACATTATATGGGTTACAATATGGTCATGTATTGATGATTTGATCACGCTTTTGAAATGAAGTATACAGAAATTGACCTATAAAGGCGGATATGGGAGTTGTACATGACAGCAATAAATGGAAAGTATCGTTCTGTGTTCCAGATAGGGTGAACTTTGTCTTAGTAGCTATAGTCTGTAACATTGTATCTCTCTCTTTTTTATAAGTAGGACAAGTCATAACAAAGTGAAATTCATCTTCAATATTTTAATGTTGGACACAGTCTCTGAGTGTCTGGTGTGTTACGGTGTCGACCTTTTTCGATTTCAAGACAATGCACGCTGATTATAGGTTCAAAGTAGTCAGGAGACTATAGTTTATTTGAAAGGGGCTGTAGTTAGGGCCAGAGGTCACAATTATTAAACAATATGCACCCGGCTTCTACCACTGACCCCAGACGGCACCAAACAAAACTTAATGTTTAAATCCCGGCGCGACCTAAAGTTATTATCAGTGAATGATTCAGACAGAAGTGAACAGATAAAGTAAGGGTGTCGACAGAAAACAAAACAAAACAAAACAAAACAATTACAGTGATCAAATAACATCGTTGTGAAAAGTGTGCCTTCTATGACGGGTAGACAAAGTGTAATCTTTTTTGTTTATTCGGTAGATCTCCATCTTCAAGCAGATGTAGGGTGGGCTGTTTTACACTTTGTTTTTGCGGCATTCTGTAACGTTACGTCTTGCTAGTGGGTCTCGTTGACCTTTCTAAAATGCTGTGACCAAAAGAAAATGTTGGGCTCATGACCAGTAGTCATTTAGCAGGGCTCGAAATACTTTTTCCTGCACTGGTGCAGGTAACACTGAAAATTACCTGCACCAGACAAATTTTACTTGTAACATTCAGAATTTGAGAAGTATGGATCATACTAAAAACTGTCCAGAAACTATTGCCACTATTTCTTTTTTTACTTCGTAGGTGGTAACATACAGTCAATGCAGTAAATAAAAATCCACATAAGTTACACCTAACGTTACATGTTATATACATGTAAACCCAGTAAATTGACCAGTGTAGGACATAAGAAATACCTGCACAGTCCCAATTTTACCTGCACTAAGGTGCATATGCACCCTGCATTAACAACGTGTAACTGCTTGAATTCGTCGGCGAATCGTCTGACGGCGAAACGTCCCGATAGCTCATTCAGCACCAAGGACAGGGAAACCCTTGCCGGTACTCGGTGTGTCATTAACGCTGGTGGGGGGGGCGGTCTAGCTGTTGATGACTCGTATACCAAATCTGTTGCTAGTGTAGGTTGTAAATCCTTCCACAAATGTGGTAAATCTTACAAAATCAATAAAGGGGGGAACCAGACGAAAATGCCTGTAAATTGTGTGTGTGTGTGCAGGTTTGTGGTTTTATAGTATGAAAACCACATGGGATAGATTGTTTATTTTCTTGCTAGTTTTGATATCACCACACACATTACCGTGGTAATTCCTGTTAAAGTAGCCGCAATACACTCATTTTATCTACTTTCACCTTTTATAATGTGCTCTTTTATTTGTTTTATTGCCAAGTTAGTTTGTTTATTGGTTACATCCTGCCGTAACCTGAGCCCGTTGCCGGGCAACCTGATTGTTCGAACAATCGTGACGTCACGTCTCGGATATCTTGACAACTCAGACGGCGTGCGGACGTGTCAACCTCTTGCTCCCGTAAAACTCACTGCCCTAACTGACAGACGGCGTTTTAACCCTCAAAAAGTGCCCAAAATATTGTTTAATTCTTCTTGGAACTGTATCCAGCATGGGACCGGGTTAAGTTCCTCAGAATCGGAGGTTATCGGCGTCAAAAGGACGGCCTTTGGTGTGAGAGAGTTCTGAGAGACGCCATATTGATAAGTGCAGCTGTTGACACCGAATAGTCAACAGAATCAACCCGCAACTAACAGTGATGACAGACTGAGCTTAAGAAGATTGTAGCAGTACAGAAAACTTGAGAACACAACATCCAGCCATCTACAGCAACTTCATAAATCCAACACATCTCAGCAGTTACGGTTAAAATTACGGTAAGCAGTTTTTACAGTTTTTTTATGACCTAGAACTTAGAAGTTGCGACCGTGACTTCGAAAAGTCGCATCCAGTAGAGGCTTGCTTTTTTTCTTAAAAGGAGAGGTGAAACAAAGAAAAGTTTTGCATGAAAGAGTACAAAGTTGAGGGGTAAACTTAGGTTTGAAAAATGAGCATTGTCGAGCAAAAGACTGGAAGTTTTGTACGTAGTTAATAGTATCGTTCTGAAAGACCAGGGAAAATGGTGGCTATATTTCTGTACAATGTACGACTTTAACTAATGGTATGTGCTGCTATAATGATCTGATACTGTAGTTCTTTAAGTTAGCTGTTGTGATTTACAAACTTATAGTTTCTACATCTAGTTTGATGCTAACGGTAAGTAAACATGAAATACAAGGTGTTGGTACTCATGTTTGCAAATACTTGTGGAACACATGAATGCCCAGTTGTTTCAGGTTTGTTGTTTGTAAATATGTGACAATGTTTCCTGACTTGAGTAGGCTGTTCAGTGTATGGCATTGTGGGATAAATCCTGTGGGACTTACTTTAAAAAATTATGACTTTCTGGTTCAAATTGTATCCTGTCAAGGTAGGTGGTTGTTCTCTGATTTTTAAGGAAAAGGTGAAAAGTCAAAATCGATACCCATGGGCCATGTTAGGAAATAAGGTTTCTTTCAGTCATTACCATCAGACAGTCATATTGCAATTAATTTTCAAAACTTTATTGCTAGATATGTTTCTCAATATTAGATTTTTTTGTGATGTCCTAGGGGTGGGGTCATTTTAACACCTCTTGGCCTTTTCCAGCCATTCACTGTATAGTATAGAGAATCCATATTGAGATTTATTTGTCAACTTTTCTTCAACATGTAAAAACTTGGTTATTGACTTTGTAACTATGAATTTAAGTTTTTATCTGTCAGTTGTTTGGATACAAAAGAAGAAATTTAGGAAAAATGCCCTCTTTTAGAAAAATGTATACTGAGACCATAAAACAGTGAACAATAGTAGAAAGTAAGGTAACTTTTCTAATCAATTCGAGCTAGAAACACTGTTCAGGATATAGTAAAATTGTTAACAATACAAGCCAGAGATAAGAGAAAACCTTTGAAAGCTCTGTCAGACCTTTGAGAGCAACATACTATTTTTTTCAGAACTCGTGGGGTAAGATTATGAAATATTTTTGTTCTATTGTTCCAGATACATATTAATTTCAGCCACCATGGCGCACCAAAGACTACTACAGCTCCGTCAGTCGCACCGTGCCCCCACCCCCCTCCCCAACCCTCAGACTGTCGACCAGGCATTACAGGACATTGAGCGTCAGACCTGCGAACTTCAGCAACAGGCAGCTCAGGATCAGGAAGTTGGACGCCACAGACCCCAGAGGCCCCCTATCAACAACAGGAACAGGTCAGCATTACTTCATTACTACCTGGTGTAAGGACCAGCTCACCTCTGTGTCTGGGACCCCTGCAGCAGTATCATCTAATGTTGGATATTACTATATCAGCTTTACATTTCTTCTTCTTCTTCTATACCCTCTAACCACCCCTAGATGGGGTATTACTGAGGGGGGAATTTCATTTTATGTATACTGTGTTCTTACATTAGCCACACAACCTTGTGATTATGAGTTATTGGCAGAGTATGATTCACTGGCAGTTACTAGACATCTTTTCTGATATCTAGCCATTTCTTATGAGGTATAGCCTGCTTCTTGACTTGTGTCTTAAGATATGCAAGATCGTCCCTCGAGCACGCTGAGAGAGTTTACCACAGGAAAGTCAACACCCAGAAGATGGGGGAGGACCGAAGCACCTCAAAGCTACACGTGACACGAGGCAAGAAAGTCCCCGCACCGGAGAAGATTCGTCAACTCCAGCGGGAGCACCCCTACGCCATGCCCCTAAACCACGAACATCAGCGGATCCGAATGGCGCGCACCACCGCCATGTTGGGCAACGACCTGTCTAAGAAGAAGTCGTCTGCAAGCCGCAGAGCGCCCGCACCGCCCAGTCTGGTCAGGGCACAGAACGTGCACGGGATGATGGGAGCGGAGAGGACGCAGTACCGGATATATCCGGATGATGATGACGAGACCGTCTACGTCACTCTGGAAGAGTTCCCCCACAACGGACGGAAGCAAGCAGTCACCATCGATATCTGCCCTGAGAGAACTGGTAAGAGTTTGAAAACTTTGTGTTCAGGCCACGGCAATTTGATGTGTTGGTTCTCGGATTTGCCTGCTTCATTCTGAGAACCAATAAATCAAATTGTCTTGGCCTAACATCATGATAGTATTTTTTGGATAGTGTGAGGGAAACGCAGTTAGCCTTTCCTGATTTCAGTATGTGCAGACTGTCTTTCTTTTCTTCTTTTTTCTGTCAGGACTGGTAGAAACATTTAAGGTAAAGTCAAAGAAACATTCATCGAATGTTCACCAGCTTGAGTTAGGTAAAGAACATGTGTATACATGTACAAACTTGAACTGGTTGACATCAAGATGTTATCAAATGAAGCCTTTATGCTTTAAGTTCATATTCACTCATATGAACAACATTGCAGTGTCTTAAAATTCATCTGGTGTATCACTTTGCAACTATGCTGTGTCCCTGATAGCCACCAAGCTGCCAGCCCTGGCAACACAGCGCCCCAGTCTGACCGGGAAGAGAACTGCAGCAGCCAGCACCACCTCTGGCCGTCCCTCGGTGAGTTCCAGCATATGCTGATAATCTTAGATTTACAATAACAGTTTAGTCACCAGTTTTCAATGCAGGAAAGTAACAAAACTCAGTCTTTGCATCTGTAGTGAAAATTTCTCAAGTTTTCTTGTTTTTAGAGTAAAAAAAATCAAGGTTATTATTAACATCACTATATATTATCCAAACATTAAAACATTGACACTTTTTGTCACCACCACCAGAAGTCCGACAACGCCATGGCGACAGAGAAACGAGCACCACGCCGCAGGACGAAAGGCAGCCGGGCCCAGAAGCGCCGCTGTGAGAGTCCGAGCGGCCCTGTGCGCAAACACTAAGTCCTGTAGGGTCGCCCTGTCATCCCTCATAGTGCACGTGGTGGTTCATAAACACTTAACAACTCACAGTTCTAAAGATAAGTTTTCATGGAAACCCCTAGAAACATGCCAGTTCCAATTTGTTGGTCAAAACTTCCCCATTGCCCGTACCGCCCTTTGATTTCTATAAAATCAGTCCAATTACTTCAAGGACACCATGGAGTTATAAATAACTCCATGAGGACACTAAATATGTTTTGAACATCTTTCCCATTTTCAACCATCAGAGATGCAGTATTTAGAATAAAACTAGTCATGTAGTATCATAAGTTTTAACCTTTACTGAAAGATGTTACTAAGTAACAAACGGGGGGACCAAACACCACCACCTGCGCATGAGGGATGCATCAGGGCCAAGTCTGGCTAGAGGAATGTCCAAAGCACACATAGAAATATGCCTGCAAATTCCATCTAACAGGCCATAAACATCAGTGCAATGGACACTCGGATAGTCATTTTATTAGTAAGATCAGGGGTGTGTTTGACTTAGTGCTGTTGTTGAACTTTCATCTTGCAACAACCCTGCTATTATAGTCATCAAATAGCTTTCAAGCACACCCGAGTTAAGTACCAGGACTTTAGGAATTCTTTAGCGGTTCCAAAAACTTTAAGTGCAATATTTTAAGCAGTATTAATCTGCGATCCAAAGGGAGGCCACCAGGAGGGTGGCCCGCACACAGGAAATGACCTTTACCTCTCGACTAGGGACTGTACATGTCCCGAAAGAGGGGGTTTCCCTTTGGGGTGTGTGTGGCAATATCTAAGCAGTAGTAAGCAATCTACTGAAGTTTGAAGTTTATTGAAAAATGTATGAGGAATGTGGATTTTATGCCAAAGACTGACCAATAAGGGTGGAGCCCACTTGCGGTGATATTAAGACCACTGAGAGAATGCTGCTCTATACAGCACTCTAGTGTGTGAGCACTGGACGTGCTTCTCTTTTTTTTTAAATACGGAGGTGAGAAAAGACTGGAGCACTGGCCGACTATGCCAGCCTAGTGAAACTTAATAAGAGCGATCATAGAAAACTCTGTTGATACAAACCATCGGACTAATGATCCCTTGAGTAAATCTAAAAAGTACAAATGTATTAACCGCGATTCTCTTTTAAGAATCTGGTTAAAAAATGGACTAGTGGTCACCATTTGTGAAGTCCTTTGTGGACCATTTGGATGTGCAGGATGCACTGGAAAAACCTCCCAATACTGAAGTGAGATGAAACAGTCCAACCCGGCTGTATGTCAGCTGATTGAGATTAGAAAGAGCAATGGAACTTCAGGACTTACATTTGTGGGGTAGACCCCTCTACAACATTACTTGCAACTCCATGCTGATTGAAATTAGAGTGATAATGAACCTTAACTTTGCTAATTGAATCCTCAGGAATTGAAGAGTAGACACTGTAAGGTGCTGCTCTCTACTGTACTCTAGTGTGCGAGTCCTGAGCACTCTGGATGCGCTAGACCGCACTTGCAGTACAGGCATGCAAGGAAACTGCTTCCGTTGTACTGCCTGTGTCTGGCCAATCTGATAGGATTGCTACTGTAACGCCGTAGACAGTACAGCCAGCGACGTGCACACGTACACGCATACGCGCATGCACACGCGCACACATGCATGCATGCACACTTATACAAACATGATTTGGTTACCTGTCCCAGGAATAGCCCACCTGGCCAGGTAGCCGAACATGTTATGCACTCACGCACGCATGCCCACACTTACATATGCATGTTTTGGTCTCCCTGAAGGTATTAGCCCACCTTGATGGGAGGCCAAACATGCACACACACGCACACACACTTTCTCACATCCAAGTACACACTGGAAACTGCTTTAATTGCACAGACTGAGGTAATTTTGCCCCACTTCACTACAACAGCTATTTTAATCCCTACTGGTCAGAGATGTTAGATGAAAATGTATTACTTTTGGCACTCTTGCTAGTGCCCTCATCATGGCAAACCTACTCCAGTTAAGCGGACCATGTAGTATTCTACACTTCAGCTGGGTGGGGAAGGGGCGGGGCAGGGTCACCTCCACAGACGGTAGACACTCGGCCCTCCTAGACTACTTAAACCTCTTCCCACTGCACCATCTGGCGGATATGTCTGTGTCTTCCAGGGAGCGATGGCTGTCCCGCGCCCGATCTGCTAATCGGGAAGTTGGGCCCCATCCTCCCTGGACCTCACATTCATGTCCGCTTGTTAGCAGTGGGAGCCTGGGGAGAGGCAGCGGTAGTCTACAGGGACTAGTGTCTGCTGTCTGTGGGGGGATCTTGTACCAATCTGGAACCACCCTGGCTAAAGTGGAGATGTACTGTGTGGTCCTCTCCGACTGAAGTGGGTTTGCCTCATTTTGGCCATTTGTGTTAGACTGAACATTTTCATGTAGCATCTTTTCTCATTTTTAAAGAATTTTTAAAACATTTTTTGGGGGTATTTTTTTCATTTAAAAAATTTTAAAGTCCCATTTTTTTCATTATATCTACTCAAGATGGAGTCCTTATAGACGAATCCCATGGCTGTATAGACCCATCCCACTGCCCTATAGCCCCATCCCACGGCCCTATAGACCAATCCCACGGCCCTATAGACCAATCTCATGGCCCACGGCCCTATTTTTAATAGCCCCATCCCATGGCAGTATAGACCAACCCACGGTCCGAAAGCCACAGCCCTATAGACCAACCCACGGTCCTATAGCCCCATCCCACGGCCCTATAGACCAACCCACGGTCCTATAGCCCCATCCCACGGCCCTATAGACCAACCCACGGTCCTATAGCCCCATCCCACGGCCCTATAGACCAACCCACGGTCCTATAGCCCCATCCCACAGCCCTATAGACTAACCCACGGTCCTATAGCCCCATCCCACGGCCCTATAGACCAACCCACGGTCCTATAGCCCCATCCCACGGCCCTATAGACCAACCCACGGTCCTATAGCCCCATCCCACGGCCCTATAGACCAACTCACGGTCCTATAGCCCCATCCCATGTCCCTATAGACCAATCCCAAGGTCCAGCTCACCTCCATCAAAACATAATGATAAGAATGCAAATATGCACATGCAGCCACTCTCATTGGTCAAACCGTTATATGCCAACTGCCAGTCTATAAATCAGTCCACTAACATAGACACACTGCAATCAGCATATTTGGATCAGACTTATGTTAATACGCTTTGTTATCTGTCAATCATGTGTCTTTCATGTGCAATAACAGAGAAACACAAGAAGTTGTGGACATATCAAATTGATGACTGTACAATTCTGTATACATTTTTGTACGTTGAATTTCACCTTGGCTAAAGATATCTGAATAAATGTATTTCATGTTGACATATATTTTGGCTCAGGTGCACTCATCTTGTGAGTAGTGTTGAATGTCCTTATTGTCACATATCCAATGGCATACCAAGACTAGTGCCCCTGTCCCTGGTTCTGAATAACACACCAACAACACTGATATCCCTGTCCCTGGTGCTGAACAACACACCAACAACACTGATATCCCTGTCCCTGGTGCTGAATAACACACCAACAACACTGATATCCCTGTCCCTGGTGCTGAACAACACACCAACAACACTGATATCCCTGTCCCTGAATAACACACCAACAACACTGATATCCCTGTCCCTAGTGCTGAATAACACACCAACAACACTGATATCCCTGTCCCTGGTGCTGAACAACACACCAACAACACTGATATCCCTGTCCCTGAATAACACACCAACAACACTGATATCTCTGTCCCTAGTGCTGAATAACACACCAACAACACTGACATCCCTGTCCCTGAACAACACACCAACAACACTGATATCCCTGTCCCTGGTGCTGAACAACACACCAACAACACTGATATCCCTGTCCCTGGTGCTGAACAACACACCAACAACACTGACATCCCTGTCCCTGGTGCTGAATAACACACCAACAACACTGACATCCCTGTCCCTGAATAACAACCAAAAAGACTGCTGTCCCTGGTGCTGAACAACACACCAACAACACTGATATCCCTGTCCCTGGTGCTGAACAACACACCAACAACACTGACATCCCTGTCCCTGAATAACAACCAAAAAGACTGCTGTCCCTGAACAAGACTAGTGTCCCTGCACCCAGGACAGGGTTTATTATCGGTTAAGGGTGCACACCCCAGTTCTTCCGCGACTGGGGTCCGTGGTAGTCCGCGGTAAAAAAGTGACGAAAGGGTTTTGAGGGTCCAAGAGTTCACATTTCTTCATATTTTCGGTCAGAATATGGAATATGTCCTCTCGATCACTTTTAGGTATCGGCTGATATTCTCAGGTCACCCAACAGCCGGTACCTGACAGCCCCTGTAGGGTTATCTGGTGACTCAAGAGTTTGGTTTGTTTATTTTCAGAACAATCCCCGAGAACCCGACAGGCGCTCAACAAAATCCTGAGCTCTGTTGTTCATACAAATCAAAAGATCGTGAAACATGATTTTAAAACTATTTTCTGACTGAGTATAATCAGCTGTCTGGGCTTTATATCAATGCGGAGACGGGGGACCGTAACAAAAACAGCCGTTTTGCCCATACGGCACATTAGGACGGCCGTCATAGTACAAGTGGGTCTTCTGTGCATTTTTACGTCATCTGTGACGCTTACATACAAACGTAACTCCCCTTCCTACCCCGGCCCCCCTACGTGGCTGATGAATAACCACAACGAAGACTTACAAGCTCAGCTCCTTGCTACTGTGCAAATGCACAACTCTATTTACACACGATTTTTAGAGATATCTAAACTTGCTTTGCAAATTACACTACCACTGCAACTATTTGTATATACTACAAGGTAACTTACATGTATGTAGTGAGAGGTGTGGCAAGTGATATACATTCTGTACAATCTTAAAATGACGCACATGTACCTAGTCATACATGTACATTAAATATGAGGTACAGAAAATGACACAGGTCTAAGGCAGTGAGATCATAAACCATTAAAATTTAAAGGGGAGAGTCATTCCTTTAATTCTTTTGAATGTCAAGAAAGATACATTATATGAGATTCATTCATATGATCATTTTGATGAAAACATATATCATTTATCAAAATCTAGATCAATCATATCTCTTCTAATGTGACCATGCATAATATAATATTGTAATCACAACCATAATCTGAAACAACATCTAATACAAGAATGCACATAATCAATGTGAAAATTAAGCAAATAAGCCATAATTTAGAACATGATAGATTTAGTGTCTCCACAGTCTTTTTAAATTGCAAAGTTATCTGATTGACCGGATATCAAGATGGTTGATGGTAAGTCAGGAAATCAGACCCTCCTAATACGGCTTATGTGACATTATCAACTGACATTCAATTGTTCCAGCATTCAAGCTTATGCTCACCTTGGGTTGTTATTTAGTGGTACATGTACCAATCAATCAGAACTGTTCTATCATTGTGAGTATGTTTCTGTTTCGTGCAAGTTTCAATAGCTCCCATACTGGCTCTGAGTGGTTGCTCACTTTTATAAAACAATTCTCCAGAGTTTGTGTGGCTTTACCCACTAGCTTAAGATACAAAATGTTCAGACATTGTAGTTACATTACAAAATACTGCTATCAAAGTACAATTATTTTTACAAGAACCTCTGGCTATACCAATTTTTGTCTGTCAGATTTTCCCATGTAATCAATGGGCAGGAAAATGATGAAAAAAACATGATAAAATGTGATAAAATGCTACCACAGGAGCTACAAAGTTCTTACCAATATGGTTAATATTTCAATATAAATCTTGACTGTTTGGTGAACAGATGAATGCATAAAAACTGTAACAACTAGGAAGACATGAAGTTTCTCCCACTGTTGGTGTCAATACATTCAGCACTTGGGGTTTCATATCCTGAATGATGTGATGCTTTCCTTCTTTTCCTTTCAAATCAGAAGGGATAAAGAGGCAGAATCTGAGAACTAGGAAAACTAGTGGGCTAAGGGCCTAAGGAATAAAACTAGTTGGTTGTATGACATACATTGTCCAAACTGTTATGTTCACTTGCTTATGGAGAATGCATGACCCTTGCTCATTACAATTATCACATGTGTGCCTTCTCACAATCTAGCTTAAAGGTTCCAATTGTCAGTAGGCACTTTGCTACAGAACAACACATACTCCAAACTACATGTATGTGAAATTAAGCTTTAGACACTTTGATTGCATTCCCTGTTCCTATCTGGATATTGGAAGAGTCCTTGATGTTGTATATGTATGTTGCCTGCCCTGCCTTAGTGCTATGTGCTGACTCAGCGTCAGGAGCTGATTGGCTATCCGTTACAGACGGAGGGTACACAAGGCGTATGTCTACTGTCTCAGATACACTACATCGTATGCATTGCAGACTCTTGATCCCAAGGGGACGCCTTTGCCTCAACAAATCACCTGGAAAGTAGTGGGGCCGCTCTTTTCTTGCATCTTCCTTCTTCAAGCAGTGGCAGCAGCCGATCCAGAAAGTGTATGGAAGACCAGGCCACTCTTTCAGAAGGCTTCGAAGCACTCCATATACCTGCAGGAGGCCCTCCCACGCTTTGTCTACGTGGCCTGTCTTAAAGCGAGTCGCCATGGTGATGCTTGCATTGTTCTCTTTGTTGACTTCACGTGTCACATGGAGGGGGTAGTCACCAAAGGAGGCAAGTATGCCATTTGCCCAGTCCTGACGGTTGCCAACGTGTGGGTCTATCTGTGCACAGAACCTTTCATACAGACCCCATGGAGTGAACCCTCTCATCACACAGAGAATGGTGAGCTGGTCCAGCTGCTGCGGACACACAGGACACCACAGCTGCTGGACATCTTCAGGCATCTCTGTAGTGAGAAACCAGGTGAACTGATACATGCTGGAACTCTCTGCCCTGTAGGCCCTCGCAATGGAGCCTGGTCCACTCATCGGCACCGGGTAGCAGATACCAAATCTCTCCAAAAGCCTCACAATGATGTCCATGTTGTGTGGTGGCTGCTTCATCCCCTTCAGTAGCTGGTGCAGGGTGTCTATGGACATAAGGCCAGATCTCAGCAAGTCCTCCTGAAGCTGCCTCTGCTGGATGTGGTCCAGCTTCAACCTGCTGATGTTTCTGATCACTGTGTCCATGTCGTGGTGATACAGCTGCTTCAAGATGTCTGTCAGCCTAGCCGGGTTCTGGAACACCACACTCTTCAGGTCTGGAATGTCGTGAAAATGCAGCACAACTCCTCTCTTGTGGAGATAGGCGATGGCTGGATGAAGTCGGTCGGCACTCAGTCCCGCTTCCCGTCCTAACGTCTCCACCTCGTCCCAGGTGAGCCACAGCGTAGATTTCTTCCTTTCAGCCAACAGTCGCTGCTCCAGACGCACCCATGTTTCCGGGAGAACACGACGCAAAGCTGGGAAAACATCCTTGTTGAGAGCCAATGATACCAGCTCTTTCTTGAGGTCTTCAATTCCCTTAAGAGGATCGGCTGAGCTGACTGGTGCCACACACCATGGCAGCTTTGGCCGGTTTTCTAGCATAGCCCTGAGCTTGTGACACCGTTTAAGCATTCGTTCTCTAGTGACACCATGCAACGGGTGGCCGACGTCAATGATGCTGGAATCACTGATGACGTCTTTGATGATCCTCATTTGATCTTCGATGACCTGAACTTGCTTCTTCTCATCTCTGTGCAGCTGGTCACAGATGTCTGCACATTTCAACCTCACGTCCTTTGGAGTGCAGCGGTCAACATGAGTGCCGACCATGCGAATGACCGCACCTGGAGTGTGGGCGTTCAGAGCCTTGGCCCACTTCGCAACTGACTCTTCAAATTCAGCTGGCTTATACTGCTCCAAATCGACTGTTATGACATTCATGGCCAATGGAGACAGGAAGAATTGGTGTACGAAGTCGTACACCTTATGGCCCCCAAAATCATACACCTCAAACTGGAGATCTTTGTCTGCCTGCCACAGAGTCACATCCATGCAGTGTGTCCTGTCCTTTTCTTTGGTTAACCTGGACTTGTTCTCCATCAGGGCATGGCAAAGGCTCGTCTTTCCTGCCAACGGACTCCCCAACAGCACCATCTTCATCCTAGGCTGTACGACAGCTTGACATCTGTCCAGCTCCTCTAGATACTTCAGTATGGCCTGAATCCCCTGTTCACAAACCTCATATGGCGGCTGCACCAAGGGGTTATTGGTGGTGCTGAGGTACTTGAGTGAAGAAGCTAGCTGGCCAAAAGTATTTGGCAGCTCCTGGATACAGTTGTCCATTAAAGACAGCCATTGCAGCCTGGACAGGTTACACATCCTCTTTGGTACAGTTCTTATCTTGTTTTCCCCTGCATCAATCCTTTCGATAACCCCTAGTCTGTCAATGTCTTCTGGAAGATGTCTTAATTTGTTCATGGCCACTTCAAGAACCAGTAAGCTATTTCCAACATCTAAGACAACAGCTGGGAGTTCCTCAAACTGGTTCTGACTGAGGTAAAGATTCTTTAAATTTTGCAACTGAGCAAAACTTGAAGGCAGGTCTTTAAGACAATTTCTGTGTGCATCAAAGGACCTCAGAAATGACAGACTGCCAATACTGCTAGGCAATGAATGTAACATATTCCCAAACACAAGCAAGGTTTCTATCTTTCTAAATATACTGATCTGCTCGGGGAGATTATCAATGTGGTTATCTGCTAAAGACAACTCTTCTAACTCTGACAAAGCGAATAGCTCTGAAGGAAATGCTGACAGACAATTGTTATCCAAGTAAAGTTTGGTCAGGCAACCAAACTTTGTAAAGTTAGAGGGAAGCACCTTCAGCCTGTTTCTACTAAGAAACAAGTGTTCAATTTCTTCTTTCTCCAAGACATCGTCTGGAATGCGGGAGAGCCAACGATCCGTCAGTCTGACTATCTTGTCATTATCAGCTGCAGTAGCATCCTATGGAATACAGATTTACATCATGATTAAAATTACATCTAAAAATTGAAGGAAGAAAATATGGCTTGGGTGAGTATGGCTGGTATTCCTTACCTGTTTGTCCTTAAATCTAAAAGGAATCAGAGACAAAGTTATGAGCAAAACTACCTTTAAAAGGTGTAAGGACCAAAAAGCTGATATTGCATTTACATGAAACACAATGTGATATAATTCCAGAAATAAAAAACTGAATTTCATTCAGACACATTTCCAAACCGGGGCCCGGCCTTTATGGAACAAAAAGTATGATATAAAAGACAATAAAGTACACAGAAGTTGAAAAAATTAATCATGGGAACTATTTGCGCATAATTTTGATATAAACTGTTGATTTTTCCTTAATCGAAACAGCCTGGCCAGGCCCTGGTTTGGAAATGTGACTTCAGCATAACTTAATCTGCTAGAGCGTCCAATCAATCAACAAACAAACAAACAAACAAACAAACGAAACAAATAAATAAACAGTTGAGCCCATCACCTTTTTACTGCTGCATTCTTCCAACAACTTGACAGCATCCAGGTGTTTTCTCTCTCTCGCATGGTCAGAAGCAGTCATCCCCACCTGGTGAAGAAACAATTAGTCTAGATTTAATAGATTGACAAATGCTCTGCATCACACTTGTTGAGGTATTACCTTGGATGTGTTTGAGTGTTTGAGTGGTAGGAAGGGCATGCAGGATTTGGTTACTGGAGATTGATCTTAAGGTTAAGTTGGAAGGAAGTGATGACCATAAAAGGTCAGAGACAGGTAAGTCCCAGAAGCCAGCAGGAAGTGTCTGGGTCCCTTGGCCGGGTGCCAGTGGGAAAATGCACAGAGAGGTAGACAGAGAAATTCACAATAATGAATAAAACAAAAAATTAACAAACAATTAACAACACTTTTTTTATCTTATTTTATATTTCCTTGTGTACTAGATTTTACTTTTTGTATCTCAGGATCTAGTCAGATATTTCACAGTGCAGACTCTACCTTTTACGATTCCACAATACAGTATGTAATAAAAATAGACAAATTTCTACACACTATTTCTAATAGTATATGTTTTTTTAAGTATGTATTCTGCATGTGGCTGTTTGGTACTACATGTACCTGTTTATCACTCTTTTGTTTCTGTAGACTGTTAATTGACTGTCCCATTATTGTTCTCTTTGGAAGGATGTCAGTGATAATACATGACTGGAGAACAATGTACATGTACCTTGTCAACTATGTCCAGGTCCACTCCAGTCTTCAGGAGTTTCAGAATCTCCAGATGCCCTGCCTTAGCAGCCAGGTGCAGAGGGGTGTATCCTTCCTGCAAGGGAAGCAACAGTCATGATCAGGGTCCACAGAAACAACTCTGCTCTCTTCACACTTATATTCTATTCCAAGTCTAATTTATTCTGTATATAGCGAGGGTCACAGCCAGCCATACATGTACATGTACGTGCAACTGTGTGCTGTCTATCTGCAAAAACGTGGGCAAATTTTGGGATCCGTAAGTGGTGAGTACCGCCTCCGTACAGAATCCTACGGGTTCCAACAGACTTGGGAGCACGCAGACACGCCATAGCACTTTACGTCCATGTAGAACTTTCTCAGTGCTTTCGAGCTGCGGATTCACCCCCGTATGAGCCAGTACGGGCGACGCGCGTGCCCTGTACAGCCAATGAGCGTTTCAGAAAAATGTGGCTGAAGTGGTCTCCCAAAAAAACGTATGGACAAAAAACACATACGGCAGGGTGTGACCCTCGCTTATCAGGATGGAAAAACCATCATGAAGGTGGAAAATTTCAAGAATTTACAGCGATCTTCACCAAATAACAGATGAAAACTCCTAAATGTGACATCTGCTTCCAGGGCTTCTTTGAAATACAATGTGTCTAGTATGTAGAGTAAGTCTAATGACTGTGCCTGTGAGTCTATTGGAAGTATAGGTAAGTGGAAATATTCATTGAACTGCCCTCGTACATGTATATTGTACATACTTATTAGGTGTGTATATTGGAAAATAATATTTTACATCCACATATGGTAATTAAATCAACCTACCAAGTTTTTCTTGTTTTTGTCTGCACCATATTTAGACAGCAGAGCCAGAACCACATCAAACTTGTTGTACCACACAGCACGGTGGAGAGGACTGCAGCCAACCTGGAAACAATATCATGTGTACAACAATACTTCAGGAACTTAGTTTTGTAATATAACAATAAGGGTGAATGTATGTGTGTGTGTGTGTGTGTGTGTGTGTGTGCATGTGGTGTGTTTTTGTATGAGTGTATGTGGTGTGTTTGTGTGTAAGGCGTGTGTGTGTGTGTGTGTGTGTGTGTGTGCGTGCATGTACACATGTGGTGTGTCTGTGTGAGTATGTGTATGTGTGTGTGTGTGTTGTGTTTAAAATTTGTGTGTATATTTGTGTGTGTACGTGTAAAAAAAATTTAAAACCATCTAATGTGATTTTCACTCGTCAAATGGCCAATAATAGAAAGATTCAGTAACCAGTTTTTCATATCTTATAATTGCCAAAAGACAGCCACTTCTGTCTAAGTATCAGTTCTGACCATAAAGAAGCCCAAAATTAATTCTGTTTGCTATGAGATAAAAACTAACTGTGTGTGTAGGGATCCTGATCGAAGTCTTTCTTGACAAAGACCATGATCAGGATGCTGGTAATGTGCTAGGGTGGTTTCCCTTTTACAAATCCTAAATTTCAACTCAAGTCATTGATCTAAAGTGACATGTATCAAAGTTGAAAAGTTCTGACTGTCTTTTAAAGGAATGCAACACAAAATTTCAAATTCATTATTTTCCAGTAGTCTATACATTAAAAAGTTGATATATTTTAATTTTTACATTAGTCCGCCAAATAATTATCCTGTGCACGCGTTTGAACTTCGCGCTCTCCTAGCTCGCCCGCTGCTTATTTGCATATCACAGTCCAGTGATCTACCAGTGGCACTGCTAATATGCAAATAAGCGGGTTCGGAACGGAGACGTCAGGGCAAAGCATAAATCATTACCATCGCGGCGGGCAAGCTAGGAGAGCGCGAAGTTCAAACGCCTGCACAGGGTAATTATTTGGTGGACTAATGTAAAAATTGAAATATATCAACTTTTTAATGTGTAAACTACTGGAAAATAATGAATTTGAAATTTTGTGTTGCGTTCCTTTAAGCGAATACTTCAAAATTCACAGACTGCAATCAGGATCTCTGTCTGTAGAATTGCTGATTCTATACAATATAAACGTTGTAATCATTAATGGTTTCTTCCATACCTCATCTTTACTGTCAACTTCTGCTCCAGCATTCACCAGCAGGTCAATGACCTCGAGGTCACCCACAGCAGCAGCACAGTGTAGGGGTGTGAACTCATGGGCCCTTTTCTAGCAAGGTGTAAGATAGTAATGTTCTTATAAAGACATCTAAAACTTCAAGGATGTACAAGAATACATACACAAATTAATTAATTACAAAAGACTGAAAAACATTCTTTCTTTAAAGTTCACTGTCCAAAATACAGGATTACAGTCCTTGAACTGTTACACTTAGTAGTACTATTACTGAGTCATTTACTGCTTAGTTTACATCATATGTCACTTCTTCTCAAGAATAAGAGCTATCTATCACCCAAAAATGCCCATAGCACAACCTATCAACACATCAAATGTGAAAACAATCTGTCCAGCCGTTCCTGAGTTAATTTGGTGACGAACAGACAGACAATTGCTGCCAAAAATACATTTTTAGCCCGTCACACATAGCTGAATATGATTCCCCGCACACTAGCCGAACTCCCCCCAACCATGGTTAGGTCTTTTTTTTAGGAGTAGGTTTGGAGCTGTGGTTGGCTGGTGTTTGGCGAGGTTGCCTAATCTGTTCGGCTGCGCCAGCCAGATGTTTCAAAATGTTTCAAACATTCAGGAGTAGACGGGAGGTTGGGCCTTGGTTGGCTGGGGGTTTGGAGTTGGTCAGCTGTGGTCGGGGCATGGTTTGTAGTCAAATGTGACTCAAATTTAACTCAAATTTTATTTGATTCGTATCATAATATATTAATAAGGCACTGGTGTGGCCTAAATCTGGTCAGACTGCTTCTATCATACAACCACCTTTGGTTGGTTGGTGGTCGGGGGAAGGTTCTGAATGTGTGGCAAAGGTTACAAAATACTGACATATGTACTACTACTAGTAGAAGTTTAGATCTTTGAAATCAGGATGCATATCAGCATACATGGTAACATGTAACATGTACAAGGTAATTCCATGCACACCTCACCATCAACATTCTCACAACACAAGAGTGCTCCCTAGCAGACTCACCAGGTCAGGCAGCTTACACTCACACCTGCCATCCACATCCTCTCCTTCCTGCACCAGCTGGCTCACTCTGTGCTGGTCTCCCTTAATAACTGCATCATGGAGGGGCTGAAATGGAGAACATGTAGTAGTACACTAGAAAGGCAGCATTTGCAAGGAAATATAGTTGTTGAGCATATTTTTCACTCCCTCTCCCTCCCCAAATCAATCTTTTGCATGAATGGATCATCCCAAAATTTGTTGTGCCCATACATGGACTATCCAAACATGGGTATGCCTAAACACCTCAATCGCCCTCAACCCCCCTCAACCGCCCTCAGCCGACCGCTTCCTGGGCTAATATGCAGTGTACATGTCCTAAGAACCCTTTTTGTCGCTCTGGATACATTGTCTATACGATTATAAATGAAAATCACAAAGTATTTGCGAGTTTTTTTCAAGTTATAACTTCTAATATATCAAAAGTGGAGTCACAAATGTATTAACGTTTAGTCATAGGTCATCGTTTTTTAGGGAGTGATACACCCCGCAAAATATCCGCCCTCAAGTATTGAGTGATAAATCCACCACCAGAAATATGATGTTTAAAGAGGTTGCCTCTATATCTGCTGAGTTTCCGTGCTGCAAAAGCTTTTTTACTTTTACTTACGACACGCGATGTGTTCCGGCGGCTCGACGTAAACAAACAAGATGGCGGACCCTGTTCCACGGGCGCACGGCGCGCCGTAAAAAAACTGGTAAAAACGTCAGAGTTATAGTGCTTTTCCCATTCATAATTACATAGGCAATGTATCCATAGCGTAAAAAAGGGTTGTACACTCCATATTAGACCAGGAAGCGGTCGGTTGAGGGCGGTTGAGGGGGGTTGAGGGCGGTTGAGGTATTTAGTCATACCGTCCAAACATCACCCTACTCTCAACTGCCGAATAAACGTACCGGTACGTTTATTTTTTTGGGCCGGAACGTCCACCCGGTACGTTCTTATTTTGCACGGTACGTTTATTAATTTTTGGAAAATCAGTATTTTTTTTTCGAATACGCGTGAAAAAAATCGACAAATCTTCGACGTCAAGACGTTTACAAACGCGTATTGTAGCGGGAAACTTGTCATTTTCGGGCCTGTTTTCGCCGCCGGCCGGCCGCTAACACAGCTGTTACTTTCAAATCGGCAGCATGGAGAAAAATAACTCACGCAAATTTTCCCTTTGAATGAAGCATCAGTGCTCCAACAAGTGAAACATCGAGAGAACAACATTTTTTCGTTCTACTGACCTTGTATTCAATCCATTTTTACGAGTTTGGGGCACATTTTTTCGGCCTTGAAAAAGAAAATCTGTAGCGCTCGGCACGCAAGGCGGCCATCTTGTTTTCAAGATATCTGAAGAACTGCAGTTTGATCATATTTCGCTAGGTGGCCAAGGTAGAATTTTGTTTCTGGGTGCAAGATTAAACATTGATTCATTGAATATCGCGATGTTACTTCATTTTGTACAAGATTAGAAATTGTTGGCAGCGTTTTTGGTAAGCTGTAAAATGTGAATTTTAATTTTGATTTCAATTTAATTTTAATTCAAATTTTTAGTTATTTTTTTAGACATAATCACATTTTTATTTATTCAGCTGTGTTGATATGTGATTTTGTTTGGGAAGTGGTGAAATATGATTGGGTAGGTACTAGCTTAGGTTTAGTTTTAATATATTAATATCAGTAACACCTTTGGAATACTTGCTCCAAGTTCCTGGGTAGAAAATGCATGTACAGTTTGTATCATGACATTTTTCACTTGTTGAACTGTGGAAGCACCGTTGTACTAATAGGCAGCTGCCTTTTTTGTAACAATGATTATATGTATTTCACAACAACATGTGTACATTTGTACCGGAAATGCTCTCTTTGTTGTCTATTTAAATTCATAATTGCAAATAACAGTTAAAGATTTGCGCATATATGAGTAGGGGCGCATTTTAGTATAATACACACAGGTTACCCGGTCAATTTTGGTAATTTTCCGGGGGGTACGTTTATTCCGGGGGGTATGTTTATTAGATTTTGAAGATTTGTCCGGGGGGTACGTTTATTCCGGGGGGTATGTTTATTCGGCAGTTGAGAGTATTCCAAAAGGGAATTTCCCAGTCTGACTCCCTAATGCCACAATGAAGTCTTCTAAAACACCCCATGCAAAATGGACTCTTCCAATTGCCCCTTTCCATCTCTTGTGTGAAAGCTGCCTTCAGGTCTCGAACCACAGTTTCTTTCACGATTTGTGTCTGGCAGACACCCTCATGCCAAGGAGCTACAATTCCGCCAAGAAAAGTATGTCGGGAAATCTCATTATATCAGTGGGTTTGGGTATCGTCATTGTCTCTTCAATTTGGGTAGGAACTGTAGTAAAATGTAAATTTTGGATCTGAAAAAATATATTTTTTTCAGTGGAGCTGTTGGGAAAAACAAACTTTCCCAGGGTAACGGCTTATACTTCCTGTTTCTGAAAAATGGAAAGAAAGGATTATAGGGTTGTTGCAATAACTTTTCTGCAACCCCCGAAGACGCTACTACATTGAAAGTGAATATAGAAGGCAGCTATTTGGGTCATCAGGCAACAAAATCACATCACCCTTACACGCGGACTATTAAAATACCAAAACGTTTCGCTGGCCGACCAACTTGACAGCGCCCGAAAATACTACAATCCACGGGTTTTTCGGTAAATTCGAAAACTATTTGATTATCTATAACGATCACCGAGCAATGGGGAGCCAAACTTAGCATGACACAAAGCAAATTTCAGATCATTTATCATAAAATGACGAAAGAACCCAAAATATTCACTCACATATAACAAACATTATTTTCAAGATCACCCCTAAATTTCACCCATTATTTTCAACATCTCCCGCTTTCTGGAGGGGACTGTTTTTGCATCTCAAGAATGGGTTTTATTAGCCGTGGCGACTCTTGATTCCGGGCCTCTTGCTGAGGGCTATAATATATGAAACAAATAGGGGCGAGTAGAACAGGAAAAACCCCTGGCTCCCGGGTGCCGGCAATCGAACCCGCGCCAAACCCGGGCAGCCAGTCCACTGGTCATCGTCATAACCGCTAGGCCAAAAGGTCCAGGACCAGTTGGGCTGGTCAGTTGGTGGCGTATGAACCCCACTGTTACATATAGGCCCGGAATCAAGAGTGGCGATGGCTAGGGTTTTATTAATATTAATGGCATGATTGCTAGTTATCAAACTCAATTTTTGGCCATTGCAAAAAGAATTTCTACGATCAAAACCAAATTGATCTGGAGGGTAATTGGGGGGGGGGGGGGGGGTATCAGAATATTGTTGCCCTATGCATGTATATAACTGCTTCCGGTGCCTAGTCCAAACTCAATGTCAAGTTACAAGTACATCTTGGCATTCAGGAAAATAATAGTGCATACATTTGTCATCAGAAAGTGATCTGATTTTCGTGTTATTTGCCAACCTGACTTCGGCCGTTAAAAATCACTGCAATAAACCCTGTGAGCTCATTGAACTTCAGGCTTCGATCAAATACTTTAGTTGAGAAATCAGCCGGAAGTTGTGTTTTTTTTTCAATCACGCAAAGTTCGGTCTACTACTAGTAACCGTTTGCGTCGTAAACACACAAATGTAGGTCTAAATTCTCACCTTCATATCTGCAAGTTGGGTGTTGATCCCGGTGATGATGTACATGTACACCGGAGTCCTCCTTTAGACGTCTTTCTTTCTCAAAAGAAAGCCGAAACTCTTGGGAAAGTCCCAGCCCCTGCGGTTCGACTGGAAAGTCCCACTTCTGTCATCCAAGAAAGGTCAGAGTTCACTAGGTCAGAGTTCACAATGCACTGAACCAACTTGGCCTTAATTTTTGTATGCTAAAAAAATAGTTCACCCCCAGTTTTCCTACAACCAAGGAGGTTCAACCACAACCTTTTCCAACTTGCTTCAATTTATGAATGGCCAAATAAAGTCTGGTTGTGGTGATTAAAGTGGAATGTACCATAACGCGTATGGGGGCAATTGATTACTTCTACGGTACACAAAGAGAGTTGGAAGCCCAATCCGACATAATCCTACGACTCTTCTTGGACTACCTTCTTAAGAGCAGACAAAGATGTTAAAGGAAGTATTCATCAACATCGGTAAAACAAACAGATCATGGCTGGGGATCAGCGACACCTGTGATTCCAAAGCCCCCTGACATGATGAAGCAAACTTGAGGCACACAATTGCTCACGTTTGATGACAACTGTTGACAGTATAAGGTGGTCCATCGCATATGAATACCCAGTGTAGTAGCTCCCACGATGGTGCGACAAGCTCTTTTCTGCAATTTTTCTAGTTTGGAGATAACGTTATATACTCACATGTGTAAGCTTCTGTCCAGGAGACAGAGTCCCGTGACCCATCTGCTTTTGCTGTGATGACTCGAGTGGTAAAAGGCCTGGAGCCCCAAAAGTTCGTTCTGTCGTTTATTCGGCTTCAACGTTCCGGTTACAACTCATCGGGAGACGATCGGCAGTCAGTCTTGACGAGAAATGCCCTTCTTGGCTCTGCGGACTAGCAGGGGAAGACCCTAAGCTGTCTCTATCTTGGACATCACGAAAAAGTTCTAAGTCTGACTTCACAGGTGGTTGTCTTGTGGCTCAGGTTTCCTGGATGTCGGAGTCCGCTGGAGCCTCCTTCTCCCTCAATCTCACAACTTTTCTCCCTTTTATTCTCTAAAATCTGAGTCTCCTCCCTGTTCCAAATTTGTTCATCCTCATCATAAATTCAGCTACGGATTGGTCAAAATATTTCAATTTGGGTACAATTTAACCTCTCATTTTGATGGTTAATCATCGCATTGCAAAAATAGTTTCGTGCAGAAAGGCACATTTTCCCCAGTTGATTGGGGGTTATGAGCCGACCTTTTGGGTCAATACAACTGAGTTCACCCTCTTTGGTGAACTAGGTCCCTAAGCTGTTGGACCCCCTAATAGTAATACGTCGTTCCAATTTTCAATATCAACAAGTATGTTTAATTATGGGAGGAGATTGACACGAGGACCGGACCACGTCCTAACAGGGGAGGTACAATTTCCCTTCTGCTGCTGCCTGCCGATCGTCAAACGTGACATTGCTGTCAATTTGCTCCAAAACTAATAACTACCGACCTTCCTGTATGTGGGCGGTTACAGATAACACTCGACCCCATTCTGTCGTTGTGGGTGTTGATGTGGTACAGACTGTATAACAGAAGGAACCAGGTTCCTATCAAACCGAGGTACAGCGGTTGCAAGTTCAACTTCAAAGAAACGGATACAACGAACGTGCTAAACGTAATTCTGCCATCGGACGTTACAACAATATCAAATTACCTTCACAGTATAAATCTATCTCTATCTGTAATATGGGGTCTTCCTAACACAAGGACAGGTAATACTGTTGAATACAGGAATAAAAGACCTGTTGGTTGTGATATCATGTTTTGTCACCTCAAATCTTGTTTTACAAGGTTTATGACCTCAAAATTTGAAAATGTAGGAATCTTTTTTTGGGGCCCGCCTTGTTCCCCCCCCCCCCTATCGCATTAGATTTGGAGTCTGCGGAGGATGTCAGCCATAAAACTTACTTACTGTGGCCATAGACACATAACAACTTCACCCTATCTGCTACCATTATGTGCATGTTCTTGCAAAATTTAATCTACTTTGCCATTTCTTGTTGAGATCAGGTAGATACTGAGTAACTTTTGTAAACTTGTAACAAAAGTTACTCATGGGTAGCTTAGAAAGTTTGTAGCCAGAGTAGACTACATGTATCTCAACTATGAGAGATTCTTCTGTTTGATTCACAAGAATATGACAACCACCACAAAACTGGCAAGGCATATTTTTTTTTTGCAAGTCACTGCAAGTATACATTTTCTAGAATCATGCATTCTTGTTGGTTTTCCTGTATGGTATCTTACTATCATATTTTACTGTATAGCAAACATGAAGGCAGTTTTGTTCACCAGTGCACTAGTACAACCTGCTAGTTTTGATTGAACTGGACAACCTATTCACAAATGTGGTTTTCAGGGACACTTAAAGGAACCTATTGTATAATTTTAGTGCCAAAAAAGGTTGAACTAAATTTTGCCTAATGGTTCCATGAAGTACATTATAAGAACATATTTTCATCATCACATTTTAAACATAGATACTGTATACATTTATCATAATTTTCCCATTTTTTTGGTAGGCAGAAAATAACTATCAAAATACACTATGTATTTTGAATGACTGAAAAATGAGGATTGTTAATTTACGATACCCAAACATGCCTCTTATAATGTGGTCACATTTTATCATTGTGGTACAATTTGTCAATTTTTGAAACAACAAAATGCAATATTCCAGTTTCAAAAATACAAATGATTTCAACATGAGTCATTTCTATTGACTCAGATTCAAACCCCTTGATTAAGTAAACTTACATAAACTTTGCTCATAAAAGGATGCTGTCATTGTTCCTTTTATTGAAATGCATTAACATAATTTATACAAGTTAACTTAATGAAGGGTTTTTATGAACAACATTTATCTAAATTAACTCAATCAAGGGTTTCAGATTAATAGAAATGGAATATGTTGAAATCATTTGTTTTCAGCAGTAATATGCATATTTGCTAAACATTGCCAGACTGAGAACTGTCTGTTACCATAGTGTTGGATGCGGTGATGACTGGTTCCCATAGTAAGAGAGAATCCTGAGCTCCCTATGGACTGATGTTGACAATGACGAAGACTCCTGAGTGCCTATTGATACTTCTCATAGTCTAAATCAGTCTTCTGGCATAGAGGAATTCATTATATAACAACAAATTCTGCTCCATAAAGCCCTGGACAGTGAGGGTTTGTGTTTCACAGACTGAACACTGGTACATGTATGATGTAGAGATAACAGCTACCAAACCCCCTTAGTATACATTGTAGCTTTACATGATGAGTGATTCAACAGACAAAAGAGTTTAAAGAAATCCTAATTTCCTACATTCCTTGACAAAGACTGGAGTTGTGCAGTCAAAATTTTGGGCAAGTCCAAATTTCTTGTGTTGGAAATTACAGTTCAAACTTGCTTCATAATGACTTCTACCAACACAGATGAACTTTCAAGATACAATGTACATGTAAGTCCTACTCAGTGAAATATCAAACTCTCTTATATGTCTTCTTTAATTGTATTTTGCAAGTAATGTTCTAACTAACATTACACATGTCCATTGATCAATCCTGACACTATACAGTGAATGTGACTAGCATATAGAAAATGTATAACTGCGGAAACAGACAACCCCAAAACAATACATGTACCTCCCCGTGAATTAGTAGCCACTTCCTTGACCCCATGACCTGGAATGTCTGTCAGCAGCCAAAGTTGATAAATTGACTAATTCTACCACCTCTGAACTCTACTTCCTGTCACTTCCATCTGCAGTTAAAAGTCTACCACCTTTGAACTCTGTTTCCTGTCACTCCCCTCTGTGGTTACAATTCTACCACCCCTGACACTATTTCCCTTCAGTGCCGTCTGAAGTTACACCATTCTCCCCTAACTAACTGTGGGCACACACCAGAAGTAAAAAGCCATTTCATAGTACAATTGACATAAGGCAATAATGCACTTAAAAATAAATTGAAGGGTTCAAGGTCCCAGAAATCACACCTTGCACAAGTTGTGCTTTTTTGAGTAGTACGACATATATTTATACTGTTGGGATGTGGCATTTTCTACACTAGTATAACATCTGCTGTATTTCTCAAGTCAATCTGGAATGGGGTCATTAGTCCTCCTCTTCATCATCAGTCTCATAGTCTGATATGTCCTCCTCTTCATCATTATTCTCATCCTCATCCTCCGACAGGTTCCACGCAGCTTCAGCATCCACCGCCTCCTTTGCTTCTTTAACGTCCAACTAGAAAAATATGGCAAGGTGAGGGTGAGATGCTAATTATGCTAATCTCCTAGCAGAGGTTAGGCCTGTTTTGGACGCTTTGGGGTTTTTATCAGGCTTTCTATTTTGTTGGCTTTTCTTTGCTTAGCCAGGATACTCAAACAAAGAAGGTTGACAAAGTAAAAAAGCCTGATAAAAGCCTAAAAACATCCAAAACAGGCCTAACGGCTGCTTGGAGAATAAATTATCCAAATTCAGACTCATATTTTGACTTTCATCAAACATACATGTAGTAATATTATTATCAAATGAATCAATATCTATTTTCTTTCTGGAAGTGTATGCACATGCTGAACTTTGTTATCACCTTCAAATTTTATGCAGTACAATATGATGCTGTGAACATGATATACAGACAAATGTGTTTTTATTAATTACTAGCCGAAATTTGTCATGTTTTGCCCTGCAATTTGACCCATAAAATAGATGACCCTGCTTTCTCATTGGCTGGACTGACGACACATTGGGACAGGGGGTGAAATACTGGTGTCATTTCAATTTTTTTGAATGTAGCTCTTTAAAATGGCTTCCTACGTTTTGCATCCAAATATACCAGATACATGTACCTGACAAATCCAGCTTTGCAGTGGGGTTAAAGACTTGTTTCAAATACATGTATAGGTACATTTTGTACATGTACATGAATTTGGAAGTGATTGTTTTTCATGGCTGTACTATATGTTCCAATGGAAAGGTCATTTACACTCGTCTCCCTCCTCTATAATACATGTACTTGCATGCCATTTATTTGCTCATACCTTTATGCTCTTCATGACATCAAAGTCCAGGTAGGAGTCAGATCTGATGCAGACTGTGTACTGGTAGGTACCTGGCTTGTCTGGGGCGGCAAACTTCAACTCAACCTGACAGAGGAAAAACAATTATTGAAATGGTACTTTGTATGGCAATGAAAGTATGTAATTAATATTCAGTACCCCTGCAGAAGAACATTGCTAGAAGGTTGTTTAATTTTTTCTATGTTTGCATGTATTGATTCTGAATCTATGTACAGTCATACATCAATCATGTCATGTCATAAGTACAGCTTGATCTGCAGGATGATGGTTTCACAGTAAACTAAACTAAAATGAACTGATCTGCAGCTAATTGTATATTTATTGGTAACTAATCTCCAAGCAGATGCAAAGGTAGAAAATTGTAATGGCTTTTCCTCAGAAAACCTGGCCTGCCAGGAAATATAACAATTTTCTACCTCAGCTACAGCTTGCAGATTAGTTACTTTGCACTCAACTGCCTGAAGTCAACTTTTAGTGCCGTGGAAAAAACTGTAGGTAATGAAATTTCAATGTAGAATGTACCATCAACGTATTACACATCATACATTTGTACATGTATATTCACTACAATACACACCAACTTAAGGATGACTCTTTTCCCATTACTATGTATTTGATTCTACAAATTTCTAAATGTACAATGTACATCTAACACAGTTCCACTGAGATAGCAACCATTGAGGGACCATAGAGTGGTCAAAAATCTTCTTAGTACAAAATGTAGTTTAAACCAATTTCGTTGATAAAGAAGACGTATTTTGTAAGTTTTATGTTTCTTGTTGTCTTTCAAATCATCCTTTGAATGGATCATGTTCAATTTATTCAAGTCGTAGGTCATACAAATCCAAGGGCCTTAGCTCATTCAACTGCCCAGTGAAAAGTGGGCCTTAGAAGCAGTGGGTGATCGTACCTCCTCCTCCTCCTGCAGGCTGGTCACCATACAGGGTGCTGTAATGAGGGAGTGCTTTTTCCTGTCTGCCACATACAGCCACCACCACTCCTGCTTCTCCTGAACCAAAGTCACAGGCAGATATTAGTTTTATTTATTTATTTATTTACTGATCTTGAAGACACATGGGTCGTCTCTTCAGCCCCGAAGAGCTGATTTCCAAGAGAGCCCATATAACTTATAAGTACAAACTAATAAATACAAAAGGTAAATATAACATAATAAGACAGTGATTAACATACAATGTAAATTGAATACAAAGTAAAAGTCTGTCGGTGAGGGTCAGAGGTCAAATCCAAGAATTAGATAAATATAAAACATATAGTTACATAATAATTGGACATAAAGTGATAAATCAAATAACCAAGTAAATCAAATTAACAAAAGTAATACATGTAGTTTATTTTATATGCAAATTCATTACTGCAACAATGAATAGAAAGAGTATACAGACAATGCAAGTTAACAATGGCAACAAGTGGAACAAGTGACTATTCTAATCTTAGAACTGCTGCAGAATACAATCTAAGCTTTTTGAGTTTGGCTTCTATTTTGGAAGCAGTGGATGATGAAGTGTTTTTTTCTGCTATGAGAGGGTTTTTGGAGGTTAACAGGGTTGTAGTTTTCTTTTCGTCAGTAAATGTTTGGAAAATGTGGTGAGTTTTGGTGGCTTCTTTAAATAGCTCTACAAGTCAATCCAGATCCAGCAAGTTTGGAAAAATGGTGGAATTTCGAGTAAACTATGCAGGCTTTCATTATTGTTCAAGTATAAGCATCCGATCTAGACACCTGAATTGTAAACCTGGTTACATTGTACTTGACATCCACCACTCACACAACTCCTACATGTGTATACATATTTTCTAAACTTTATCTGTTCCTTGTAGCCAATGTGGTAAACATGAATGCAATAAGTAAAAGACCAGATAAGGATTGCACTGCAGGGAGAATGTTGACAAATTGAATGTATAAGCCACCTAACAGTTTGAATGTCCAGTGTGCATGTCCAGTCCTGATGCATGGTGGTCTAAAGTCAAAGTGTTCACTGTTCAGATTCCCATTCTTCCATTGACCATTTCCCATGTGCACCCTTTCTATCTACACTACAGTTTCCCCAAAGGCTAACCTTTGAGCCTGTTTCACAGTCTGAAAAGTCCATGATGACACCAAATTTGAACATGACAGAAAGCAGCAAAACAGCGAAATGTTGCCAAGTGGATCTTAGTTTGTTCTTAAGGGGCCTTAAAGGGGCATTATGTGATGTTTTTGCACCAAAAATTGATATATTTTAATTGGAAAAAATATTCATGTGATTGTCATTTACCTCCACTTTTCAACATATTTGTGCCATTATCTCACATTTCTAACCTTTATGGTTGGTGCTAAAGCAGCCCACATGAGGCACAGTCAGTTTGTGGTGCCACCACAAACTACCAGAATGTAAACAAACATGGCTGACAGCTGTGTTTCCAGCTTTTAAACATATTCATATAGTGTACAGTAATATTTTGGCACCTCCACTTCCTGAATGGCACTTATTTGCAATGGAGTAGGGTTGATTTAACTTACTTTGTAAAGAAATCACCAGAAAATTGACTTTTTGTATCTGCAACTTTAACCTCTGACCTTACCCACAAGGCCATGGCACTGTCACTGTGAGATGGCCTGCTGAGTTCTATTTACCTCAGGAAAGTAGGGAGCATGGACAGTGTGGCTGATCTTGGACTTGGTCTCCAGCACCTTCTCTTTCCTGTTAATCCTGGCCTGCAGAGCATCCCAGTTCTCAAGACAAACAAAAATGATTATACTATCATGAAAGTTCATCTGTGTTGGTAGTTACATGTTTAAAGTTAAGACTTTTGATCCAACACAAAAAATTCTCTCACCTAGAGCTTTCGACCAGTCACTCTGGCCTTCCTCAGTAGACTGACCCAGTGAAGCTTGTCACGTGGCTTCTTTGAAGTGTGACGTCAACACTGAGGAAGGCCAGAGTGACTGGTCGAAAGCTCTAGGTGAGAGAATTTTTTGTGTTGGATCAAAAGTCTTAACTTTAAACAAAAATGATTATAAATTATGATATAACAGTCAAAGTTACAGCTGAACAATACCTTCTCAACATAACAGTCTACTGGAGGGCTGGACAGAAGCTACAGATTTACATGTGGTTTCAAAAGGTGGTGATGAGGTGTCTTTATTGAAATAATGGCTTACAGGCATCCACTGCAATTTCAGGGCAGCAAAACAAAAAAATATTCTGGATGAGGAAATCTGGCTGATATTGTCATTTACTGCCTTTTCTTAGCACATTTTCGTTTCATACTTGAAGCATTTGAAATAACCCCAAAACAAGCTACATGAGGGGTATCTTTATTTTTTGGGTACCACCAATAAATAGCTAAAACCAGTCTATGATAAAACAAGAAACTGTTTTCTGTCAGCAATATCACATTTTTGCCTCACAGATATCAGTATGTTATGGAGTAGGAATGATTCAACTTACTACACTAAAAGAATGACCAGAAAATTGACTTTGAAAATCCAGTATTACTGCCCTGAAATTGCATTGGATACCTTTAAGGAATAATCTGTCATGCATAAGATGGAGTATGTTGTTTCATGCAGATACTGTCGCTGAGCTATGTGATTAAAATTAGAAAGTTTTCTTGAAAAGTCAAAGAAACTTAAGGGTTGTCTTACATCATCATCATCTTCTGATTGTCTCTGGCCCTCGTTGTCACTGCCACTCCCGTCATCGTCGTCACGATCAGGCTCCTCCTCAGACTCCGAGTTAGAGGAGTCATCTTCCTTCACAGCCTTCACTTCCTGTATCCTCTGTCCATTGGACGGGACGGTGACATGTTAGCCTCTGGTTACATCTCTCAGCTTAGTTTGCATGAAGCAGTGCAGTTTCACAAGGAAAGTGAGTTGCTGTTATTTCATTAGATTTTGATATACAGACACTAACTTATGGCATAAGCATTGAAAATCCCAGCCTGGGACCCAGGTTGGGCAGACAAGCCCTGCACACATCCCAGCCTGGGACCCAGGTCAGGCAGACAAGCCCTGCACACATCCCAGCCTGGGACCCAGGTTAGGCAGACAAGCCCTGCACACATCCCAGCCTGGGACCCAGGTTAAACAGACCCAGGTTAGGCAGACAAGCCCTGCACACATCCCAGCCTGGGACCCAGGTTAGGCAGACAAGCCCTGCACACATCCCAGCCTGGGACCCAGGTTAAACAGACCCAGGTTAGGCAGACAAGCCCTGCACACATCCCAGTCTGGGACCCAGGTTAGGCAGACAAGCCCTGCACACATCCCAGCCTGGGACCCAGGTTAGGCAGACAAGTCCTGCACACATCCCAGCCTGGGACCCAGGTTTAACAGACCCAGGTTAGGCAGACAAGCCCTGCACACATCCCAGCCTGGGACCCAGGTTAGGCAGACAAGCCCTGCACACATCCCAGCCTGGGACCCAGGTTTAACAGACCCAGGTTAGGCAGACAAGCCCTGCACACATCCAAGCCTGGGACCCAGGTTAGGCAGACAAGCCCTGCACACATCCCAGCCTGGGCCCCAGGCCCTTGATACTAAGGTCACACCAATTTAATTTGTTGGTTCTTGGATTTGCCTCTTCATTTTTTTCTGCTTTGCAAGAAAAAAAAAGATTCTGGTTCTGAATCAACTCAAAAATGCTCATATTTTGACCCCAACAGTTGAAGAAAGTCCTTTTCTTCCTAGTTGTTACAGTTTTTCCATCTATCAATGGTTTGATTAAAAGTTCAAAATTCATTGTTTAAACTTTAACCCAGCCTTTTGTGTTGACTTCATGGCTCCTATTGTAGCATTTGTGGCTGTAATAGGATGCCCAGGCCTGTTTTTATTTTATTTTTTTTCGCCCTGTCGCTTCATATTTTTCCTGAAAAAATCCGAGAACCAACAAATTGAATTGTGTGGCCTAAGTCTAACATTCTGCAGAACTGACATTGTTTTCCCCTTCCTTCAGCTTGTCCAGTGGAAGTGCTCCATTTTGCTGCTGCTTCTTGTTCTGCTGGTGTTGGGCCTTGTTTGGCTTCTTCTTGGACTTTGCTGCCTTCTGTTTCCCCTTCCGGTTCTTCTGCCAGGGTTTGGGTTTGTTCACCTAGAGATTTTAAGAAAAATTAAAATAAATGCATTACACCTTTATGCTGACAGATTCACACAACCTGACCAAAAAAAAATTGGAGCTGGGACACAGATACTCCAGAACACACAAAGGCTCATACAATAGTGCTGTTTTGTACTTGGGTGTACTATCAGTTTATCATGATGTAACACAAGTAACATGAACTGTACCACTTTCTCAGGTTGTTCCTCCTCCTCCGGTTCTTCATCAACTTCAGCAGCTGGTGGTTCCTCCACACCCTGGCTAACTACAGACTGTAGAACACAACATACACACATTCTGTCAACCAGGTTTTATAGAGCTTTGGGATGTGTCAGTTTGTGTTACACAATCTCTCCCTTACTGGGCTGATTGGGCCCCTGCCCTGAGACCTTGTGGCCGTTCACCTCCAAGCCAAGAGACTGACATAAAAATGACAAGTACCAACACGATAGGAGCTTAATTCAGCCTTCTTTCCAAGTGGTTCAGAAATAACAGGACAGCTCAGTCTCCTGCTAGCAAGTTTGCAGCCAAAATTTACATGACATTGTATCTTCTGTCAAATTTCAGGAAAAAACAGTTAGTAGTATTATTGAGTATGTATTATACTCTGTAGTGGTAACTTTGTCTGAAAAACTACAAAGTTCACATCGAAATGTATATTTCATCATCATCATCATTGATGTATGTTAATGTAGAACTTCAAGGCGGGCTGTCATTGTCCTCCATACTGTCTTGTTTATGTACATTAATTTTCATCAGTCGTAGATGTTCCTCTTTTGTTTCAGAGCTTATACAACATGTCTTAAATAATATGAATATTTTATACACAAATTCCGTACACAAAGTAAAGCACTCAGCAACAGCACGTCGGCAGAACGTACTGCGCCTGCGCAAAACCTGGATTTTCGTGGATTTTTGGTCAACGTTGCATCAGAATTTTGCCTGTTGCAGGCCATATCTTTTTCTACACAACATTTGAAAACTACAGACGCGATGTCACCCTTATATACGCGAATTCGACCTTATATGAGACGTTCTGCCGAAGTGCTATTCACAATACATTACGGGTTTCGCGCAGGCGCAGTACGTTCTGCCGACGTGCTCTCAGCAACAAACTTCAAATCAGTCCTCTGGTCCTTCCCACCTTGACTGATCAAAAGCTTGTTGGTAAATTATAGCATTAAACTTTGTGTATGGAATATTAAGCTATAAAATTTTCATTATGTCAAGTATCTTCACAGATTTCATTCAAACAACATATCTCATTGGGCTAATTTTGATGTAAAAGTATGATCTTTTCCTCTTGACACTCTGATAATGCATCTTGTTATTATATACTTACTTCCATACTCTGACGTTTGAGTTTACAGTTAACAGTGACTATGGCTCCAGCAGTTATGGTGTAGGTATCTTCATCATCCAGAACTGAGAAAAAACAAGAGACAGTATACATACATGTAAAAATGTTCTAACACTGTTTCTATTCATAAACTCTATGTTTTAAGTGTATGTCTAAGGTCTATGTTACAAGTATGTGCTTTACAATACAGTTATACAATACAGCTTTACAATACAGGTCAATTGAAAGATTGTATGCCATTAATATTATATTGGTCAAATTTTAAAACTTAAAAATATAGTTAAATTCTAAAACTCTGCTATGATTTTCATTTCTGCTAATGACGAAAGGGTCAACTGTGTTTCAAATGCACAATGTTCCCCTCCATGAATGATGTTACAGATGTTTACTATGGTTGACCACTGTCAAATAAAACATTTAAATGTACATTTACATGAACAGCTAACCTTCTAAAAAAGCTAATTGCTCAGAACAGAGAATACGTGTGTAGAAGATGGCAAAACTTTCTCGGCAAATAGTCGCCCATCTGGGAAACAACTGTTTGATAGAAATACAATCATGTACATATAAGCTGGTGTGTTACGCCGAAGGGCGGTTATACCGGCTATACAGATACAGATACAGATAAGACTAACCTAGAGACTGCACATCCATTTCCACAATGGGGAAATTCTTAATGACCTCCATAACATCCTCGTACTCTTCATCTGTCATGTTCCTCAGTAATGCCCTTAAGACACAAAGGACAAACCAGCAGCATCAAACACATGCATTCTATGTACATGTACGTCCATCATTATTATTTTGGGTGGCTCGCAAGTCCAAACAAGGCAAATACATTTTGTTGATCTATTTATTACAATTTTCCACATACATGGAAGGCATGGTGGAACAGGTGGACATTAGGACACCTTTTCAAAGCCACCATGCCAACAAGATCATACTAGTACTTAAAATCATAATGTCATTTCTGAGATTTCATGTTTAAGACATACAATGGATGAACTCAAACATGCAGGCAAGGTTACTCTATCATACTCAACAATCTGTATGACAATGAAGTTAAGTCCATGCACTGATCCACATACAGCCCAGCATGGTGACCACATTTGGAATCCTCCTGAAGTTGTTCAGTACAATGTATAATTCTCACCTCCTGTCCTTCTCATCCATGGTAGCGAGCTGCCGAAGGCTGCGGATATTTCTCTAAAGATAAAAAACATGCGGCTGTAGTGAGACACAGATATATGTAGTCTATTAGAACAGTGTATTCTACATCACCCGAGGCTCCAGCCCAACCCACAGGAGGACTGGGACCCACCAGAGAAAACACACATTTCAATGCAAAATGTGCCAAAATTTGGTGTCCCTAGACAAAAAATTGTAAGATCAATTCCAACGTCTACATCCGGTATTTGAATGTCGAAAGCGGCACATGCGGTACACGTTGATTTTTGTCCATCAAAGATGATGGTTTGGGGAAAATTTTTGTCCATCATGAGCAACAAAATTCCATCAAATGACGGAAAGACGGCATTGGCTAGAACACAGGTTTGGCCCTTCAGAGAAATATGTACACATCTCTGTCCTGCTGGAAAAGTACTAGACCTACTCTCTTGGACACAAAGTGGCGCAGGTTGTCCTCCCTGATGTGAGGCAGCTGCAGCAGGGGGGACTTGTTGTCCCACAGACCCTGTACTGTCATCTGGGACAGCTTCATGCAGTTCTCAATCGTCTCCAGACGGGGAAGGTTGGACACTGCAACAGGAAAGAGCTTTATTGTTGTAGAGTTTAAGTTTTGTTCCAACACAAGAAAGCAACTCACCATGAATTTTCAGTCGATCTCATCAAGATGAACACTTCAGACAATCTACACCATAATATATAAGGTGTGCAAAAGATTTTCAGTTTTAGTAACTGACCAGAGATTTGTACAAGTGCATATCCAGACATGAGACAGATGACCGACCATACCTCTGCCAGCATGAGCTAGTGCAACCAGCTGGGCCACCACCTGAACCATCTCCTGAACAAGGGTGGGACACTTCCGCAGGATCAGCTGACGGTCTGAAACAGACAGGTCTTCAGTTACACTGAAGTTGTGGGGAAGGTGTACCCACTAGTCACATGTGAAGAAAAAAGCAGTACTACAGACAACTCTCCAAATCCCCTCTAGACAATGAATACAATGTGTCTGACAATGCCTGGCAAACGTTCGGTTACAAAAATAGTTTCTCTGGGAATAAGAAAATCCATAAGTTATGTGTTCTTTGATATCTTTTCAACAACTGGTTGCCTTGGCATGTTTATCACCCGGCATCTGTGCCAAAAATATTCATGCTGAAGCAAAGTGAAATACATATAGGGGATGCATGGGTAGGGTCTGCATGGGGGTAGTGACACTGATATGGTTTTCCAAAACACATGTCGCACAAGTGGAATTCTGCAAAAAGTCAGTTGGTTTTGTATTCACTGATAAATAATCTATTGGAAACTAACACCCTCCTCTCCACTTAAGTGCCCCTTTAATACAATACAGTCAGGTCATGAGTTAAGACAGGTAACTAGGCTGTTAGGTCACATTGCTTCTGTCCTGCCACCAGCAAAGTAATGTTCGATACGAGGATCTACCTTCATAGTTGTGCACCTAGATTTTTGTTGGTGCGCCCAAATTTATTGGGTTGGAAGCACCGGTGCTCTTAAATGAAAAAGTCTGGAGTCCTGAGTCTTGTCAACCCTTTGACCTTACCGAGCTCCAGAGTCTTGGGAGGCAGCTCAATCCTGCTGAAGTGAGCATGTACCAGGCAGCGTGCCTTTATGCTGTAGGGATAGCACAGGGGGCGCTCTTTACTCTTCTCATTCAGCTGACTCAATTCTCGCATCAGCTGGATCAGATGACAAAAACATTAGGTCATAACAGTTAGACTGCATCTCAATAAAGCTCCTGTCACACATAGCCAAATATGGCCTCCCGAACATTGCCAAACTCCCCCCAACCATGGTAGGTCAGGAGCAAGGTCGGCTGTGGTTGGCTGGTGTTCGGGAGTAGGTCAGCAGTGGTTGGGGTGTGGTTGGCAGTCAAATTTGATTTGATTTGTATGGAAAGGTAGGCGTGGCCTAAATCTAGTCAGAATGCTCCCAAACTTGGGGAAGGCTCGTAATGTGCACGTGTCACGGGCTTAACAGAATGTTTCACCCATCACTTCAAAAATGTACCTTTATGCAAAAAACGGTTCTGGAAACACACTATATCCCATTGACCAACATGTAAACCTTAGTCTGCATAACACAAACTCTCACAGTCCAGCCCCTCCTCTTAAAGTTTGTGTTCAGTCAAATCTAGCCAGGAGACTGATTTTAAAAAAAAGGGGGGGAATTTTCATTATAAACATCTGTCCAATAGGAGCTCAGGAATGTCTGTCACCATGGAAACCAGTCATCACAGTCTCTAACACCATGGTAACAGGCAGTTCTCAGTCTGACAATAACTGGTCATGTTAGCACATATGCATAAGTGGACAGAGGATTAGGAAGTTCCCAATTCTCCTGACTTAGAGGTGTTAGCTATCAAGTTTTTAGAGGCCTGACCAGTGCCAGTGGAAGACTGCCTTGTGTGATACTCCCCTCGATAGACTTGAACGACATTGAACAATACAGGCACTCGACAGGTGTAATTTTACCTGGGGAAGTTCAATGTTGTCACTGGGTCTCTCCATAACCTCGTGGTTATGACCTTTTTCAAATTCAAATGATGCTGCCAGGATCATCACAGCTCCTATAAAGGGAAAACATACAGAATGCCCATTTCTGCTTGAACTTTATCTGGCATGAATTCAGCTGAAAAAGTTTATTTCTATCACTAAAAAAATCTTAATTCTGGAGTACACTTGTTTGTCAAAGCAACAAATGATGTTGCATCTTTGGAGCATATTTTAGTTCATTATACTGTTCTGAATCACTACATTCACGAATTTCTTGGATCATCATCATCCTTGCTGCATATCATACAGTGTACAGGCAAAAGTTTGTAATCAAAACCTTAAGATGTGTAGAAACCCAAGGCCCCACTGTAAAGCAGTGTTAATCACTGAGCGGGCCACCCTGGCTAAAGAAAACAAAATAAAAATTTAAAAAAAAAAGGCAGAAAAAAGAACTTACTTTTTACGTTCATATTGGGAGTTTTGTTGAAGAAGTAATAGTAGAGTTGAGTGGTGTCCAGTAACACTTGGTCAGCACTGTATTTGATGGAGCGGTACCACCAGGTGCCCTACAGGAGACAAAGCAGACATATACAGAATTATGTCATAGCTGAGCCGCAATAACATTGCACACAGGTGTGCCGGCCCGTGTGATAAATACATGTACCCGTATCACATGGGATTCTAACGGTTATCACACGGGCTTCCAAAAGTTCCAATTTTGGCACATTTCACATGACATGTTTTCTTGGGTGGGTATGACATAAATAGAATACTCCATGTACATGGTGTATTCCGCATCACCCTTAGTCCCAGCCCTTCTGTGGGTTGGGCTGGTACCTCGGGTGATACGGAATACACCATGTAGTATTCTTTATGTCCTACATGCAGGAGCTGCTGACCATATACATGTATAATGGTGGGCAGATTCTCATTGGCATTCCACTGATATGTGAGCTGGTTAACAACAGCTATGGTTCTGAATACTTTTTGTAAACATTTAGAAATTAAAAACCTAAAGCTGTCCACTATTGATGAAAATGTAAAGGAGAGCTAGCTATGTTTCAGGTTCCTCATTCATTACAAAGAGGAAAAAGTTACGATGCAGATGTGATTATATGCCATGGGCTTGTGAATCAATGAACAGCTTTCCAGATGTTCTTTTGCTGTTAGGACGTTTTGCAGTCAACAGGACGCATATTCCCAACCCTTAACCCTAACCATAACCTCAGTACTAACCCTAATGCTAACAATAACACTAAGAACAGAAATTTAGCTACAAACTTGTGATGGTGACATGTCTTGGCAGCAAAATGTCCTTATACCGATGAATGAATGACAGTAGCATTTAAAGTGGCCCATACTATTGCAGTCATTAAGGTTGAACTGGCAGAACGGTATACATTCATTACGACAGACAATTAACACTACACAGGGGTATTCTTGTCTGAAGTTACCAAGAATTTCAGCATACCGGTATTAACAACATAAACTAGCTACATGTGGCGGGCTTCCAAGAAAAGGCGTCCATACATCCTAGTGGAGATGCCCTGCAGGATTCTTGACCAGTAATAAATAGAATAGATACATACATGTATTATATATAGAGTGCATTGCAGTACACACACTGTCCCATTGGGGAGTTTTGAAGTCTGTCCAACTTACCACAGCGACAGGCATGATAACCATGAAGGCAACTCCATACGCTGCCAGAACCCACATGGAGTTCTTACTGTCCACAATCCAGGATGGTAGAGCTATGCCAAATGTTGTCGCTACAAAAGAAAAAGAAGAAACATTAGAATTCAACTTGCCATCCTGTTATTCATACAACAGTACTGTACTTGATTTTTTCATGGATCAAAAAAGTTACAATGCTCTCTTAGATACATTTATCTGACTTATACTATTATAGATTTTTTTTTCATATTTCAGTAGTTGATGTGTGAAAAGAATCATACAATCATACAATGTTGAACTCCACATTAAGATGTCAGGGTAGAGAATCCCAATCATGAGAGTCTTTGTCAACAGAGACTCAGATCAGGATGCTGTTAATGTGTAAGGGTGGTTTCCCATTTACAAATCTTAAATTTCAAATCAATCCATTGATCTAAAGTGACATGAAGCAAAGTTTAAAAGTTCTGTCTTTTAAGCGAATACCTTTCAGCGTTCAGGGCAGAGATCCCAGTTGGGATTTCTGTTGACAGAGATTCCGATCATGATCTCTGCCAGTAGAACCACAGATTCTACCAGATCAGAGTCTCTACACTGACATGTATGTAACAAACTTTACCTTGTGGTCCATCTGGGTTCCCATATTCTTCCCAGTTCTTCCTTGTTTCTTCATCAGTTAAACTAGGTTGAAGAAGATATCAGGTTGAGTGTAACAGTTAACCCACAGTCTAATCAACCAAAGATTTAAAGCGCTTATTTAAACCAACTAATTTACCATTCAATTTTGCTAAAACCTTATTACTGTTTTTGGCAATATGTGATTCTTATTATAATATTAACAAGCCTGAATATTTTCAGCCTGATTTTTTCTGGAATTCTTCTCCAAAGTGTAGGGGTAGTTTCAGTCCTGAGAGGCTGCATACTATATGTGCACAGAGTAGCTGGAAATAACAAGAAGACCACAGCTCATACTTACGCCTGATATGCCTTAGCAATCTTTCGGAAGGTGTCTTCATCCCCGCCTTTATCAGGATGGTGTTTCAGACTGAGCAGGCGATATTGACGACGGACATCAGCTTGACTTGCTCCCTAAAAATCACAAGTTAGGACTCATTCATTTAGTAGCTCACTACACAAATATCTGCCTTTATTGTGAAAAAAGTATTACGAAAGGAAAAAAGCAGGTTCTTTTAAGAAGAAAGGCAAGTATCAGGAAGAAATCGAAGATTTCAGACTTCTGGAAAGTATGCAATCTTCTGGCTTCCAATTGTAACTTTCCCCTGCTGGCTCCCAGCCAGATTCTTACACCTTTGACCTCCTCGTATTCTTCACCCACCCACTTGCTGTCAACCTACTCTGGACAGACAGACAGACAGACAGAACCAGGAACTCAGCCACCCAAAACAATACCTCCTTACTCAGAAGTAAATATTGGCATTTATTGTGTGTATACCAAAAACAATGGTATGAATCTTATCAATTCACCAGGGTTCTAGCCAGCCTGAATTTTGTCTGAAGGCGTGAGCGCGGCAATCCTAGATGGGTCTGGGGACATGCTCCTGTGGGAAAATTTTGAAATTTTGCCCTCCTGAAATGCTATTTCCTGCATTTTGAGGGGAAAATTTTGCTAATAGACTAAGCTTAGTTTAATGACATATCTTTCCATCTCTTTACACGCCAATTTTTGTCCGTCAAAGATGACAGATTGGCAAAACTTTTGTCCATCATGAGTGGAAAAATCTTGTCAAATAACAGAAAGATGTATGCTGGCTAGAACACTGCAATTCACTCAAACAATTCATTGGCAACTTGTGGAGCCAATACTATTAGTTAATGAACTACAGGGTACATGTACATAATATACAATATAACTATTCAAACTGTTTAGATTATATGAATCAAAAGCCTTACTCTATCTATTTGAAGGATCTCATAAGGGTCATATTCCACATGGTCACGCTCCACCTGCGAGGACTTGTACGCCAGGATGAGGAAGATGAGCCATCCTATTGTCAATATGACTTTCCTGTCAGAAAATATCATATACAGTATGTTAGAGAATAAATATCAACATGATGCTTCACAATTCTATGTGCTATTTTCTGGTAACATCATGATAATACATTGTATATCGCACCCAAACATGCCAACACTTCTCTTACATATAAATACATAACATGAACACTTCTTTCTTACACATTCACAACATAAATATAACATGAACACTTCTGTCTCACACATTCACAACATACATGTACATAACATGAACACTTCTGACATTCTGTCTCACACATCTCAACATACATGAACACTTCTGTCTCACACATTCACAACATACATGACATGAACACTTTTGTCCCACACATTCACAATGGACATAGCATGAACAGTTCTGTCTTACATATTCATAACATAACATGATACATAACATAAACAGTTCTGTTTCACAAATTCACAACATACATAAGTTACATAACATAACATGAACACTTACTTCTGTTTCACACATTCACAACATACATAACATGAACACTTCTGTTTCACACATTCACAACATACATAACATGAACACTTCTGTTTCACACATTCACAACATACATAACATGAACAGTTCTGTCTCACACATTCACAACATACATAACATGAATACTTCCGTTTCACACATTCACAACATACATAACATGAACAGTTCTGTCTCACACATTCACAACATACATAACATGAATACTTCCGTTTCACACATTCACAACATACATAACATGAACACTTCCGTTTCACACATTCACAACATACATAACATGAACACTTCTGTTTAACACATTCACAACATACATAACATGAACAGTTCTGTCTCACACATTCACAACATACATAACATGAACAGTTCTGTCTCACACATTCACAACATACATAACATGAACAGTTCTGTCTCACACATTCACAACATACATAACATGAACACTTCCGTTTCACACATTCACAACATACATAACATGAACACTTCTGTTTCACACATTCACAACATAGTAAGACAACACTTCTCTGACATAACTCAATATACATCAGATGTCAATCAATGTCAGATTTGAAACCAGTGTCATACTTAGCAGTTGACTTGGCCTTGGACCGTGTCTTGTTCAGTTTGAGTTGGTACCACAAGCTGTGGCTGTGGACCTTTTCCAGCTTCTGTAGACGTTTTTCTTCTGTAAGAAACAAAAAGGTACACTCACTCATTCACTATCCGGTAATGAAATGGATAAATTGTGGTAACAATGTGAGTAAATTGCATGAATATAGTTACTGTTTGTTATGTTGCCATCTAGAACGAAGATGTAAAGAATGGATGATGATGTACATGTACTGGTACATTTTGAACAACTCTAGTATTTACATGAAATGTAGATGTAACTATATTTAATCAACCCATTAGCATTACCTAACAATGTTCAAGGTTAGGAGGGAACATTTCTCCATATTATAATTTATAAACATGTTTAAAAACTATAATCTTCAAAGCCAACACTTAGACCTGATTTCCACAAAGACATTTTAACAGTTGTGAAGCCGCGGTCACATGTCAACTTTCTCTTGCATGTAAAACGACCTAAGGTGTCCAGGGTTCTCACCAGAATTTTTCCACAGTGTAGGGGTCAGGTACACAAGGACAACTTTCTGCAGCGCAAGCCGCACTCATAGAAACACAATTCAAACATCTCATACCTCCGGGAAATATTTAGTTTCTAGTATTCGTAGTCTCGTTTAACGAAAGTTTGTGCAGGAGGCTACAATTTCTTGCAGCTTTATTAATTTGAAGGGAACAATAACCTCAGTTTGCTGATGTTGATATGAGTGTTTCCAAGAAGATCTTTATAACATGTGCAATTTACCTAGCTAGCCTGGGGTGTGTCTTACTAAGACTGGGTGTGTTGCTAACAGTGCACACACCAATTCTTCCGCGACAGGGGTCCGTGGTAGTGCGTGGTAAAAAAGGGTTTCCAGGGTTCAGGTTTAAGTTCACATTTTTGTTGTGTAGCTAGAGGGATATAATTCATTCCCATACATACATGTAGCCGTGGCGACTCAAGTAGCCGTTTTTATGAATTTGTATGTAGCCAGTATATAATACAAATTCGTAAAAGCGGCTACCTGAGTCGCCACGGCTATCCCATACACACTTGTTTTTGCTTCAGAATTATTTCCTGAAAGAGACAGTCGCTAGTCTTGATGGTGTGCAGAATCGAATTGAGACCCAAAATAAACTGGGGTGTGCCCCCTAATCACACAACCCACCCTAGCTCGGGGACCAGTGTATGTACATGTTATTATCTCCATGAAAAATGGAGATATTGTTTTGGGTCTGTCTGTCTGTCTGTCTGTCTGTCTGTGTTTCTGCATATTTGTGGTCAACATACGTAACTTATGAAGGCATTTATAGATTGTGATGATATTTGGTATGTTGGTAGGTCATAGAAAGACAAAGGTCAAGGTCAAATATGAAGCAGCTGAACTTCCAGTTTTTGTATCTTTTGTCCTGGACATGCTATGGTCTTGATTTCTTAGTGACAGATAGCTTGTCCTGTCAGGAATAAGTGGCGTGGGTTTGGTCCCCCTAGCAGCTTGTTCTGGAACTGCAGGGGAGTTTCCGGTGAAATCTTTCAAAGTGGATAAATCCAGAAAGGAACAATGTATTTTCATCATTTTTGGTATGTAAGTAGCTTAGACAGAGATGTATATAATGAAATACAAATTATGCAAATGAAGACTTAATTTGCATAATTAAGAAGGAATTCGGTAATTTCAGTGTTTTACATGATAGGACATTCAGATACATGTATATATTCACCTGAATATTCACCTAATAATATGTACATAATGTGTATAACCTATGGCAGGTGGAAAATCAACAGATACCAATTATGCAAATAAAAAAAAGGATCAACTAGAGGTCAACGATCTCATGCCTTCGTCAAAGGATGTTATCGTTATATAACTTAAGAAGGTAGAAGTGATATATTAGTCCCCCTAAATATGGAAGTTGGATCGTGTAAACTACCCCTTCCGATGCAGTCTGCAATCGTGCATTGGGCAAGGGAAAAAACAGCTGTGCACCGCCTGCAGCTACATGGGCTGCTTAATGACTATCCCCTCTGGGACTTTCTCCCTCTGGGACAGCCTGTAGCCCATGTGTCACAATGAAGGTAGAGTATCATGGAAGGTAACTGAATTATAGAATTGCTTCATTTATTATGCAAATTAGATCATAATTTGCATAATTGTCATCTAATTATGTCAAGCCAACCCTCCAGACTAAATTTTTAGCTTAGGCGCGCATGCGCTCCTAGCCTCAAAAAGTTAGGCGTGCAGGCAAATATTTAGGCGCGCAAACGAAAAATCTGGTCGCGCAAAGTACTTTTTAATTTACAAGCCAACGGAATAATGTACCTAAACAGACAATTACTCTCATCTGCCGAATAAACATACCCCCTGGAGAAATCTTCAAAATCTAATAAACATACCCCCTGGAATAAACGTACCCCCTGGAAAATGACCAAGTTGACAACAACGTTCATTTAAAATGCGCATTCTTTCAGGTCATTGAGGTGTATGTCTAGTAGTGTATGTCACTTGCAGTCTAATTCTATATCTGGACCTAAAACCATGTCATACATGTATAAAAAATTGCATGTTCAACTGTTGGCAAACATGTAACATGCAATTTGAAAAATACATGCAAAAATTACTAGTATACAATGAATACTGTATTATTATACTCAGTAGTAAACACATATTATTAAGCTACTAGTATTATACAGTGTATAATTTAAGAAAAAAATCTTTTTCAGCTTTAATAGTACAATTTTTATAGCATCAACAGCAAAGAAGTACTTAATTTCGCCCCAAGAGATAAAATAGCGGCGGAAACGCGGTGCTAGATTTAATTTGTTTCATTTTCGGCTCTCTACCGATGTCTGTAACCCTGCACTAGGCTGCAGTCTCACCAATGTCGCTAGGGGCGTTGCGTATTCCTCGCGTGTTTTTGTGAGATCTAACGTGAGTTCGCGACAATTCAAGATGGCCGCTAATGTTTTCGTCCCGGTCGATCATCACTGCCGCTCGTTTCGGATGAATTTTTGCGTTTATAGGCGCATTAAAGCAACTTGACTACGGATGAAACTTCTCAAGGAACATTTCTCAATGGAAAATGGGTCGTTGTTACCGCAAGCAGACCGGGGCGAGATTTGGCAGCCAATAATTTTGGCGCACAGCGGATTCTCTGCCGGTCGCGCAGTGCGCGACCAGAGTAAAAAGTTTAGTCGCATTTCGTAATTTTTGGTCGCATATGCGACCAAAACGGTCGCAGTCTGGAGGGTTGCAAGCATCACTTAAGCTACCTACACACCAAATATCAGGACGATCCGTCGACCAGTTATTGAGTTATCCTACTTTAAACATTTTCATACAAATGCTCCTGCAGTTCCAAAGCAAGCCGCTAGGGGGCCCAAACTTATGTCACTTCTTTCTGAGCACAAGAGCTATCTACCATCCAAAAATCATGACCCTAGCTTGTCCAGATCACCATATATCAAAACCGGAAGTTCCGCTGCAGTACCATAACGAGCCGCCAGGGGGCCCATATTCCTATCACTTCTAGGTCTCATCAAGACCTACCCACCTACCAAATATGAAAACAATCCATTTAAGCCTTCTCGAGTTATACTATTTACAGACTCACACACACACGCACGCCCATGAAAACATACCCTTCTTGACGAAGGCAAATATATGTAATTTGTGTTGAGGAAACCGTATTTCATGCAGATATGAGGTCTCCGAATTCTTGTTGTAGTGATGGTTTTCGGAAATCAGCAGACCTTGTGCAGCGTGCTTTTTCAAACACCAGATATATTAAATAATGATGAAAAATAGTAAAGTAAGACTATTGGGTATATATTTTTTGCGATAGAAACACTAGGTAAACATGGATTTATGTAAAGAACGCTTCCGGGTATTAACATATTGGCCGAGTTTCTTCTGTCCACGTAACGTCGTTAGACTACATGTATCACCAAGCCGTTTCACAAAACTTCAGGCGGTCATTCAATTCATCGAAAAGACAACAAGAAAGCCACTGTACCTTCTACGTGGCCCTTGGGCCACAAATAATACGTCACAGGCAACAGAAATAGTATCCATACGGACGTAAGAAAATAAAGAAAAGTTCCTCCGCTTTCGTCGTACTCGAACTGAGCACCCGCCATGTTGAATCGTGTTCAAGAAACAAAACGTGATATTCGTCTCGCACGATTCGTAGTGTTTCAGTCCACTATAGTAGAGCGCGACATTCGTCTTGGATGATTCGTAGTTATCGAGTTTGTTATTATCGATCTGAGGCCAGAAGTGGGGCACCAAATATCTATTCTTGGACATATATTAGCATTCAATTTTACATAATCATTTTCTGTTGTACAAAATATGTGAATGTTTGGCTTCAAATTGTAAAGTACAATCATCTTTATTGCACCAACCCCCTGAACAGCGTTGGAACAATCCAGTTCTTCAGACAGCATGGCGTCGCGCGGAAAAAAACGAGCGGACGTCGTGGAGCAAGAAGATGTGCTACAGGCTGTCATCATTGCCGATAGTTTTGATGTCAGATTTGCACCCATCACGAAGGACATACCACGGGTAGGACTGAATTCTTATAAATCTTTATAATCCCTCTGTCCCCTGGACGCATGTCTGTTATGGGGAGGGTCTGGGACTCTGGGTACTCGATCTCCAAGCAGAGGTTTGTTGGGAAGATTTTGCGACCTTCTTCTGACTCAGTGCCTGTTTTTTTCTGAGAGTCAGTCTATCCAACGGGGCTCAGGAAACGGGACAAGTCAGAAGAAGGTCACAACCCACCGAGTCACTCATGACCAGTAGGTTCAGGGAGGGGCACTCACTCCTTACATCTGGTACTTTTGTAGTAGGACACAGCAACTCATGATTACATTTTGCATTGCATTTATGATAAGAGTTGTTGATGAAGGTTATCCACCCATGTAGAACATTACATTAAAAGATTCTCAGTCACTGATGAAAGACGGTGGATGCTCTGTGAAATGTCTGACTCTTGAGAGAATAAATTTTATCCAGATGCTTGATTGCCTTCGTCAAGAAGGGTATGTTTTCATGGGCGTGCGTGTGTGCGTGAGTCTGTCAACAGTATAACTCGAGAAGGCTTATATGGATTGTCTTCATATTTGGTAGGTGGGTAGGTCTTGATGAGGTCTAGAAGTGATAGGAATATGGGCCCCCTGGCGGCTCGTTATGGTACTGCAGTGGTACTTCCGGTTTTGAAATATGGTGATCTGGACGAGCTAGGGTCATGATTTTTGGATGGTAGGTAGGTCTTGTGCTCGGGAAGAAGTGACATAAGTTTGGGCCCCCTAGCGGCTTGCTCTGGAACTGCAGGAGCATTTGTATGAAAATGTTCAAAGTAGGATAACTCAATAACCGGTCGACGGATCATCCTGATATTTGGTGTGTAGGTAGCTTAAGTGATGCTTGACATAATTAGATGACAATTATGCAAATTATGATCTAATTTGCATAATAAATGAAGCAATTCTATAATTCAGTTACCTTCCATGATACTCTACCTTCATTGTGACACATGGGCAACAGGCTGTCCCAGAGGGAGAAAGTCCCAGAGGGGATATTCATTAAGCAGTCCATGTAGCTGCAGGCGGTGTTGCCTTACATTTCCTGCACAGATGTTTTTTCCCTTGCCCAATGCACGATTGCAGACTGCATCGGCAGGGGTAGTTTTCACAATCCAACTTCCATATTTAGGGGGACTAATATATCACTTCTTAGTTCTACCTTCTTAAGTTATATAACGATAACATCCTTTGACGAAGGCATGAGATCGTTGACCTCTAGTTTATGTTGTTATCAAGTTTTACAATTAACAAGAAAACCACAAACAAATGCTACTTAGCCTACTGTAAACAAAACCTTGACAAAGGTAACAAAGGCTCAAAAAGGGGGAAGAGCACTCATTTTCTTTGCTTTTAGTCAATTCCAAACAATAAAACATGGTCAAGCATTCATTGATGAAGGTTAGACAATAAGACACCCAGGTACATGATTAAGGATACACAATAAAACAGTTACTCATAAGCAACTCAGGATAGATTTTGAAGCTGTGAGTGTGACAGTTGCTTGAGTAACTGTTTTCTTGTATTTCTTTACCTGGATGTCTTATTGTCTAACCTTCATCAAAGAATATGCTTAACCATGTTTCTTGTTGCTGTATTCAATGGTGCTATTCAATAAGTTTGTTGATACAGACTGACGTCCATGTTTGCCTCCTGTGATGCTGTACAGGCCCTGATGCCCGTGGCCAACAGGCCCCTACTGGAGTACACACTACACTTCCTGGTGGCTGCAGGGATTCAAGAGATCTGTGTTTTCTGTTGTTCTCATGCAAACAAGATTGTCAAATATCTCAGGTAACTGTTAACACTTCACTCAGGTGTAAATGAGTACCTAGCTCAGGTTAGGGACGTCCCTCGGATAGAACGTTACATGTAAATGGAGGTCCCGTGTTTGTGGAGAGCCACACCCCACACACATTAAAGAACCCACCACACCTTTCAAAAAAGAGTAGGGGCATGCCCCGGTGTGCGATGGTCCAAATACTGCTAACTGGGAGTTGGTGATTCACTTCAAATCACCCGGATGGTGGCCTGGCGACCCCTCCTCGTATAAGCCACATGGTGATTTACATCATCACCAGGACTCCAGGAAGAAAAGTGTGAAATGACACACTATGGAGATCCTTACCAACCAAACAAAACCAAACCAAACTGTAACACTCTGCTACATGTAGGCTAAAGAGAATGATGTCACTATCTCTCCTTTGGACTGTACTTAAATATTGCCTCACCATTGATGGGAGTTCATGCTCTAGTCTTACTGTAAGTAGCTTACAGCAGTAAGTCAGGATGTTGGTAATGAATGCATAATAATGATAATTACCTCGGAGTCTGTGAAAGTGTGAAAGAGGTATTGTTTTTGATTGGTTTTATATTTAGTGAATTTACTGCTTCCTCGTTCTTACTGCTTAGCCCCATTGTTGGGTTTATTAGCAGATTGCGCATGAGTTAGTAACAAGTGTCCGGAACATATAAACATATAGTAGGGAAAGAAAAGGATAGTACTATGGATGAGTACATAAACTGATTTTGTGTGTGCAAATGACAGGACAAGTGAATTTAGTGTGTTAGTAATATTTACATATTACAAGACTTGTTGGGATGGCTCATGTAGCAGGGTCCTTGCCAGTTCAGTTTTGAATGTACATTGTCTACTGTATATATACTGCCTAGTTAAATAATAACCCCTGTGTTTATATCAGTGATGCAGGTTGGACCAGTGATACAGCACCTTGCCAGGTGACCACACAGGTGTCAGAAGACAGTCTCTCACCTGGAGATGCTCTCAGGTTGATATATGACCGGTCTCTAATCAGGTATTGGCCCAGTCTTCCTGTTGGTTAGTGTGATAATTTGTCATTATCTATCTCTGTCCACCTGAAACTTACATGTAATCTCCAAGTTTGCTTGGAGACAATCCAAGTCTCTACAGAAACTTGCAGGATATATGACCTCTGTATCAACTAGAAAATTAAAAAAAGGGAAATCTCTGCACTAGAGATGGGGAAAGGATCAACTACTAAAAGTCCATTTTACATGGGGATTGAATTATGAAAATTCCATTTTGGAATGGGCTGATGTTGGGATAGTCCATTTCTGCAAAAGGTTGATATGGAAATGTCCATTTTTGCATGGGGAGGGAGAATGAGAGATGGAGTGAAATATGCTGTATTTGCTCACAAATGTCAGCCTCTCCAGTTGTATTTATGTTTTTGAGGAGAGGGCTTCTTATAAGCCTCCTGTGTCTTGCCCAATCCTCAATAAATGAATGTGAAATATTAAAAATAAATAAAATGTATGACCCAAGTGGCCACCTATGCATGCAGGTTGCTTTAGCTTTACAAGTTGATGTTGGAAGCATTTATGTTATATCTGTGTTTTGAACCCTGCAGGACAGACTTTGTGCTGGTAATGGGAGACCTTGTATCCACCATCAACTTACAGCCAATCATACAGCAGCATAAGTACGTCTGTCTCATACATGTATATGTACATTGCTATGGTAAACAGAACTAGACATTGAAGTTCATCTGTGTTGGTACATAACATGGAACACTTTGTTCCAACACAGAAAGTTTGCATCCCCCATAAAAAGTCTTGTTCAGTATCCATTATCCTGACATTCTGCAATAAAACTGTTTCACTTCCACCTTGAACCTGTTGCTCACTTATACTTCCTTAAAGGCATCCAGTGCAATTTCAACAACAACAAAAAATCTGGATGAAGAAATCTGTCTGATATTGACATTTACTGCCATTTCGTAGCACATTTTCCTCATAATTTCATACTTGAAGCGTTTGAAATAGCCCCCAAAACAAGCTACATTGTACATGCGGAGTCCCTTTATCTTTAGGTACCACCAATAAATAGGTAGAACAGCCTACAATACAAAACAAGGAACTGTTTTCCGTCAGTCGCAATTTTGCCTCACAGATATCAGTATGCTATGGGATAGGGTTGGTTCAACTTACTAAAAATGACCAGAAAATTGACTTTGAAAATCCAGTTTTACTAGCCTGGGTGCCATCCGATTTTGTAACGGCCAGCCCGGGCTGGCCATTACAAAATCGGATGGCACCCAGGCTAAGTTTTACTGCCCTGAAATCGCTTTAGGGTCACTGACTAATTGGGCCATCAATTATCCCCCAAAGACGTTGTGGAAAATTTGGTGAGTTCACTCTTTTGTGTTGGAAATTTGAAATCATCTCCTTACTATAAATGTGAAAAATATGCCAGCACAGATGAGCTTTCATGCTTCAATATCAGATTGACCATTTCTACAGTTCCCATTTTATTTGTTGGTTCTCAGAATTTTTCAGAAAAATTTGTAACCCCCCCAAAAAACATTATAGCAGACAATCAACCTTGTGCACCGGTTTGTTGAAAATTATCGAAAATACTGTTTTCATGTACTTTTTTTTCTAATTCAATTATTAGGACAATTCTTCCTGTCTGGAGAAAAAGTGGGTCTACTTTGTGGGCATTTCCCAATACCAGGGAATTGGCAATTGCCTTTGCTTACTGGAGGCAAGATTGGATCTTATACAATGTATGAGATGAGACATTAAAAGATGTGATACTGTCCTTGACAACCCTCCAGACTGCGACCGTTTTGGTCGCATATGCGACCAAAAATTACGAAATGCGACTAAACTTTTTACTCTGGTCGCGCACTGCGCGACCGGCAGAGAATCCGCTGTGCGCCAAAATTATTGGCTGCCAAATCTCGCCCCGGTCTGCTTGCGGTAACAACGACCCATTTTCCATTGAGAAATGTTCCTTGAGAAGTTTCATCCGTAGTCAAGTTGCTTTAATGCGCCTATAAACGCAAAAATTCATCCGAAACGAGCGGCAGTGATGATCGACCGGGACGAAAACATTAGCGGCCATCTTGAATTGTCGCGAACTCACGTTAGATCTCACAAAAACACGCGAGGAATACGCAACGCCCCTAGCGACATTGGTGAGACTGCAGCCTAGTGCAGGGTTACAGACATCGGTAGAGAGCCGATAATGAAACAAATTAAATCTAGCACCGCGTTTCCGCCGCTATTTTATCTCTTGGGGCGAAATTAAGTACTTCTTTGCTGTTGATGCTATAAAAATTGTACTATTAAAGCTGAAAAAGATTTTTTTCTTAAATTATACACTGTATAATACTAGTAGCTTAATAATATGTGTTTACTACTGAGTATAATAATACAGTATTCATTGTATACTAGTAATTTTTGCATGTATTTTTCAAATTGCATGTTACATGTTTGCCAACAGTTGAACATGCAATTTTTTATACATGTATGACATGGTTTTAGGTCCAGATATAGAATTAGACTGCAAGTGACATACACTACTAGACATACACCTCAATGACCTGAAAGAATGCGCATTTTAAATGAACGTTGTTGTCAACTTGGTCATTTTCCAGGGGGTACGTTTATTCCAGGGGGTATGTTTATTAGATTTTGAAGATTTCTCCAGGGGGTATGTTTATTCGGCAGATGAGAGTAATTGTCTGTTTAGGTACATTATTCCGTTGGCTTGTAAATTAAAAAGTACTTTGCGCGACCAGATTTTTCGTTTGCGCCCCTAAATATTTGCCTGCGCGCCTAACTTTTTGAGGCTAGGAGCGCATGCGCGCCTAAGCTAAAAATTTAGTCTGGAGGGTTGCTTGAGCAGGTTGTTAACCCTTGCTAGTTGGATGATACTGGGTGTTGACATGAATCCTTGGTACTTGTTTTCCATCAGACAAAGGAGGTTGAAGGACAAAGTGACAGTCATGACCATGGTGTTCAGGGAGGCAGCACCAAGGCATGATACCAGGTAGGCTGATAGAAACATTAAACATACTGCATGTAGGTTGTAGCTTAGTTTGTCGCACTTGTACAGTATTACAGTGGAGATGACATGTCTTGTGTCTGCACCAATAGGTACATGTACATGTTACTGTAGTGATTTTATCATGTTAAAACTTGTAGATGCCTCCTTTAAATGTGCAGCCAACGTTGTATGCAGGGGTGTGACTTTCTGTTTGCTGCATGAAGAAACCAAGGAGGTTATAGGGAACTATAGCTAATTGCATGTCGTCTCCTTTTCCCTATAACCTCCTTGGATGAGCTGAAGATGTCAGCTGAAGATGTTGATTCTGGCACAGGTGTTTGATGGGTTTTATAATTGTTCACATGTGTTACCATGACAAAAAGAAAAAGAAAATGCTGCTTGTGGAGGAAGTTAGCACAGTTCTAGGTTGTTTATCATGTGTTCTTTATGCCCATCAAACTTCTTTCACCTGCCAATCACAGCCTAGTATGCCGAGGTATTCACAATACTGGATGGGATTTTCACAATGTCATTTGGTGGAAAGTTAGTTATTGTCATAAAATACCAGAGGACTGGCCATGTGAAACTGTGTAGCATTACCATGCAGGGTGCTGTAGACACAAGGTCATGTCTACTACACTTAGAACTACTCAACACCCGCCATCTTGGGTGCTGCCTTATCATATGTAGTCAACATGAAAATCGTGTCTCAGCGTGTGAAATACTAGGTTGCCCAGTTGCACCGTGCAACCATATTTTGCTTGGTGCAACCTATTTCTACACCCAGGTAGCTCAGTGCACTACCTAAATTTTGTGGTAAGGATGCCCCTTTCTTCCATTGGGAACTGTTTATTGAGAAGTTCCCATGGAAGAGCTCATCACTTCAGGTAAAGGGAAAACAACTCTGTGTCAGAAATGTATAAAATCACATTGCATTCTAACAAAGTTAATCATATTGTAGAAAAGTTTAAATTCGGGGCAACCTGGAATTTTGATGGGCAACCTAGCTTTCATCCTAGGTTGCCACTGGGTAACCTGGCTCAAGAAAGTATTTTGTACACTGTGTCTAAAGAACTCAATGCAATGCTACATGGTTTGACAAATAACTTTATGACCAGCTTTCTGTCAAATGGTGGGAATCCCTGGCTGTGTTGACCTCAGCACCGTGCTGTAACTGGGTGCTTTGTGTAGAGAGGTTCATGGGAGTGGTCTGGTTTTGCCTTGCAGGAGTTCCGATGATGATGTGGTGTTGGTGACAGAGAGGGACACAAACAGAGTACTTCATTACCAGATGGTAGAAGGACAGAGCAAATTACAGCTGCCACTGGTATGTGATTAAAAGTAGTCTGAAACTGCTCTCCATGTACAAGTTGCTACATGTTTTATGAATATGTACATGACTTGTACCTCTACAGTTAAGATCCTTCCCACGCTTTTCAGCATTTAGGACAAGTGCTAATTAAACAACAAATCAGAGATTTTAGGCTTAATATAAGATATGGATAATATGGGATGGTAGAAGGACAGAGCAAATTACAACTGCCACTGGTATGTGATTAAAATTAATCTGAAACTGCTCTCCATGTGCAAGTTGCTACATGTTTTATGACTATGTACATGTACATGACTTGTACCTCAACATTTAAGATCCTTCATGTCCGAACATGAAACGTACAAACTCGCAGCCAGATTTTTTGCCCTTAACAAGATGACAACCAACTTCCCAGGGTAAATGTTGCTAAAGAAGTTTCCATTCAATGTGCAAATCTATAGTACAAAATTGAAAACATTAATGTTCAACATTTTCTGCCTTGTAGGATCTGTTTTCTGATCACAGTGACTTGGATATCAGATACAACCTCCTGGACTGCCACCTCAGCGTGTGCTCACCACAAGTACCACAGCTTTTTGCTGACAACTTTGACTACCAAACTCGCAACGACTTTGTACGAGGAATTCTAGTCCACGAAGAGGCAAGTGTTGCTCTAGTTAATAGTTGTAACATAGAGGTACCTAATATTGTGATGTCCCTTGTATTGTCTACTCTGTGTCATGCAGATGTCATAACCAATAAAAAAATTACTGTATATTAAGTATGATCCCTATTCATGTCTCTTCATAAAAGACAATAAAAGATGAGGTACATGTAGAATTCTCATGAAAATTCATTTCTGTAGATAGAAGTCATGATAGAAACAGATCCAACACAAAATTGGACGGACCCAAATTTTAGCAGCACAGCTTCTGACTTTATCAAAATGATCCACTCCTTCTGGCATGAGAGGGTTGATTCACTCTTCAAGTCTGTTGTCCATAATGTCATGATTATAGTGGATCATTTTGTATGGTGACAGGGATGATGGACATGTAGCTGAAAATTTATCTAGTAATTCCTTTGCCAAAAGATAGCATGTCTTCATCCTTTAAAAGAGACTTAATTTGCTGTCTTGAAGTGCAAGGTAAGAGAACTGAACTTGTCTTAATTAATGCTGCATTATGTAACATTAGGACGATACAAAAAGGTCAATTTTCTGGTCATTTCTTTACAAAGTAAGTTGAATCAACTCTGCTCCATTGCAAATATGTGCCATTCAGGAATATGATGCCTTTATGAGTTTGTTTAAAAGTTGGAAACACAGCTGTTAGCTATGTTTGTTTACATTCTGGTATTTTGCGGTGATGCCACAAACTGAGTGTGGGCTGTTTTAGTGCCAACCATATATGTTAGAAGTGTGAGATAATGGCACAGATGTTGAAAAGTGGTAGACACAAACATTTTTTTCAATTACATCATTTCAATTTTCCGTGCAAAATGTTACATCATGCCCCTTTAAGCTTGGATAAGTCCCTATAAGACTGTCATGCATGAAGATATGAAACTAACATCCTCTCACTGCTACTGACAAATCCTAGATCATGGGAAACCAGGTCCACGCTCATGTGGTGACTGATGAGTACGCAGCCAGGGTGTCCAGCCCACCAATGTACGATGCTGTCAGGTAGGAGTCATGACTGTAGAAGTTATCTAGTTTCTTACAGAATTGTGACATTGTGTACCACAAGTTAACATAATTTACTCTCAACTCTCGAATAGAAGTACCCCCTGGAATAAAAGTACCCCCTGGAAAATCCTCAAAATCTAATAAAAGTACCCCCTGGAATAAAAGTACCCCCCGGAAAATTTCAAAATTGACAGGTAAGCATCGTCTATGCTACTAAAATGTGGTGTCTTCAAAATCTAATAAACATACTCCCCGGAATAAATGTTACCAAATTGACAACCATGTTCATCTTAAAATGCATTTTCAAAGGTCATTGAGTTGTATAATAAATAATAATGTGAAATAAGAGTTCTTGATTTTTGATAGTCACTATAATATCAGAAATCAGGAAGATTACATTTAGTGGTTGAAGTTGAACAGAAATTTACAATATGCTAAATATATGCTCTACATGTTAATCGGTATAAAAATTTACAGTAACATGTAAAAGCCATAGGGAAAAAATTAACCATTGATACAAATGTAGATTTTCTATTCTAATGATATAACTTTTGTTATATTTTTGTATTCAAAAGGTAGTACATACAACACAATCTACAACTTCACCCTTTATTAATGTTACAAGTCACCCTTACACACTGCTCAGGCAAATAGCAACATTTTAACACAAAATCCACAAGCTGCCACAAACTCAAGGTTCTCAGGTTTCACTTAGAAAGCTTTCAAGTAGTATGGAAATGAGGGAGGCGGGGCTACAATTTTTGGACAGAATTTCTTTGAAGACTAGGGCATTCTTTTGTAGGGGGAAACATTAAAAAAAATAAATTCAAAACATTTCGATGTGATAATTAATAAACTAGATTGAAATTTTACTCAGTCTATAGCTTTTTATATAATATTTAACTTTCTTAGAATGCAACATGCATTATGTAAATTTTTGACAAAGGCTTTATTTATAGTAATAAAAAGAATTGTTTCCCCTTCCTTGAAGTGAGCTCTTCCAGATCGTGGGAAGAACCATGGAAGAACGTTTGTACTTGTAATGTAGCTGTTTACTTCATTCAGAACGGAATATTTCCAGCTTAAATTGTCATGTTTGTGGTAGGATTTTGGACTTTTTGTGAGTAATACAATTTACTATGCTAAAAGACACTGTTATGTGGTATTGTTTTTATATTTTCACTGGAAAAAGATCGTTTTGAGAAACATGTATGACCATGTATATACGAGCACATGTTCCAAACTCGCCGGAATTTCTGATAGTAACGTAACGTTAACCACTACTAGCTCATATTTCCGACATGATACGTGTTCCTAGATACAACTTACATTTAAAAAAAAGGTAATCTGTCCCTCACAAAGGGACAGGTACGATGCTTCAGTAAATCTGCCGTACGTTTAGTGTCAGTGAAGTTTTTACTTTGGGTGGGCGTCTTCTATATCCAAAGAAACTAATTTACGCCTGGCAACCTGGCTTTCCGAACAACTTGCACACAGAAAAAAATTGTGTGTGCCGTGAGACCATGTATTTTCAACGCTGTTAACTATGCCCTGATTTTGAAAAACTATTAAACGTAACGTTACCGTCCAAAATAAGAACGTACCGGGTGAATGTTCGGGAAAAAAATAAACATAAGTAAGTCATAACGTTACCGCTACGTTTATTCGGGACCTGAGAATTCTTCAGTCATTTTCATTTTACGTTCAGAACCGAAAATTTGCCCGGAACTTTTCCCGATTCTGAAAAAAAAAATAAACGTACCGTCTAAAATAAGAACGTACCGGGCGGATTTTGAGGTGAAAAAAAATAAACGTACCGAACAAGCCGCGATATAATTATGGAAAAACGTTTTAATTATGGACTCCCGCCCATAAATCCCAAACGCTTAACCCAACTGTCTTTATACTTTTTATGGTAACATATTAGGTGGTAATGAATATGCGGAAAGCGTTGATGAGTCCCTTGGGAATAGTCAAATTATACATAATTATACTATAATTATGTATAATTATACATAACGATTTTGTCATTATACATAATTATACATAACCCTTTTCTCCATTATACATAATTATACATAATGATTTTACCATTATACATAATTATACATAACCCTTTTTACCATTATACATAATTATATATAACACTTTGTACCATTATACATAACCCTTTGTACCATTATATATAATTATACATAACAATTATACATAATTATACATAATTATACATAATTATACATAATTATACATAATCTATATGACCATCATGTGTATATATAGAATACAACAACACAGGATATTCCGTATCGCCCGAGGTACCAGCCCGACCGCGCGTCGGATCGCCCGAAGGCCGGAGGGAGATCCGATCCCGGGAGGGCTGGGACCGAGGTGGTCTGCTTGAAGAGGCTCGATTCTCCCGACTCACAACATGACTGAGAGTTAATCGTCTCGGATTCGAGGTGTTTTGATGTCAAATACGGCAGGTATCTTAAGATTCCCAGGTCCTAAACTTCACAGTTCCTGGCAAATGAAGCAATACAGCTGTATTTGAATATTTGAGATTCATCAAATTCAATCACATAGGAATTTTCTGAGTACGCACAGCAGTATCAAAATTTTCAAGCGCTTTGAAAGACAACCGACCGGATCCCGGCTGTAAGCCCCAAGCGAATGTATTCACAGTTTAATGGATTTCTATCTACAGTGTACAGTGCAGTACGTACAGCCACACCACGGATGATACAAACTGTAGTACAGTACTTTTATCGTTAAAAAACCTGCTGTAATAATCACGCACAGTTAATTATTTGAGTAATGACAAATGGGCGTAAACCCAAGAAATTCCCACCCATAACCATTGACCCAAAAAGAACCGGCGGCGGCCATCTTCGTCCTTAGTCGAAAACATCATGTGGCAGTCGAAACCCGAAACAAACTGGTCAGTTTGAGAATCGATGTTCCCACTGATTGAAAACTTTACAGAATTATGACCCCGTTGTCAGGGATTGGGCCATGGGCAGACCCAACTCGTGGCAGTCGTGTTGGCCAGGTGGCCACACTGGGAAGTTCACTTGATGCTTGTGTCAATAGCATGCTCCGGATGTCCCAAATTCTCAGAGTACTAATCAATCTTATCATTTTTACATACATATTAAGTTTCAGAGACTATAAAAAAGAAACCTTCGATTCCTTTGCATTTTTCAATCCCTCCCTGTCTCCTGTGTAGACTCAGGAGAGGGTAGAGGGTAGCCTGTACCAGGCTTGGGGAGGCAGCTGAAAAAGAGTAGAAACTGGCCAAACAGAGTATCATGCAAGGGAACTTGGTCTGCCAGGGAGTACAGACTTTGCTGCACCAGCAGCTACAGTGTCCAGCAAAATTTGATAGAGAATTCACAATAGCCTGCTAATCTAGTGGGAGGGGAACCAATTTGTCACACCCTCCCTATGCTTACAGGATGGCTTCCCTCATTGTCCCAAGGGCCATAGTTAATCTGGCAAAACAAACACAGCTCTGGGTAAGGGGTATCCCCAGGTTAGACCCAGGGTGGGCTAGGGGTAATAGACTCAATGCCAGACCTGTAACACACTTTAAATATCCAGTATGCACACTGACTGGATATTACCAGCCTGAGGGTACTTTGTACCATTGTGCTATGGGTCTGGCCTCCAGGCTAGCCTTAGACCTTAGACCTTAGTTCCTCCTGTGCCTGATGGCACATGGGCAGCAAGCTTCAACTTCTTTTTGTCAGCAGCTGTCTCTGCCTCCTCCCAGGCTAGCTAGGGGTATAAATTTCTAACAAGCACCATGAAGTTTGAACTGTAGTTTCCAACATAAGTCATAAGAAATTGGACCAAATTTTGTCAAGGAATGAGTTCTAAACTGAACACAGATGAAATTTCAAGATCACTGTGCTGTGTTATCCCATGCTTGAAACTAGCAATTGATAACCAGGCTAGCTTGAAACTAGACTACTAGCAGGTTTCAAGACAACTATTAAAAAGATACTGTCATAAGTAGAAGTAGAGTACAACTGTAGTGCAGAGTCTACCCTCAGGTAGGACATTATGTATGTGATCCTCTTCAGCCCATTGTCATAGTGGGACTCAGGTCCATTGTTCGTGTGACCATGTTGTTATGGCAAGTGTCAGAAATTATCTACACACTTTTTTGTCCTGTACACAAGTACTACTACAACTTTATCTTTAGGCAATATGTTCTTATGGTCATGTTTTCTTTACAATGTAGATCTTTGCAAAATTATCTAGCCTCCACCAAGCCTTTATACGGGATACGGATCATAGAATTCGGAAAAAAAAGAGAGTAAAAATTAAAATTGGCCAAGGGAGTCTGGCCTAGGCAAGGTTGTTTTCTCCCTCTGAACCCCTGCCTCTGAACTGCTTGGCCAGTCAAACCCCAAGGCGGTCAAACTCCCCTGGCAAATGCTCTCCTATAAATAGCCAGTGTTGTCTGGTAGCCTCTTCACAAAGCAACCCCCTCCTGGGATGAAGTATTCCCTGCTGAGATTCCCTGCCGCATACACTACAGTCCAGAGGCAATTTTTGGGGAAGACCTTATGGGAAGTTGGGAACCCCAGTAGGCTGATAGGATGGTAGTCGGCACAACAACATTAGCTGCCAATCTCGGCATCCCTTTTCTGAAGACAAGCCTAGGTAGGTAATTCAGTGTCAGCACTGCGAAAAACGAATAAAGTCATCTTGTACATGTATCTTGTATCGTAGGTAGCTTTGTTATTCACACTTTCAGTATCAAAAAAAATTGTGCAGCTTTCTGTTTAAATAGCACTGTAACAGTGCCATTGGACTTTCTATGATTTCTTGGTTGATAATTCTAACAGCCCCAGTGATGACGGTGATTGTTTTCTCAAACAGTTCACTGTCCTCTTTACAGAAGTCAGGCCGAGGGACAAGCTGATTGATTTGAGCCAGATAAAGGCCAATACCAACTACTTGGAGGGGGTAGGCTAGAAATAGTATCTTGTGGTCAATTGAAAAACACATTCAAAATCCTACCAGATTTTCCATAATGACTTTCCTGGTGACTAAAAAGTATAAAAAGTCCATTGGCAAATGTAAAAAGATTTAGTTTTAACTTTTTGTATGGGTGAGTTTACAGCAAAGATGTCCCAGCTCACTTCTACTGTTCCATGCACAGATGGTACTGGTAGCTTGGCTGATATCTTTTAGTCTCCACCAGACTCCCATGGCCATGCAGGCTGAATAAATAGTAGAAATCGGCTGATATGGACCCTGTATGGCCGGCCAACTCCTCTGGTAAATGATGTTCCCCTCAGCCGATTTCTACTATTTATTTAGCCTGCAAAGGAGTCTGGTGGAGACTAGATATATTGTATCTTTGGTAGCTGAAGAAGCCTGACTCTAGACCACATGTTGTGCAAATGAATGTGGTGTTATTTACACACACAGCTTGATTGATCTCCATGATTGGAGCAAGGAGTTCCAATTCAACTAAAAGCAGATGTAGGGTTTGGCTCATCATAGGGTTTGGCTCAGTGTTGTTATGAAGCATTTGTACGTCTAAAATTGCAACATTACATCAATAAAAGCCTTTTTAGTTTGTTGATCAATACAAGAAGGCTAACCTTCTTGATCAATGACATATTTATACTTTATAAACAATAGATGATATTGAATTAATGGCAAGAAGATTTACAAATTTTGTATGTTAAAAAGGAGGGAATTGTATACAAATCTGTACTAATGGCTTTAAAAATGTTTATTTTGGTCAGGAGTACTGGACTGTCAACACTGTCATTTTTTTTTACTGTAGAGTTGAAATGTGATGGAAACATTTAATTATTTTGTCATACAATATTTCCAATTTTGGTGCCAAAGTCCTGCTATATGAGCCTAATAATAAGCAAGGAGTGCACAAGGACAATCCTGTAGGAAATTATAAAGTAAATATTCTGCAGTGTGACCTTTATTATGTGGATTCAAACTTAGGTCTCAGGTCATTTATTGTTCTTAGACATGCAAATCGTCACTGCCCAATTATCAAGTTGACATGAATTATCCTCGGGGAGTACTATCAGAGGCAACACAAATTATCGGGGCAGCCTGTATGGGTAGAGCCTGAAAACCATGGATCCTTTTAAAGTTTTATACCTCTATCCCAACTGGATTCTGGCGATTCAGCTTACTAAGGAACAAGAAAGGATTAGAATGAAAGAAAACAGTCCATTTGCAATTATTTACTCTCTGCATCCTTCCAAAATCCTTGTTAGAGTCATTCTAATCCCTCAGAGTGTAAAAGGAAATTCCACCTAAGTTTACATTTTGTTCTTTCCTTTAGTAACTTACCCTACCACTACCAGGCTCCCCAGGTTGTATGCTAGAGGAGTTTTATCGAAAGTGTGAGAAATGCTGCCCAATAGCGCAGTCCATTTGATACATTTGACAATCCCTTCCAGGTAAATGCTGTACCCTGTACAATTTCTTAGTGGAAGTCCTTGCAAATGTAAGCTTGTGGTGATGGTACACTCAAGGAGGTTAAAGACTGAACCTCCTTGACTCAGTAAAGCCTGCCTCCTTCATCTGTCCTGTCCCCTGAGGAAACTCCTTAGCAACAGTTGCTAAGGGGCTTCCTTGGGGGATAGGGCAAACCACAACAAGGCAGTGATGGCACTGCATGCCCTGATGAGCAAACACTATCAATTTCCTGTCAGAGAGAAGCTGGCCTCCTTGTCTTTGTAGGACTAGGAGGGGGCCGCATGTCCTTTTCGGTAGAGTGTAATCGGCCGTTTTAAAAAGGGAATTCATTCATGTACTATGATGTAGTTAATCTTCTTTCTTCAAAAGCCTGATACAGACAGAAACAGAGCACAAACCATCTTTAATCTTGCAATTGATTAATTCATAATAATTGGCAACTACATGTACATGTAAGTTTTGCCTCAGCTAATATACCCCACAGTGAAAGAGAAAAAGTGTTAAATTATAACAACTTATTCTTCAACTTCAATTTCTTGGGAGGATTTTCTGTGCAATCTCTGCTTCGAAATTAGGCCATCCTCTGATTTGACCAAGGACTGAAGGACCCTGAAGGAGGTTAGATACAATTGTATACCTCTTTGATCTTACCAGGGACTTGATTTGACAGCTCGAGCATGGAGTTTACAGAGCATTTAGCCAGGGCACTGGGGCAGGCCTGGGAAATTTGCGGACTATACCAAATTTTATATGAAGGGGGAGTCTAATGGTAGTATGATGTAGTCATTTCAAAAGCAACTTCAAAACCATGCCAGATTTTTTTCTTATGTCTCTCCATTGTGACTAAAAGTCTAAAAATCTGATTGCCACATGTAAAACAAGCAGTTTCTCCTTTTTTGTATGGGGAGTTTGCCCTAACTGCCCCAGCAGCTACTTCAGTCTGCTGTTCCTTGCCCAGATGATGGCTTGCCCCAGGCCTGGAGTTAGCCATGGGTGGTGGACAATCACTCCTTGAGTATGGTGCAGTTTCTGAGTCCCATTTCTGACAGGCTTTTCTGGCCACCCCTGGGTTTATGTTCAATCTCTAGCATTTACATAATAGAATTCTCTCACAGCAATGTTTTGTGAGAGGCTGTGAGTATTATTTTCAAGCAGATGTCGGGTCCGGCTTACTACAGTGTTTTAGACTGTCCAATTTGCAACATTTGTATCTCTCTTTGGTGGAGCTTAGCCTCACATGTACCAACGTACTAATATAAAGTCTGCCATCATCCTATCCTGAATCATTTTTCTTTATCATCTTCATGTTTGAACATTCTCACCAGCCATCAGACATCAGCTGAACTCCATGGCTGAATCAAGGAGGTCTCCACTTCAACCTCCTTGGCTGAATACAGGATCTGGCCACCCACTGTGTTGCAGTCAACTCCTTGCTAAGATCATGCTAAGATAAGGCCATGAGCAGCTGCATAGTCTCCAAGCAGATCCTATGGTGGCAATACAGTATCCAATGGCCAGAGAAGTGTCCATTTATAATCTTACAAATTTTCAAATGGGGCAAAACAATTCAATTGCCCCCATAAACAAAGGTGCTAAGTCCACAGTGTTCCCATGCTTGTGTGACTCCTTCCCCAAAAGGCTCTTTGAAACAACTTTAATACAGGAATCATGGAGTTAACTCCATGCTAGCCTGGGTGCCAGACCCATAGCACACTAGGGTCCACTAGGCCCAAAGTTCCCTGTGTGCCAGGAACTTTATTTGGGCCTAGTGTGCTATGGGTCTGGCATCCAGGCTAACTCCATGCAGGAATGATACTCTACCACCAAAAAAAGTAGACCAATAAAGGCATCCTGCCATGAACAGCCTGGTAGTACCTCAGGTAGTACCAGGCTGTTCATGGCAGGATGCCTTTATTGGTCTACTTTTTTGGTACTTCATGTATTTTCTTTTCCACATGGCCCATTCAACTGATTTCCAATGTTGTGATGTGTTTATGCATTGGTTTATGCAAGGACATTATACTTGGTTTATGCAAGGACATTATAATGGCTATAATGTCCTTGGTTTATGCAAGGAGGTTACCTGGTCTATGTTGCTGCCATAGGATTGCTTGGAGCATGGAGTTAAAATTTTAACTCCATGCTTGGAGCAAGGAGGTTTACTACTAATAAGCCCTGGAAACAGCCTGGCATCTAGACCAAGGACATTATATCCTTGGTAAATTGTAAATATAGTAAAAAAAGATGTGGGAAAATAATTACAAGTGTTCAATACTATAACATTCCACACACAAATTTTCAAGTTTCTAAACTTCTGCAATTTTTCTTCTTGCAATGCAAGCTTTTGGTAGTGGACCTCACATGCCAGGGTCAGGGCTAGTAATATAATCTCCAAGCAGTTGTGGGGTAGAAAATTGTATAAAGTTATCTGATGATTGGATATCTTTCTGGGGTTTTACCCAGTACAAGTGCCAAAATAATCCATGCGGCCACCCCACCCAGCAATGCTCCCTATGGGATAATTTGTTCAACTTGATAATTGAACAGTGACCATTTGCATGTGTAGGACAATAGCTGACCTCACTTGAACCCGCATAACAATAGTCAAACGAGTAGGATCCTTGCTTATACCAAGGACATTACTGGTAGTAGGGTGCGTGTCAAACGCCTAGAACACTTTCAGTTTTACACGCACCGACTATGACTCCCGCTGCGGCATGCTGCGTCACATTGTAATGAACCCTGGTGACAAGCTGCAATCTTTTTCTGTACTTGTTTGGCCTTCAGTAATCTGCCCAAATGCCTCCTTCTTTCTTTGGAAGCATCTTATTTGATTAAGATAGAATTACATACACGTAGCATGGAGTTAAAATATAAGATATTTTAACTCCATGCACGTAGCAAGGCAGTGGCATATGATACAATATATTACAGGTCTGGATAATGTAGTGAATTGGTCAGCCTGTGGGGATGTTTTAGTTGGGAGCCATCCATCATAAAACCAGTGAGAGTATAATTGAGTTGTGAACAGGTATGATTGAAAAAGCAGTGAAAACAAGGCTCCCTGTGCTATTGCTCATAAGTATAATACGAAAGTTATGAATAATTACACAAATTATATTATACAGTATGTTACCCCAGGTAACAACAAATTTCATTCAACATTATAAAATAATCTAAAAAAAGCAGAATTGCACTACAAAAGAATTGGATGGCCATGATTGATCTCCAAGCACTACACCTTTGGTGGCACTACACAGTATCCAATACAGTATGTGTGTCTCAGACTTGCCACCAAAGGGGTCTGAGATTTGGCCTATGGTGGAACTTGCTAAAGGCATGGTGATCATAAAATACTTTTCACCCAATTAGACCTAATCTTTCTTTTCTTTGATGAAATAAACTGCATCCATTAGTGCACCCATTGTGGAGGTTGGTTATCACCTATACACAAAGCACACATACTAAAGATGGGTGAGAATGGGGAGGGGAGGGTATTATCACATTATGGTGATACAATTAACAAGTTCCAAAGCAGCAAGAGTGAGACTCCAGTCAGGTAATAGAGGTAGAACAACCTCCTTGGTCAGATGAAGTTGTAAAAGAGTTACAGATGGGAACAGGAGTAGTAAATTAAAGCATTTTCTGAGTTATTGGCTAAAGTCTGAAACTTACAGTGTATGAATATGCACACACACACACACACACACTCACACACACACACACACACTCTCACACAAACACAGACACACACACTCACACCGAAAATCAAGCGATTGATCATCTAAAAACTAAACTAAAAAGGACCACCTTGAGTGCATACATTGATGTTATGTTGCAATTCTATACAGTCAACAGGACAACAGGACTGTTTCAATTGAGAAACAAGAAATGAATTCGTAATTGTTGTGCCTAACAGTGAGTTGTAAAACAAGCTTTGATGCATAACAAGACTCATACCCTACTGCAATGAATGGTTCCAGATATAGGGACATTTTCTCCAGATATGTCTGCATGCAGGAATTTAGGTTTCCCTGGCAAAAATTTCTGCAGAAATTCTCCTTCAGAAATTCCTTCACACTCTTTAACCTCCTTGAGACACTCTTTAACCTCCTTGATTTTAAGATTATAAATTTATTTCAATCCCAAAATACTTTTAACTATTTAAAAATAATTTTTTTATATACATTTAAGTCAGACCACCAATCAGCCCTTAGTGTCAATTAAGGCTGAGATAGAGTATTTGTAGGTCAGGCAACTTAAGACAGACAGAATTGAGATTGAATTCACTTCATTCAGCCTGTAGAGATCAGTAAACAGTACTGAGATCTTGTATTCCAGGACCTGAAGTCATTGAATGGCAATCAAGGTCATAACTAAATAGTTAGGAAGTGATATTGGACAAATTACTACAATAAGCAAGTCTTACTCTCAAAGTTTACAACTAGAATCACAAAAGAATCTATTATAGAATACAACACATGCAGTGTATTCCATATCTCCCGATGTACATTTTACCAGCCTGACCACAGGTAGGATCTCTCGACGGTAGGAGGGCTGGGACCGAGGGTGATACGGGATACACCACATTGTACCCACTCGAGAACACACGCCTTTCAATGCAAAATGAGGGGCGCACTCGGTTATCTCAAAATGTTAGTGAAATTATGTCCAAAATGTTATGTATAATTATGTTTAATTATGTATAATTATGTATAATTATGTATAATTATGTATAATTATGTATAATGGTCCAAAGAGTAATATATATTTATGTATAATGGTCCAAAGTGTCATGTATAATTATGTATAATGGTCCAAAGTGTTATGTATAATTATGTATAATGGTCCAAAGGGTTATGTATAATGGTCCAAAGTGTTATATATAATTATGTATAATGGTAAAAAGGGTTATGTATAATTATGTATAATGGTAAAATCATTATGTATAATTATGTATAATGGAAAAAAGGGTTATGTATAATTATGTATAATGACAAAATCATTATGTATAATTATACATAATTATAGTATAATTATGTATAATTTGACTATTCCCAAGGGACTCTTCAACGCTTTCCGCATATTCATTACCACCTAATATGTTACCATAAAAAGTATAAAGACAGTTGGGTTAAGCATTTGGGATTTATGGGCGGGAGTCCATAATTAAAACGTTTTTCCATAATTATATCGCGGCTTGTTACCGGTACGTTTATTTGAGAGTTGAGAGTAGGTGAGTTGACTTCATCAAAGTCTTTAAATCAACAGTATTCAGTACTCGAGTAATGAACTTTGCTGAAATCATTTATATTTTCGGAAGTGAAATTTTTTATTGTATGAGATACATGATGTAGGGGTTGATAAATTATTGTTCAATAGTTTTGATAAATGATAATGACAAATACTAGTATACCACAATTCTTACAATTATTTTTATTCATATTTATTAACTGCTAATAATCCAAGAAATGGGGCTAAACAGAAAGAACAAAGAAGAAAGAAAGAAGAATTCTACCAAAATACAATCACATCACAAGAGGCATATTCAAGCCTTTAGAGTTCAATTTTGCCAGGCTGGGACCTTGATAAAGGAATTCAGGATATAGATTAAAATTATGGTAATGTTTTCTTAATAGGAGGTGTGTCCCATTTTTTAAAATTTTCTTTTAATTTGGGAACTAGAGTTCCACGATCTCATACCTTCGCCAAATGAGGTTACCCTTTATGACTGACAAATTGTAGATTTTCCCCCTAATCATGCAAATAAGATCCTCATTTGCATGAATTACATCACTTGATCCTATTCTCATTCCAATGAAAGTGTTATCTTAACGAAGAAGGCCATTTTAGCATTTCCTCATAAATTATGCAAATTAGGTCCTGATTTGAATAAGTTATTTTGAATTATGTTCACCTCCAGTCAACTTCGAAATGCACAAGTATGAAATTGCCAACATTAACCACTATGGAATTATAGTATTTTCTCATTAATTATGCAAATTAGGTCTTCATTTACATAATTAATATATGGCAATGTTCCTCTCATTCTTAATTACACAGGCCACAAGATAGAATAGTCCTATCATGGAAGGTAACTGAATCATAGAAATTCCTCATTAATTATGCAAATTAGATCATAATTTGCATAATTGTCATCTAATTATGTCAAGCATCACTTAAGCTACCTACACACCAAATATCAAGACGATCCGTCAACCGGTTAGTGAGTTATCCTACTTTAAACATTTTCATACAAATGCTCCTGCAGTTCCAGAGCAAGCCACTAGGGGGCCCAAACTTATGTCACTTCTTCCTGAGCACAAGAGCTACCTACCATTCAAAAATCATGACCCTAGCATGTCCAGGTCACGAGATATCAAAACCGGAAGTTCCGCTGCAGTACCATAACAAGCCGCCAGGGTGCCCAAAATCTAATCATTTCGAGGTCTCATCAAGACCTACCCACCTACCAAATATCAAGATAATCCATCTAAGCCTTCTCAAGTTATGCTGTTGACACACAGACAGACAGACAGACACACACACAGACACACGGCCACGAAAACATAACCTTCTTGGCGAAGGTAAAAAGGAGTAGTGAGTGGGAAAACCATCAAGTAATCTAAACCAACATTTCTGGAGTTAATGCAAAAACTACATGTGGGTACAGTTCATTAAAGTGTTTAGTCTTGCATCATACTGTATATCAACAGTAAAGACATCCTCCAAAGATGGACATACCCCCTGGTACCGGATAACAGACTGTCTTCCAAGGAGCAGGACAACTACACACTCCATCGCCACCATGTGTACAGGGGGAAGGCAGTCTTTTTGGACCAGTAAGACTCATCTTCAGTTTCTCCTTTTATGTAATTTTTACATGACATTGTCAGGTCTTCTTCTGGCATATACAATGATCCTCTAAGTTATATCATGTGGATGCCAATGAAAGGACTATTTAAACATTAAAGGCATCCAATGCAATTTCGGGGCGGCAAAACAAAAAATTATATTCTGGATGAGAAAATCTGGCTGACATCGACATTTACTGCCATTTCTTTAAGCACATTTTCATCATCATTTCATACTTGAAGCATTTTAAATAGCCCCAAAACAAGCTAGGTGAGGAGTCCCTTTATTTTTTGGTACCACCAATAACTAGCTAGAACCAACCTACGATATGAAACAACCTACCATCAGGGACATCACATTTTTGCCTAACACATATCAGTATGCACTGGGATAGGGTTGACTCAACTTACTACATCAAAAGAATGACCAGAAAATTGACATTGAAAACCCCAGTTTTGCCACCCTGAAATTGCATTGGATGCCATTAAGAAAACTAGTCTAAGAATTTACGATGTATTAGCCAACATTATAGCAAATGCAGGATTTCTTACACAATATACCTCCTTTGTGGCAAAAGCCAGATATTTTTGCCCAATGTTATATACATTTGTACTTTGCACATGTGGTAATGCTAAATTATTTCCCTATGATCATTGATAAGGCCACACCAATTTAATTTGTTGCTTCTGGGATTCGTCTCTTCGATTTTTCTGATTTGCAAAAAAAAAAAAAATTCTGGTTCTGAATCAACTAAAAAATGCTCATATTTTGCCTCCAACAGTTGAAGAAAGCCATTTTCTTGTTAATTGTTACAGTTGTTACATCTACCAACGCAGTGGTTTGATTAAAAGTCTTTTGTGTTCACTTCATGGCACCTATTCTTGACTAGCATTTGGGGCTATGGTAGGATGGCCAGGCCTGTTTTTATTTTTTATTTTTTTTCGCCCTGTTGGTTCATATTTTTTCTGAAAAAATCCGAGAAGCAACAAATAAAATTGGTGTGGCCTAATGACATGCTTCCCTTCTGCATTGACAGTTTCTTTTTTCTTTTTCTTCTTGCAGTGACAGTATCCTGGAGGAAAACGTGGTGATAGGGCCGGGGACTAAGATTGGCAGTAACACTACCATTAGTAACTCTGTGATTGGCCAGAACTGTGTCATCGGTCAGTGATATTCTGTCCTTGTTTTAAGTGACAATTGTGCATTGTAACTTTTTAACTTTACGCCATCTAAGCCTAACTTTATGCCGTCTACATGTAAGTCGGGAAACTTGAGTCCAGTTGATTCTACTTGAAAGACTGGTTATAGACTGGTTTATTGATTGAAGTTCTTGCAGCCCGGAGGCTGAATTGCAAGATTCATTACATACATAGATAATTCTAACCTTTACATACATGATAAAAAGCACATATTCAATCGGCAAATAATCGTTAAGTACAATCGTCTGGTACATACAGAATGATACGTAACAATAAACAAACCTGATAACAATATAATTATTTATATATGTACATTCTTTAAAAGTTTCACAATATATGTCACTGAGCTGTTGGCGTAACGCCTGGTACGTGCTGGAATGTGGTCAAATTTACTTTTTTGTCTTGTTACCCTCCCTGATACTTGACCTCTTGTGTGAGGGAGCCAGTGGTGGTAGAGATTTGACTTACACAGTTTTTTCCCAAACTCGTGGCACAGGTTTTCACTTGATTGTTACTTTATCAATTTTACAGTATTATATATCTGATAGGAAAGCATAGTTATTTTAATATTTTCAATAACGTCCCATATGGTATGATTGTTTATTTGAGATGAGCACCAAAGGCTGCTGACAATGTGGGTGGGTCACAAAAACAAATTCAACTTCCCCTGCCAACACAGTGTCTGACATTAGCTTATGAGGCCACCCAAACATGAAATCTGCCATGATGCTCATAGCACAGATGCTGAAGTGTGATCATGGCAAATGAAGTATCACTTTAAAGTGCAATAAACAAGCCTTGTAATAACATTAGCCACAATGCTAATCATAAAAATGATGATGATGATGATGATGAATCATATAAAGCAAACATATGATCAAGGGAAATTTTGGCTCTTTTTTTGTGAGACCACCCCCCCCATCCCCCCACAAGTACATTTTGTAGTCCTGGTGCTCAACCATCAATGCATGATCAGAACAAATTACCATTATGATTGGAAAGAATGACAGAGAAGACTTTCAGATACAATACCACAATGGAGATACAATTTTTCAAAGTCGAGTTAACAAACATTTTGAGTTAGTTTTACCTGGTAGTTGAGCACTACAAATAACCATGTGATGACATGAATATACTTGATTTCAGCAGCTACCATAACCACAAGTACCTAAGTACATGTACATGTAGGGGAGAATTGTTATTGAACAGCCCTGAGCTCGTACATGTTGTTGACTCCTCACTCAGGGCCAGGAATCATGAATGACAGTATTGATTCAGAACTAAAAATCGAAAAAGGAAAGGGAATTAAAAAAAAACAGATTCCTCGTACCTACTGACCCTATTTATAAAGACCAATGGAAACACAACATTGCTTTTGCCTGTCCTTGTCAATATAATATACATGTAGGTAGCCTTGAATGTCATGATTCTCAATTAGCTGGATATCAGGATCAGCCTGAGTGTTAGCCTTTTAAAAGGCCAGTAGTGGATCGTGGGGAGTGGACAAAAGCTAAAAAGGCTGACACTCAGGCTAGTCAGGATCTTTACCACTTTTTGATTATTTTAAGATTTTGAAATATTGGGAGTGGGTTTGGTGGTAGCATTTGTTCCGTACAGCTAACTACAAAACTATGCACAAAATGGTGCAAATTGACTCCAGATTATCAATGGAAAATACATTGTACTCTAGCTCTAACTCAACCTTAAGAGCTTTTCTGTAATGTTATTTGCACCTACCTGCATGATGTACTGTAACAGTTATCATATTTCTTGGTGTTCATTTCTAATGACTTTTTTATTGTTCTGGCTGTCCAGGGGACAATGTAAGCCTGGAGGGAGTGTACCTGTGGGACAATGTGACTGTTGGTTCTGCTTGTTCACTCACACAGTGTATTGTGTGCAGTGGAGTCACCATTGCTAATGGTGTGGTGGTAGAACCCTCATGTGTTCTGTCCTTTAACGTAAGAAGCTTTTCTTGCACATAAAATTTTGCAGTGATCATACATGTAATTATTGCATCAATATTTTGTACTAAACATGTTTGCATGTGTAGGCTACAATGTGCTAGCCAGTGTACTTCTTTCTGTCATTTGACGGAATTTTCCTGCTCATGACGGAAAAAATTTTGCCCAATCTGTCATCTCTGATGGAAAAAAATCGGCATGTTAAGATAGAAAGGGATGTCATTAAACTAAGCCTAGTCTACCAGCAAAATTTGCCCCTCAAAATGCAGGAAATAGTGTTTCAGAGAGTCAAGATTTCAAAATTTTCCCGGGTCCCCCTCGCACATTCTGTACTTGAAAATGATGTTAGATCAAGCAAAATTGAGATGACAGAAAAAAATTTCAGGCTGGCTAGAACACTGGTAGGCTATAATTTTTGTTGATTCCATGCCCCTTGATTTTGAAATTACAGTTCTTGTAAACAACTACATACATGTACATTGTAATGTATACCCACTATGTACAGTGGCATATGACAACGTAATGTGCTAAAAATATGTACAATTGATGCACAACAGGTTGTGGTGGGTCCTGATGTTCACCTCCCAGCTGGCACCAGGGTTAGTCTTCATCCAAACCAGACACAAGGTGCTGAGGATGACTTTCAGGAGGCAACAGAGACCGTTCAACATCATACCTACCAGCCCGATAGGATCGGCACCGAAGGGAAGGGGTACATCTGGGAAGAAGGTAGGGCAACATGGACAGGTACATCTGGGGAGAAAATAGGGAGGGTAACATGGACAGGTACATCTGGGGAGAAGGTAGGGTAACATGGACAGGTACATCTGGGGAGAAAATAGGGAGGGTAACATGGACAGGTACATCTGGGGAGAAAATAGGGTAACATGGACAGGTACATCTGGGGAGAAAATAGGGTAACATGGACAGGTACATGTACATCTGGGGAGAAAGTAGGGTAACATGGACAGGTACATGTACATCTGGGGAGAAAGTAGGGTAACATGGACAGGTACATCTGGGGAGAAAATAGGGTAACATGGACAGGTACATCTGGGGAGAAAGTAGGGTAACATGGACAGGTACATGACTTTGTACATCTGGGGAGAAGGTAGCATAATCTGGACAGCTGTGTTGTCTTCTGTTGGTGTAGATGAAGGTCAGGACAGTTTGGTGACGTCCATGTGGGGCCTGAGGCTGGACCAGGAGGACTCCAGCAGTGAGGAGTCAGATGAGTCTGCTGAGGGAGAGGACGACATGGACCAGGAAAATTCACCACCTCTAGATGACATGAGGATTTTCTACACAGAGGTAGAGAGACACACACACCACTGCATGCAAATACAATTATGTGGTAATTTTGGAAGCTTACAGTACAAAACAAAAACTGTGGTCACAAATCATAAACCAGTGAAACATTATTTTAAGACTTGGATATTGGAGTTCACCCCCAGTTAGACTTACATTTTGCTTACATTTCGATGCCTGTCAGACACCTTCCTCAGAACTTCTTACTGGAGTTACTGTACTGCTTCTGGATACTATACATTGTATGTAGCCAATGTAGGTGGCGCTTTTGCAGCGAAAACACAACCCCAAATGTGGCTAAGTCTGTATCCCCCTCCTCCCGGTTCATCACTGGGGTTGACTTTCTTATCCAGACAGTCTCCTTGATCCACCGGATTGTTCTAAGATCGTTTTCTTCCACCAGGTGCTGGATAGCATGCAACGAGCAATTGAGGAGAATATCAATGCAGACAACTTGATATTGGAGATCAACTCATCCAAGTATGCCTACAACATCAGCATGCAGGAGCTGAATGTGTGTGTGGTGAGATGTGTGCTGGAGGTGGCTCATCTCCGCGCCACTCTCATGGCTACTGCATCTGAATATCTGGCTGCCCTCAAACCAGTAAGTTGCACATCATTTTCATGAAGATGTGTTTACAACCTAGAGTTGTTACCTCCATCAAGGAGGTACTGTTTTCAGTGGCTGTGTGTATGTTTGTGTGTGGATAAGGGTATGAAGCTATTGTCGTGCTTGGATTGTGATTATGTATCTGTTATGTGGGTAGCTGTTACGATTCTGAAGGTGCACATCATTTTTTTTTTGTATGCCTTCTAGGAGCTTTCCTTGGAACTGCAGTTCTTTTCTGGACATGCTGTGGTCTTGATTTTTGGTTGACAGAGAGTTTGGGAGGCAGAAAAAGTGGTATTGGGGTACATGCATGTTCCCTGTGCATGTGTGTGTGTGCGTGTGCGTGTGTGTGTATGCATGCATGCAGGCTAGTAAAGTACCTTAAAGTTTGTTAACTATTTAGTTACTGGTGTTGACCATGTTAATATTGGTCCCCAGCTTCTGCAACCAATGAAGGGTCTCCTGAAGAACTACATCCGTAACCCCGATTCTCAGCAGGACTGTCTGGTGGCCGTAGAGGTACAAATGTAATTCTAACTTGAAGTGTTGCTCTTCATTGCATACCTACAATGTATACTTAACTGCTTCTTAATTTTCTTCATCAATAAGTCAGATAACTTCCCAGTATGAAACTTAGTGCAGGAAGGATGCTGTAATCATTAAAGAAGTTACACTTAAAACATATTATACATGTAAGAAATACATTGCCTTGTGCCCCCCCCCCCCAAAGATGTACAGTCACTGGCAGGCAGTTAAGAAACTACAGTGCGTTTACTCTCCCCAAGGCCAGAACTGAACGGTTGAAACAGTCCTTATTGCATTCTGCCTTCTTGCATTCTTGTGACTGTTGTTCTTACAACAAGTCAGCTTCACAGTGTCTCTATCAGCCTCGGTCCTTGATTTCCTGTATTGTATTGTATTTTGAGTGTTGTTTTAACGTTTGCAATCATTATGTACATGTATATAGATCTACACAATTTAAATTTCTACCTTGTAACTTTATGTGAAACACAACTGTTGCAACAAACTTTTAATTATGCATTTCAGGGAAGGCATACCTTTGTCTTTCCCTGCCAATGTATGTTTGAATGTGTAAGAAATAAACAGAAATAAACTTGATATACAGATACATGTAGATAGATAGATATATTATAGATGTGTAGACAGATAGATGAATTTTGTGAATTTCAGAAGCAACCCGTTGGTTTATCCATGTTTGACACCTTGGATGCCTTTTTTTAAGGAGTACTTTGGCAGCCACCTAAACATCTCTGCAGTTCTGGTCACTCTGCTGAATTTTCTGTACAACGAGGACATTTTAGAAGAAGATAGTATACTGAAGTGGTACAGGCACCCAGCACCGTCCAGCACACTTCCCCTGAAGGCACAGCAGCAAGTCCGAGCTGCTGTATGTACTGAACACCGTTCTTTTCTATGGAGTGTAGTGTAGTATAGAGTATAGAAGGGTAGTGTAGTGTAGTGTACATGTACTGTATGGATGTATGTTTTGAAAAATACTGAAACATAATAATTCTGTTAAGTGTGTTGGTGTTTGTATGGAAAACATTGGAACTATTTCCTACATTGTACAGTCAAGCTGTGAGGCCATTTTACATTTCCTCAACCCGTCAAAGACCAGGATGCAGTCCAACCTTTTAGCAACATTCATAGAACATGGCACATTCCAAACCAGGTATACAGACCTGCCCTATATGTCTCAGTTATTGAGCCCTCCCAAGAAGTGTTCCTTAGGCCACACTGAAATTTGTTGGGTCTTGGATTTTTTCAGAAAAAATATGAAGCAACAGAGTGAAAAAACAGGCCTAGCTATGATAGGAGCCGTGAAGTCAATGTATTTCAAATAATGAATTTTAAACTTTTAATCAAACCACTGCATTTATAAAATGTGAAAACTGTAACAATTAGGAAGACAAGGATTTTCTTAAACTGTTGGGGCCAAAATATGAGCCTTTCCGGAGTTGATTCAGAACCTGAATATTTTTTTTCTTTTTGAAATCAGTAAAAATGAAGCGGGCAAATACGAGAACCAATTGATCAATTTGATGTGGCCTTATGGACCAGATGCTAAGATTAAAATGGTGCTGATTCAGACTCAGATACAGTATTGAAATGTTCTGCTTGTTCTCAGAAGCTATTTTGCAATTCATTATGTATTTATCCAGAGAGGCTGTATTGGTGTCCTTTGTCCCCAGTGGAGTTGACTTGACTGTCTGTTTCTCACCTGCAGGCTGCCAAGTTTATCCAGTGGCTGCAGGAGGCAGAGGAGGAGTCTGAAGAAGACTCTGACTGAGTCACTCCAGATGGAACATTGACACTACAGCTCTAACACATTACATTAAAAAGGTGAAGGTGAGATCTCTCCCGAGAGCCACATTGAAATAAGGGAGGATGAAGTCTCCTGACTGCATTGTACATCCTGATGTGTGAAATCCCAATAATGACCAAGTAACATGCGCAAGAAACCTAATCTACAATCAGATCATACAATGTAAAGATCTGGCTTAGTGTTAGTGTTTTATGTGTGTCTGGATGCCAGACCCACAATGTTAAACAATATTTATCTCTTTGGCTGGGTGAACAACATGCCCCTAGAGTTGGTACTCTACCTCTAATTATCACTGTGTGAGAGATCATCGTGGGAGGTTGTGGCCAGGGTGGTCAGGGTTGTGGTTAGGGTTCTTGACTCAGAATTCAAAGGTTCTGGGTTCAAATCCCTGGCAGATCCCCCAATGTTGTGTCCTTGGGAAAGGTACTTAACAACTATTTCCTCACTTTATTCAGGTGAAATTGAGTACCTAGCTTCGGTTCGGGATGTCCTATTGGATACGTAAAGCTGGAGGTCCTGTGTTTAAGGAGAGCCACACCTTGAGCATGTTAAAGATCCCACCACACTTATCAAAAAGAGCAGGGGTCCTTCCCAGTGTTGGTGGTTCAAATTAGCCGGGAACAGGGGGTGTTGGAAGAGCTGGCCGACAGAATCAGTATCGTCTGTGAGTCTGGCACCCAGACTACAGTTGACATGGAAAGCTGCTGTAGGCCAATTTGATCATTAAAAACAAACAGAAGATGAGACAGAGTATGATCTCATATACATGTAGCAGTTCCTCTTTTTAGTTGTGCCAACATGTACATAGGCACAGCCCCACAGGTGGCACAGAAGTGGGTGGCTTGGTCATTATTGACAACTCATGTCTTCAAAAGTTAAATTTGGAGTACATGCAAAGTATGTTGGACTTCATTCTTATCATTTCATTTCAAGACTGACTGGTGCGTGGAAGAAGTACAAGGGTTACATGTATGTGCTGGTACATTATCTCATGATATAATCATGAATAGAGTCTGAAACTTGTCTGCCTGGTCGCCATACTGCCAGGTCAAGTTTTCTACCCTGGTTACCAAACCTATTTTAACCGGCGAGTCTCTTTCATCCTCTCTGCAAATAGAAGGAACACCATTTGGCCCTGGACCAATCAGAGCTCTCACCAATATTTCAGACGGAATATTAAAAAATAAAATTGTTTGAAATCATCCAGGGCCAGACATATTTTCAGAGAGGATGTAAGAGTCTGGGCAGCTAAAAAAAGTTTGGTAACCAGGCACAAGTCTGCTGGTGTTGGGAGAATATCATACAACTATGTAGAACCCCACAGAAATGAAGTTTCAACTGCCACAGTACGCTGAACAACACATAAAGTTATTCAACACTTTCCCAGGTTGTCCTACTTGCATCCTACAAAACTGAATAAAATCCTAATTGAATTTCATCCCCCCTTCCTGAGAGATGATACCATGAGATAGTGTCCATTTGTCCCAAACTACTGACATTGTACTTTATACTCTAATAATTATTATATTGTATGTCATTCAGGGGGAAAGCCAGGTTTTCACATACATGTAAGGGCGGTAAGTCCTGTTATCTATTGTACATGTACATTGTTACAATGTAGCAAGCAGCTATATTCTAAATGCCATGAGTTCTGCAAATTAAAAGGACTTGAAACTACATGTACACCTTTGCCAAGAATCTTTTTGTTATTATTGTTTAGACAATTTCTCTCTTACTGGGTTTGTATTCTCATTGTTCAGTAACTGTTAATATAATTCTTGTTGTTAATCAAGACATTTAATACAGTAATGAGGAAACCTCAGTTCAAATTTACACACAAAGGATGATTCAATGTTACAAATTACATCAATGTACTATCATGATTATTCTGTACATTTTGCTTGAATCCACTACACTAAATATTTGCAAGTTAAAATTTGCAAAGTCCCCAGTGTAACTGATTACTTTGAAGCTCACAAGATGTTGTGTATAGAGTCTTAAGTGTAACTTTACAATATACTTTATTTGCATAATTGATAAGAACTGTAGAATCTATACCTTAGTCACTGATAAGGTAGATGTAGATGATCGGAATATAACATCACATAGTATGATTTTCTTAAGTGTGTTTGGTGTGTGTGTGTGTGTGTGTGTATGTGGTTTGTGTGTTTGTGTGTGTGTGTGTGTGTGTGGCTTGTGTGTGCGTGTATGTGTGTGTGGGGGGGGTACATGTACATGTATGTGTGTGTGTGTGAGTACATGGACAATGTCATGTATGTGTATGTGTGAGTACATTGATGTATGCGTGTACTTGTACCTGTGCAAAAGCCTGTGGTAGACTAGTGCTGTTACTGAACAGTCGGAAATCCAGTATTGTGTTTGTTTGTGTGTGTGTGTGTGTGTGAGTGTACTTTGTACATGTATTTCTGTGTGTGTGAGTGAATGAGTGAGTGTATTTGTGTGTGTGAATTTACATTGTACATGTACTCATATTTGTGTGTATGCTATATAATGTTGAGTTTAAAAATCTGTGCCCTTACCTTTGCAGTTTAACATAGAAATTTGTCACAGCTGAGATGCATATTATTGATTGTCATATTATATCAGAGACTTCTAGTCTAGGATAAAGTCAGCACTGACAGGTACAGTATGCATCAGCACTTATACAACAGCACATCACAGCACAAGTTCTACAATCACAGTTCTGATAGTCAAGGTTTTTACATGATCATGGTAAATCCTAAATAGCCCAATCTTACCCCTAACTTTCTTCCTTGGGACACCGAAGCATCTAATGGATTGTCTCACTTTTAAACCTTTGTATTTTTTGCCTTTCCTTAAAACATGAGCCCTCTGTAGCTACTGATGTCAGGAAAGCTATAATTACACATCATCACATAAGGTGTGCATATAATCTTTGCAAAGAAGTAACAGCCAAATATACAATCATGCATATCCTGCCTCCTACACTTATGCATACCATTAGGTATGTTTATCTTAAGTTTTGTAACAATTAAAAGTGATCATAGTAGTACAGCCAATATACAATATTGAAAAATAAGAAAGCCATGGGGAAAACAACCCTTGAAGCCTCATCTATCATTGAAGCTTTGTCTTTTCCTTCACCCTTCTCCTTGTTCTTAGATTTCTCCAGTTTGTTGTTGAGGACAAAAACTGACAACTTGCTGAGGTTTGTTGGGCCGGGGGAGGCAGACTGGTCCTTATCAGAGTTGTCCACTTTCTTGGCGTGGTAGGTTGGCTTGCCGGCTAAGTTGGAGTTGTTTTGAAGCCGAGGCAGACCATCAGTTGGGGACACAGCAGGCTTGGCCTTCGCTTTTGATAACTGAGGAAGATTAATAAATTAAAACAATCAAGATCACCTGTGCAGAGAGAGACAAACATCAGAGACAAAATACCATACAAAGACAAGTAATAAGACTTGTTCTGGGAACAAGGGTTCAAATAGAACTTTTATTAAGTAATAAAATAACAAGTTCAGTGCTTTGGCCTACCTTTGCTTTGTTTGCAGTGTTCATGAGATAGTTAACAACAGCATACTCGATCAATGCAAGAAAGACAAAAGCCTGACATGCCAGAACCCAAACATCAATGGCCCTGACATAGGACACCTGCAACATAACAGAAGAACCATTTTTAAACTAAGAATACAGAAACTTGGTTGTATTTATACTCTGTCAGTCATCGCACTTTCAAACAGCCTTTGATGATGAGATTTTGGGAAATTTTGCACTTGCCACTACCTGGTAGCCAAAGTATCCATCCCCACTACCCTGGTAGCCTGTGTAACCATGGTGAGTAGGTGAGTACTTACATGTGGCATCCCCACTACCCTGGTAGCCTGTGTAACCATGGTGAGTAGGTGAGTACTTACATGTGGCATCCCCACTACCCTGGTAGCCTGAGTAACCATGGTGAGTAGGTGAGTACTTACATGTGGAACCCCCACTACCCTGGTAGCCTGAGTAACCATGGTGACTAGGTGAGTACTTACATGTGGCATCCCCACTACCCTGGTAGCCTGAGTAACCATGGTGAGTAGGTGAGTACTTACATGTGGCATCCCCACTACCCTGGTAGCCTGAGTAACCATGGTGAGTACATGTAGGTCTGTACTTACATGTGGCATCCCCACTACCCTGGTAGCCTGAGTAACCATGGTGAGCACTGTGGTAATTCCAAGTGCCACACGGGCTGGCACAGCAGCTCGGTTGATCCAGAATGCCACCCATGACAAGCACACAATTGTAACACACGGGATGAAAAGCTCGAAAAGGTGAGAAGAGAGAAGGCGACGAAAGGACAGTGTGATTTCCAGGCTGGTGTAGGTGTTGGCTGTGGCTGGATGAAAAGAAGAGCACATCATGAGTTTACTACTGACTGCAATAGACACTTCATGTACAATAGCATTCACAGGGTAGGGGATTATAGGGTTGGAGTGTACAAGGGTTAGAACTTGGGAACAGGATTGTGGGCAGCAGCAACATTGAAATGTTTTCCACTTTTAGGATAAAGGATTTAATATACAAAAGTGATGATATCAAATTATCCCAACCAGATTGAATTCTCCATGACAAAACTGAGACTGACAACTCCTAAGTAAAGCTTTTCTGGAAAAAAAAGATGTTTGTTGATTGCAAAACCAACTCATCATTATTGCTTGAGCAGATTTTAGATCATCCACTTTGTTTGTCATCATTCACCCAAAGTTAAAGAGGCATTATGTAACATTTTTGCACCAAAAATTGAAATATTTTAATTGAAAAAATCATGTGATTGTAATTTACATCCCCCTTTCAACATATTTGTGCAATTATCTCACATTTATGACATTTATGGTTGGCACTAAAACAGCCCACATGAGGTGCACTCAGTTTGTGGCACCACCACAAAATACCAGAATGTAAACAAACATGGCTGACAGCTGTGTTTCCAACTTTTAAACACACTTGTAAGGTGTCATTTTGGCACCTTCACTTCCTGAATGGCACTTATTTGCAATGGAGTAGGGTTGATTCAACTTACTTTGTAAAGAAATGATCAGGAAATTGACATTTTGTATCGTCCTAATGTTACAAAATGCTTTAAATATACTCACCATTGGCAGATACCAAGCTACAGATAGCTGTCTGGTGCTTGCATGACCCCACATAGTTCTGACATGCTTCATCATCCTTTGCCTCCAGACCACACATCCATGGCTGGTATGTACATTCTGTTGAAAAGTAGCTACAGTCCTTTCCTAGGAGAAAATATGTCTCAGTGTTTTACAAGAATGTTACATCCTTTTCAATCACAATGGACTGTCAAGACTTGCAGCTGATGAAAGATGGCTAAACTGTTTTGTTGTGTGTATTAGTTTAATCCTTCATACTATACCAGGATGTAGTGTACCAGTATCAAGGACAGGAACCAATTTCAAGGAGATGTTGAAGTTATACATGCTAGTGACCCTTTGTTCCAATGATAATCAGTGCTAGCATTTGAACCCCAAGTTGGGAAACAATTTGGTATACAGGCTATTTAGAATGCCTGTTGTTCAGTACTAGGGACAGGGACATAAATGTCAGTGTGAATGTCATTCAGGACAAGGTACATTTATCACAGGAATTCAATGTTAGGGAGAATTTGATTTAGTTTAGTGTCACAGCAATTTGTAAGAGTGTTAACAATTAGGATCTTACAATGGTCAATATTGAACGACAGAAGCCATATATCATGATGTAATACTATCAATGTATTTATCCTATGGTCTACTGTGACAGCCATTCAGATCAGGGACAATGACCACAGTACGAATGTGATTATTATATAGAGTCATATGATGATGGCGACCCTGTACAAGGTCCACTGTCCTGTACTGGATGGTATTCACATCCTCCCATTGGCAGGGCCACCAAACTCATTCTTCGTCACTGGCCCTGCCGATATGGCAACGGTTACAGCCTCCAGGACCCAACACGCTCTCAGCCAATCAGCTATACACAGAGAAAATCTTTAACGCACTTTTCATTAAATATTCATGAGCTGACCTAGAAATTACAACCAATCACGTTGTCTCTTACATTGGCTGCTTGGTTAACAAATGAAAACAAACATGGCGGAGTGGGAAGAGAAATTTTGCGAGTTATTCGCTGTTGAGAGCCTGCATGACCACCAGAGGTCCACTCTGCAGTCATTGCTCGACGAGGAGGACGTCTTCCTAAGTGTGCGCACAGGTGGGGGAAAAAGCCTATGTTTCATGGGTTTTCGGGTTGCAGCAAGAGCGAGGAAAGAGTCGCGCGCTAGCTGATGTCCAAGTGACAACAGTTAGCGCGCGACTGCCAAATAAGGCAAGCTCATGAATATTTATATCTCCTGGGTCCTGGAGGCGCTTATAACTGCCATATCGGCAGGGCCAGTGACGAAGAATGAGTGTGGTGGCCCTGCCAATGGGAGGATGGGTATTCAGCACCAAGGACAGAGACCAGAGTGTTATTAAAGCTGTCTTTCAGCACCAGGGACAGATGCCGTCATTTGAGTGTAATTAGTCATTTTGATCCATATAGAGGCGTGAGGAGACCTGTCCTAACCCTCATCACAACAGTTACATTTAATGTATAATTTGGTAAACTGGTAGATACCAGTCTAAAATACCAGAGTCACCTCACAAGGCTCACATAATGCTAAGATAGTCCAAACCAAGACCCACATGTCCTCAACTATAAGTAATGGGAGTGGAGTGCCACTCTACTATGGCATATGTACCTTCTGCAGTATCAAGGAAGGAGTTTGCAAAGCTTCTTATATGGATGCTGTAGATTTGGAACTGGGAATGGACAGAAGGAAGGTCTGTTGTGAGTGGAGCTGATGCTATCCACTCAAACTTTGGTTCCAATAGCAGATGTACACCGTTATCTGTGACAAAGAAAATGTGTGAATTAATAAGGACTTACTGTATTGATTCAGCAGACATTGAGAACAAACTGACAGAATTATAAATATGTATAAAAAGCTAAAATGTGCATATTAATTAGCCCTGCTGCCATGCATGTTGAAAAGAAAATGGAATTGTAATAAAGCAGGGGGGGCTGTTATACATGTGAACTAGACTGTCAATGCCATCTAAACTTAACATTATTTCCAGGCACTTGTACTTGATTGAACACTCAATGCAATGTTCTTGATTTTGCACATTCTACATCTGTGGTCACAATACTGCACCTATTATCTTCAAAGCTGTAGCTGTAGGTTCAATTTGTACTCATCAATAAGGCACTTCACAGTGCATTGCATTGTGGCCGAAGGTCAGGGCTTAATAATTAAGGCCACTGACCATTCTTTATCAGTAACATTACATGCTGGGGGGCTTATAGATGCCAAGAAATTTTGACATTAGACCACAATGTATCACACTGCACCTGCACACTTGAAATTGTCTTATAGCTTCGTATCCATCTTTCAGTCCTTAGGTATTAGCCTTCAACTGCCATCTACATGTTTATATGGCCATTGGTCACTGTCTACTGACCTATTCACTAAAAACTCTACAAGCCTGTGTGTGATTGATTGAAGAGACTAGTTAACATTTGAAGACACGACTTACATGCATGTATTTGGAAAGTACAGTCCTGCCTGTCCATTGGATATGACTGTAGGCTCATGGCACATTTGATCCTCCCCTCGTAACTGGGGAGAAATAAAAAAATAAACTGAACACGTTGTAACGACCTTTGACACAGATTAGCAGCATGCATATGTTGATTAGCAAATCATATTGGGAAGCAGGTTATTTCCATGCATTAGGTATTCACGCCCACTTGGTTTAAACAGCACACGTCCATTCCAGTAGAAATGGTACTGAGAGTACGACGTACTAGCTTTAGGTCTTCTTTAGATTATCCATAAAGAAAACAGCTGTCCACATCATCCCATCCGGAAGACTGTTTGTGCGGTAACTTGTTACATTATATTCCGCAATACATGTATTTGCACACTAGACCTGTTGTAACCTTGTTAGTAAGCTTTTACATAACTTTAACGTTAAGCATAGCATCCATATCCATGTAGATCAAAGAAACAGGACATACATGTCGTTAAACCAACTTGAAATACCACAATCCCTGTTTTTGGACTCTCAACCAGTTCCCAACCTACCCTTGACTCACTCCAGGCCCTTAGACGAATTCTTCATAATTCTTTCACAACTAAGGTGTGGCCTAAATCTGGTCAGACTGCTCCCAATCTACTGCCAACCTTGGTTGGTTGGTGGTCGGGGGGGGGGGGGGTGTCAAGGTCGGGGGAAGCTTCTGATTGTGTGACAGGCTGAAGTGGAATAATCCCTATTGAGTAAGCAGATCATACAGTGGCAAGGCAGTATCCATTGGCCAGAGGAGTGTCCATTAGCCACTGAGGAAGAGTGAGTGAGAGTGGGACATGGCTTTCTCTGCCAAGTATCTTGGGATTACACTGCAGACAGGCTTCTCTTGGGACATACATGTACACAGTGACAATACACATACTCCAAGGCCAACAGCATGCTGGGCTTCTTGAGACAGAACCTGAGGGTGTGTTCCAGTAAGACCAAAGAGCTGACATACAAAGCCTTGGTTCGGCCCATTGTAGAGTACGCCAGCTGCATCTGGGACCCACACACCAACCAGGACATCAACAAGATCGAAAAGATCCAGTGCAGGGCCGCACGCTTTGTCGTGAACCGATGTAGAAACACCTCCAGCGTCTCCGACATGCTGGACCAACTCCAGTGGGCCTCTTTCCCAGACCGTCGCTACACCCCCAGACTCACTATGATGTACAAGATCCAGCATGACTTGGCACGTGTGAGATGCGATGCCTTAAAGCCCCTGCCTGGTAACAACAGGTTGTTGCCTGCTGCACAAACTGTCCAGTCCCCATCCCTGCATGGCCACCTTTGTTTTGAGGGTGTCCAATCCCGCCTAAACCCAAGCCCTGCTGGTGACCTTTGACCCATCAAATGTCAGTAATTGCTGAAGCCTCGGCAGCTGGATATCAGCGGAAGAAGAAGAAAAAGAAGTATGATCTGCTTGGAGATTAAAGTGGGACTGCTTTTGTTGGTGACCTGCAGCTGGTGTATAATACTTTCAAGCTGTATATATAAGTGTAATATTGATATTCCATGAAAACATTTAGTGTACCTTGAAAAACAGGTTGAGGACTGGTGAAATTTATGATGCCGAAATTTAAACTCGCCACTTTTGTAATAGTGGCCTTTCTGAACTATGCAAAAAATACTATGTTCATTAATACGAGATGTGTATTACGTACCTTTTCTTGTAGGCAATTGTTCCATTTGGGAAGATCCATGTAGTGATAGTGTTGTCATCCATGTCGTTGCCACTATCACTCTCACTTAGTACTTCCGTTTCCTGGCCAAAGCGGATGTCAGGAGTCCAGAGGTATCTGATGGGGATGGGTGTCAGACCCATCGTCAGTCCAGCCAGCCGGGAGTCTGTCCACTCCAGGGTCATGTCAAATCTGGCTTCAAATTTCTGATAAAAACACGATCATGCACTGGAAAAGTGTCAGTGTGAAAACATTTTGAACATCACAACACCACGGGTTGGATCTTTTGTATTCTCCAAGCAGAGGTTTAGGTTTCAGCATATTTTTGACATGTTTTAAGGCGTGTTTATCAGGCTTTTTTTTGTACTGGCATCCTTTTTTTGCCAGCCTTCTGTGCCGTATGGATACTGACTTGCCAATTTGATACTGTCCTGTAGCCACCTAAAGATCTGCTTGGAGATTAGATGATTTGTCACATACTCACAGTGACAACTCCGCGTGCGGTGAGGAAACTCCCACTGTTGAGGTACGCAAAATATATGTGGTTTATTTTCTAAGATTTAAATGTGTGAGATGTTTACCGATCCACCTACCATGGAAGTCTCCGACAAGGAGCCAATGTCACTGAGGCGCACTCCGCATGACACGCTTGTCCATCGTTCTAGCAGGGACATGAGAGTAAAAATACCTCTGATGAGTCTGATCAAAAATAATTAACAACCTATTGATTAGTAAAATTGCGACTATATTGGTTGGTAGCGAAAACAATGAAATGGAATTGATATGGACGTTAGTCGCGACGTGTGTAAGGTCACAAAATGTTCTTTTTACCCGTCGTAAACTAAATTGATTATTCTAAGGCAATGTGTAACCCAACGTTGGAATGTAAATAACAATTTCATGAACTCCGAGCGGCGATGTTGGTTGGCAATTAAAACACTTGATTGGTGATTGCTTTGATTCAGTTACCTAAATTCTTTCGTCTTGCTTGCCAGTGGCTCTCCAGTTCCCATTTTAGGAATCCCCAACCCTGCATTTTCCATTCGCATTGTAATGAACTGCACTGATAATGACGTAATAGCGCTCTTCTCATTTATATTTCTGGTTACAAGTAACAAAGCTCAAAGTCGCCTTGAAAATTCATTTGACTACTATTATGAACTAACCCTCTAATCATGGATCTGCAATTTTGTTCCTCGGCTTCTTCGACGCATGTACTATAAAATGAGTATTATTAATTTATTAGATAGTTACCATCGTCATTTGGTCTGACTGTTTTGCTGTAGTTACTTGGTAGTCGGTCTCCTTTCCGAAAGGCTTGCCATGTCTCCCAGTCAGATAGACTCCCGCCAGAATACCTTAGAAATTGGATGATCGCAACAAACATCATTTATAATGGTAAAGTTTAGCTTAGATCCAACACAAAGAAGGAACTCACCATAAATTTTCGGTCGAACTCGTCAACCTTCGTCAGATGAATAATCCACTCGCTGACGTCGTTCCTTCTTTGTGTTGGATTAAAGCTAAACTTTACCATTATGGAATCTACCAACACAGATGAGCTTTCATTCAAACATCATTTATAGTGTGTTTGTCTTGTTCCATCACTTCTCAGATCGCTGGTTTTTGGTAGACGTCTTTTTCTTTTGTCAGTGCGACACTATATGCCTGGACCGTTGAAAACAGGTTCAGATATACCCATATCCGGGTCGCTATCTTGTCCTATCCTTTACACATACACGGCCGGGCGGATGCGACTCGGATCTCTCACGTATGGGAAATTATGTCCTGTTATCCGGACTAATTTGGATCTAGAAAACTTATTTTTAAAATCATCCCAACATTTCTTAAGATTGCCCCCACATTAGGAGTATTTTACAACGACCACCTAGTCCAAACCCAGCGTTAAGCCACCCTCACACACAGTTTGTTGGATTCAGATATTAAACAATATCTGATCATGAAGAAACATAATACCTGTTTCTTCAGCTCAGTTGCCCTTTCAGAGCATTGCATGTGAATAGTCTGGTGTCCAGTCTAGCTAGCCTCCTGTGGAGTTTAGATACTGCGTTTTGCATAATTTTTAATGCGTTCTTTTGCCGGCTATCCTACAACCAGCCGCCCAGAGAAGGTTCTACCCACTCTGGGCGGCTGGCTGTAGGATAGCCGGCAAAGGAACGCGTTAAAAATTCCACAAAACGCAGTATCTAAACTCCCACACGCCCACGGAGGCCTGCACAGGAGGCTAGAAAACTACAGTAACTACAGCTCCGAACCACGCCCTGGACACCAGGCTAGCCATGTGAACCCAGATACTCGTAGTGCTCAATGTCAGACTGTTTTTACTATCCTGTTCACAAAACGTACAGATTCAGGGTGATGTTTTCTAGAGCCTTACCTCAGCAGGAGACAGATGAACGAAATAACAAGCGAGAACAAACTGAGACGAGACATCGTGAAGACTTCCCGGAGTTCCACCTGCTGGAAGAACCAGAGATTTGGCGTGAAGGAAAGAGCCGCCTGATGATGCTCTGTGCCTCGGAACTTAACCCTCAAACACCCGACCTTTTTTTGCGACTAAAATGACCGAACGGGGTCAAATTTGACCCCAATTTGTTTCGTTCAAAAATATCTTCTTTTTGCATTTTTTCAGTTATCTTTTCACATACATTGCTTCTTCATTCTAAAATGTATATTTTGGCATGTTTAGGTTTGAATAATTTTAGCTCATTATCATAATTTATGCAAAAAAGAGGAGGAGGACCACATTTTTACTAACTTAACTATCTTTATTTCTTGAATTTAGTCCCTTACATGTCTACACAAATATCACTATGTTTCTATTATGATGCAGATATTCAATACTGGACTAAGTGGTTGGTAAATGTTTATAACATAGTATTTTTTAATCAATTAACAGCTGTCAATCAAAATGCACCAAGCCTGGGACCCCCCCCCCCCCCCAAGTCAGAAATAATCATTTTTAGTGTTTGTTGGAACCCCAAAAAATGTGAATATTGTTAGAAACGCCATGGATGTTGTACAGGACAATGTTTTCTGTCAAAGAGAAGGGATTTTGTATGTCTAGGCATTTTCCAGCTGTTTATTCTTTAAGCTTTATGTGTGTAAAATATGGGGGGGGGCACAGTAGGCACAGTATGGTGTGGTAGCAGGTATAAAAGTCAAAATAAAAAGAAGATCTTCTGTTGAATTGTTCTAAATTCTCTTCGGAGCAGTAGACAAGACTATAGTGTGTACTGATTGAGAGTTGTCAATAGACAAACCCCTGTGAAATTTAATATTAGGTAGGTATACTGGCACACTGCTGTACAAGCCCGTATAGGGCCCCAGACACTGGATATGAGCCTTGCTCTCGATTCCCAAGGGAACTATCAATGAACTTCACCTTCGGGAAACATGATCAGACACCCCTAGTGTAAAAGAGAGGGGGATAGTTTGTCTCAACTCTCTTTTTCTGTATCCCAGAATCTAGGCATGGACATGGGTGACCCTTGACCTCAAATGATTGTAAAAGGTCATGACCTCTAATAATCTAATAACCAAATCATGAAGCTAATGTCACTTGGCAAACTGCATTATAATATTGAAGCAATTATGCTTCCTACAAGACATTGTGGACAGCCAAAGCCTTTCGTGTGTTTAAAAAAATGCTCATATTGCTGGGGTCAAATTTGACCCCAGCCGGACCAAGCTCAGACTTTCATTTATAATTTTTCCAAAATTGTGCCCATCTCCGAAAAAAATTAGGAGAAGTTATAGAAGAGGTTTACTGACAAAGTCACGGAAGGAATTTTTGATCTGTTAAAAAATTTTCAAATGGCACATCAAAATGTACGCCTGGGGTCAAATTTGACCCCGTTCGGGTGTTTGAGGGTTAACATAGAAATTCTTTCAAAGCTGAAGTCACAGTGTACATTAACGGTTAAGATAGGTGTTGTTAACCAGTAATATTTTTATTTTATCGGAAGCAGCCCACCAAAAAAATAAAACAACACACATAATACAAATGTTATTGCAAACTCTTGCCCGAAGGCTAATTCCAAGGGAACACACAGTTATGATAACACAAAAGGTAAAACGTGTCTAGTTTATACATCTACGTACATTACTGGAGGGATTGACTTCTTGTTTGGAGGCAGTGGCTAATCAATAGCAGAAATACTGTTAACGTTTTCGGGAGATCTTCTACTTGCAAGCCGAACACTCCAGGAGAGATTGTAGTAACTGTCTCAAAAAACCTGTATCTTTCAGCCTCATAATGAGAGCATTTACAAATGAAATGTATTTCATTTTCCACTACATCCATTGCACAATACTTATTGTACAGTCTCTCCTGAACTGATAGCTTTATATAATACCCCTTTTCTATTTCTAGTGTGTGTGCACTAATTCGTATCTTAGAAATATTGGACCGCTTAATATGATAAGACTCACCCCTATAGACTCGTTGTGAGAGGCGCAGGATTTTGTTTTAGATATGATTTTTTCCTTTTTTGAAAGGAAAATACGTATCAGCAACAGCACTCCCTTCAAAATTCCCTACCAAAAAATGTAATAAAGACAACCGTGCCATCAAATAACTAAAGTACTTACGTTGATCCGTACTGAGTTGTTGTTAATTGTTAAGGCCAAACAGGAGTCGGTAACGGTATGTGCGCGCGGCAATACTACATGTACACGCTGAACTGGAATCTCCTTGTTACAAAAATCCAAAGACAAATCCGTAGAAGTAGTAGTAATCTTACTTTCTTCGTCCGACGTCGAACTACAGAAGCGATGTCAATGTAAGACTCCAAGTACGGACTTAGATACCAGTAGCTGGTTTCCGTGCCAGATACCGTTAGAGACCTCCCCCCGGACCTTCATTATCAACAAGTAGGGGGATTTAGAGGCAGACTTTTGTCCTTTCGCGTGACATTTGGGAATCATAACGACATCGAAAGATAGGAAGATTGGTACTTCTATGAAATTATTGCAATTATGACGTTCAGTCAGCTATGTGCAAATTATATACCCCGTACCTTTCGGGACATTTAAACGTGTGTAACGTGACTTCTTGCATGTATTGATGAGTTGTTGATTACTATAACTTACTTTTTTTGTACCTTACCATAACTTGCCATGGATACATGTTGAGCATGGTAAGGTAGTGCTCAGCATCGCAGTATGATTGCAATTGTTAAAGCTATAGTAGAAGTGTAAACGTCAACATTTTCTTTCTTTTAAAAGTAAAGACTGACGTGGAATATCTCAATAATCTTTAAGTTTAATCAGTATTTCAAACTTTAAAAAATGATTTCACCTTGTCAGCTGAAGCTGATCATGAAACAAAGAAACGCAGCTACGTATACTTTGCTTAGTAGAAATATGAAATCTTTATACTATAACCCCCTTTAAAGTACTCATGGCCACCTCCTTACCAGCTCTGTCTCCATGTGACCGTATTGACATTTTCAGTCGACATTTTCTGTCAATCCAGTCAAGTCTTCACTCTCTTGATTGTTTCTCCTATCTCTGTAATTCCCATGGATTTCTTAAGTCATTTCATTTTCGTCTCCATACTTCTAACCTTCTCTGTGTGTCTGACGATCCCAAGGACCAGCTCCAGTGCACAGGAAAACTGCCCCGAAAACTACATGTAACGTTAGTAGGAGGAAATTCGCTACGATCATATGAGGAAGACCCGCCGCGGTACCAGGGGAAGAAGCTAGGAGGCCCCAAATCATCACAATCCCTCTGTTCACACACACACACACACACACACACACACACACACACACACACACACACACACGTACAGACTAGCAACGAACAATGTTTCCGGAGGTAACAAGGAAAGTCGCTTCTGGTCCAAAACTACTGGCAAATGTAAAAAAACAAAAACAAAAAACACAAGAAAATCTACGTGGTAGCGGACGATCAGAACGATTACGGCATGATAGACGTTCGTAGTCCATGCTTTAACATCTTATTAGTCAGGATGGTATGATTGATCTGTCAAAATCTTGACTACAGAAAAACCGGACTAAAATCTCTCAGTAGGATGGTCTGGAGACGTTTGGTGGTTTCAGCGCCGAGAAGTCTGAAGTTAACAGTGCTGAGTCAGACATGTCCTTTCAAACCTGACCATTGTTTTACCGACACATAATCTTGGGGCGAAGTAAAACAAGAAGCCATAGGCGACAATTCTCCGTGAAATTTTATAATTTGCAGACTGGGAGGTGGTATTGAAGTAGTCCCCCCCGCTGTTCAAAACAACGGGGTTTTCGCGGCCAGTCTCATATGCCACTAAATGTAGGGTACTTCGAAATATTATATTGACGGCGAAAACACCTACGGTAAATATTGATATACGTGCATCATCACTGGCATGCCTACAGACGATGTATAAAATCACATGCCAATTGAACAAAGGGGACCGTGGGTTTTAGCTGCGAACACGGAAAAACGGGTACCGCTCAAGTCAACATGATCACAACAGCAACGGTTAGCACAGTTGCACACGGCCAGTTGCACACAGTTGCACCGGCCCACATAACCGCTACGGTAAAAGCAAAGACACATGCACAAAAGTCAACTGCGCAACTGGCGGTCAGTCTAAAACCAGATCCCTGCAGACTTGCCATGTCAACGGCAGTCGCGCCCGTACCGGCCGGGCGACAACATTTCATAGGGAATAGGAAAAATAGGGGGGAGTCACAAATATGGCAATCACCACAATATAAAAACCGCTACGGTAAAAACAAAGACACGTGCATCAACACGGACATAACGGCACACCACATGCCCAAATTCAGAGAAATACAACGTACACAAACATGACTTTTACGTGCGAACACATTTCACAATTCCGGCCATCCATAAACCATTACGGTCCGCATCTGGTCTGCATTAAAAACCGCCCCGCACATCTGCATTAAGGATACTCGACCCCCCCGCTATTCAAAACAACGGGTTTTTCGCGGCCGGTCCCATGTGCCCCTAAATGTAGGGGTGCTTTTCGAATATTATCTTGACCGCGAAAACACCTACGGTAAATATTGATATACGTGCATCACCACTGGCATGCCTGCAGACGACGTATAAAATTAAATGCCGATTGAACACAGGGAACCGTGAGTTTTAGCTGCGAACACGAAAAACCGGCTGACCCGAATACTCCTGCAGGAGGTATACCTCCTTCACGGAGTAACAAGTAACGTTACATCTGGCAGCAGCAAACCGTAAGTACTGTATTACGTAACAATATAGGCAGGTGCATGCAGTGGCGAGAGAGCTGAATACCAGCGCCACCTGTCGATCGATAGGTATTGCAGACGAAAGACACTTTTGGGCTGTGTTATGACTCACTGTGCAGTTCAGCGGTCGTTGTTAGACCGACTCTAGTGGTTTTACCGGGCCGCGTTCTTGTCAACGATTGATATGAAAACATGACATTGCTCGTGTTTCGGCTTGTATTCCGATACATCAATAGGTGTCAAGGTGAACGTGGAAAAGTGGTCTAATGTTACCCCTGACACCCCCATTATACATAATGGACCATTCCCCCTAAACACTATGATACCGGAAGTGACTTTCTGACTTCCACAGAACTTCGCTGATCTGAATTTCTCCGAGAAAATCCACCGTCATGTCGGAAATCCGGATGCGTGTCATGGTGTGGCAAAGCTAGATGATTGGTCGGTTCAGGTTGAGAAGTGCTGCATAGTCAGAAGCCAAATATATCCAATATTACATTTCTGGGAACGCCCTCGCCTGTTGCAGCGTTTGGCCCGATAATTGGTCTGCATTGTTGCGAGGCTGTTTCTCCTGCGCAGACTGCAAACGGGGTGGATTCTGAGTAGTCGTGACACAAGCTAGGAAACAACAGTGAGCTGAGCTGACTGTCGGCACGTAGCAGCCTACAGACCAGAGACATACTAACAGCGCAACATGGGCGACTGGCTGGTGAATGAAGGTCCGAAGTGGCTGATTTTGGTAAGTCTCTGATTCCAAAATCTCTGATCACGATGTATATTTGTGAAGCACTGCCCGAGCACCGTTCACCAAAAGGCACTGGTTTGTAGTGTACAGCGATCCTCATAAGATGACCATACAAAAGGGTACGATGACTACAATGTACGTTTGAAATATAACCTCACCTAAGAATCTGTCAATTTTGTAATTTAAGTAAAATAGATGACGATGACGGGTAAATACATCTTACTGTAGATTGTCCTTTATTTAATAAGATAGAAGCTTTAATATTCTTTTTAGTTATGTAATAAGTAAATTTCCTCACTTATGTAATAAGTAAATTTCCTCACTTTACGTAAATACTTGAATAGTAAGGAGAAATTTATATTCCTTTCATGTAATTCGATAAGACAGTATTAATCAACCCAACAGCCTCCTACATTTACACAATACCAAGCTACATGTAGTTAAGCTCAAGCTAGTCACTGTTTACATGTAACTTTATGTATGATTGTCAACATCTGACCTGTACTTTAAGCCCAGTGGTGCAGAAATGTACAATAAAGGTCTTCATTCAACATTATGATAGACTAAAACTAGTAAAAGGGAAAGGAACCAATTAACATTATCACAGTTGTATATATCAGTGGTGATATATATCTCCTTGGTCTGTCCCTTACCAAGCCTACAATATACTAGTATTTAATTCTAATAAAGACTCAAAGTCTCTTCTAAGCCTACTGTTGAAGATGTTGCTTTTGTGTAGTACATGTATATGCTAGAGAACTTAAAATGTTTAGTTAAGCCCTTCTACTAGTTTCCACCAGACCTCTCTGCAGACTGAAAAAAATAGGACATTATTTTCTATAGAAAGAGAAATTGCCCAAAGTAGGGGGAACATTTTGCCAGAGAAGTTGGCCAGCCGTAGGCCTAGGAGTGCATGGCCATCCATCAGTAGTGAGAAAGTTGTACAGTTACACAGCGCCAGTTGAACTTGTCACCTGACAGGTCATGTGCGGGCCACATGGTACTTAGTAGTCTTGCCAAGGGGCCGCCATCTTGTTTTCCTCGTTGTGTTACACCAGAGTGCATCCGGTCGTCTCGAAAGTCATTCGTGTCCATAACTCAGGCACAGGAAATTGTAGAAGTTGTACCCATGGCACCTGCCCCAAACCTTAAGCCATGTTCCTCAGACACAAATAACTTTGTAAGGCACCTGCCTGCATGGTACATACAATTAAATTCTAAATACCTTACTCTGGGTACATGTGTTATGATCAGACTATTTCCATGTTGTTTTATAGATTGGTTTCTGTCATGAGATGAAGTCCTGTTATTCTAATCAGTCTTGGAAAAATGACCAAAGTAGTAAGGTTACAACTTGAAGTCGACTCAGAAAACATTGTGTAATTCCAGGCCTACCTTTCAATAGGCACTGACTTTTCAAAATTTACTTTATCAGTTTATGTTTTCCAAGCCTTCTCTTTATACAAAGGATCAAAGTGATTTGACTTCCCTTCAAGTTGACTCCAAGTCGACTCTGTGGCTTTACCCAATACATACAAAACACCTGATTTGGCCCTCCTGCTGAGCCCCACCTCTCCTGAGTCAACTTAGGCACCTTTATATACATGTATGATGTAGTTCTCTTTACACAGGGAAATTGTGTCAACTCCACTGAGTCAACTTGTAGTTGACTCCTCCGTCCAAGTTGAATCTGAACACTAGTGTGTGAAGCATGGCTTGCCTATTTGATTGGCAATTGAAGCTATACAAACTGTGATGTATTCAATAGTAAAGTCCTTTATTCACAACCACTTGTTTAAGAGCTGACATTTCAATTTGTTTATTTGTTTATTTGTATTTTGCACATAAATAAAAAACATAGTAACAATAAATAATAACAATGATAAACATGCAGGGGAGGCCTAAAACCTTAAAGGTTTATATACTTGGCCTACCCTAAACAAAAATATTATAAATATAATGGTGCTACAATTACGTTAATATAAACAGGTAATGAAAATAACAAAATAATAACAATAATAATAAAGAACGTCTTTCATCTTTATCAGGGCAATTATGACACAGACATGGTTTACTGTGCTAGGTGTTACTGCTAACAATCCCACATGTAAAATTATTGTGACATGAATAGACGCCGCGTGCCTGCGAAGCTGGTGTGTTACGCCGAAGGGCGGTTGTACCGGCTATACAGATACAGATACAGATACAGAGACACTGTAAAACATTGGCTCTGGTTCAATACTGTACAGAACTTCTAAATTACTATTCAATCTAGTACTGAGTGCTACTCTTTTTTCAAACTCTCATTTTTGCCTATGTTTTCCTATCAAAGATGCACATATTAAGTAAAATTCATGTTACTGACAATGTTAGAATTTTTCTCTCTGGAGTTTGCAGAAATATGGTACTGTATGTTTACATGCATTTGTTGTCTACCCCATGCATGCAGGTTCTGTGGTTTGGGATCAACATTGGTCTGTTTGTTGGTTACTTCCTGTTTTACCACCAAGGAACCCAGTTCTACTACCTCAGGTTACTTCTGGGTGTAAGTACTAGTACTACTCTGAGCCTAAAATGTCTATAAAAAGTCTAGCGGACATTAGAAATGATTTGGACATTGCTGAACAAAGGCCAGACGGAAAGACATTAAGTACTAGTAGACATGTTTACTGAAAAATGTCATCGAAATAACTGGAAGTAGACATTTTATATCCATAGTCTCTTCACACGTCAGGTAAGGACTCCCCAAGGAGACAGTCCTTTGTTTAGCACAATCCGTACTTATAAAGATATTAGCGTCTGCCCGATAATTAAATGCGTCCCGCCCTCTAAATGGCCTTGGCTTTGCGCAGTGCATGCATGCGAGTTTTCACAGTTTTTCTAAAGACATTCCGATTGACATTTCTTAAACAATTGATAACACAACAAGCAAGTCCTCCCCAAAAGAACCCTATAAAGACACAAGAAAGACGTTATTGGAGTATGTCTAAAACATTTCCAGAAAAACTTAAGACATTCTCGAGAATGTCTAATGTCTGGTAGACTTTTAATAGACATTTTCGGCTCTACCATTTAAGGCTGCTGCTGGTAATCATGATGATGACATGTTTTGTAGCAAGCTTGGTCTGAGTGAAAATATGATTGCAAGTAGGTCAACAAATTAGATAATGACTACAAGTATAAAATACTACTACTAAAAGGCAGAAATAAAAATATTTTAGAAAAAAGCGTTCTTAAAAAAGCACAAAAAATCTCTGAGGTAGTGACTTGAATCAAGGTTTACGTTGGACAAGCAAAATGTGTATCCTTATGTATGTGCATGGTTCTGTTGTCACTGTTGAATAAAGATAGCTGGAAAAACATATTGCTGTATTGACATTAATAGTAAATCTTAAATACAATTGCCTACTAGTAAAAAGCTGTGACAGTCGTCTGACAGCTATACTGTAGGATCATCTTTTTTTGCTAGTGTAATTAGACTCGTCTAATACTTATGAGTACAAATACAGATTCTGAAGTCAAATTACCATCATTCTTACTCACTTAATGCAGCATGGACTAGCCTGGGCTCGAGCCCCTGCAGCGTGTCTGAACTTCAACTGTATGCTGATTCTGCTCCCTGTCTGCAGGAACCTCATCTCCTACCTGCGAGGATCCTGCGGGGTAGGCTACATGTAGATCTTACACTTCTCATTGGTTTGCTTTTCAGCAGGGTAGCCAGTTAGAAGGTCATTGATATAGTTTAGATGTTACAGTAAAGAAAATGTGTGCTTTAATGGTGGTGTTCAGATGGAAATTTTATTTTATGCTCAGTGTTTGAATGTAGAGAAAATTTGCGCTTCACCAGGTGTTGTTCAAATGTTGTTCCCATGTAGAGAAAATTGTAGTGTAAAATCACACGTACCATTCTGGAGACATATCAATCCCAAATGCTCAATATGTGGACCAACAATTGAATAAAGTATATAATGTCTTTCTGCTTAATATTCAAATTTGGTTGAAACATCTTTAATGGTAAGTTCTTATGTTCACATTTTGTTCCTAGGATTTATTATTTAATGCATCACAAGTTTCTGCATGGGATCCTGTCACAGAATGCCTGAGTGTTTGTCAGGCACATCAGATATTTTGCTTACCTGCTCCATTAATTTTTTACTGAAAACTAAGAAAGTTGACGCAGAAAACATCAGGTGATGCTAGTGGCTGGTACCTATTGTCCTGAAGTCACCGGACTGTACAAAACAGAGCAGTTGCCTGTTTGTCGACTGCAACTGTTTGTTTTCATTGTCTGGAACGGTGGTATGTCATGCTGGTGAAAGCTATGCTTAAACTGCCATAGGGGTAGCATAATCCAGCCTCCAGCGGTTATGAAGGCTTGGAACTTAAAAGTCAACCTAAGTCTTAGTTTTAATTTTAATTTTAGTTTTACAAGCATGGTAATATTTCTTACATGAAAGTGGGTTAATTGTTGGTACTGTCTCCCTGTCTCTATTCAACTGTATGTACCCTGTCCTCTTATCTAAAGCCTTTAGCTCTGTTTTACAAGCTGCTCTCTGCTCCAATTCAAGCAAGATGCAGATTGGAATCATATCAGGAAGTGATATAGCATGGCTGGAAATAGCACCCTCATATGCAGGGACAGGGTAGTGCAGGTAGAAAATTGGAGTTGGTATTTCTGATGTCTATCCTTTACATAACAAAACCAGCCCTTAAGACATAGTGGGATGACATATGGCCAGGTGGCTAAAAGAGTCCTTCTTAGTAGCATTCATTGCTGCATATAATAAAATTCAAAACTGTACCACTACAAATGTAAGAATATGTTTCCAAACATTTTTATGAACTGAAAGGCAAAGAAACTTTGGTGCAGGTAAAATTTGTCTGAAAACAGGAAGTCTTTAATAAATTACTGGGTACAGGGCTCTAACAAGTTGTCTAACTTTTCTGCAATAACCGGCACTAGTAACATTCAGAATTACATGCACCTGTACCATTTTGAATAATAAATTATTGTCCAACTTCTGATTAAAGTTTATGTTAAACAAGTAAACAAGTAAAGTAATTACAGTGGAAAGAAGTTTGTATTTCACTGTACCTATGACAACAGTTGCCTCTACATGCATACACACTGTATTAAATATAATATTATTATGATTAAAGTCGCTATTTCTCTCCATACCATAGTGTTGTCGTCGCAGTATCCGTCGGCAGTTGGACAAGAACATAACATTTCATAGAGCAGTGGCTTACATGATATGTCTCCACACAGGTGAGCAAACTTATTTGTTTATTGAGATTTACCACATTTGTGGAAACAGTCAAACCTGGTCGGCCAACCACCTCCAACTTATTATCCCACTCCTGCACTCCATCATTTGACAGGTTCAATTCTAGCTGACTTGCATTGAACTGTACATTAGATTTCCATACCACTGGTACTTAGGGTTGCAGTCTTTGAAATGCTGTGTTTGATGAAAACTGTTTTATAATGAAACATGTTACAGAATCTACCACTCTTACATTGTCGATGAGTGTAAGGGTAAACCCAAAACCCTGAGCTGAATGGCGGCTGCTCCAGACCTTTGTGCTTCAGATTAAAGCCCCAGTGCAACAGAATATAATTACATGTATAAAGCAAATAGAACAACACCTTTATACCCTGTTGCACTGGGGCTTTAATGCTTACAGTTCAGCCCCCTAGGCTGCAAAGCATCTCAGTACAATACCATAAAATACAATACAGTACAGTACTGTACAGTACAATACAAAATGTTAAGTTACTAGCCACCAATATGTCATCTTCAATCAACATGACTTTTGATCTGGGGGATATAGAGATACATAGATCCCAATGTCTAACCCTATCTAGATTTCTTTTGGTGATTCCCTGACTGTTTGTTTGTTTTGCATAATCAGAAAACTGCCTTAAGGCATAACACACCTGTTCTGTTTTGTACAGTAAGTACATGTACAAGCTAGATAAGACCAGACTGTGAAAGAGGCTTACTATTACTTGATAATTGTGGTGGGATCAAAAAAGGGGACTTAACAGCAGATTCAAAGTGTTCTGGTTCTGCATATATTATTTTTTCTGAATCCCAGAAAGTACTTGTATTGACAACTTGACATTGAGTTTGGACTCAATGTATTGCATACTAAATCACGTCCAAACAACCATATGAAAGACGCTAACACAAACATAACCTACCAAAAGGCAAAGGCAGAATCTACCACTCGTACATTGTCAATGAGTGTAAGGGTACACCCAAAACTCTGAGCTGAATGTCGGCTGCTCCAGATTAAAGCCCCAGTGCAACAGAATATAAAGCAAATAGAACAACACCTTTATACCCTGTTGCACTGGGGCTTTAATGCTTACAGTTCAGCCCCCAAAGCAAGAGTACAATACCGCACAATATAATACAATACAGTACAGTTAACTGTACAGTACAATACAAAATGTTAAGTTACTAGCCACCAATATGTCATCTTGTCATATGTCAAATGTGGTCATTTAGAAAATAACACTCACACTGGCCGGCTGTTGAGTCCCCCTTTAAACATGCTCGAGGTGTGGCTCAAGCAAGGGACCCCCGGCTTTATGTCCCATCAGAGATGTCATCCCTAACCGAAGCTTTTTTTAGTCAAGTGAGAAAATTGGAGTAAAGTGCCTTAAAATCCAAGGACACAACAACCAGGGGCCTGCTAGGGATTCAAACAAGTCAACAACCCTAAACCACAAGACTACCTTGCCATCACTGTCAACTCCCATCATTCTGCCTGGTACCCTAAGCCCTGATTTGCACTAGGGCAAAAAACTGATGTACGAAAACTGCGTACACACGTGAGCGTCTGTTAGTTTCTTTTTTACACACACCAACAGGAAGAATCGGGAACTTCCAGTGTGCTGACTACATGGTCGTGACCCCATATTGACCTGCTGCAACATTTACATCTTTGCGGCGGCAGTACGCATATTTCAGATCAGTCATCTTTTGGATTACTCGACATTTTGTCGCTCTGCTCATACCTCGTGCAATATTCGTAGGCTTCCTTCTTTCTGACAGTTTACATTTTGCTTATTTCTTAAGTCCTGTCATTTTTCCACAATCCTGTCAAGCAGGCTCCAGTTTGTGCTGTTGTGGCCTTCTGACATGCTCAGCAAACAATTGCAACAGAATCAGAAACACAAAGAAACAAGAGAGAAAGGAAGATGTAATGAAATGCAGAGAAGATATTGGTAGCACCTCTTACTTGTATACCATAGTGTTATGATGAAAAAAAAAGGATTATTAAACAAGTCAAAACAGCATTAAATTTGGTACAAGCGTGGGAAAGAATGGAGTTTGCACGTACATGTAACTGGACCTGACCTCCTGCAACAGGAAAGGGGTTGCTTCTGACCATGTCTGTTTTACACGAGGCTGGGAGGCATGCAGACCTCCCGCTGGGTGATCGTACACCAACCCTTGAGGTACATGTAATGTACATCCTGACAATATGTTCTTGACATATGTCAAGGCAGGCCAGGAAAAAGGAGACGTATGCAGGTTTCATACGCTCGCGTGCATACGCCGTTTTTCGTACATCAGGTTTTTGCCCTCATGTAAATCTGGTCTAATAGACCACATTAGAAAAAGCCAGTGGATTTTTTAGATTCATCATCAGTAATCATTAAGGTATGCGTTAAGATACCCAGGTGTTCAGGAAATTCTTGATAGTACCATTTTTTCAATGTGGGGGTATCTGGCGGAATTTTGAGAGATACATGTAACATTACACACTCTTTGGCTACTTACATGTAAATCATTCTGCTAATTTGTATCAGGAGTGATTTTATAATTTAATGTCTTTTTCTATTCTATTTTATACACTGTAGCCATTCATTTTGGCGCTCACTGCTACAACCTGGAGCTGCTGGTTGCTGCCCAGACCGACCCGTACAACCTGCCCTTCTTCTTTTACGGTAACGACACTGAAGGGCTGATCTCCAAACTGACCAGTCTGGAAGATGAAGGTGATTACACCTACATCAATCCCATCAGGATATCAAACTCAGTAAGTTTCTCACAGCTTATACATAGTAGCTACAGCAGCTTTTATATGCAATCCAACCAGAAGAAATCATTGGTTCCTTTTCCGTCGCTTAGGCCATTAACTGACTTGATTTTATGCATTGCTTCTTCTGGACACCCCAAAACTGATGAGAGCACACAATAAAAAAACTTGACCAAAAAAATGGTGGCTAAATTTTGAAATCAAAATGATCACAGGTCAAAATGAATACACAAAACATGGTATAACAATTATTAATAATGATATCATGTTTCAGGATTTGCAGTGGTTGTTTTTACGTTATTTTGAATCTTTGCTCGTGCTTCCAGCCATAGTAAGAAGTTACTTCTTACTGAAGAGGCATAACATTTCCTTTTTCATTTGAAAGGGACAAAAGCGATGTCATCCTTAAAATCAAGTCAATGTGGCCCTTAAGCCATACTGATATGAATTTATTCTTAAAAGAATTATTAAATTAGATGTATTAATGTACAGTTCAACGTAACTACACTATCACATTTACTTCTTGCTGTATACAGTTGAATATAATTACTTAGCAGTTGTGTGACATTTGTATTCAAGTTAAGTTATTATATAATATAATAATTACCTTCGCCAAGAAGGTTATGTTTTTGTGGCCATGTGTCTGTGTGTGTGTGTGTGTGTCCGTGTGTGTGTCAACAGCATAACTTGAGAAGGCTTGGATGGATTATCTTCATACTTGGTAGGTGGGTAGGTCTTGATGAGACCTAGAAATGATTAGATTTTGGGCCCCCTGGCAGCTTGTTATGGTACTGCAGCGGAACTTCTGGTTTTGATATCTCATGATGTGGACATGCTAGGGTGTTGATTTTTGGATGGTAGGTAGCTCTTGTGCTCGGGAAGAAGTGACGCTTGCTGTGGAACTGCAGAAGCATTTGTATCAAAATGTTTAAAGTAGGATAACTCAATAACCGTTCGACGGATCGTCTTGATATTTGGTATGTAGGTAGCTTAAGTGATGCTTGACATAATTAAATGACAATTATGCAAATTAGGATCTAATTTGCATAATTAATGAGGGAATTCTATAATTCAGCTACCTTCCATGATAGGACTATTATACCTTGTGACATGTGTAATTAAGAATGAGAGGAACATCGCCATATATTAATTATGTAAATGAAGACCTAATTTGCATAATTAATGAGAAAATACTATGATTCCATAGTGGTTGATGTTGGCAATTTCATACTTGTGCATTTCAAAGTTGACTGGAGGTGAACATCATTCAACATACTTTATTCAAACCAGCACCTCATTTGCATAATTTATGAGGAAATGCTAGAATTAACTTCTTTGTTAAGATCACACTGCCACTGGGAGGAAAATATGATCAACTGATGTAATTCTTGCAAATAAGAATCTTATTTGCATAATTAGGGGGAAATCTATAATTTGCCAGTCATAAAGGGTAATCTCATTTGGCGAAGGTATGGGGTCGTGGAACTCTAGTTTGTAATCTATTAGTTTGTAAACATTGCTTGTCACTAGTCTTAGCCAGAACAGCAGTTTTCTTATTATGAAAGTAAAACTATTTTCTTATCATACTAAAGATTCCACCGTGCCTTTTCTCAGGATCCCATTATTGAAGGTCTGAAGACGATTGCAGGAGTGACAGGTGTGGTCATCACCCTGGCATTGATTGTCATGGTCTCATCATCTACTGACTACATCAGGTCAGCCTTCATCCTTATCTGCTTCAATCTGTGTTTCATCTGACTGGACTATTTTAGATATACTGTAAGGTACATATATGCACAGGGATTTAGTATCAAAATGAAAACACAGACTGGAACTTGTCCAGAGTTCAGCATTAGCAAAATTTTATAGTGCAAACCCTATAATGCAAACAGGGTTTGCATCCAATCATCTAGAAACAGAAGACCTATAGGGCCCGCAAATATAATATTTACATTTAGACAATAAGTTGTTTCAACCCTTTGCACTTAATGCATCCTGTTGTTCCCAATACATAGATTTCCAAAACTTGTAATTAGAAAGAAAATTTCTTCAATAGGAGGTATGCTTTTTCAAATGTTTCTACTGGACTTATAGTATGTCCAAAAATAAAAGTTGTAATCATGATTGTGATCGAATTTTCACTGGAGGGTAGAAAATACTTTCACAACCCCTGATGTCTACCATTGCAGGAGGTCTTACTTTGAGGTTTTCTGGTACACACATCACCTCTTCATCATCTTCTTCATTGGGCTGGTCCTACATGGCATCGGGTGAGTAGGATTCTGGTTAAAAGAATTTTTGCAGTATTCTGAATGTGCTATTGAGGTAATGTATCGCACAGGGGCTGGTCACTATAATTATGAACCAACTTAGAAACCACCTCACTCACACTCACACTCACTATCCGTTTAACGTCTCGTGTTCCTCGTCGCTCGAGGGTTGGACGTGGAATGTCGCCCTGGCCTGATTGCTGCTCTCCAGCTGATTCTGTCCTGTGGGTCGGCCTTTTGAAGGTTCAGTCGCTTAAGAGTCAGATTCACCAAAAATCCTTAATTTTGAGGTACACAAAACACATGGAAATGAAGCAGTTTCAAAAGTTAGTTATGCTTCATTTGGAAGGGTTAGCCCTTGAATTTGAATCCATTTGATTAATGTTATAGTTGATCTCTGCAAACTGCTTCACTGGAAATGAAACACAAGTTGACTTACATATAGGAGAGGAGTAGACACAAAAGTTACCTTCAAAGAATATTCTTTTCCTTGTTGTTTCTCTTCAATTCTTTCTAAAGAATATCTTTAAGAGTACAGTCAATATTCATCACTAACCTACAGCCCATTGGTACAATATTGGTGATGAACAAAAAAAAATTGATATACACTACTTCCTTATATATATTATTATTAATGTCCTTACAGTGGTATTGTACGTGGCCAGACCAACCTTGATGAACATAAGCCTGAAGAGTGCTTCAAAAGGTACCTGGAGTGGAGTCCAACTGATGCCACCTGTAAGATTCCACAGTTTCAAGGAGGTGGAGCACAGGTTTGTTTTTATCATGAAAGTTCATCTGTGTTGGTAGTTTCTTAAAGTTCTTTTGTTCCATCACAAGGGATTGTTCTCACCTAGAACTTTCGACCAGTCACTCCGGTCTTCAATAGACTGACCCAGTGAGACTTGTCACTTGGCTTCTCTGAAGTGTGATGGCAACACTGGTACCTTTGACCCAGTGTTGACACTTTCTTCACATTCAACAGTGTCAGATACATCTGACCCTGTTAGAGGCAAAGACTGGCAAAACTGGTCGAGCAAACCTAAAAAGGCTTTTTGAATCAACTCAGTATCAAATGTCACTTTTTTCACTGCAACTACATTGTATATTCATAAGTCAGACTGTACTATTTGTACGTGACTTCTCACCTCGATTCACCTTGAAGTCATAGGTGGCTTTCTGTTGGATTTTTCCAGACATGGAAATGGGTGCTTGCTCCCATGATCCTCTATGTTGCGGAACGGTGCATAAGGTTCTACCGCAGTCAGCAGAAAGTTGTCATCACAAAGGTGAGTGTCTATCAGGAGATCATAACAACACCAGTCAAGCCCAGCATTAGTAGTAACCGAGGAGAAAATAACTTGCTTTGTTGATACTATGAAATTTTGTGTACAGTCAGTGTTTTGGGTGTTCCAGTGGTCTGTAGTGCAGAAATATGAATAAATAGTACCTTTAGTAATTGTTACAACTTGCTCTGTAGTCAAATTCAGATAGTTTGCATCAGAAAGTATAATTAATCTGTCAATAAACATTTGGAAACCTTGGTTCAGTTGTTTATATTTGCATCAATTGTTTTTTAATCACTTACACTGTACAGTCAAAACTGCCCAAGAAGACCACCCAATAAAGGATGCACACCCTTTCTTCCATCACCGGGGTCCGTGATAGTCCGCAGTGAAAAAGTGACAAAAGGGTTTTGAGGGTCATTACATTCCTACAATCATGTATCGAGTCTAAGAGCAAAATTTTTTTCCAAAAATATTTTTTGTTCACGGGGGGAAAGTTTATATGATGTATATGTTCTTTTCTGTTACATATACAGGTGGTGAAGCACCCCTCCAAAGTTCTGGAGCTTCAGATGAAGAAGCGAGGTTTCCACATGCAGGCAGGGCAGTACATCTTCCTCCACTGTCCCAGCATCTCACGACTAGAATGGCATCCCTTCACACTCACCTCCGTAAGTCATCTTGGACATGGATTCTCCACACAGCTTCCTACTGATTCTCCACACAGCTTCTACTGATTCTCCACACAGCTTCCTACTGATTCTCCACACAGCTTCCTACTGATTCTCCACACAGCTTCTACTGATTCTCCACACAGCTTCTACTGATTCTCCACACAGCTTCCTACTGATTCTCCACACAGCTTCCTACTGATTCTCCACACAGCTTCCTACTGAATCTCCACACAGCTTCCTACTGATTCTCCACACAGCTTCCTACTGATTCTCCACACAGCTTCCTACTGATTCTCCACACAGCTTCCTACTGATTCTCCACACAGCTTCTACTGATTCTCCACACAGCTTCTACTGATTCTCCACACAGCTCAAATCCTACTGATTCTCCACACAGCTTCCTACTGATTCTCCACACAGCTTCTACTGATTCTCCACACAGCTTCCTACTGATTCTCCACACAGCTTCCTACTGATTCTCCACACAACTTCCTACTGATTCTCCACACAGCTTCTACTGATTCTCCACACAGCTTCTACTGATTCTCCACACAGCTTCTACTGATTCTCCACACAGCTTCTACTGATTCTCCACACAGCTTCCTACTGATTCTCCACACAGCTTCCTACTGATTCTCCACACAGCTTCCTACTGATTCTCCACACAGCTTCCTACTGATTCTCCACACAGCTTCCTACTGATTCTCCACACAGCTTCCTACTGATTCTCCACACAGCTTCCTACTGATTCTCCACACAGCTTCTACTGATTCTCCACACAGCTTCTACTGATTCTCCACACAGCTTCTACTGATTCTCCACACAGCTCAAATCCTACTGATTCTCCACACAGCTTCCTACTGATTCTCCACACAGCTTCTACTGATTCTCCACACAGCTTCCTACTGATTCTCCACACAGCTTCCTACTGATTCTCCACACAGCTTCCTACTGATTCTCCACACAGCTTCTACTGATTCTCCACACAGCTTCTACTGATTCTCCACACAGCTTCTACTGATTCTCCACACAGCTTCTACTGATTCTCCACACAGCTTCCTACTGATTCTCCACACAGCTTCCTACTGATTCTCCACACAGCTTCCTACTGATTCTCCACACAGCTTCCTACTGATTCTCCACACAGCTTCCTACTGAATCTCCACACAGCTTCCTACTGATTCTCCACACAGCTTCCTACTGAATCTCCACACAGCTTCCTACTGATTCTCCACACAGCTTCCTACTGATTCTCCACACAGCTTCCACTTGTCACCATTGTTAGCTTGCACTGTCTGTATTATATATAACTTTTTCTACACATTGTTTCATGTTGCAATTAGCCCTGAAGCATGAACTTGCAAATAAACTATTATTTAGTCAGAATTGCATGAACATGATTATACTTGAAAAGATATGAATTAGCCTACTTCCCATTTGTTATGATCTCTGTTAGTGTAAGACTTTTGGGAGATTCAAAGAAGCAAAAATGGGATGGTGAGAGCAAGAGCAGTTTGACATTGTCAACTCAGCAAACAGCCATGCTTGATTCTTTTGCACAAGGCAAGGTTCCTATTCATTAAATATTTCTATTTCTGCACATGTGACTATGACTGGCTCTACATGTATGTACACCTGTAGGCCCCTCAGGAGGACCACTTCAGCGTGCACATCCGTATTGTTGGTGACTGGACCAGTGCCCTGTCCAAGGCCTGTGGTGCAGAGGAGCCCGAGTTCCAAGACGCGTGGAAGATGCCACAGATTGCCGTGGACGGGCCTTTTGGAACAGCAAGTGAAGACATCTTCCGCTATCAAGTGGGCGTGCTGGTGGGAGCAGGCATTGGAGTAACTCCCTTTGCCTCTGTGCTGAAGTATATCTGGTACGTCCCCTTTGGTTGGTTGGTAGTGAATATTGTGTAGACACAATTTGGTAACCATGGCTACAGTGACAGATGAGATGAAACTGGCATCTTTAGTTGTGTGTGATTATCTGCTGCTCACATGTTGGACAAAGGTATCATTTTCAGTGTTCAATGATGTCATTAAATCCCAGAAATTTGTTATTACTTTGTTATCATGTTCTTGCAATTAGCCCTCGGGCATGAATTTGCAATAAACTTCTAAATTAAATTATCGGGAATGCTACTGATATGCATGTCTTATTCCTTCTAGAAGTTTAAGGTGGCCACTCCAGACCAATTAGCAAGTTACAAAGGGTGACTAGTGTATTACATGTACATGTAGACCTTATTCCCTCTTAAGTGTACACTTCTGCCTACTGAACAATTTTTCAACATCATCTGCCACAGTCTTATAAAATGGAAAGTTATGACCTAGCCACTGTGATAGTCTCCTCAGCATAAACAGTGACATTGAATGTCTGATCTATGATATGCAGGTATCAGTATTGTAACCCTGACATCACTCTGAAGCTGAAGAAGGTGTACTTCTACTGGATCTGCCCGGACACATTGTCCTTTGAGTGGTTTGCAGACCTTTTGCAATCCTTGGAGAATCAAATGCTGGAGCGAGGCATGGGGGATTTCCTCAACTACAACATCTACCTCACCAGGGGCTGGGATGCCAACCAGGTACATGTAGTCTAGAATAGCACAGGACATATCCAGATATGTTTTTGCCTTTTGACATTTCATTTTTTGGGTTCCAAAATGAATACTAACTATACAGATGAACTTTCAAGCTAATATTTCCCTTGTTTATAGGGGAAAGGAATTGTATTTTTTTCTGCTATGTCTAAGAAGTTGGAAGAGTAGTTAGATCACATTATTTAGACTTCAGATAAATGACACAAGGTCAGCAAAGGAAGCTTTGCAAAGTTCTAAACTTGAAGCACATGCAAAGTTATATTTTCATTCTTGTAAACAGAATTGTATGTTGCCTTCCATTGAGGTTTTAGGGTTAAAAAGTCAGCATGTCAATTCCTCGACCTTGACATAGAGTGCACTGTCCATGGTGTTTATGTTGCGTGCAGAAAGCAGTATCCAAAACTTATTAACAGAAATTTTGAGAAATATCAATTTTTTCTTAAGTTGCTGTCTGAACAATTTTTTAAAAATTTCCATTTTTACTTAAGTCGCTGTCTGAACAACATTTTTAAAATATAACCTAAGATTAAAACCCATCTAATGGATAAAAGTTCACAATCTGTCTTCCTCATGCTGTATTTTGTTAATGGCAGTATCAAAACTTTATTCAGGGATCTCTAGTGTGCCAAATACACTGTTTGATTCAGGCATAATATGTTCATTTTGCGAGTCAGATTGTAATAGACAATTAAGGTCGTGTTTAGATTTTATAATTATTTCCCTCAGGCTAAGAACATCATTCTGCACGAAGAGGAAAACAGTGATGTCATCACTGGCCTGCAGCAGAAGACTCACTATGGCCGTCCTCACTGGGATCAGATCTTCAGCAACATTGCACAGTCCCACACTGGGTAAGTAGGGTGGCACAGTCCCACACTGGATAGGTAGGGTGGCACAGTCCCACACTGGGTAAGTAGGGTGGCACAGTCCCACACTGGGTAAGTAGGGTGGCACAGTCCCACACTGGGTAAGTAGGATGGCACAGTCCCACACTGGGTGGGTAGGGTGGCACAGTCCCACACTGGATAGGTAGGGTGGCACAGTCCCACACTGGGTAAGTAGGGTGGCACAGTCCCACACTGGGTAAGTAGGGTGGCACAGTCCCACACTGGGTAAGTAGGGTGGCACAGTCCCACACTGGGTAAGTAGGATGGCACAGTCCCACACTGGGTGGGTAGGGTGGCACAGTCCCACACTGGATAGGTAGGCTGGCACAGTCCCACACTGGGTAGGTAGGGTGGCACAATCCCACACTGGGTAGGTAGGGTGGCACAGTCCCACACTGGGTAGGTAGGGTGGCACAGTCCCACACTGGGTAAGTAGGATGGCACAGTCCCACACTGAGTAGGTAGGATGGCACAGTCCCACACTGGGTAAGTAGGGTGGCACAGTCCCACACTGGGTAGGTAGGGTGGCACAGTCCCACACTGGGTAAGTAGGGTGGCACAGTCCCACACTGGGTAGGTAGGGTGGCACAGTCCCACACTGGGTAGGTAGGGTGGCACAGTCCCACACTGGGTAAGTAGGGTGGCACAGTCCCACACTGGGTATGTAGGATGGCACAGTCCCACACTGGGTAAGTAGGGTGGCACAGTCCCACACTGGGTAGGTAGGGTGGCACAGTCCCACACTGGGTAGGTAGGGTGGCACAGTCCCACACTGGGTAAGTAGGGTGGCACAGTCCCACACTGGGTAGGTAGGATGGCACAATCCCACACTGGGTAGGTAGGGTGGCACAGTCCCACACTGGGTAGGTAGGGTGGCACAATCCCACACTGGGTAGGTAGGGTGGCACAGTCCCACACTGGGTAGGTAGGGTGGCACAATCCCACACTGGGTAGGTAGGGTGGCACAATCCCACACTGGGTAGGTAGGGTGGCACAGTCCCACACTGGGTAGGTAGGTGGCACGGTCCCACACTGGGTAGATAGGATGGCACTGTCCCACACTGGGTAGGTAGGGTGGCACAGTCCCACAATGGGTAGGTAGGGTGGCACAGTCCCACACTGGGTAAGTAGGGTGGCAGAGTCCCACACTGTGTAAGTAGGGTAGCACAGTCCCACACTGGGTAGGTAGGGTGGCACAGTCCCACACAGGGTAGGTAGGGTGGCACAGTCCCACACTGGGTAGGTAGGGTGGCACAGTCCTACACAGGGTAGGTAGGGTGGCACAGGCCCACACTGGGTAAGTAGGGTAGCACAGTCCCACACTGGGTAGGTAGGGTGGCACAGTCCCACACAGGGTAGGTAGGGTGGCACAGCCCCACACTGGGTAACTAGGGTGGCACAGTTTTGTAGCATTGAAAGAAATCTACTAAAGGAATGTGAGATGGCTTAACCGCATTCATGGTTTTTTGTGCATGTATCAACATCTACCTTTTTTCTGATTTTTAAGTTCCCATCATCGACCAAAAATTGGCCACTTAGAAACATACAACAGTTGCTTTTGTACCTCTAAGAAACTGAACAATGCAACCAATTTGCAAGTTCAATTCAGTTCTGTGAGTTTCAATTCAATTGCTTCAGAACTAAATGAGTACTAATCACGATGATGATTTGAAAATCATTTGTAAGGAGGAGTAAGAAAGAGGAAGAAACACAGCAAAAACAATACTCTATTCACATTATGCAATACTATTGGTCTGAAAATGTGCAGGTAATTGATGTACACCTCACCTGGCCAGAAAGGCTGGAGAGCTGTAATGAATTTTTTTTATTTATTCAGAAATTGTAACATGACAATACAAAGTGTGCACTAGGCAGCAAGTATGCTGATAGCGTGCACACCTAACACATTGTACTCATTTACACCTGAGGAGTCAAGTGAGGAAAGTCGTGTAAAGTGCCTTTCCCAAGGGCACATAGGTGGCATGTCACGACTCGAACCTGGGACCTCTTAGTTCCGAGTCGAGTACTCTGTCGTTGTGCCACACGACCCCACATGTTACAATGAATTGTTACTTATCTTACAAGCTTTGGTGTAAGACCATCATAATTATCCCACAAGAGCCTCAGAAAATGACTGACTGGTGTTGTTACCTTGCAGGGTGAGTGTGGGCGTGTTTTTCTGTGGTCCCAAAGGTCTGTCCTCCACTCTACACCACATGTGTAACCAGCACTCCAGCTCAGACCCCAGAGGGGTGCACTTCCACTACAACAAGGAGAACTTCTAGGACTCAAAACAGACATCGAACACAACATGCTCAACAATTGCTTCTTGTGTGCAGCATTATTCATGTATATGGCTAAATCAGACATTTATAAAACAGGAATCACTACTTGTGAATATTGTAACAGTAGCATTTTATCATGATCTATTGCATCAATGGATTTACAGATTTTTATAAGCTGTTTACATTTCAAAGTGTAGCATATTGTCCTCAGTTAACTCATTTATTCTTTAACTCCTCTAACTTATTGCTTGAAACTACATAGCTCTCTTTGGCTACTTGCCATGACTGGGAGTGTAGAGAGGTGATGGCCTGGACAAATGTCCTGGAAACTACAGGGGAAACACTCAGCCAACACCGTGTACAACTTACATGACCAGAAACAGTCATTAGAACCTACAATTGCACTTCAATATTTCTAGTTGGATTGAAAAAACTATTCAGAATTTGTATTTCATAACTGATATATGTATATATGATACTTTAATGATAAGTTCTTTAACAAGGTATTTGCTGTCAAATCAATGGGTTTTTTTTATTATGCAGAAGAGAACTGTGCCTGTTGTCATCCATAGTTTTGAATGTAAGCGTGTTCTCTATCAATCATGTAGTTGAGGCTTGTATTAAGAAAGTAGAGGGTACAGACTTTTGTAGTGATAATGTAGTTTTAAAAACAGAGTTGCTTTGTGATCGGACCTTTCCTTCTCAGAATGACAGAGTTATAGTGACAGTTCTTCTCAAAATGGCATCTCCATTCAAGTGTTAATATGCTATGAGTTGTATATTAGTAAGTCAAAGAACCGACCAAAGTTCATGAATGTACAGAATGAGTAGCACTGGTCTTCTCATTATTAAGTTGGCACTAGATGGCACTCATGTTTTGTATGTCAAGTCCACAATCTTTCTACAGAGCTAGAGAAAACATACAAATTTAAACCATGCTTCAATTGTGTTGACAGACTTGATTTGTCCAACACCTTTGTGACTATGTATTTGTCCACCTCTAGTAATCATTGTGCATAGTTTTATGTGGTATTAGTATGACTATAATGTTGGTGTAAATGTAGAAATGTAAGCAGTGCTTGGTTATCTTTAATTGTAGAATCATCATGAAACATATCCATGTATGAAATTTTCTTTTAAATCATGATTAAATGAAGTGCAGTTTTTTGAGAGAGGAGAGTATGCTGTCCTGTAGGATAGACACAGCAATGTGGTTGTTTATACATCAAAAGACAAGTGAAGTGATGTTGTTTTTCTGCACCAAGAGTAGATACAGAAGTGTGAATGCTTTCACAGAAGAAACAAGTGAAGTGATATTGTTCTTCAGCACCAAGGACAGACACAGCAGTGTGAATGTTTTCATGTAAGAGACAAGTGAAGTCTGTGGTGGTCTTCTTCAGGACCAAGGACAGTCACAAGTGTGAATGTTTTCATGTAAGAGATAAGTGAAGTGATGTTGTTCTTCAGAACCAAGGACAGACACAGCAGTGTGAATGTTTTCATGTAAGAGATAAGTAAAGTGGTGGTGTTCTTCAGGACCAAGGACAGTCACAAGTGTGAATGTTTTCATGTAAGAGACAGTGAAGTGATATTGTTCTTCAGAACCAAGGACAGACACTGCAGTGTGAATGTTTTCATGTAAGAGAAAAGTGAAGTGATATTGTTCTTCAGAACCAAGGACAGACACTGCAGTGTGAATGTTTTCATGTAAGAGAAAAGTGAAGTGATATTGTTCTTCAGAACCAAGGACAGCCACAGCCACAGGACTGTGCCTTCATGTAAGAGACAAGTGAAGTGATGTTGTTCTTCAGCACCAAGGACAAACAGCAGTGTGAATGTTTTCATGTAAGAGAAAAGTGAAGTGATATTGTTCTTCAGCACCAAGGACAGACACAGCAGTGTGAATGTTTTCATGTAAGAGAAAAGTGAAGTGATATTGTTCTTAAGAACCAAGGACAAACACAGCAGTGTGAATGTTTTCATGTAAGAGAAAAGTGAAGTGATATTGTTCTTAAGAACCAAGGACAAACACAGCAGTGTGAATGCCTTCATGTAAGAGAAAAGTGAAGTTGTGTTTTTCTTTAGACTAGGGACCGACACAGTAATATGAATGTTTCCACATCGAAGGGCAAAATGAAGTTATTTTCAGCACAAAGGATAGCTACAGCACTGTGGATGGTGTCACATAAGAGACAAGTGATATTGTTTTTCAGAACCACGCACAGACAGCAGTGTGGTTATTACCTTCGCCAAGAAGGTTATGTTTTCGTGGCCGTGTATCTGTGTGTGTGTCTGTGTGTCTGTCTGTGTGTCAACAGCATAACTTGAGAAGGCATAGATGGATTATCTTGATATTTGGTAGGTGGGTAGGTCTTGATGAGACCTCGAAGTGATTAGATTTTGGGCCCCCTGGCGGCTTGTTATGGTACTGCAGCGGAACTTCCGGTTTTGATATCTCGTGATCTGGACATGCTAGGGTCATAATTTTTGGATGGTAGGTAGCTCTTGGGCTCGAGAAGAAGTGACATAAGTTTGGGCCCCCTAGCGGCCTGCTCTGGAACTGCAGGAGCGTTTGTATAAAAATATTTAAAGTAGGATAACTCAATAACCGGTTGACGGATCGTCTTGATTTTTGGTATGTAGGTAGCTTAAGTGATGCTTAACATAATTAGATGACAATTATGAAAATTAGCATCTAATTTGCATAATTAATGAGGGGATTCTATAATTCAGCTACCTTCCATGATAGGATTATTCAACCTTGTGACATGCGTAATTAAGACTGAGGGGAACATCGTCATATATTAATTATGTAAATGAAGACCACATTTGCATAATTAATGAGAAAATGCTATAATTCCATCGTGGTTGATGCTGGCATTTTCATACTTACGCATTTCGAAGTTGACTGGAGGTGTACATCATTCAACATAACTTATTCAAATCAGGACCTCATTTGCATAATTTATGAGGAAATGTTAGAATAGCCTTCTTTGTTAAGATAACACTGTCATTGGGTGGAGGATATGATCAACTGATGTAATTCATTCAAATAAGGATCTTATTTGCATAATTAGGGGAAAATCTATAATTAGTCAGTCATAGAGGTAACCTCATTTGGCGAAGGTATGAGGTCGTGGAACTCTAGTTTATGATACTTCCCTCCATACCACAGGTGTGGGAGGGAAATAGATTGTTTTATGTCATAAATGGGGTCGTGACAATATTCAATACATGTACTTGTGTTCTGGGCTTCTTCTTGTATCCAATGGGTTTCCATAGAATAATTCAAACACGATTCGTGCGTGCCACGTACGTGCGCCACTGTCGATCACTTCTTACTGCTGCGTCTGTCGATGGTGTGTGTGACGTGGAAACAGTTATCTGTAACTGTTATCTTTGTTTTATTTTGTTTGACCTTTACCTCCTCCCTCATGAACTCAATATGAGGTCTTCGTGAATGAAAAAAAGGTTCAAACATTGAAACAATCAAACAAGCTATCTATTGACATTATATACGATGCTAATCATTAAAAAACATGGACATGCACATATGGTCGAGAAAAATTTAGGGCACTTTGCTTTTGGAACCCACTGACATATATAGTCATGACGTTTGTCTCACATGATCACAAACAAGGTCTAAGGGGCAATAGATGTATAAAGCAATTTGATTGATATTGGTATTAACGTACGTATAGATATGATCGACCACAGTTAAGGTTTCGTATTCTTTATATGTTTAGTTTGAAATTGATTAGTGCATGTTTATCAAAGTTGAAATAATACAGATTATAGTGAATGGCAAATTGAGACGGATTATTCAACTTCAATGGCAAATCGTTTTCTCTGGGATCACACTTTGCATTGGAAAATAATTTAATGTAAAGCTGTTCAGAATACAAGTTGTGTTAGTAACTATAGGGCGTATTCATGTGACGTCATCACCCCTGCCCTCCATGGATGCGCCGCCATGTTGAGGTACCGAGGTCCATTCGGCAAAAATTTGCCAGCGAAGTCCAATAATTTTGTCTATTTACGTGTATTTGGTTCTGGAAACGACTCTTACACGCAGATAAGTTCAAGGCTTACAGTTTCTCGAGGCCTACAACCAAGTAGTATCGGGATAAGAAGGGATTTGTTGACAGAAATTTCGAAGTGATAGCGAAAGGTCTCAGTATGGACGAGACGGGACTGCCGCGGCTAGCCGCTGTACGGCAGGGTGAGGTTTCTGTTGGGCTCCGATAGCCTGTGTCTTGTTTCATAGAAATTCATCACAGAACTAAGTTACACGAGCCCATTACATCGTTTTGATCGGCTTTTCTTTTTTGGTTTGTCATTTCCCTGCTTCCTCTAGCTATGCCTACGCGGCTACACGTAGTACATTGTAGTGCCGGTCAGTCCAGTACCCCTTACTGAGTGGATACACATCGTTTGCTTACTTGTCAAAATATGAAACGTTTGCTACATACACACGTTAGTTCACGTAACTTCATTTAGTAATTTCTAGTCATGACACAAAGTCACACTGAGGGTACGGATTCGTTTAGTACCCTCGCACGCTTCCGAGCCGCGGTGTACAACGCGCCAAACATCATCATACTAACGTTAAATATTATGAAGTTATCCGATGTATGCTTCGCTTTACTGGTCCCAGGCCAACATCCGACCACGAGGGAAAACACATTGATTATGAAGCAAAAAAAAATTGAAGAAAAAATAGCGGGTCTTTTAGAAAATATTTGCCAATTGTACAAGAGCTGCATAGGGTAACACTATGGGACGGCCTTCTTGTGGAACCTCAACATGGCGGCAGCCTGCTCGTTGCTATGGTGGCCGGTCAGTTGCGTGAGGGTCACGTGACTGAATACGCCCTATAACATGATACTATTACGAACGATAGCTTATTTCTATTTAGATTTATAGATCTTCGAAGGCCTGGCCCCTGGCCCTAAGATAACAACACAGACAGTCATCTTTGGCAACTAACCAAGAAGATGAAGGCATGGTATTTCTGCACTCATAGTATAACTTCAAACGTGGTCTAATTGCCCTGTCAACATTTTTCCCGCGGGAACAGAGGACAAAAAAGTGTGATTCATGATAATCGTGGTATGCACATTTGCGTAATTAATGAGGAAATGCTACAAAAGCTTCTTGAAAAATTTTAGTTCAGCGGCAAATGTGGGAGCAGGTATTTTAAGAGTGGTGTTAAATTACAAGTATGTCAGTCGGGATCTTCTTTGCATAGTTGACAAGAAAACGTAATAGTTCTAAATGGTGGGATTTCATATTTGTGGCGTGTGCAGTTTATTTACATAGAGGTGAGCATTGTAAGTCATGTCATATAACGTTACAAGTTAGCACATAATTGTCATGTTATAATATTTATCTATTCATTTTGATAGCTTGCGAAGGTATGCACTATGCAGTCACTCATCTGTGTCACCACGACCTCAGTTCCTGCATGGTAATACCCGGAGCAGGAGTGCCGAGTCAGATAACATCTTCAACCCTAACATCTGCTTGAAGAACAGAGAACGACCGCTAGCTCAAACATGACGTCACGGCCTCTGGTCGAACCACTAGAAATAAGAGGGGGGAATGTTATGGCCGGGCTGAAATCAACCAAACATTACTGCAATTCACTTGCATGTTGGATTTCTATTGTTTCTTTTGTAAAATAATTCTGTATGTAGCTCTTTTTAACATTGGTGATATCTGACGATAGGCCATTGAAACATATTTCTTTATAATTAAATACCCCCCCCCCCCATTTTAGGCTGTGCCATTGTCTCGTGGCGTGGTAGGCGTGGCACTCCAGCGTCCCTGTTTTGAGTGCAGTTTGCAGGATCAGCTGGTATATACATTATCGACAACCACCGACAGTCGAACCACCAGAGAAAAATGGAGTTTCAAGTTGCGCCAGAGTTCGGCTACGTTGTATTCAGCCTAGTGGCAACCTTCGTTACCTACATGTACTTGGGCGTTAATGTGGGGAAAGCACGCAAGAAGTACGGCGTCAAGGTACTGTATCAGTGTATGCAAATATGTTGTTGAGGAGTAGGGTAGATTCTTCGGTCATGCATGTAGGAATTTGGGGTTAATCGCAATCTCTTGAGTTTTATGACTGACTGAACGTAAGTCCCCTGTCTTGGGCACTAACTTTATTCAGTGGATGTCCACTAACAGAAGCAATTGCCTTTGGGACTTGTATTACAAATATTTTTCAAAAATATTTTTCAAAAATATTTTTCAAAAATATTTGTATTACAAATATTTTTGAGGTCTCAAGTCACACGCCCCGATCCAGTATGATAAGATTTTAGGCCCCCCGGCAGCTTGTTATGGTGCTGCAGTGGAACTTCCGGTTTTGATATATCTCAAGATCTGGACATGCCACTGGCTGGGTCATTTGTTTTTATGCTTTTTTTATCGGACTTTCTTTTTTCACTGAATTTTTTAAAAAATCCCAACCCAAAAAATCTCAGTGGAAAAAGAAAGCACCATAAAAAAGCCTAAAAAAACACGCCAAAAATAAGCCCAAAACCCAAACATCTGCTTGGAGAGTAATTAGTTTAATTTTTGGATGGTAGTCTACCATCCAAAAATTAAATTAATGACCCTGGCATGCCCAGTGATCATCATCTCCAGTCTGTAGCTGTTATGCTCCGGAAGAAGTGGCGTGAGTTTTAACCCCCTAGCAGCTTTTTATGGAACTGCAGGGGCAGTTGTTGAAAATAGTTAAACATATTATTCAAATCAGGAACCATTTGCAAAATTTACGAGGGAATGCCAGAATGGCCTGCTTTGTTAAGATAAGACTTATTGGGTAGAGAATATGATCAACTTATATAATTCATACAAATGGGGATCTTATTTGCTTAATCATTGAGAAACATTTATAATTCATTGGTCATAAAGGTTAACATCATTTGGCGAAGGTATGAGGTCGTGGAACTCTAGTCTATGTTGCTATTGAAGCTTTGCTCTTTGCTATCAAAGATAAGACTTTTCATCTAGCCGTACCCCGCTACAAGACAGACTATGTAAATTCTGTAATAATTCATGTATCGAAGATGAATTGCACTTAATACTTGATTGTACCTTATATGATAACGAACGCAAATCATTGTTCAGTTCAATTAACCTAGACAAAATATCTAAAACATTATCAAAACACAACACTTTTAAATTTATGATGTCATGTACAAATGTAGATATGATGAATGAAGTTTGCAAGTATGTTTCAAAATGTTTCAAAAAGAGAGAAGAAGCCATTAGAACGTAGATAGATACTACATGTACTTTATATAGTTTTTAGCTTTTTCATACATGTACTTTATATAGTTTTTAGCTTTTTCATACCTTAGATCTAATGTTAGCCTTTTATACTTGTTTCTAGTACATTGCATTTCCATTGATCTCCTGCATTTATCCCCCCGGGGAATGAACATGCAATAAAGATTCTTATAATGTTATTTGCAATAGGTAGAGAAGATCATCAACTTATGTAATTTATGCAAATGAACCTTTTTTGGTTCAATGACAGTTGACATGACAAACTTGTTAGTTTCACAGTTTGCAAGGACAAAACTATAGCTACACACTAAATATCCTACCGGTATATCATTTTACATTTGTACATATATTAGAAAAGAAAGAAATTTTAGTACATGGAAAGTGACTTTGCTGTATTGATAGTTTCTTTATCAGATATTGAATGCTAACTGTACATGATATGATGTCTCCCACCCCTCCAGTACCCCACCATGTACAGTGACAAGGACCAAATATTCAACTGCTACCAACGGGCTCACCAAAACATGTAAGTCTCCTCTTTTGGGGGATATTGTGATAGCCGTACTGTGCTGCAGACCAGCTCTCAAACTGGAACCCTCACCTGCTACGTTGTTTACAGTTCCAGCGGCCTGGTACTGTCAGTAGAGTAGTACTGAGCAAAGGCAACTTCCCACCACAACGACTTTTAAAAACGGGCTAACATAGGAGTTGTATTCAGACCTTTGTATTGAACATAAGTTCTACGTTATTTGTTTTAAGTCAATGTAATTAATTAATTAAGTGAAATCCAATTTTATGCTTTCAGTCATAACAACAGTGAATATATTCATAGTATTCATAGAAAATGAATCAGGGATGTAATGCTTGTAATGTAGATGAGCAATCAAAATAGAATGGAAAGGTACAACACAATAGAAGGAGCTAGAGTCATATAACATATACTTTACTACTATGTTGATATATTACATATATAGAGCATACAACACGGTGTATTCCGTATCGCCCGAGGTATCGGCCCGACCGCGAGTCGGATCGCCCGACGGCCGAAGGCCGGAGGGCGATCCGACTCGCGGGAGGGCCGAGACCGAGGGCGATGCGGAATACACCGTGTTGTATGCTATTTATATCATACCCACCTTAGAAAACACGTCTTTCAAGGCGAAATGAGCGAAAATTTGGTGTCCCTAAACAAACAAAACTGCTCAACATCCATTCCAACGTTCGAATCCTGTATTCGAATTTTCGAAAGCGGCACACACGGTTGGGCCGAAACGCGTTCGAATCGTTCTATGGATGCCCGTTTTATACATCCGGTCGTACGGGAGAATACAACACGGCCGGGAGCACTGTTACGCCGCCCGGGTATGATATAAATATAGATATAGACTAACTTTAGTTATTAAGAAATAAGTTTTAGGTTATTTAGCCCAAAAGTGAAAGCCTGACAGCTTTTGATGAACTCCAAGGAGAAGTAACAGAGAAAATCAATATATTTCCCTATGCAGGGAAGGGAAATATAACTACTTGCTGACACTAGTTTCCTTATAGTTATACATGTAGTTTGTGTTGATAATAATCAGTTCTTTTTTGCTTTGTAATATCTTGTAATTGGATTAGATTCAACTGTTAGCATTTTATATATGATATAACTCTCATGCAGTGATCCCTACTAAGGGCTGCAGCAATTCATTGCTTCATGAAATGTTTTTATTCTCCTGTTTAGGCTGGAGCAGCTGCCACTGTTCCTGGCTTTCCTGCTGGTGGCTGGTGTTCAGTTCCCGGTGAGTCCTGCAGATCAGCTGGCTGGATATGAAATGCTGGTGGCCGTTCTGGAATTTCATGAAAAAAGAGTTGAATCCAAATTTTTATCTCCATGAAAAATGGAGATATTGTTTTGGGTCTGTCTGTCTGTGTGTCTGTCTGTCTGTGTGTCTGTCTGTGTGTGTGTCTGTCTGTGTGTGTGTCTGTGTGTGTTTCCGCCAATTACTGGTGAGCATAACTTAAGAACGCCTTTATGGATGGTGATGATTTTTGGTATGTAGGTAGGTCTTAGGAAGACAAAGGTCAAGGTCAAATCTGGGCCTCATGGTGGCTGACCTTGGTACTGCAGCAGAACTTCCGGTTTTTGTATCTTTTGTCCTGAACATGCTATGGTTTAGATTTTTTGGTGGCAGATAGCTTTTCCTGCCAGGAATTGTGGGTTTGGTCCCCCTAGCCGCTTGTGCTGGAACTGCAGGGGGGTTTTTGAAGAAATTTTTAAGAGCATATAAGTCCAGAAAGGAGCAACGTATTATCATGATTTTTGGTATGCAGGTAGCTTACACAGAGATGTACATAATTAAATGCAAATTATGCAAATGAGGACTTAATTTGCATAATTAATGAGAAAATTCTGAAATTCCAGTGTTTTACATTATAGGACTTTCATACATGTAATGTGTATGATCTATCGCAGGTAAAATATCGACAGATACCAATTATGCAAATATAGACCTCATTTGCATAATTAATATGAAAATTATATAATTCCTTAGTGGTCATTGATAGGAATTTCATACTTGTGACATGTGTATTAGTTAGTTAAAAGTTTACAACACCATACATATATTATGTTAATGTACAGGTCATATGCATGATTAATGATAACGTGTTGACATGAAACATTGCCAAAGGATTGGACTTTCACATCAAATATATGTCATTGTGTTCAGGAAACCATATTTCATGGAGATATGAGGTCGTGGAACTCTTGTTTATCAATGCAATGTCTTGTTAACAACATTTAAGATATCAGGCATGAGCTAAACTGTAACCATGGTGCATAATTCTCATGATCACGTCTTCTGGGAAAATTAACTTCATTTTTTCCAGCTTCAACTGAGCTAAATTTTAAGTTGCATCAACTTGCATGTATTATTAAGTTAAACATAAAGTCAACATTTTTTTATGAATTCCAGGTTCCTTCTGCCATTGCTGGTCTGGTCTGGAATGCTGGCCGTATTGTCTACGCCCATGGATACTACACTGGAGGTGTGTATCTTTTGGCATACAATCATGTACATTACTTAGTCTGTGTCAAATACTAATAATTTTCCATTATTCCAGTCTGTAGACCAATTTTTCAAGCTAACTGAAAACCAGTGAAAACACAAAACAGATGCTTAAACTTTATATGTAGTAGATGATTTATAAATACATTTTTCAATGTGATATGATTACAGATCCTGCCAAAAGGAACCAGGGAGCATTTGCTTACTTGGCCCTGTTTGCCCTGATGGGCATGTCCATCTATGGTGCCTTCCGTCAGCTCAACTGGGTGTAAACATCTATGAAGCATCAAGGCCTTTGTGTGTGCGGAGGGTTTTCTGTGGCATTTGGGTGGTTGTGTGTCTCTATACAACTGGCCATAGGTTGTACACAATTATCTAAGATACACTGTACCTCTTTATTGAAAGACCGTGAGTGACCTTGAGAAAATGACTGAGGCAACAAACAATTACATGTAGGTCAGATTCTGGATGCTGGGAAAAACTCCAGATAACATGGGAAAGCCAATCATTGACTTGACAAATGGCCTGTGGAGCATAATATGTTCTTAATAGCAGTGCAGTAATTCAGCATTATGTTATTGGATACCAATGCTCCAGCTTTTCTTCTTATAATTGTATAGTACCATCATGATGATCTTTATTTCAGTCTAAAAGGGCTAAATATACATGTAGTACCAGTATATAGTTATATAATGAGAACTAAGAAAAGTGCTATCAGATGGAGCAAGGTGTTTGCTGCATTCAGCATATCATTCGGAACTAAACCTACAGTTAACTTGTCTGTTGTCTCTTCTGAGGTCATACTGATTTTATTATATGAAATTAATGACAATCTCTGGGCCTCCCAAAGCTGATCAGAGTGTGGGAAGAAAAAAAAAGTTGGGCAAAACAAATTGTCTTCAGTACGAAATCTAAGTGGTCAAGAAGGTTGAACAAATGACTGAACACACAGAACATGGTATACCAAACAATAAATTCCATACTTTGGTTCTTTGTATATCCTTCAGAATATTTCACTTAGAGCTCTAAACGCATTTTTTCAGCCTAATATACAAATGCCAAAAAGTTATGATAGAAAAAAAGGCATTCTAAGACACGAGAATCCATATTCCGATATTTTGTTCAATTTACAGCATATGATCGTTCGCTCTACAGCTTCTTTGTAGAGGTTCCAGTATGGTGGCAGTATTGATGCACACACGGATGTCCATACAATTAAGTCAGTGTGGCCTAATACAGAGTACATGGGTACTGGGTGGTGTATGATATGGAAATATGTCATTTTTTGACGAATATTTGGTATCTTTATATAAGTAAAGCATCAAGAAAATCCAAGAGTAATGGAAATATGTAATACATGTAGTTATGTACTAATTGCCATACTAAGCCAATTTATTACCAAAACTACATTCCCTGTATAATTGGAGTCACAAAATGTGTAATCTATCATTTACAGGAGTCTTGCTTCATGTACCTACTTCAATTTGTAAAGGGTGGCCTCTGATTTTTAGTTGTCCTTTTTTGTTCATATTGACATTTTCTATCTAATTCTATCCTTGATTTTCATTGAGTTAACATCAAAATAAAAGTTATGAAAAAATGTCTTTTAGTCTTTGTTTTACTTCAGACTGAACCTGAACTATGTTACAGTGGCAGTTTACAATAGGCATGACTTGACTCCTCAAGAATGTTATACATTGTATAATCATGTACGTGGGAAAGCCGGCACAGTGGGAGGTTACTGTCATCCCTACTTGTCCCTACATCTAAATGTACATCTACAATACTGGGCAAAGCCCTGCATGGGGCATCTCGCCCAGGGTCTTGACACGTGTGGCCGGTGGGGTGATGCAAAAAGGAACCAAAAAAAGTTGTGATAGTGATACTTGTTTGTAATAAAACAATTGGTGTTCTGTACATGGCCTCAACATATCAGTGAAAAGAATATCTAGGGATTGGGGGGGCCCGTATGATGGGCCAGCCCCATCCTGAAGCTGTGTGGTTGGTGCAGAGACTAAATGTGTGGGTAAGTTGTTCCATTCTTTAAGTGTCTGGGGAAAGAAACTAAACCTGTATATGTCTGTTCTACATGCAATTAAGTAACGTAGCGTAGATGGCCCTAGAATACATGTACATGTAGCCTGGTGACTAAACCTATTTTAGCTGCCGAGTCTCTTTCCTCCTATTTGCAGAAAGGACAAAAGGGACTTTGCAGCTAAATAGGTTTGATCACCCAGAGAGGATACATGTAGAATGACCTGTGATGGTGTGTCACTACTTGCTGAAATGGGGAAGTATGGTCACCTTGGGATGTGAATTGTTAGATGTAGAAGGCCCTAGTCATACCGTTTTTGGTGCACATTTTTTGACAGGGGGTGTATGTGTGTGTGTGTGGGGGGGGGGGGGTACAAACAATGGCACAGTACAGTTAATTAGCCAATCAAATTATTTTATTTGCTTTCTAATACATATTCGAGGTAAAGTATCATCATATGCTGAGAGTCCCCAAGACTACATTGTACATGATAAAAATGACAAATGATGCAACTTGCTAAAAACAACATGGATTAGTGAAAACATGACAGTTATACAATAATTAAAATTGATAAAACCTCAACAAATTATAGGTAACCTACATACGTACATGTACCTTTTAGATTGATCAAAGTATATTAATTTTGCAATAGAATTTTTACACCTCAATCTTATAATTTTATACACTTCAATCTTAAAATGATAATGCATCTCATAATTCATTCAGTAATTGCAATTAGCCACATGGCATTGGTATTAAAAAGATTCAGGGCTACATGTACTTTTTATGTGTTACATTCACAGAAGACAGGAAAGAACTGAGGTCAACTTGACAAGTTTGAACAACTGACCAAAGGATGGGTTTGCAATCAGGCACATTGTCTCTATTTTTTATGGTAAGAAACAAAACCATTAGTAACTACAAATCTAAATCATGTGAAAGACCAGCTTGCTAAAATAATTTCTGTCATAAGGCACTATAGCTTGGTGATACTTGTAGCTGTTTCCAAGTTAGACTTCATATCAGTCGAGGTGTTGCGGGTATATATGCAGTCTTAGGTGCATGGTCCCTGGAACGTCTGGACATGGCTAACCAATCTGGCTTTGTCAGCCTCTGGTAAGAAACATGCTCGTGCTGCATTCAGATTCTGCAAAGACAAGACATCAGAATTTCAATTTACATGAACGAACACACTTTTACCATGATGTCTCTTTAATCTAATCTAAACAAATCAACAGTGTACCAATGCTGATTTGATAATGTAGCAGTCCTAAACTCAAGAATTTACTCAGAATATATAAACAGTTACTGTTGAGTGTGGACATCAACTTTGCATTTCCTATCCACTGAGAAAGAGCAATGTTAGCAGAATCAGGCATGACCTTTCTGCATGAATGCCCCTCATATGTAGCAACATGAACCATGATTGGTTGTGGAGTGTGAGCTTCTAACACATCACTAAAGCTCCTGGACTCCATCATGAGGAAAGCATTTTCCATTATTCTGGTGTGAATGGACAACAGGCTACACCCCCCTCTCTTCATCACAGATACCAGAACCATCTCCAGAATCTAGAAGATGTACTCCAGATCTGAAGAGGATGTTATCTCAACTGTACATATTCAGAAGTGACAGAACCAGTAGGCATGCTCTCACTGAACCTGTCTCCACAGGCACTGGGCACCTTGAAACAGGCTCCCAGATGGTGTGGCAGGTGACAGTGGCCTCAAGCCTGCTTCTTCCTTCAACATAATTTTGTGGAAAAAACTCTTGGCAGAACCAATGATTGGCCACTGATTTTAGAGTTCTACTAAGGCAATCTAATCAATTGGTTCTCAAATTCACCCGCTTCATAGTTTTCTGATTTGCAAAAAAAAAATATTCAGGTTCTAAATCAACTCCAAAATGCTTATATTTTGGCCCCAAAAGTTGAAGAAAGTCCTTTTCTTCCTAGTTATTACAGCTTTTTCATGTATCAATGCAGTGATTTGATTACACATTCAAAATACCAGCCTGGTATGTTGACTTCATGGCTCCTATCAAAGCATTTGGGGCTATCATGGGATGCCTAGGCCTGGGTTTTTTCCCTGTTGCTTAATATTTTATTTCCTGAAAAATCCGAAAACCAACAAATTAAATTGCTGTGGCCTAACTGTACATTGTCTGTACAAGAGCTCTGAAGCCTATTTTAGACACTGAACATTGTCCATTACAGTAATGTGTCATAAAATAAAAACACAACACAAATACAAAATGTATTTGCTACTTACCAGAGTGGAAATCAAGGCATCGTCAAAGCCCCAGTTTTCTTTAACAAATTTCCGTTCTCGAGTCAGTGATGTGAGGAAGACCCTGGGGTCATCAGAACTCAGGGAAAAGTTGGCGCCATCTTTGGCAAACCTGCAACAACACAAGTGGGTAATGGTTTTTAATATGACATGAGGGAAATATCAGTAACACTAGATATGTCTCAAGAAAACCTTCCAGTAGTGTGCGTAGTCCAGTTGTTTAAGCGACCTTGCCTCTGGACCAAGAGGTTGGGAGTTTGAATCCCGGCTGTCGTTGCTCACCGACATGCACGCTACTGTAAAGGGTCGCAGTCCTTAAGACAGGACGTTACGCTGTGGGGAATTTCCCCAGTATAATGAACCTGTAAATACTGTCAATAGCATCTGTCTTAGTTAGCTCTTCAATTGAGTAAAACGGGATCACGATTACTTTTCTATTACATTTTTGTACTTTCCTTTTAGGCCTGCCAAGTAATTTAATAAAGCCTTTATGCAAATGGCAACCCTATTGCATAAAGTTACCATTTGGATACAATACATCTAAATCATTTGATGATCTTCTTTGCCCAAATAAACACAAGTTGTCTACAGTATGAAACTGTCATCTTAGCAAAGAAGGCTATTGTGTTTTGTATAATCTGAGAAATGATTAAAAATTTATAATGCATCAGTTGTAAAGGTTAAGATCATTGGGCAAAGGTATGAGGTTGATAGTTTCTCACCACAATGATTTTACTAATGAGCATTGCAAGTGCATTTATTATTAATACAAGTACCCAGGTTATTCAACTGGCCTGTGTTGCACAATCTCTCACTACTATACTGGGGGTTTATTGACCCCTCTGCGAGAGCCAATCATTCAAGTGATTTAGTCAGGCTAGATATCAATAAAACAATGATAATAAAATATTATAGGGTTAATGCCCCGCTTTTCTTCGGCGTCATAATTCATGGTCGGTTCCTATGGCCGCCGAATGAACAACCGAGTCCGTTAATATCATATAGCCTATCCAAACTTAGCTACCATCCTCCGCAGTGTATAATAAGACCAGTGTTTTTAGGCTCGGTGTTAACGTAGTTGGTCGGCATTTATCGTTGGCCAGTTTCCCGTCCGCCCGTACATGTTGCCCCTTGGAGTCTCCCCCGGTGTCTACGACTCCAAAAACTGAGTCAAAATCTGTTTCAGACAGGGTTTTTTTAAGGAAAAAACTTTGGTACTACATCGTACGCAGCATGTACGTGGAACACAAAGATAGCAGCTCACCTGATCTCGTACCCAGGGTCATGTGAATCGGTCGACCCCATTGGACCATTTCTCATGACTCTGGGCCGGTGTGAGTCCTGGGTCAACAGCGGTCATTTGAAAAGCGGGTAGTGTATCGGATATTAATGACCTGGGTTATGGGGGAAATTGAGCCTTCTGATTGGTCGGCGCCTTCTGGCTACGATGTATATGATAAGATAATATAATACACTATAATAATATTATAGTAAAAGGAAAGTAATGGAAAAACACTTTCAAACTGATTACTGATTGATAATATCAAGTGGAAACTGCCTATTGGCCTAATTACTGTTTGCTGCTGATTAGAATATTATTGTTGGAAATACCTCTTGGCTGGGTGCTGTTTGAAGTCTGTCTGTACAGCTCCTGTCATGTAGCTGGAGACAGGACACACCTGTTCGTATACACAGACATAAAAATAAACCAACAAAAATGAATGATTGTAATGCAGGGCTCCAAATACTTTTTTCTGGATACCGGCATTTGTGCAGGTAACCTGGAAAATTACTAAGTCTTGCACCAGACAAATGTTACCTGCACCACTCAGAATTTAGGAAGTGTGACTCATACTAAAAACTTTAATGTAACTCCACGACAAAAAGTGCATGACTATGTGAATTTAACGGTTTGTTACTAAATACAAAAAAAAAACATTGCCACAGCAGTGTACTATCCACTGAGTCCGACTGAGGTTCTGCTCTGCAGTTTGAAATGATCCAAAAGAGATTAATATGCTCTTTAAATCCATTTGTATGGATAAGCTAAAAAAATGCTGTTACAGCAATACCTTGGTGGCAGATGATGGGAATTTGTGCACATTATAAGATATTTCATGGCAACTGGGGATTATTTATTATTAATACGTACTAACATAATACTGTAACAGTATTAGGCAATGAGAAAATGGTTGTTGGTGAAGGTATGGGGTTGTGGATCTCTTGTTTACAATTGTGAATGCTGCAGGGCTGAACACTCAATCATTCCTCAGGCAAATACAAAACAATACAAATCAATGATTACCTCAAAATGTATGCCTTGTTTCTTCAGACGTTGATATAAGTTCTCATCATCCAGGACATGGTACCCATGGCCAATACGTTCTGCATGCATCTCTGTCACTGCCTGTGAAATTTATTCACAATTTCAAACTACAGTGTGGTCTTGGCTTCAGCATGCCACAGCAGATTCATCCATCAAACTTTGGTTATCAATATTCATGCACATGTTGTATTATGTAACAAAATTTCATCTATTAGGTATTGTGTGTAGAAGGGCAAGTATATTGTAGCAGCTCCATATATATATATTTATATCATACCCGGGCGGCAATACAGTGTTCCCGACCCAGTCGTACTTTACTGTACGACCGTGCTTACAAACCAGCCTTCCATAGACTGATTCGAACGCGTTTCGCCCTAACCGTGTGCGCCGCTTTCGAAAATTCGAATATAGGATTCGGGTGTTGGAATTGATGTTGTTTCAGTTTTTTTGTCTAGGGACACCAAATCTTCGCTCATTTCGCATTGAAAGACGTGTTTTCTAGGGTGGGTATGATATAAATAGAATACAACACGGTGTATTCCGCATCGCCCTCGCCCTCGGCCCTCCCGCGAGTCAGATCGGGCTGATACCTCGGGCAATACGGAATACACCGTGTTGTATTCTATATATAGAAGAAAGCTGTGCCATGCCTCACAGCACAACAGGGTTCATTGTTACCTTTGCCAATAAGGTGTCTGTTTTTGGAGCATGACTTGATTGTATTTGACCCTTCAAGTCTCACAAACTAAAAATAATAGCAGTCCTCAGATCATGTTGTATCGAAAGCTGTATTGTGTGTATTGGGAATCACAGAAACACACTCAGACAAGCACACAAGCACTGGCACACAGATAGATACATGTACATGTAGTACTAGTAGTAGTAGTTAGTAGGCATCCTTCCATCTCGAAAGATGATGGTAGCACTCTCAGTCTGGTGTTGACCATAGACGTGTGCAACGTCTAGTCTGGCTAATCATCAGCCCTATCTTGGTATGGCAGGCCCGGCCACAGTTGGGACACAAGGAAGTTGATATATTATATACATTATATAATTATATGTTTTAATTATAATAATTATATACACGTACACATAAGTCAAACACAATTTGCAACTTTACCTCCTCCACTATTTCTGGCCCTCCGACCTCGCCTGCATGTATTGTCCGATGGACTCCGAGACTTTGTGCCTCCTGTAAACAAACAGAAATGTGACTGGGAGCTGCCAACCTTATCAGACAGCTTCCAACACTCCAACTGCCATCATGGGGGGGGGAAGCTAAACTTGTTATAACACTAAAGCTACTTTTATAGATAACCTCACAGTTCCCTAATTTTGGTTTGTGTTTCCTTGTTTTCTACTTTTCATTATAAACTCATTTTTAGATCATTTAAACTCAACTTTTAAATCATTTACAAGCATGATTATCAAAGTAATGGCAAATTCTTTACTGTACTACATGTACATGTATGTACTGTGTTTTCACTACATTGTTTTATTTACCTACATGTAACTTATTTCTTTATTTGAATTGTTAAGTATGTTGATGAAGGGGGGCATTTATATATAGCATATTAAGCTTTTGGTCTCCCTTGTACTGTTATTTCTCATTTATATCTGTTTACATGTATGTATTATTTAAGTGCAAGTAAAATAAATTTTAAAAAAATGAAGGGAATTTGATGTCAGATGTCTAATGGGTACACATAAGAGGATCCAAATACTGACTTAGGGAGTTTTTCTTAAGAGGCACTAAGGTGGAAGAAGTGTGTGGACTCAAAGGAAGACTACATTGAAAAATAAAACAACGTAATATTTGTATATGCTTCCATTTCTTCATGGCTCAAACATTTCCAGTCGTCCCTAGTGCAAATGTACGTACATTGTGTACCTTAAATAATAATGAAAATACATAATCGTTGTCAATGACAGATTGTCTTACCTGGAAGGCCTTGATATGAGGTAGGTTGGCATCTTCTTTGTATCCAACTTTCCCTCCTGCCAGGTCCAACCCCACCACACCATCCCTGCTGTACTTCCCACATAGTTCCACCATCTCGTGGGACCACTCTGGGCAAAAATATCATATCATCATTCAAAGACGTTATTATTATATTGACTTCTTGACTTTATTTTAGTGCCCTTTGTGTTCTGTATAGCTTTGTGCCCTTTGTGTTCTGTATAGCTTTGTGCCCTTTGTGTTCTGTATAGCGTTGTTTGTGTAGTCCTTTGTCATGTATGTAATGTTAATTTTATTTGCTATATTCAGTTTATTTCCTAATGATTGTACAAATCAGTGTTATAAAGCTTGAGCTTGATGTACATGTACATGCTGCGAGGCTGATTTTATGAATAAAACTGTTAAACTGTTCATCTGTGTTGGTAAAACTCATTATGAAGCAAGTTTAAACTGTACTTTCAAACACAATTGTGTAACTCCAGTCTTTGTCAAGGACTGAACAGTCCACCACTTCTTAGACAAATGTTATACAGATGACACATGACTCAGTGAGCAGTGGATCGTATATTGCAGAAAGTCTGTGGCCCCTCCCGTCTTTGTTGACGGACGGTGTCATCTGAATAATGTGACATCACAGAAGCGGTGTATTGTTCATTCCTTGACAAAAACTGGAGTTGCACAGTCGAAAATTTGGGCAAGTCCAATTTTGTGTTGGAAATTACAGTTTAAACTTGCTTCATAATCATTCAAAGACATTTGTGTGAACAATACAAACAGCACATCCTGAACTGTTTGCTGTGTTCCCAATGTGAGACTGGCAGCTATCCAGCCCACTTTGCAGCAAGAAATCTGGACCAGCTGCATGTGAATCCAACACAGTCTACAACTTCAGAGAACTAAAATGACGAAATACATAATTTCTCAAAATTAGTGTGCTTTAAAACCAATAACTTTATTATCTACAGAATTATTTTGATGTTTATAAGTCCAATTAAACACTAACCCAAGTACACACCCTTAGTGGGATGCATTACAAACTTTGACTTGGCTAAATGATATATGGGATTATCCATATACTTTTCTTTTGATAAGAGATTTAAATATTGAGTTTGGTACAGAATATCTCAGGGCGGTTAGTGAAAAGAAAACACAGACTGTGTACTGGAGCTGTCAGTAAAGAAAAAAAGGAAAATCTTCACCTGGATGTTCCCTGATGGCACATAGCAGACTTTTCGCTTGTATGTTGAAGTCCTTACTGCCCTGCTGCAGACCTGCATTGACAAGCTCCACAACCTCTGCTGCAGTTGGGTCATCTCCACTCTCACCTATAAGAATGGATAGAACCCAAATAATTCTCATGACTATTAAAGTCTTGAGTGTGCATATAGGACAGAGAGTACATGTAGGACAGAGAGTGCATGTAGGACAGAGAGTGCTTGTAGGACAGAGAGTGCATGTAAAACAGAGAGTGCATGGAGGACAGAGAGTGCATGGAGGACAGAGAGTGCATGGAGGACAGAGAGTGCATGTAGGACCAAGGATAATGTCCTTGGTAGGACAGAGAGTGTAGGACGAGAGTGCATGTAGGAGAGTGCATGTAGGACAGCTAGAGAGTGTAGGACAGCTAGAGAGTGCATGTAGGACAGCTAGAGAGTGCATGTATTTATACCAGCAACTCAAATCCAGCTCATCATGAGCCTTTTGTTAGAATTGCTGCTTACCTGTGTGATTACTTGTGAGCAGATGTGGGCAGTAACGTGCTTCAAAGTACACAACCCCTTGTTGAGCCTCGTCCTCACACAGCTCATAGGCTATCCTTCGAATAGCAGCACGGTCACCGCTAGGTATGGATGGCAAGACCTAATTATTTCTTTTTATCTCACATGACCATTTGACCTTGATTAAAATAATCCATCTACACAATGTCATATACCTGACAGATGTACCATAGAGGTACCAGTTATCATATGATTTTATTACAAACCTCACTTAGCTGCAAAACTTCAGAGCATAGCCATTGGACAAACTATTATCAGTTATTTTATGAGAAACACAGTAAAGGATATTGTGAAAGGCTGCCTTAATAGGTTGCAAATTGTACTCTTCTGGCCAGCTAAATCCTCTGGCATTATAACTATTCAGTCTATTTGGCTCTAATAAGCCCACTCGCGGACAGTTACTTCTGTTTCTTAGTTTCCAAATTAGACTTGATTTTTTTCATATTCAAAATACTCTGGGTATAAGCATCTAACCTCAAATGCTCTTACTTCTGTACTTATTAGTACCTACATGTAGATGTACATACCAAATATCATAAAGATCCATCCATAACGTCTCAAGTTACATACAAATGTCCCCAAAACATAAACCTTCTTGCAGAAGATAAACATCTGTGACATGCGCAACGTCTGGAAATGGGAATCATATCCAGTTGCTTGAGTAACTGCTTTTGGTGTATCTTATTACCTGGATGTCTAACCTTCACCGACGTATCTGTGACATGTACATTGTACTGTGTGGCAAAACTAATCATCTGCCCACAAATGTTGGCTTTCTAAGTTATTTAGCCTACTAATCTGATCTATGTAAAACTTTGGAGACATTGCACATACATTATACATTGAGATAAACTGTAACTGTTACAGTACTGTTGAGCTGAGACATAGATTCCGACCTGATGACTGGTATGAGGGTGTGAAATGCGTGGAACATGTCGTCGATGTGGCCTGGAGTGTTCATGCTCACATGTGGCACCAAGTCATCTACTGTGTCTGCCGGCAAGGACAAGCCACGACGCCTGCAAGGATATAGTGATATTTATAGTACACACAAATTAATTTTCTTTTATCTATTGGGTGCTGAGGACTTCCATGAAAGATAGCTGGATGAGCTTTGCGTGATGTCCAAGAGTGTAAAGGATAAGTTATACAGTATACAATTAGTTAACAAACATGGTGATATTGAGGTGGTCTTGTGGCTAAGGGTTGTTGACCTTTTAGATTCTAATTAAAATTAGAATCTAAAAGGTGGTTCTGGATTTGAATCAATGCACCAATGTTATGCCCGTGGGAAAGGCACCTCATTCCCATTTCCTCACTCAGGTAAAATTGAGTACCTATAGCTAGCTTCGGTTAGGAACGTCCTCTCGGATGGGGCGTAAAACCAGAGATCCCATATGTTTGAGGAGAGCCAAACATCAAGCATGTTAAAGACCCCACCACATTCATGTATTGTACACACAAGAGTAGGGGTCCATCTTGGGGTGAATGGATCAAACTTTACAGTCCAGTCTTATGCAGATTGTAGTAATTGTACAAAACTGGACAAATACGGCAATTTCAAACAAATACGGCAACATCTGTGTGGAGAATAGATCATAACTTACTTGGCAACTTCGAAGAGAGTCTCTGTTCGAACTGCTCCATCCAGGTGAAGGTGAAGTTCAACCTAAAGTCAAAGATAATCATCCAAATATAACTTTCTTACTCTTCAACTGAAATCTACTGCTGTGTAGCTGTTAGTGTTAAGTGGGTTTGCTGATTTGATATTGTTCAAGAGTGAGTGATTGAGTGACTGTGATGGACAACCACTCCTTTGTGACGCTTCATTGAATGAGTGATTTTTGAGTGATTGATTGATGAGTGAGTGAGTGAACAAATGAGTGATTGAATGAAAGTAAATGAGTGAAAAATGAATGAATGAGTGAGTGAATGAATGAGTGAGTGAATGAGAGTGAATGAATGAATGAGTGGTTGAATGAGTGATTATTCTATAATTATATATAGACATGCAAGAAATGTGTTTTGACTTTTTTGTCAGATTAGCGTTACTTGACTTGACCGAAAAACGTGACGAAAAAACTTATAAAGGTGAACTACCGTTAACCACCTACCAAGTTTCATGACATTTATTATCCATCCATAGCTTCTAATGATTTATTGTGTGTGCTAAACCACACAGTCAAGCATTATGCTCGTAACCAAAAACATTATTCTTCTTGGCAATGGTAATAAAACAAAAAACTCACATAAACTCTAAACATTTCACAGTCTCAGGTATGAAATTTATGAAACAGGAGCAAGATAGTACTCCATGACATAAAAATTCCAACATGTCAGCGCCCATTGACGCTGGCGAAAACAATACAGTTCTGACATTTGCCAAAGGAATTGTGAAAGAAAACATTGGGACGCACCTGATACTTAGTTATACCTCTATTACTGACAAGGAATAGGTTGCATTGGGTGTACTGTATAATGTTGAGCTTCTGATGCTTTCTGCAAGGGGGCACATCCGCACGCAGAAAAACAGAAAAGCTTGCTCGGCCGCATGAGATACTCGAAACCCCCATAACGCCGGCGGACCGGACCGGGCAGTGGTTTATGCGGACCGGGCAGGGCGGCGGATTCCGAATACCCTTGCCAAAGCTGTTAAAATATTGCAGCTGACCCCGGTGACCATGCTATGCACTGTCTATCAGTCACCAGTTTCACAATCACATGGGTTTCGACCTGATGAGTGAATTTCTTAGTCACAAGGTTGTCGGAACAACTGCCAAGTCTGCGTGAGCTTCGCAGATTTCCATGATACCGTGTGTATTAACCAAGGGATCGTTTCACTTTCATTTGTACTCTAGTGTTAACGTTTAGGATCCCTCCCGTTATTGTTGCCAGCTCGCTCATAATCCAGACAGTAGTCTAGTCCGTATACGAAGACCGGGTAACATTAATGTTCACGTTAACAAGTTACTTACCCACATCTTACTGGGATCAAATTCAGCCATGCTGGAAGTGTTCCTTTTGTAAGCGAACCCGGACCGGAAATATTGTTGGACTTTGATCCGTGGGGGCGTTGTTTCCCCCTCGTTGTTTCGTCTCGAAATAGGTCAAAGTTCATACAGGTAACTTGGAGAGATCTGTATGCAGTTTCATTTTCCATCCGCGAGAGAAAATAGTCCGTTCCACAAAGTTGAAACACAACCCAACACATTAACCGCAAGGCTAAAAGGTCCGGACCAGTTGGACTGGTCAGTTGGTGGCGCTTGAACCCCCACTGTTACACCGTCGACGGGTTGGTGGAAAAAGCGATGCAGTCCGGACTGGTTAGGACAGTCCCCTTTAAACATAACGTTAGGTTACATGTACAAGGCCATACAAGAAAGCTTTTTAATACCTCAGTGAAAAAAGGAGGTATTATTTCGGTGTGTCTGTCTATCCGTATGTATGCTTCCTCATATCTAATGGCTAGCAGTAACTTAATGCTTCTAAAGGAGGGATTTGGTGTGTTTGGTGGGTAACGTTAACGTTAGGTCTTGGGAAGACAAAGGTCCAAGTCCACCATATGGCCTCCTGACGACTTTTCTTGGTATTATTATATAAGTACCACTAATCTTAATTTTGTTTCTTTTATATTTCTAAACTTTATTTTTAAAACTTTTGAGGATAACTGCAGAAAGGATTGTTTCACTCTCACTGTCAGTTTCATGAAAACTCCACCCCCGCCCATGCCGATATTAAACTATTGATGGAAAACTTAACGTTACAGCACTGAACACTCACTGAAAGTTTTTGGGCTATAGCTATGACTAAATTTTGTACTCAACTAATTGAACACACAGGAAATCCTTTATTCTTGATCTATAAGAAGGTTCTGTGTGAAAGTTCTATCCTTATCACAAATTATATAAATTAGTCCTCATTTGCATAATCTGTATTTTTAAATTGTGTAACGTTACATATTTGTCTATATAAGCTACCTATATGCCCAAATCATGAAAAGCCATCGTTCCTTTCTTGACTTATTATCTCCAGAGAAGAGAGAGAGAGAGAGAGAGAGAGAAGGTCCCAGAAGTTATTTCCTGTTTTCTGTGTGTGTGTTTCTGTATATTTGTGTGTTTCTGTGTGTGTGTGTTTCTGATATTTGTGGTCAGCATATCTTAGGAAGGAATGGATGGATTGTGATGGTTTTTGGTATGTGGGTGGGTCTTGGGAAGACGAAGGTCAAGGTCAAATGTGGTTGCCCTTGGTACTGCAGCAGAGCTTCTGATTTTTAAAAATCATTTGTCCTGGACATACTAAGGTTTTGGTTTTTTGTGGTATACGGTTTTTTTTACATAAAGAAAAGTTGCTGTATGTTTGGAACTGCAGGGGCGATTTGTTTAAAACCTTTCAAAGAAGATACTTCAAGAAAGGAACGACGGATTCCAATGATATTAGGAATGTAGGTATCTACTAACGCAGTAATCCCCAAGGTATGCACACTTCAGATATCCAGATGTTCAAGACATTCTTGAGAAGGCCTGGATCACTTATCTCCAAGCAGATCCTACGGTGGCAAGGCAGTATCCATTGGCCTGATGAGGAGTGACCATTAGCCTCCTCAGGCCAATGGATACTGCAGCTGCCTTGCCACCGCAGGATCTGCTTAGAGATTATCGATAACATCGTTTTTTTTAGATGAAGCGAGTTAACAGGTTGACATAATCCTATCCCTGTTGCTGAACTGCGATATTCAAATAACCCTAGCCCTATCAGTTACGTAAATGTAAGAGACTGATGAAACAGCATTCCCATCGTCTGACCTTTATTTGTGTGCTTTCGTAAGGCCATGTTGATTTGATTATATGGATGACATCCTCTGGGTACCCCAAAACTGATGCGAGCGTGCGAATAAAAAAAAAGTTTGGCAAAAAAAAAAAAGTTGCCTTCATTATGAAATCTACGTGGTCATGAAGGTTGAACAAATGGCTAAACACACAAATTATGGTATGGCGAATAATAGACTCTTCATTTTCATTTCTTCACATTTTATTCTTCCTTTGGAATTGATTTTAGTATTCTACGATGTTAGTATAGTTTTCCAATATATTTTTTTTTATTTACGGCATATATTTGCTCATTTTGCAGCTGCGTTCTACGATTTCGAGTATGGTCAAAAACTTTTCTTTTTTTTGGAAACGAATGAAAATTGATGCGCGCGCGGATGTCATCCATATAATCAAATCAACATGGCCTAATTGAAACAACCAAAAGCCATTGTCTGCGCAACTCTCACCTGCTCGGGGCATGTCAAATGAGCTACAGTTACAGTTTCAGTTGCCAAGCACTAGAACTACAAGGATCCCACCATATCCATATTGCATTTCATACGAAAACCTATTGTGCAGACATAACAGTTAGTGATGCGTGACAGTTAGCTAACGACTTTATATCAGTTATTGATTCAGAGTGTCCTGACAGAATGTCGTCTCGATCTATTAGGATTTTTGCACATATGAAAACTGTTGAATTATGGCTGATGATTGTACTTCGGATGTGACTCTGAACTTCCACAAGAAACTAAAGAAAGTGAAATCCAGTGTCAAATTTGTATCAGATACACTAAAACAGACTCAAACATTGCATATTCATGGTGTACTTGTGAACCTGTGGGTATCACTGTACACAGATATTCCAGGTCTTCAAGTTGCGAGACCTTTCTCTACCTGTACATGTAAGATTGGCGTGAAATATATTCTACAGTTGAACTTTAAAAAATGGACTTGCCCAAGACCGTTTAGCAGAAATTGCCTACTTCACAACGTTTACATCACAGCCTCTGCACTAAACTCTGCAGTAAACTAGAGCGCATTCTTTGTAAGGTAATGATACCATATTATAGTTTTGCGCCACATACACCTTCCGTAAAGTTGATAACAAAGCAGGGTGTTTGTGAGATTTAGGATGTCTTATGCGACAAGATCGATTCAAGGACTTCCTCCACATAGCTCTCTGTGGTGACCTCTATCACAACCTGTGGGACAGCTACCGGTTTTTCCTCTGTGTCGTGATGGCCCTCGATGACAGCCTGAGAAAATAGAAAGGTCGTTAAGCTTCTACATAACCAAAGCGCATCAGTTTCCACTACCCTATGTTTATTACAACTCATTCATTCCCATATGTCATCCAGACTGTGTTGAAGCATAATGGCCTTCAGGGTTCGAAATACTTTTGCCACTGGGCAACCTAAACCAAAAGCTAGGTTGCTCATCAATATTTCTGGCGTGATATCTAGAAATATAAAACAGGAATCAATAAAAATTACCGTATGCACAACAAAAGTCGATGCAAATATACCATACCTCTAAGGCATTCTCAATATTGTCCACCGCTAATCCCAGGGAGTTCACAGCAACGGAGAGTTCCTTTACCGCACCCTGTTTGATGGCGTCTTCACGAGCTTCATCAATCGTATGGATGGCATGCTGGAGCGCCTCCTCAGCAGACGTACCCTTGACCTTTCCCGCGGCCCCATTTAGGACTACTAGAGCCTTCGACATGACCTGTATCATGTCTTCCCTGTTGAGGAACAGGTAAAATGTAAGTCGTAGTGAAGCAGAGTCAAATGTTTTGAAAACATATTGTATACAACATGACGTTACATGTACAGGAAGCAAGGAAGTGTGAAAAAGCTAAAATGTTTTCACAAAAGCATTTTTTGATGTTGCAACTGTAAAACATTGAACAACTAAAAAAGAATATGTTTAAGAACCAGATCGACGTACATGTTTGTACCTATTTCCGGCTTTATTACTTTATTACAGAGGAGTCAGGTTTTCGAAGTTTTTGATAGCTGTAATAAGCAGGGACAAATGTATGTCTAAAGTCGTATCCTTCATTTAGGAATAACACAAGTTTGTCAGCAAATTAGATATATCACAATGATATATGCAAAACATTTCGATATGTTTGAAAAATTGCAACTGCCTCTCCCTCAAAAAGCGTCAACATTCTTGAATGCAAATCGTAGTTTTCACACCACAACTAGCTGACCAAACAGCAACATTTGTAGAACGAACCTATTCTCGTTCGCACGTCCTTTCTCAATTTCCGAGTGAATCCCCTCAGCCGCTTTGTCCACAGCAACAGCAGCAGCTGCCATAGACTCAGCACTGCTAGCCTGCTCCACTCCGGACAAACCCTGCAACAACACGTCCATCTTGTTTTCCTTGTGACTTCCGGTGACAGTTCCAACTCCCAACGCCTGTGCGAACAGGGAAAAGGTATGTTTTGCAATTTGACACATTTGTCAATAGGATGCAAAATGTTATGGTGAGGTTTAGCAGGGTTAGTTTAAGAGTTAGCCCTAACCCTAACAGTTCGAGGCAAGTTGTAGCAAGCCTCTTGTTGTCTACTCATCAATCGACGGCAATCAGGTCAAGCATATACATCTGATATGTTTTCAGTCTGATTAAGCATTAAAAGTACATATCTTAGTGCAGCATTGACAAATATATCGAATGTTTTATATTGAACAGTAGAGGTCTGCACCTGAAGAACAGAACTTGAATCGGCAGATGTCCCAGCTGTATTGAGAGCGGTGAGTACCCCAAGAAGCTTTTGTCTGTCACTGTCGTATTCTTGTTCTTCTGCGGCTTGTTCTAGGGCCTCAATTATAAGAGCAAGTGTGTTGTCCCCTGTACCACTGACGTAAGCGCCCGCAAAATCTACCGTTGATACAGTATTGGCCATCTCGGATGTGGCTTGCTGCACCAGATTTCTAAGCTTGCTTACAGCAGTTTCAGGTGATTGTGCAAGGGCTTGCAGCACTGGTAACATATCCGCCGTGTCTAGGTAATTTCTGGCAAAAGCAACCCCGAGAAGAAGCTGTTGCTTGTCCACCGACGACATGTATGCCTTTTGCAGGATCACGTCCGTGATAGACTGAATCGTCTGCGCAGTGTGTAAATCTAGCGACTGTCTGATCTGCTGAGATTGCTGAAGACTTAATATGCCTTTAGTTGATAGGGTATGTGCCATGGTTTGGATCTGGAAGAGAATAGTTGCCTTCTCCTGCATTACCATGAGAGCTTTGGTGTGTGCCTTTTCTTTAGAAATGGTAAGTGCACTTAAGATATCTCTAACATCACACGTGTCAACTTGGCGGGAAAACACGTCAACGTTATTGAGCACAGAATCTTCAGCTCCTACAAGTCGTAAAGCAATCTTGAGTGCACTGCTTGGCTCCTGTTGCAAGGATGATGCAAGGATTCGCCCCTGGTCCACAGTAATAACTCCGTCTTTTGTCAGTTGCTGCAAAATTGTAATGGTCTTCACGGAAATGGCACGTTTATAAATGACGTTGACGATGCTGCCTGTAGCATCGATATATGATCTGTCAAGTGCGAACAACAAAACCTTGATGTACTCTTTGTCGACGTGATATGACATATCATCCACCTTCTCAATGATTTTGAGCTGCTGAGAGTTCAGAACAATTCTCTTTTTCAAAATATCTGTAATAGTCTTCAACCCAAAATCAGAAGATTTCGAATATGCATTTCTAATGTTCTGATACTCAATGTCGCTGATTTTTCCATTCTGTAACAGAGCAGAGAAAATGGTATTCACATCATTTCCAACACCAGAAGTCCCTGACGTCTGTACAACTTCACCGGTAATGATCGTTTCTGGATTGTACACCATTTCTGAATTCAAAGAAGAAGAGGAAAAACTAAATGTTTGTCCGGTCTTTCGTCCAATCGTCTGGGTGATGGTAGACATTGCCTGCTGCGGCGAGGTTTGCCAGGCTTGCACAACTGAAAAGACGTCTTGGCTGCCTAGCTTGTCCTTGTTATTTTGCACGATGGTGGCCAGACGCTGGTGGTCTGTGTCGGATAGGTCTACTTTCTGTCCCACGACATCTATGATGGCCTTGACGGCGTCCGCTGGAGATGTTTGCAATGCAGTGCGGATCTTGTCGGAGTCGTCTTGCTTCACCCGACCAAGGGATGTCATGGTCTGGATGACTGTATTCGTTTGCTGAGTAGCCTGTGTCTTCTTCTGTGTGGTCTCCTGGATCACAGTTTGTAATACCTGCATTGCATGCTGGGGACTTTCTTGCAATCCAGTCAAGACCTTGGTGACCTGACTTGGACTGAGGTCACCTTGTACCTTGTCAATGGCCTGTATTGTCTGCAGTTGATCGAGGGGTGTTTTGCCAGCTTTGTCGCCCACCGTCTGCACAAGCTTTGTCAAAGCTGCCTTGGGTGACTCTTGTACCGCCGTCTGGATGGCTTGGCTCTCTGGTTGTGTCAACACGCCCTGAAGCTGTACATTTTGCAGGACAGATTGCACTTGCTGTACTGTCTGTTGCACTTCAGCTTGCTGGACCACTTGCTGCGGAAATAGGGGCTCCTGCAAGGCCTGTTGGGTCGAGCCGGTAAAGTGAACACTAACAGTCTGTCCGGTCTTTCGTCCAATCGTCTGGGTGATGGTAGACATTGCCTGCTGTGGCGAGGTTTGCCAGGCTTGCACAACTGAAAAGACGTCTTGGCTGCCTAGCTTGTCCTTGTTATTTTGCACGATGGTGGCCAGACGTTGGTGGTCAGTGTCCGATAGGTCTACTTTCTGTCCCACGACATCTATGATGGCCTTGACGGCGTCCGCTGGAGATGTTTGCAATGCAGTGCGGATCTTGTCGGAGTCGTCTTGCTTCACCCGACCAAGGGATGTCATGGTCTGGATGACTGTATTCGTTTGCTGAGTAGCCTGTGTCTTCTTCTGTGTGGTCTCCTGGATCACAGTTTGTAATACCTGCATTGCATGCTGGGGACTTTCTTGCAATCCAGTCAAGACCTTGGTGACCTGACTTGGACTGAGGTCACCTTGTACCTTGTCAATGGCCTGTATGGTCTGCAGTTGATCGAGGGGCGTTTTGCCAGCTTTGTCGCCCACCGTCTGCACAAGCTTTGTCAAAGCTGCCTTGGGTGACTCTTGTACCGCCGTCTGGATGGCTTGGCTCTCTGGTTGTGTCAACACGCCCTGAAGCTGTACATTTTGCAGGACAGATTGCACTTGCTGTACTGTCTGTTGCACTTCAGCTTGCTGGACCACTTGCTGCGGAAATAGGGGCTCCTGCAAGGCCTGTTGGGTCGAGCCGGTAAAGTGAACACTAACAGTCTGTCCGGTCTTTCGTCCAATCGTCTGGGTGATGGTAGACATTGCCTGCTGTGGCGAGGTTTGCCAGGCTTGCACAACTGAAAAGACGTCTTGGCTGCCTAGCTTGTCCTTGTTATTTTGCACGATGGTGGCCAGACGCTGGTGGTCTGTGTCGGATAGGTCTACTTTCTGTCCCACGACATCTATGATGGCCTTGACGGCGTCCGCTGGAGATGTTTGCAATGCAGTGCGGATCTTGTCGGAGTCGTCTTGCTTCACCCGACCAAGGGATGTCATGGTCTGGATGACTGTATTCGTTTGCTGAGTAGCCTGTGTCTTCTTCTGTGTGGTCTCCTGGATCACAGTTTGTAATACCTGCATTGCATGCTGGGGACTTTCTTGCAATCCAGTCAAGACCTTGGTGACCTGACTTGGACTGAGGTCACCTTGTACCTTGTCAATGGCCTGTATGGTCTGCAGTTGATCGAGGGGCGTTTTGCCAGCTTTGTCGCCCACCGTCTGTACAAGCTTTGTCAAAGCTGCCTTGGGTGACTCTTGTACCGCCGTCTGGATGGCTTGGCTCTCTGGTTGTGTCAACACGCCCTGAAGCTGTACATTTTGCAGGACAGATTGCACTTGCTGTACTGTCTGTTGCACTTCAGCTTGCTGGACCACTTGCTGCGGAAATAGGGGCTCCTGCAAGGCCTGTTGGGTCGAGCCGGTAAAGTGAACACTAACAGTCTGTCCGGTCTTTCGTCCAATCGTCTGGGTGATGGTAGACATTGCCTGCTGTGGCGAGGTTTGCCAGGCTTGCACAACTGAAAAGACGTCTTGGCTGCCTAGCTTGTCCTTGTTATTTTGCACGATGGTGGCCAGACGCTGGTGGTCAGTGTCGGATAGGTCTACTTTCTGTCCCACGACATCTATGATGGCCTTGACGGCGTCCGCTGGAGATGTTTGCAATGCAGTGCGGATCTTGTCGGAGTCGTCTTGCTTCACCCGACCAAGGGATGTCATGGTCTGGATGACTGTATTCGTTTGCTGAGTAGCCTGTGTCTTCTTCTGTGTGGTCTCCTGGATCACAGTTTGTAATACCTGCATTGCATGCTGGGGACTTTCTTGCAATCCAGTCAAGACCTTGGTGACCTGACTTGGACTGAGGTCACCTTGTACCTTGTCAATGGCCTGTATTGTCTGCAGTTGATCGAGGGGCGTTTTGCCAGCTTTGTCGCCCACCGTCTGCACAAGCTTTGTCAAAGCTGCCTTGGGTGACTCTTGTACCGCCGTCTGGATGGCTTGGCTCTCTGGTTGTGTCAACACGCCCTGAAGCTGTACATTTTGCAGGACAGATTGCACCTGCTGTACTGTCTGTTGCACTTCAGCTTGCTGGACCACTTGCTGCGGAAATAGGGGCTCCTGCAAGGCCTGTTGGGTCGAGCCGGTAAAGTGAACACTAACAGTCTGTCCGGTCTTTCGTCCAATCGTCTGGGTGATGGTAGACATTGCCTGCTGTGGCGAGGTTTGCCAGTCTTGCACAACTGAAAAGACGTCTTGGCTGCCTAGCTTGTCCTTGTTATTTTGCACGATGGTGGCCAGACGCTGGTGGTCTGTGTCGGATAGGTCTACTTTCTGTCCCACGACATCTATGATGGCCTTGACGGCGTCCGCTGGAGATGTTTGCAATGCAGTGCGGATCTTGTCGGAGTCGTCTTGCTTCACCCGACCAAGGGATGTCATGGTCTGGATGACTGTATTCGTTTGCTGAGTAGCCTGTGTCTTCTTCTGTGTGGTCTCCTGGATCACAGTTTGTAATACCTGCATTGCATGCTGAGGACTTTCTTGCAATCCAGTCAAGACCTTGGTGACCTGACTTGGACTGAGGTCACCTTGTACCTTGTCAATGGCCTGTATGGTCTGCAGTTGATCGAGGGGCGTTTTGCCAGCTTTGTCGCCCACCGTCTGTACAAGCTTTGTCAAAGCTGCCTTGGGTGACTCTTGTACCGCCGTCTGGATGGCTTGGCTCTCTGGTTGTGTCAACACGCCCTGAAGCTGTACATTTTGCAGGACAGATTGCACTTGCTGTACTGTCTGTTGCACTTCAGCTTGCTGGACCACTTGCTGCGGAAATAGGGGCTCCTGCAAGGCCTGTTGGGTCGAGCCGGTAAAGTGAACACTAACAGTCTGTCCGGTCTTTCGTCCAATCGTCTGGGTGATGGTAGACATTGCCTGCTGTGGCGAGGTTTGCCAGGCTTGCACAACTGAAAAGACGTCTTGGCTGCCTAGCTTGTCCTTGTTATTTTGCACGATGGTGGCCAGACGCTGGTGGTCAGTGTCGGATAGGTCTACTTTCTGTCCCACGACATCTATGATGGCCTTGACGGCGTCCGCTGGAGATGTTTGCAATGCAGTGCGGATCTTGTCGGAGTCGTCTTGCTTCACCCGACCAAGGGATGTCATGGTCTGGATGACTGTATTCGTTTGCTGAGTAGCCTGTGTCTTCTTCTGTGTGGTCTCCTGGATCACAGTTTGTAATACCTGCATTGCATGCTGGGGACTTTCTTGCAATCCAGTCAAGACCTTGGTGACCTGACTTGGACTGAGGTCACCTTGTACCTTGTCAATGGCCTGTATTGTCTGCAGTTGATCGAGGGGCGTTTTGCCAGCTTTGTCGCCCACCGTCTGCACAAGCTTTGTCAAAGCTGCCTTGGGTGACTCTTGTACCGCCGTCTGGATGGCTTGGCTCTCTGGTTGTGTCAACACGCCCTGAAGCTGTACATTTTGCAGGACAGATTGCACTTGCTGTACTGTCTGTTGCACTTCAGCTTGCTGGACCACTTGCTGCGGAAATAGGGGCTCCTGCAAGGCCTGTTGGGTCGAGCCGGTAAAGTGAACACTAACAGTCTGTCCGGTCTTTCGTCCAATCGTCTGGGTGATGGTAGACATTGCCTGCTGTGGCGAGGTTTGCCAGGCTTGTACAACTGAAAAGACGTCTTGGCTGCCTAGCTTGTCCTTGTTATTTTGCACGATGGTGGCCAGACGCTGGTGGTCAGTGTCGGATAGGTCTACTTTCTGTCCCACGACATCTATGATGGCCTTGACGGCGTCCGCTGGAGATGTTTGCAATGCAGTGCGGATCTTGTCGGAGTCGTCTTGCTTCACCCGACCAAGGGATGTCATGGTCTGGATGACTGTATTCGTTTGCTGAGTAGCCTGTGTCTTCTTCTGTGTGGTCTCCTGGATCACAGTTTGTAATACCTGCATTGCATGCTGGGGACTTTCTTGCAATCCAGTAAAGACCTTGGTGACCTGACTTGGACTGAGGTCACCTTGTACCTTGTCAATGGCCTGTATTGTCTGCAGTTGATCGAGGGGCGTTTTGCCAGCTTTGTCGCCCACCGTCTGCACAAGCTTTGTCAAAGCTGCCTTGGGTGACTCTTGTACCGCCGTCTGGATGGCTTGGCTCTCTGGTTGTGTCAACACGCCCTGAAGCTGTACATTTTGCAGGACAGATTGCACTTGCTGTACTGTCTGTTGTACTTCAGCTTGCTGGACCACTTGCTGCGGAAATAGGGGCTCCTGCAAGGCCTGTTGGGTCGAGCCGGTAAAGTGAACACTAACAGTCTGTCCGGTCTTTCGTCCAATCGTCTGGGTGATGGTAGACATTGCCTGCTGTGGCGAGGTTTGCCAGGCTTGCACAACTGAAAAGACGTCTTGGCTGCCTAGCTTGTCCTTGTTATTTTGCACGATGGTGGCCAGACGCTGGTGGTCTGTGTCGGATAGGTCTACTTTCTGTCCCACGACATCTATGATGGCCTTGACGGCGTTCGCTGGAGATGTTTGCAATGCAGTGCGGATCTTGTCGGAGTCGTCTTGCTTCACCCGACCAAGGGATGTCATGGTCTGGATGACTGTATTCGTTTGCTGAGTAGCCTGTGTCTTCTTCTGTGTGGTCTCCTGGATCACAGTTTGTAATACCTGCATTGCATGCTGAGGACTTTCTTGCAATCCAGTAAAGACCTTGGTGACCTGACTTGGACTGAGGTCACCTTGTACCTTGTCAATGGCCTGTATGGTCTGCAGTTGATCGAGGGGCGTTTTGCCAGCTTTGTCGCCCACCGTCTGTACAAGCTTTGTCAAAGCTGCCTTGGGTGACTCTTGTACCGCCGTCTGGATGGCTTGGCTCTCTGGTTGTGTCAACACGCCCTGAAGCTGTACATTTTGCAGGACAGATTGCACTTGCTGTACTGTCTGTTGCACTTCAGCTTGCTGGACCACTTGCTGCGGAAATAGGGGCTCCTGCAAGGCCTGTTGGGTTGAGCCGGTAAAGTGAACACTAACAGTCTGTCCGGTCTTTCGTCCAATCGTCTGGGTGATGGTAGACATTGCCTGCTGTGGCGAGGTTTGCCAGGCTTGCACAACTGAAAAGACGTCTTGGCTGCCTAGCTTGTCCTTGTTATTTTGCACGATGGTGGCCAGACGCTGGTGGTCTGTGTCGGATAGGTCTACTTTCTGTCCCACGACATCTATGATGGCCTTGACGGCGTCCGCTGGAGATGTTTGCAATGCAGTGCGGATCTTGTCGGAGTCGTCTTGCTTCACCCGACCAAGGGATGTCATGGTCTGGATGACTGTATTCGTTTGCTGAGTAGCCTGTGTCTTCTTCTGTGCGGTCTCCTGGATCACAGTTTGTAATACCTGCATTGCATGCTGAGGACTTTCTTGCAATCCAGTCAAGACCTTGGTGACCTGACTTGGACTGAGGTCACCTTGTACCTTGTCAATGGCCTGTATGGTCTGCAGTTGATCGAGGGGCGTTTTGCCAGCTTTGTCGCCCACCGTCTGTACAAGCTTTGTCAAAGCTGCCTTGGGTGACTCTTGTACCGCCGTCTGGATGGCTTGGCTCTCTGGTTGTGTCAACACGCCCTGAAGCTGTACATTTTGCAGGACAGATTGCACTTGCTGTACTGTCTGTTGCACTTCAGCTTGCTGGACCACTTGCTGCGGAAATAGGGGCTCCTGCAAGGCCTGTTGGGTCGAGCCGGTAAAGTGAACACTAACAGTCTGTCCGGTCTTTCGTCCAATCGTCTGGGTGATGGTAGACATTGCCTGCTGTGGCGAGGTTTGCCAGGCTTGCACAACTGAAAAGACGTCTTGGCTGCCTAGCTTGTCCTTGTTATTTTGCACGATGGTGGCCAGACGCTGGTGGTCAGTGTCGGATAGGTCTACTTTCTGTCCCACGACATCTATGATGGCCTTGACGGCGTCCGCTGGAGATGTTTGCAATGCAGTGCGGATCTTGTCGGAGTCGTCTTGCTTCACCCGACCAAGGGATGTCATGGTCTGGATGACTGTATTCGTTTGCTGAGTAGCCTGTGTCTTCTTCTGTGCGGTCTCCTGGATCACAGTTTGTAATACCTGCATTGCATGCTGAGGACTTTCTTGCAATCCAGTCAAGACCTTGGTGACCTGACTTGGACTGAGGTCACCTTGTACCTTGTCAATGACCTGTATTGTCTGCAGTTGATCGAGGGGCGTTTTGCCAGCTTTGTCGCCCACCGTCTGCACAAGCTTTGTCAAAGCTGCCTTGGGTGACTCTTGTACCGCCGTCTGGATGGCTTGGCTCTCTGGTTGTGTCAACACGCCCTGAAGCTGTACATTTTGCAGGACAGATTGCACTTGCTGTACTGTCTGTTGCACTTCAGCTTGCTGGACCACTTGCTGCGGAAATAGGGGCTCCTGCAAGGCCTGTTGGGTCGAGCCGGTAAAGTGAACACTAACAGTCTGTCCGGTCTTTCGTCCAATCGTCTGGGTGATGGTAGACATTGCCTGCTGTGGCGAGGTTTGCCAGGCTTGCACAACTGAAAAGACGTCTTGGCTGCCTAGCTTGTCCTTGTTATTTTGCACGATGGTGGCCAGACGCTGGTGGTCTGTGTCGGATAGGTCTACTTTCTGTCCCACGACATCTATGATGGCCTTGACGGCGTCCGCTGGAGATGTTTGCAATGCAGTGCGGATCTTGTCGGAGTCGTCTTGCTTCACCCGACCAAGGGATGTCATGGTCTGGATGACTGTATTCGTTTGCTGAGTAGCCTGTGTCTTCTTCTGTGCGGTCTCCTGGATCACAGTTTGTAATACCTGCATTGCATGCTGAGGACTTTCTTGCAATCCAGTCAAGACCTTGGTGACCTGACTTGGACTGAGGTCACCTTGTACCTTGTCAATGGCCTGTATTGTCTGCAGTTGATCGAGGGGCGTTTTGCCAGCTTTGTCGCCCACCGTCTGCACAAGCTTTGTCAAAGCTGCCTTGGGTGACTCTTGTACCGCCGTCTGGATGGCTTGGCTCTCTGGTTGTGTCAACACGCCCTGAAGCTGTACATTTTGCAGGACAGATTGCACTTGCTGTACTGTCTGTTGCACTTCAGCTTGCTGGACCACTTGCTGCGGAAATAGGGGCTCCTGCAAGGCCTGTTGGGTCGAGCCGGTAAAGTGAACACTAACAGTCTGTCCGGTCTTTCGTCCAATCGTCTGGGTGATGGTAGACATTGCCTGCTGTGGCGAGGTTTGCCAGGCTTGCACAACTGAAAAGACGTCTTGGCTGCCTAGCTTGTCCTTGTTATTTTGCACGATGGTGGCCAGACGCTGGTGGTCTGTGTCGGATAGGTCTACTTTCTGTCCCACGACATCTATGATGGCCTTGACGGCGTCCGCTGGAGATGTTTGCAATGCAGTGCGGATCTTGTCGGAGTCGTCTTGCTTCACCCGACCAAGGGATGTCATGGTCTGGATGACTGTATTCGTTTGCTGAGTAGCCTGTGTCTTCTTCTGTGCGGTCTCCTGGATCACAGTTTGTAATACCTGCATTGCATGCTGAGGGCTTTCTTGCAATCCAGTCAAGACCTTGGTGACCTGACTTGGACTGAGGTCACCTTGTACCTTGTCAATGGCCTGTATTGTCTGCAGTTGATCGAGGGGCGTTTTGCCAGCTTTGTCGCCCACCGTCTGCACAAGCTTTGTCAAAGCTGCCTTGGGTGACTCTTGTACCGCCGTCTGGATGGCTTGGCTCTCTGGTTGTGTCAACACGCCCTGAAGCTGTACATTTTGCAGGACAGATTGCACTTGCTGTACTGTCTGTTGCACTTCAGCTTGCTGGACCACTTGCTGCGGAAATAGGGGCTCCTGCAAGGCCTGTTGGGTCGAGCCGGTAAAGTGAACACTAACAGTCTGTCCGGTCTTTCGTCCAATCGTCTGGGTGATGGTAGACATTGCCTGCTGTGGCGAGGTTTGCCAGGCTTGCACAACTGAAAAGACGTCTTGGCTGCCTAGCTTGTCCTTGTTATTTTGCACGATGGTGGCCAGACGCTGGTGGTCTGTGTCGGATAGGTCTACTTTCTGTCCCACGACATCTATGATGGCCTTGACGGCGTCCGCTGGAGATGTTTGCAATGCAGTGCGGATCTTGTCGGAGTCGTCTTGCTTCACCCGACCAAGGGATGTCATGGTCTGGATGACTGTATTCGTTTGCTGAGTAGCCTGTGTCTTCTTCTGTGCGGTCTCCTGGATCACAGTTTGTAATACCTGCATTGCATGCTGAGGACTTTCTTGCAATCCAGTCAAGACCTTGGTGACCTGACTTGGACTGAGGTCACCTTGTACCTTGTCAATGGCCTGTATGGTCTGCAGTTGATCGAGGGGCGTTTTGCCAGCTTTGTCGCCCACCGTCTGTACAAGCTTTGTCAAAGCTGCCTTGGGTGACTCTTGTACCGCCGTCTGGATGGCTTGGCTCTCTGGTTGTGTCAACACGCCCTGAAGCTGTACATTTTGCAGGACAGATTGCACTTGCTGTACTGTCTGTTGCACTTCAGCTTGCTGGACCACTTGCTGCGGAAATAGGGGCTCCTGCAAGGCCTGTTGGGTCGAGCCGGTAAAGTGAACACTAACAGTCTGTCCGGTCTTTCGTCCAATCGTCTGGGTGATGGTAGACATTGCCTGCTGTGGCGAGGTTTGCCAGGCTTGCACAACTGAAAAGACGTCTTGGCTGCCTAGCTTGTCCTTGTTATTTTGCACGATGGTGGCCAGACGCTGGTGGTCTGTGTCGGATAGATCTACTTTCTGTCCCACGACATCTATGATGGCCTTGACGGCGTCCGCTGGAGATGTTTGCAATGCAGTGCGGATCTTGTCGGAGTCGTCTTGCTTCACCCGACCAAGGGATGTCATGGTCTGGATGACTGTATTCGTTTGCTGAGTAGCCTGTGTCTTCTTCTGTGTGGTCTCCTGGATCACAGTTTGTAATACCTGCATTGCATGCTGGGGACTTTCTTGCAATCCAGTCAAGACCTTGGTGACCTGACTTGGACTGAGGTCACCTTGTACCTTGTCAATGGCCTGTATTGTCTGCAGTTGATCGAGGGGCGTTTTGCCAGCTTTGTCGCCCACCGTCTGCACAAGCTTTGTCAAAGCTGCCTTGGGTGACTCTTGTACCGCCGTCTGGATGGCTTGGCTCTCTGGTTGTGTCAACACGCCCTGAAGCTGTACATTTTGCAGGACAGATTGCACTTGCTGTACTGTCTGTTGCACTTCAGCTTGCTGGACCACTTGCTGCGGAAATAGGGGCTCCTGCAAGGCCTGTTGGGTCGAGCCGGTAAAGTGAACACTAACAGTCTGTCCGGTCTTTCGTCCAATCGTCTGGGTGATGGTAGACATTGCCTGCTGTGGCGAGGTTTGCCAGGCTTGCACAACTGAAAAGACGTCTTGGCTGCCTAGCTTGTCCTTGTTATTTTGCACGATGGTGGCCAGACGCTGGTGGTCTGTGTCGGATAGGTCTACTTTCTGTCCCACGACATCTATGATGGCCTTGACGGCGTCCGCTGGAGAAGTTTGCAATGCAGTGCGGATCTTGTCGGAGTCGTCTTGCTTCACCCGACCAAGGGATGTCATGGTCTGGATGACTGTATTCGTTTGCTGAGTAGCCTGTGTCTTCTTCTGTGCGGTCTCCTGGATCACAGTTTGTAATACCTGCATTGCATGCTGAGGACTTTCTTGCAATCCAGTCAAGACCTTGGTGACCTGACTTGGACTGAGGTCACCTTGTACCTTGTCAATGGCCTGTATGGTCTGCAGTTGATCGAGGGGCGTTTTGCCAGCTTTGTCGCCCACCGTCTGCACAAGCTTTGTCAAAGCTGCCTTGGGTGACTCTTGTACCGCCGTCTGGATGGCTTGGCTCTCTGGTTGTGTCAACACGCCCTGAAGCTGTACATTTTGCAGGACAGATTGCACTTGCTGTACTGTCTGTTGCACTTCAGCTTGCTGGACCACTTGCTGCGGAAATAGGGGCTCCTGCAAGGCCTGTTGGGTCGAGCCGGTAAAGTGAACACTAACAGTCTGTCCTGTCTTTCGTCCAATCGTCTGGGTGATGGTAGACATTGCCTGCTGTGGCGAGGTTTGCCAGGCTTGCACAACTGAAAAGACGTCTTGGCTGCCTAGCTTGTCCTTGTTATTTTGCACGATGGTGGCCAGACGCTGGTGGTCTGTGTCGGATAGGTCTACTTTCTGTCCCACGACATCTATGATGGCCTTGACGGCGTCCGCTGGAGATGTTTGCAATGCAGTGCGGATCTTGTCGGAGTCGTCTTGCTTCACCCGACCAAGGGATGTCATGGTCTGGATGACTGTATTCGTTTGCTGAGTAGCCTGTGTCTTCTTCTGTGCGGTCTCCTGGATCACAGTTTGTAATACCTGCATTGCATGCTGAGGACTTTCTTGCAATCCAGTCAAGACCTTGGTGACCTGACTTGGACTGAGGTCACCTTGTACCTTGTCAATGGCCTGTATGGTCTGCAGTTGATCGAGGGGCGTTTTGCCAGCTTTGTCGCCCACCGTCTGTACAAGCTTTGTCAAAGCTGCCTTGGGTGACTCTTGTACCGCCGTCTGGATGGCTTGGCTCTCTGGTTGTGTCAACACGCCCTGAAGCTGTACATTTTGCAGGACAGATTGCACTTGCTGTACTGTCTGTTGCACTTCAGCTTGCTGGACCACTTGCTGCGGAAATAGGGGCTCCTGCAAGGCCTGTTGGGTCGAGCCGGTAAAGTGAACACTAACAGTCTGTCCGGTCTTTCGTCCAATCGTCTGGGTGATGGTAGACATTGCCTGCTGTGGCGAGGTTTGCCAGGCTTGCACAACTGAAAAGACGTCTTGGCTGCCTAGCTTGTCCTTGTTATTTTGCACGATGGTGGCCAGACGCTGGTGGTCTGTGTCGGATAGATCTACTTTCTGTCCCACGACATCTATGATGGCCTTGACGGCGTCCGCTGGAGATGTTTGCAATGCAGTGCGGATCTTGTCGGAGTCGTCTTGCTTCACCCGACCAAGGGATGTCATGGTCTGGATGACTGTATTCGTTTGCTGAGTAGCCTGTGTCTTCTTCTGTGTGGTCTCCTGGATCACAGTTTGTAATACCTGCATTGCATGCTGGGGACTTTCTTGCAATCCAGTCAAGACCTTGGTGACCTGACTTGGACTGAGGTCACCTTGTACCTTGTCAATGGCCTGTATTGTCTGCAGTTGATCGAGGGGCGTTTTGCCAGCTTTGTCGCCCACCGTCTGCACAAGCTTTGTCAAAGCTGCCTTGGGTGACTCTTGTACCGCCGTCTGGATGGCTTGGCTCTCTGGTTGTGTCAACACGCCCTGAAGCTGTACATTTTGCAGGACAGATTGCACTTGCTGTACTGTCTGTTGTACTTCAGCTTGCTGGACCACTTGCTGCGGAAATAGGGGCTCCTGCAAGGCCTGTTGGGTCGAGCCGGTAAAGTGAACACTAACAGTCTGTCCGGTCTTTCGTCCAATCGTCTGGGTGATGGTAGACATTGCCTGCTGTGGCGAGGTTTGCCAGGCTTGCACAACTGAAAAGACGTCTTGGCTGCCTAGCTTGTCCTTGTTATTTTGCACGATGGTGGCCAGACGCTGGTGGTCTGTGTCGGATAGGTCTACTTTCTGTCCCACGACATCTATGATGGCCTTGACGGCGTTCGCTGGAGATGTTTGCAATGCAGTGCGGATCTTGTCGGAGTCGTCTTGCTTCACCCGACCAAGGGATGTCATGGTCTGGATGACTGTATTCGTTTGCTGAGTAGCCTGTGTCTTCTTCTGTGTGGTCTCCTGGATCACAGTTTGTAATACCTGCATTGCATGCTGAGGACTTTCTTGCAATCCAGTCAAGACCTTGGTGACCTGACTTGGACTGAGGTCACCTTGTACCTTGTCAATGGCCTGTATGGTCTGCAGTTGATCGAGGGGCGTTTTGCCAGCTTTGTCGCCCACCGTCTGTACAAGCTTTGTCAAAGCTGCCTTGGGTGACTCTTGTACCGCCGTCTGGATGGCTTGGCTCTCTGGTTGTGTCAACACGCCCTGAAGCTGTACATTTTGCAGGACAGATTGCACTTGCTGTACTGTCTGTTGCACTTCAGCTTGCTGGACCACTTGCTGCGGAAATAGGGGCTCCTGCAAGGCCTGTTGGGTCGAGCCGGTAAAGTGAACACTAACAGTCTGTCCGGTCTTTCGTCCAATCGTCTGGGTGATGGTAGACATTGCCTGCTGTGGCGAGGTTTGCCAGGCTTGCACAACTGAAAAGACGTCTTGGCTGCCTAGCTTGTCCTTGTTATTTTGCACGATGGTGGCCAGACGCTGGTGGTCTGTGTCGGATAGGTCTACTTTCTGTCCCACGACATCTATGATGGCCTTGACGGCGTCCGCTGGAGATGTTTGCAATGCAGTGCGGATCTTGTCGGAGTCGTCTTGCTTCACCCGACCAAGGGATGTCATGGTCTGGATGACTGTATTCGTTTGCTGAGTAGCCTGTGTCTTCTTCTGTGCGGTCTCCTGGATCACAGTTTGTAATACCTGCATTGCATGCTGAGGACTTTCTTGCAATCCAGTCAAGACCTTGGTGACCTGACTTCGACTGAGGTCACCTTGTACCTTGTCAATGGCCTGTATGGTCTGCAGTTGATCGAGGGGCGTTTTGCCAGCTTTGTCGCCCACCGTCTGTACAAGCTTTGTCAAAGCTGCCTTGGGTGACTCTTGTACCGCCGTCTGGATGGCTTGGCTCTCTGGTTGTGTCAACACGCCCTGAAGCTGTACATTTTGCAGGACAGATTGCACTTGCTGTACTGTCTGTTGCACTTCAGCTTGCTGGACCACTTGCTGCGGAAATAGGGGCTCCTGCAAGGCCTGTTGGGTCGAGCCGGTAAAGTGAACACTAACAGTCTGTCCGGTCTTTCGTCCAATCGTCTGGGTGATGGTAGACATTGCCTGCTGTGGCGAGGTTTGCCAGGCTTGCACAACTGAAAAGACGTCTTGGCTGCCTAGCTTGTCCTTGTTATTTTGCACGATGGTGGCCAGACGCTGGTGGTCTGTGTCGGATAGGTCTACTTTCTGTCCCACGACATCTATGATGGCCTTGACGGCGTCCGCTGGAGAAGTTTGCAATGCAGTGCGGATCTTGTCGGAGTCGTCTTGCTTCACCCGACCAAGGGATGTCATGGTCTGGATGACTGTATTCGTTTGCTGAGTAGCCTGTGTCTTCTTCTGTGCGGTCTCCTGGATCACAGTTTGTAATACCTGCATTGCATGCTGAGGACTTTCTTGCAATCCAGTCAAGACCTTGGTGACCTGACTTGGACTGAGGTCACCTTGTACCTTGTCAATGGCCTGTATGGTCTGCAGTTGATCGAGGGGCGTTTTGCCAGCTTTGTCGCCCACCGTCTGCACAAGCTTTGTCAAAGCTGCCTTGGGTGACTCTTGTACCGCCGTCTGGATGGCTTGGCTCTCTGGTTGTGTCAACACGCCCTGAAGCTGTACATTTTGCAGGACAGATTGCACTTGCTGTACTGTCTGTTGCACTTCAGCTTGCTGGACCACTTGCTGCGGAAATAGGGGCTCCTGCAAGGCCTGTTGGGTCGAGCCGGTAAAGTGAACACTAACAGTCTGTCCGGTCTTTCGTCCAATCGTCTGGGTGATGGTAGACATTGCCTGCTGTGGCGAGGTTTGCCAGGCTTGCACAACTGAAAAGACGTCTTGGCTGCCTAGCTTGTCCTTGTTATTTTGCACGATGGTGGCCAGACGCTGGTGGTCTGTGTCGGATAGGTCTACTTTCTGTCCCACGACATCTATGATGGCCTTGACGGCGTCCGCTGGAGATGTTTGCAATGCAGTGCGGATCTTGTCGGAGTCGTCTTGCTTCACCCGACCAAGGGATGTCATGGTCTGGATGACTGTATTCGTTTGCTGAGTAGCCTGTGTCTTCTTCTGTGCGGTCTCCTGGATCACAGTTTGTAATACCTGCATTGCATGCTGAGGACTTTCTTGCAATCCAGTCAAGACCTTGGTGACCTGACTTGGACTGAGGTCACCTTGTACCTTGTCAATGGCCTGTATGGTCTGCAGTTGATCGAGGGGCGTTTTGCCAGCTTTGTCGCCCACCGTCTGCACAAGCTTTGTCAAAGCTGCCTTGGGTGACTCTTGTACCGCCGTCTGGATGGCTTGGCTCTCTGGTTGTGTCAACACGCCCTGAAGCTGTACATTTTGCAGGACAGATTGCACTTGCTGTACTGTCTGTTGCACTTCAGCTTGCTGGACCACTTGCTGCGGAAATAGGGGCTCCTGCAAGGCCTGTTGGGTCGAGCCGGTAAAGTGAACACTAACAGTCTGTCCGGTCTTTCGTCCAATCGTCTGGGTGATGGTAGACATTGCCTGCTGTGGCGAGGTTTGCCAGGCTTGCACAACTGAAAAGACGTCTTGGCTGCCTAGCTTGTCCTTGTTATTTTGCACGATGGTGGCCAGACGCTGGTGGTCTGTGTCGGATAGGTCTACTTTCTGTCCCACGACATCTATGATGGCCTTGACGGCGTCCGCTGGAGATGTTTGCAATGCAGTGCGGATCTTGTCGGAGTCGTCTTGCTTCACCCGACCAAGGGATGTCATGGTCTGGATGACTGTATTCGTTTGCTGAGTAGCCTGTGTCTTCTTCTGTGTGGTCTCCTGGATCACAGTTTGTAATACCTGCATTGCATGCTGGGGACTTTCTTGCAATCCAGTCAAGACCTTGGTGACCTGACTTGGACTGAGGTCACCTTGTACCTTGTCAATGGCCTGTATTGTCTGCAGTTGATCGAGGGGCGTTTTGCCAGCTTTGTCGCCCACCGTCTGCACAAGCTTTGTCAAAGCTGCCTTGGGTGACTCTTGTACCGCCGTCTGGATGGCTTGGCTCTCTGGTTGTGTCAACACGCCCTGAAGCTGTACATTTTGCAGGACAGATTGCACTTGCTGTACTGTCTGTTGCACTTCAGCTTGCTGGACCACTTGCTGCGGAAATAGGGGCTCCTGCAAGGCCTGTTGGGTCGAGCCGGTAAAGTGAACACTAACAGTCTGTCCGGTCTTTCGTCCAATCGTCTGGGTGATGGTAGACATTGCCTGCTGTGGCGAGGTTTGCCAGGCTTGCACAACTGAAAAGACGTCTTGGCTGCCTAGCTTGTCCTTGTTATTTTGCACGATGGTGGCCAGACGCTGGTGGTCAGTGTCGGATAGGTCTACTTTCTGTCCCACGACATCTATGATGGCCTTGACGGCGTCCGCTGGAGATGTTTGCAATGCAGTGCGGATCTTGTCGGAGTCGTCTTGCTTCACCCGACCAAGGGATGTCATGGTCTGGATGACGGTATTCGTTTGCTGAGTAGCCTGTGTCTTCTTCTGTGTGGTCTCCTGGATCACAGTTTGTAATACCTGCATTGCATGCTGGGGACTTTCTTGCAATCCAGTCAAGACCTTGGTAACCTGACTTGGACTGAGGTCACCTTGTACCTTGTCAATGGCCTGTATGGTCTGCAGTTGATCGAGGGGCGTTTTGCCAGCTTTGTCGCCCACCGTCTGCACAAGCTTTGTCAAAGCTGCCTTGGGTGACTCTTGTACCGCCGTCTGGATGGCTTGGCTCTCTGGTTGTGTCAACACGCCCTGAAGCTGTACATTTTGCAGGACAGATTGCACTTGCTGTACTGTCTGTTGCACTTCAGCTTGCTGGACCACTTGCTGCGGAAATAGGGGCTCCTGCAAGGCCTGTTGGGTCGAGCCGGTAAAGTGAACACTAACAGTCTGTCCGGTCTTTCGTCCAATCGTCTGGGTGATGGTAGACATTGCCTGCTGTGGCGAGGTTTGCCAGGCTTGCACAACTGAAAAGACGTCTTGGCTGCCTAGCTTGTCCTTGTTATTTTGCACGATGGTGGCCAGACGCTGGTGGTCAGTGTCGGATAGGTCTACTTTCTGTCCCACGACATCTATGATGGCCTTGACGGCGTCCGCTGGAGATGTTTGCAATGCAGTGCGGATCTTGTCGGAGTCGTCTTGCTTCACACGACCAAGGGATGTCATGGTCTGGATGACTGTATTCGTTTGCTGAGTAGCCTGTGTCTTCTTCTGTGTGGTCTCCTGGATCACAGTTTGTAATACCTGCATTGCATGCTGGGGACTTTCTTGTAATCCAGTCAAGACCTTGGTGACCTGACTTGGACCGAGGTCACCTTGTACCTTGTCAATGGCCTGTATGGTCTGCAGTTGATCGAGGGGCGTTTTGCCAGCTTTGTCGCCCACCGTCTGCACAAGCTTTGTCAAAGCTGCCTTGGGTGACTCTTGTACCGCCGTCTGGATGGCTTGGCTCTCTGGTTGTGTCAATACGCCTTGGAGTTGAGCATTTTGCAGGGCAGATTGCACTTGCTGTAGTGTTTGTTGGGGTACTGAGGAAGCGATTAGTTGTTGCATGTCCTGAGCTGTCTCTTGTTGGCTATAAATGGTATGAAGAGCCTTGAGTATATTCACCAAGAAAGCATTATCAATGTCCTCCTTGCTAGGTGACTTTGAAGTTTCTGCCATGATTTTCTCCACTGATGGTGCAAGTTCAGCTTTGAGACTTGCAATAGTAGAGATTATGTCCAGAGCAGATGGTCGTGGTCTGACTGTTTGACTCATCGCGGTCGCTAGATATTTTTGTACTGCACTCTGGCTACTTATGCCTTGTCGTCCCATCTTAGGAATGACGATAATCGTTAATGCTTCAGCACCTAAAGCACGTTCAAGCGAATCCACAGCAGACAACAAGCCGTTTTGTTCGTTCTGGCGATCTGTTGTTTGTAGACCAGCATACACGGAACTAAGCTCCCGTAAGATACCGCTGTACAGGATGGCTTGTGCTTTGGGGACTGTATACATTCCTGGGTCATAGAGAGCATTCTGTGTAGACCTCGTGCAATCCTCTAACATCGCTTGCATGACCAGCTTAGTTGCAGACGTCAGGTCATCGTCTTCTCTTGAAGTGATGATGTTTTTCTTTTCCTGTGTGTTACCCTCAATGAGCCTTTTTCGTATGACCTCTAGGATTGCAAACTCATTTAGCAACCGATCCATGTCACTCTGACTGTTGTAGGAAGTTTCTTCAATATGCCCTTTGAAGACAGATTTTGAAACACATGAAATGGGGTTATATCATTTCAATATAAAGGAAAATTACAGGCAAGACAAGAGAAACAGAGAATCAAAACCAAGGCGGAACATTTAAAGATGCGAAGAAAGTTTAAAGGGGACAACAAGCCGTTTTGTTCGCTCTGGCCATCTGCTGTTGACGGACCGGAACGGAACTAAGCTCCCGTAAGATACCGTTGTACAGGATGGCTTGTGCTGAGAAAGTGATGCACCGCTAGTTCACAACACCTTGTTTTGGTCTCACCTTCACTATTTTCCTCTTCCAAAATCGTCTTTACCGACTCCAACACATTGTTCTCATTTACATGTGTACTCGCGGCATCAGGGCCACTGATGGTCTTATCGCGCTTTCCTGCACAGAAACAAATGTTGAAAATGTCAGATGTCACAACAAATGCGAGGAGAAAAGCGTCCGGCGTATATAAAACTGACACAAAACGACTGAGATAGATATGATGTGCGTACTGTGCGTACTGCTGCGTATGAAAGAAATGTCAATAAGCAACTCATACGGAATGAGGATACGCAGAAGTGTGACATGGCCCAGAAGTGTGACATAGACCGCAGATCTAAAGCACTCTATCTAATATCGCCTGACAAGGTATTTCAAATATAACTGCAATCCTTTGAAAGAAAGTATTTGAATGTTGTAGTACATGATTTATTATATCAGTTTAGCCACAGCGGCACCTCTCAGTCATGGGTATGAAGAAATTAAGAAATGGCCAATGTCATTTCAAAGTGGCCTATATAAAGCAATTGAAAATAATAAAAAACAGATCTAGTATTTCTCTACTAAATGAGAGTGGTAAAAGTGAACACTTCGATACTTTCTTTATTGTCAACAGAGCTAGAATAGCTATGAAGAATACATTTGGTGCTTCGCCGTTGAACAATTTCTAGTTTTGCCATCACTTCGTAAGTCTGTGGTGACCACACAGCCGAGCAGTACTCCAACTTACTCCTAACGGATGAGATATATATAAAGTCTTCTTGACAGCAGTGGCATGATAGACAAGAGAACGCTTGATGAAGCCTAGATCTGAATTTTATAGTACATTGCTGAACTTTATTCCAACACAAGTATAGATCTGAATTTGCTTTGAGCAGATGGTATTTCCGTTTTGATTGCCCAGTTGCAGACACCCGTAGGTCGTCCTTATATTTGGACATCGTTTCCAGAAACGTTTTTATATTTTGAAATCAAACTTAATTGGGTTAAAACCAACCAACCAACCAACCAACCAACCAACCAACCAACCATCCAACCATCCAACTAACCAACTACCCAACCAACCAACCAACCAACCAACCAACCATCCAACTAACCAACCAACCAACCAACCAACCATCCAACTTACCAACCAACCAACCAACCAACCAACCAAGCAACCATCCAACTAACCAACCAACCAAACCAACCAACTTATGATTCGCAAAGTTCTTTCTTCACAACCATTTATTTTTCACGAGCCGACGTTTCGATGACCGTCTGTCATCTTCATCAGGGCAATTCTGACTGGTTTACTGTGCACTGACGCTAAATATTACTTGGTGCATAGTGCACTAAAATATTACATCGTTCACAGTGCACTGTTACTTGGTTTACAGTGCACTTAAGCTAGTTTTAATGTTAACAATGGATTTCCGAACGTAGTGCAATTGTGACATACATACTAGGCATTGTTACATCATTGTCAGTGCACAGTAAACCAGTCAGAATTGCCCTGATGAAGATGACAGACGGTCATCGAAACGTCGGCTCGTGAAAAATAAATGGTTGTGAAGAAAGAACTTTGCGAATCATTCGATTACCAACCTGATGAAATTATTTACGGATACAACCAACTTATATTTTGAAATCAAACTTAATTGGGTTAAAACCAACCAACCAACCAACCATCCAACTAACCAACCAACCAACCATCCAACTAACCAACCAAGCAACCAGCCAACCAACTAACCAACCAACCAACCAACCAACCAACCATCCAACTAACCAACCAACCAAACCAACCAACCAACCAACCAACCAACAATCCAAACCGACCAGCTAACCAACCAACCCTCCAAACCAACCAACTTATATTTTGAAATCAAACTTAATTGGGTTAAAACCAACCAACCAACCAACCAACCATCCAACTAACCAACCAACCAACCAACCAACCATCCAACTAACCAACCAAGTAACCAGCCAACCAACTACCCAACCAACCAACCAACCAACCAACCATCCAACTAACCAACCAACCAACCATCCAACTAACCAACCAACCAACCAACCATCCAACTAACCATCCAACCAACCAACCAACCAACCAGCCAACTAACCAACCAACCAACCAACCAGCCAACTAACCAACCAACCAACCAACCAACCAACCAACAATCCAAACCGACCAGCTAACCAACCAACCCTCCAGACCAACCAACCAACCAACTAACCAACCAACCATCCAACTGATTGCCCAGTTGCAGACACCCGTAGGTCGTCCTTATATTTGGACATCGTTTCCAGAAATGTTTTTATATTTTGAAATCAAACTTAATTGGGTTAAAACCAACCAACCAACCAACCAACCAACCAACCATCCAACTAACCAACCAACCAACTAACCAACCATCCAACTAACCAACCAACCAACCAACCAACCAACCAAATCAACCAACCAACAATCCAAACCGACCAGCTAACCAACCAACGCTCCAAACCAACCAACCAACCAACCAAACCGACCAACTAACTAACTAACCAACCAACCAACCAACCGAACAACCAACCAGCTAACCAACCAAATAACCAACCAAATGATGAACATTTAGTGAGGTGCAAAACTACCACCATAAGCACTCCAAGTGCACACAAGCAATTAAAGCCTTTTAACACAACAGCTACAGTTTTAAAGAGAGTTCCCAGAAGCCATGAATATCATTAAATATGTAAAACATGTTATCATTTATTTAAACAGTTAAAGCCTAATTACAACAACAAGAGCAGAAAAGGACAATGGTAAAACTACTGAACAGGTAAACATGGGGCCCAACGTTGCTTTACGTGTTCGTGAAAATAATGCCTGCTTTTTACAAATGAAAGGAAAAAGGCAGGAAATGTGATATCCACAGAAATAAAAAGGGAGACCTGGCAGCTGAAAAAAACAACTGGAGGGGGGGGGGTAATCACCATTAGATAGAATTTAACAGAAGAGTTATTATATTATCATAGCATTTCTTCAATAATTGCACATGATGCTCTGATCTATCAAATCTCTGTCTATAATGATATCACCTTTACCTAAATTCCACATATCATTATATGAAATTCCTTTTCTTCTTCTTCCCTTAAAGTCCATCTGCCGAGGCATCGGTAATACATTTTTCGTAACTGACATGTCATTTATATATAATTATATATATAAGATTTTTTTTTCATTTTCTCATTCATTTTGTAAAAAGCAATCTTTCAGTGCCTTAATGATCCTTTTTCCTAAATTACATACATGCAAACACCAATATAATTTAACTGTGCCGAAAATATAAGCTCATAACTGTATTTTTCTTCTTCTAAATCTTCGGAAGATTTCTGTGCATTGTGTAAAACGAAAGGAAAGAGAAATGCTCATGGAAGAACAGTACCATTTGAATCTTGACGATTAGACGACGCATCTACCGTCTTGTGGCCCTGTTCCCTTTCTGCGTGGACTTGCTTGAAGAGACGAAGAACATGTTGTAGCTTGTCCAGTGTTGCCTGGTGTACATCGCCATGCCCCGTGTTCTCGGCAATGTTTTCCTTCCTTAGTTCAGAGACGCCATTCTTCAAATCGTCAAGGTCAGCAACAGAGTTCTGTTCGTTGCTTTTTGTTGCTGCTTCACCTGTACGAAAAAGCATACAAGAAACTAGGGATGAACGACCTCATATCTTCGCCAAATGATGTTAACTTTGATAAATAATATATGTTTCTCAATGATTATGCAAATAAGGCCACCATTTGCATAAAACATATCAGTTGATCATCTTCTCAACCCAGATAACAGTTAGATGGCTTTAGAAGCCTATTCTGGCATTTCCTTATCAATGATGCAAATGAGGTACCAATTTGCATAAGTTATGTTTAACTTCACCTGCATGTTATGCTTAAGTTCACCTGCACTTAACTTCCAAATGCCACAGTTATGAATTCCCACCAAAATAAAAAAATGAAAAGAAAAAAATTACCAATATGGAATTATAGTATTTTCTCATCAATTATACAAATTTGGTCTTCATTTCTATAATTTATATCTGTTGACGTTCAGTTACCGACCTACCAAAAATCAAGACGATCCGTGAACTCCAATCCTCTTTCAAAGATTAAAAAACCGCCCCTGCAGTTCCAGAACAAGCTGCTCGGGGTTACAAACTTATGTCACGACTTCACGAGTACAAGAGCTATAAATTATCTAAACATCAAAAACATAAAGCATAGAAGAACACGAGATATCAAAACCGGAAGTTCCGCTGCAGTACTATAACAAGCCTCCAGGGGGTCCAAAATCAAAGCGATTCGAGATTTCATCAAAACCCACCCACATACCAAATATCACCAAATATCATAACTGTCCATCCACGACTTCTAGAGTCATGCTGCTCACAGACACACAGACAGATAAACAGACAGACAGACACACGCACCCGAAAACATATCATTCTTGGTGAGCGTAATGATAAGCCCTCCGTGTAGCTACATGGGCACGTTGTTAGTAACACAAAGGCGGGGTGGCAAACCAGAACGTATGTAAATGAGGAGACGGGACATTTAAAACTAGACAGAATTTTGGAATGTTTTGGAGCACTTAATGAATGAATAAATGAATGAATGTTGTGTATGACATTTCTTCGCTCTACCCGACTGCTTGCTGATTCGTAATTTGTAGTTCAGGAGTTATTTTAAGACCATTAACAGTAAAGTAAGGACAGAACATTATATCTGTTTCTGAGGAAAACTACCAATTTTGTAAATCATGTCTAAGATTTCGCCAAGGACAAGTTTGTTTTGCCAGTTCTCCCCATTCACTATTTGGTCACACTGATATTGATATTACTAGCTTCTCTGTTTAGGCAGTCAGTACAACACGAACTCTAATTGTCCAGGGCCCTATGGAGCCCCGACCCGCAGACATAACTAGTGTGAGGGGCTGCTAGAAGCGCGATTTAATCAGGCTCCCTTCGTTACATATGTAACGTTACACCTATTCTGTATTACAGTCACGTTCTAGTATACGCCTCTAAAAGTTGTCTGCACAACAATTATCTACAAGGTCACCGTAGATGCTATCGTAGGTCATAATTTGTCAACAAGTGTTTAATGTCGAGATTGTTTTGAATCTTGCTTTTTGTTTGTTTGATGTTGTATTATTGTATTCTTATAATGTTGTATTCTATAAGAAGTTGGCATTCCAGTATTTCAAATGTTTGGTGTTACAAAGACACACATGGGCCTCCTATGGAAATAGTTTAACTTGTTTCCTATTGTATTGAGTATGGACACTGTTTAGGCATCTCTATGGCTTTCATGACAATTTATTTGTTTCGATCCGCTAAAAAGTAGTTACTATTTATTGATGTGCGAACGTTTACTACAACTACTGCCAAGTAATGCAGAAGAAATGTTGCAGTAGTTGTCTTGAGTGCAGTCAACCGCGAGGGATTATGGGTGTGCCTCACTTGAGACAGTGGTACTGTGGAGTCTCTCGGCGCACAAGGATGGCATCAAACACACAAGTTCTAAAATCCAATGAAACCAATATCAATGAATACATATTTTCCCTTAAAATGGTACTTTTTGTCCAAAGGTTACAGTACCGGAGACAGGATAGAACACTATTTCACTACACAATGTGATAAAGCAGTCGACCTTCGGCTGAAAGAGGTTGGTTGCAATGCCGGCGGCAGGATAGGGCACTACTGTATGAAAACTGTTTTCAGGACACAACAAAATGGCAAAGCGGCCGACCTCAGACCGAGGACGAATCATGACGCTTTTTCGATAACTTGTATAGTGCAATGTAGCGTCGCGTTTTCAGCTGGGTCACCGGGCCACCCCCACGCGACACTTTGCTTCATCTCTACTTACGTTATGTACAAAAAATAAGTTCTGATATTGTGTTAATGTTTTCTTGACCTTCATCCTGTCCCATTCTTGTCCCATTCTTGACACTGCATTCAAACACACTGAAACTATTTATGGTAGAATTCCCTGAACCCAAGTCTTCGAGACCCTTCCCCTTTCCTTAAAGGATCAGAAGAATTAGGACAAATCAGTAGATCAGACAACATAGTTAGAACTAGTAACGTACCTAGATGTTGAGACACACTCAGTAACCCGGCCACGCACAGGGTCCAGAACAGCGGGGCTGCCATGGTCTTCCCCTCGTGGTCCGCAGACTGTCTGACTCTGCTGTAAGTTTGAAGCTACAGACAAGGTGACCTGTACGACCCGACCCTGACTAAGTCTAAGTGAAAGTTGCTAAGCCGGATCCTCCCTTCACCCTCTGGCCATAGTCTGACCTTAAGGCGAACACACGTAGGTCGCATGCCTCTCACTGGCGTCAGGTAGATCTACTCAACTTGACATAATATAATGTTCGCCGGTATCAGCTTCAGTCCCTTTGATAACTTATAGCCTCAGAACTACATCACTTAAGAGGCGTACACACAGCAAGGAAGGGATACGGCCGCTGTTTAATACTTCCCGATCACCACGGGCTCCGCCGCAGTTTTTAGGGTTTGGCCGAAGCCCAAGGAGACCTGGCCTATGTTCCCAATTCAGCGATTTTTAAATTGCCTTTTTTATGGTGGCAGAACTAAAAAATACGCCCCGCCCGGGTAGAGGCCAACCTTCGATCCATATTCGATAGTCTAGCAAAATTCAGACACTTTCCCAGCTTTGAACATCGGACGGGGGCAGCTGAAACTGGCTCTGCAGGGGCTTTGTACAATATGGCAACGCCCCCTGTCTGTAGCCTACTTATGGCAGGCTTATGGGTTGGGATACGGTATCTTCGCCTGGAAGGTTAAGTTTTTGTTAGCGTTTGTATGTACATGTATGTTATGGATGGATGTTTGGATGTGGTGTACCACGATAACTCAAGAAGCTATGGATGGGTTGTCATGAAATTTTGTGGGTGGGTACCGCACTGAAAGCGGGAATTTCAAAACTTCCCAGTCTGCACTGCAGCCTTCAACACAAGCATCCCCAGAGGATTAAAGGTTGCCTTTGACCTCCGAACCTTAGCACTTTATTGTTTGACTCAGGCTGTTACACCAACGTCTGAAACCTTATATCAGGGCTACATCGTTAGTTAAATGTACTTTATTTGCTCGTTTTGAGAACTTCAGTGCTATAGAAACCTCGTGCAAGGTGATTAAATTTTAAAGTTTAAAAACATAACCTCTTTGTCGTCATTTTTTACATTTGAACTTTCTTTTAAAACTCATTTTTAAGGTGTTTGTCATAATCATTTAATTGGAGATGATAGATACTGTACTGAGAGGCAACATAAAGGTGAAAAATGCAACAAAACATGTTCAACTTCAGCGAAGACTTTATTATATCTGTGCCATCGTTTCATTTCAAATTTCGCTGAGGTATAAATTTGCTACCTTTGCAAATAAACCTCTACACATACATGCTACATTTTTATAAGTCTAAATACATTCACTCAAATGGCACGAAAGTCAGAATCTGCAGAATCTGTGGATTTCTGATGGGTGTTGTTTTTTAAAGCAGTTTCCGTCCAATAAGATACCAGCTATGTCTTATTCGACTTCTGTCGTATCTTGGCCGGAAGTAATGTCGGTTTCTTCCGTTCGGCGTTCCGATTCGTCCGTAGTTGTGACGTCGACGTCCGATGAAGCTCCTTGTACGTAAATGTCTGAGTGATCTGTTACGTCTGCACCACAACAGGTTATCTCATAAGCTGTCTCATCTTGGTGTACGGACATGGTGTCGCTATCTAGTCTCGCCATTTCACGATGTACGGAGACTACAGTCTCTGTAGGTGTGTTATAAGCTGAAGTGTTCGCGCCAACTTTTTCAGCCGTTGGCAACAGAATGTTCGTTGATGTGGCAGCATAGAAAGTAACGGAGTCCTCGTTTTCACAGTTTTCGTATCGCGGAGTCCGTTCGGAACAGTTACGAACGTCTTCGTCGTTTATTCGGGAGTAGTCGTGTCCTGTTGGCACGTACACTTCATCTTCGTCTATTTGGTTGTACGTGTTGTCGTCTGTTGGACGTAAGTCGGACATTCCTCGTGTCTGGGACGCTTGTTGTGTATTACCACTGTACATTGGGTTACTCTGTAGGGATTTTTGGATATTCCTAATGTTTGCAAGAGGAACATTTGGTCCAATATTACTGCAGTTACGATTCTGGTTATTTCTACTTCTCTTTCGGAAGAAACTCAAAGCGATAAAACAAACTGCAAAAAAAACAGAACCTACTACCACAGGAATTGTTACATCACCATCTTGTATCCTTTTATCTTGTGTAAGAGGAACTAGCGGTACTCCGGGTGTTACCCAAACTACATCATTCAGTGATTCTTGTGTCAGGGATGCATTGAATGAAAAGGATGTATTTTCTGGTCTTTCCATCTGGTTCCTAGTTCTGTTAGCACCGATGGGAGATGTGTTCTTGTTTCTCGCAGCCGCTGAAGTAGTGGAAATCGCTTGAAAACATTGTGATTCTTTTACTGTTGATGCGTTAAAGAGAATGGACATCGGTTGCCGATTCTGCCCGATGAAAGGGTAGCAATCTACTATGGACACAGAATCATACCTGACACCCCCCATACTGTTTGCTACCAAGCTAAAAACCTTTGTTTTGTGGGTGTCTGTTTTGACACTTCTTTCAAAACCAGAGAATCGCAAACTCGTTTTGTTTTTCAAACCCAAATTTACGCCACCAGGCTTTTTCCACGCCTTCCAACATTGAGTTGAAAACGACTCCTGCTTTTCTACCTTATCACCGTTCTGTACAAGGATGATGAAAGGAGGTATAGCCGTAAAACGGCCCAACCGAATTTCTTCTGATAATGGATCACAATAATACGTCCGCGTGTTTATGTTTTGCCTACCTTCCGACATGTGGTACCATTCAATGTCGAATCTGTCTAGAGTGCTGTCGTAGTTGACGTTTAGAACCACGCCAAACACCTGAAATCGTATCCACTGCTTCGTCTTTTCCACACAGTTTGCAAACAGAACGTCCCAGCTGGCCGCGTCATACTCAATGTCTGAGCCGTCAATGGGGTTAACGTTGCTCCAACTCAGCTCGACATCCATGAGATTTTCTGTGATCAGAAAAGCACTTTTGTGCAGACATACCAAGTCGTTGTACCTTAGATCTAGGTACCCCAGTTCTTTCAAATATTGAAACGCGTCAGCTGGAATCGTTCTGATGACGTTTTTACTGAGGAACAAATCTCGTAACCTTTCCAGCCCAATAAACCATTCACTACGGACCTCTAGCAAGTTGTTACTCTCTAGGTATAGTCCATCAAGCTTGTCTAGATTTTCGAAACACCCGGGGTCTAAACTGGAGATGGTGTTGTTCGATATCGAAAGTCTGATGAGGCTGTATTTGTCGCGGGGTTTTAAGCCGATGTACCAGTGTTTTGGGATGTGTGTTAACATGTTGTAATCTATCTGTAACGACGTTAACTCGGAGAAGTCTTGAAATGTGGCATGGTCTAGCTCGGTTATGCCGGCATGTACAAGGGAAAGGAATGTAAGCGAAGAGCTGTCGATCATTGCTAGTTTTCGCGACGACAGCATTCCGTATTGTAGACCTCTCAACACAAGCGTCGTCGTATCCGAAAAACATTTGCCTTTGTAGCTATTTTCTGCTTCTAAAGAATGATTGTGACATTGTACACACAGTCCCCAGTAGTTGGTGTATCGGATGGACTGAAAAATATTGGTCCTTTCCAATCCGCTGACAGGCAAGCACACCTTCCACTCCTCTTTCTTTTCACAAGTAGGAAAACAGTTCTCATCTGCTAAGATATTGTTTGACATCGCCAAAGTTACAAAAATCAAAACGGTACATTTAAACTGAAATCTCGACTTCATTTTGGGACTTATACTGTTTTCTTTGTCTATATTCAGTTAGCAGGTTCTTCTTGACGTTTCAAGTGTCTCAAAGTTTGTACTTGTAAATTTGAACAAGTACTTCAATCTTTAAAGCGTCTTATACATGTGCGTCCCTGTTATAAGTAGGTACAAGTGCTCCTGTATTATGACAAATGAGGATAAGAAGGCAAATAGGTTCTCATTTGCTAGAAGTTGAGTTTCCGCAAACGCCAGAAAGACACCAAATCCTTGTCTTTCAGTCTTCCCTTAGCTTAGTTGAACAGAACGCTAGCAGTTCACATGAATTTCTGCCTTTGTGGAAATTACCTTCAATAGAGAAGCTGCTTTCTCCGGACAGGTAGCGCTGGGGGTTTTGCTGGCGGACCTCTAAGCCGGTTTGCCCGCAGGATCGTTGTGGAGGTGCCGGTGGCTGGAATGATCCGGTTCAGTCCGCAAATTGAAGTAAAAGCGAGGAGAAAATAATCTTTCCAACTGTCTCTTGCCTCCAAACTGTTTGATCTGCAAGTTGCTTGCAGTTCGAATTCACCTTTTCTCTATTTCAGAAGCGATTAAAACATCTACGTTAGGGCGTGCCTTACCTCCGAAGAGTGTCGACGGTGGAGCGAATGAAATTAGGTACCACCGGGGCTTCTTTTAACTTCTCTACTCAGACTAATGAATAGGCCAGACTGATTATGTCCCTCTGAACATCCTGAGTTCCGCTTCTTTATGATTAAAACACAGGAAGGCCTGGGGAAAGCCGGTGGTGCTGCGGGCTCTCAAACACGTACGTACCATAACGTGGACTCCAACTAAAGATCTCTATATATACAACAACCAAGACTAATATTTACACGGCAGTGTATATGTTTAATTTAACTCGCGAACAACCTGATTTTTTTTCAATTTCCGATATTCGGTTCTCTTTGATTTAACGAGAAGAAATACGGGAAGTGCCCTGAAGGCCTGGCGGATATGGTAGCTACTTTTTTGATTAATTGTGGTCTAGCAGTTGGGTTGCTGGACGACAAATTTCCCTTTTCATATCCTCATTTTCGAATGTTTGTGTTGGCACTTTTTTCTTCAAGATATCAAAGTATCGAACAACGTTTCTTGACTTTTGATGTGAATGAAATCCTACACTACTTAGCTATAATATCCAAGCAGATCTTTTGGTGGCTGCAAAACAGTATAAAATTGACAAAGCAGTATCAAATACGCAAGGCAGTACATGTATCCCTAAAAAGGACCAGTAGAAAAAAAAGCCCAACAAAACCGCCTAAAACACGAAGGCGAAACTTTTGCTTGGAGAGTAACCTTGCTAGTTTTTCTTCAAATACTCATAGCTTTGCAAAACCCCAGACCAATATCTGCGTTTAATCACATGTGCGTTCCATTGAGCACCATGTTATCCGGACCGCTTCAACAGGAGGCAGACAGGATGTGCCCTTAAGGTTTAACGGATATAATATCTACTCTCTCTCTTTCTAGATTCGGTGCAGTATTCGATCTCGAGCGTTCATTTGACCTCTAATGTCTTAGCCTTTGTTTATTTGCATATGTTCTGTTGATGCTATTTCCTTTTTGAGTGTGTTAAGTGTGTAAAACATTTATAACTTCGATTCTTACCCCCGAACATCATTTCTAGATTAACACTTAAAAGGGATGATTTCAATCAAACTCAGCCTAGACTCAACCAGACTCAACTAAGTCTTTCTCTGTTAAACTAATCTATCTTATGTCCGTGAATGTTCGTACTTTCGAAAACCTTGTCTTCTGTATGATTAAATAAAGAGGAGAAAGACCGCCTTTAACACCTGGCGGATATGATAGCTACCTTTCAGTTTTACTGCGGTTGAGAATTCTACATATCATCATTGTCCACTGATGAAAGGGTAATTTTCCTTCACAAATCTTGATTACTTGCTTAGTTGCTTAGTTGATTAGTTGATTAGTTGACTATTTAATTAGTTGTTTAGTTGATCAGCTGATTAGTTGATTGGTGGATTACTTGATTATTTGATTAGTTGACTACTTGATTAATTCATTACATGATTATGATTGAGAATTAAACCTGAGTTATATAACTTATATTGTCCACTGATATGGTCATTTTCCTTCACAGAGCGTAGGGAAATATCATCATGAAGTATTTAGTGGAAATATACAAAACCTAGAATATTATGCAGTACAAAATAAATGTAACTCAATCAACTGCATAAAAATTCTATAAAGATTCAGGCATTCCAGATTGCTATCTCAAACGACTGACTTTGCAGAGAATTTATCCAGTTGTTTAATTTTTAAGTGTTTGAACTTTATTTGACGTTGACTTATTGAAGAAAAGGTTTCGGACGGCAGGATAAGACACTTCAAGAAAACTGCTTTAAAGACAGACCACTGTGATAAAGCAGTCGACTTTCGACTGAAAGAGGTTGGTTGCAGTGCCAGCGGCAGGATAGGGCACTACTGTATGAAAACTGTTTTGAATTCAGAAAAAATGGCAAAGCGGTCGACCTCAGACGAATCATAGCTTGGGTAGTGCAATGCAGCGTCGCGTTTTTAGTTGGGTCACCGGGCCACCCCTACGTGACACTTTGTTTCATGTCCACTATGTACAAAAATAAATTCTGATATTGTGTTAATGTTTTCCTGTCCTTCAGCCTTCCCCATACGTGCCCCACTCTTGACTACACACTGAAACTATTCATAGTAGAAAACCATATACCCTTCCTCTTTTCTTTAAGTATCAGAAGAATCAGGACAAATCAGTCGATCAGACAACACAGTACTAGTTAGAACTAGTAAGGTACCGCATGGTGTTGAGACACACTCAGTAAGCCGGCCACGCACAGGGTCCAGAACAGCGGGGATGCCATGGTCTTCCCCTCGCGGTCCGCAGAAAACTGTCTGACTCTGCTGTAAGTTTGAACCTACTGACATAGTGACCTGTACGAGCCTGACTAGTGAAAGTTGCTAAGCCAGATCCTCACTTCAGCCTCTGGCCATAGCCTGAGGAAGGCGAGCATGTGTGACCTTAAGGCGACCACGTGCACGTGCACGTCGTATGTCTCTTACTGACATCGGGTAGATTTACCCAACTTGACATAATATAATATGATGTTCGCCGGAGTCAGCTTCTGTCCCTTTGATATCTTATAGCCTCGGCACTACATCACTGAAGAGGTCGCCACACAGCAAAAACGGAACCCGCCTGTCAAAAATAGGTCCCCCGTAGCCCGTCCGGGGAGCGGTCAACATTCGACCCATATTGGAGAGTCCAGCTGACGATTTCAGACGCTTTTCCAGCTTTAAAGATCGGGTGGGAGGGGGAGCTAAACCTGGCTCTGCACGGGCTTGCACAATACAATATTGCAACGCCCCCTGTCTGTAGCCTCCTTGGCACGCTTACGGATTGGGATTTGTGGGTGGGTTGGGATTTGTCCTGTGTCTTCGCCTAGAAGGTTATGTTTTTGGTATCGGTTGTATGTATGTATGTATGTTTGGATGTGGTTTAGCACGATAACTCAAGAATCTATGGATGGATTGTCAAGAAATTTGGTGCGTGGGTAGGTCTTGACCTATCGAAGAAATAATTTTGGATCCCCTGGCGGCTTTCCTTGGTACTGCAGCAGAGCTGCTGGGTTTTATTTCTCGTGTTCAGGACATGCTAAGGTCTTTTAAAGGTAATTTAAAGTGTTAATTTCCTAGCTTTTGGGCTCGTGAACAGCGGGTGTAGGTTTGGGATTTTTTGGAACTGCAGGGCCAATTTTGATTGCGAATTTGGGAGGCCATCAACTGCCAACTCTGCAATCAGGATCTAATTTGAATAGTCGATGAGGGAATTCTGTATATTTGCTATGTTCCATGATAGGAGTTTCAAACTTTCATGTGTATGAAAGTGAGAAACATCGATTGCTATCAATTATGCAAACGAAGACCTCATTTGCATAATTGATGCGAAAATGCTCTGTGTTGACAGCCACTCCTTAGAGAAGGGCAAGTCCACATGTGTATGTAGTCAGTCGTTTTGTTGACGCTCCTTCCTGGCCTTCCTTTTTGCCTCCGCGGCGGCAACTCTCTCAGGTTCAAACGTTGAGACACACTGTTGTAGGTCAGCCGTGCCAGGCACTGCGATCCTGGCAAAGAGCTTGGAAATTTGCGGGGTCAACATGACCTTTCTTTAAGTAATATTTGTCTTCGTCAGAAGAACTATGGAAATGGTTGGCCGCATTGTGGGTGACAGCGGATTTAGGAATATAACTCTGGAAGGCATGATTCGAAGTCCCTGATATTTGGCAGGCAGATTACCGTTATTAAGGCCGAAGTCAAGTGCAAGTTTGGGCTTTGTGGGGGGTCCGTACGTCACGTTAGTTAACCTTTTGTGTTTGTTTCTTGTTAACAAAATAAGTCGAGTATATCAAAATAGATGGTCATGATTTTTGGTAGGCAAGTTACCGTTGTTGAGGACTAGGTCAAGTTCGAAAATGGGCCTCATGGGGGTTCCCTACGTTTCGGCATTGGACCTTTTGTGTTTAGAAAAATGACGATCTTCCCCACTAACCTCTGCTTGGAGACATGGGGGGACAGCTGGACCCCATAACTATCAGGTCTGGGATCAGATAACGTTGTTTACATTAAGGGACTGTTCTATAATTTCAGGGGGAGGAGGATAGGTTGGTCAGCCTATGGCCACATCAAGTAATTTTTATGGTTGACGTCCACTGGAGACCTTAAATTTATTGCGAAAGTGCGATAAAAACATGAAGGGTCGAAAAAACAAGATGCCTAGATTTGGAATATACTGAATGTAGAAATACAAATGTTAGGACACAAATTGAATAAAAGAACACAGTGTAACTACAAACAAGCATCAAAATAATTCAACTAAACAGCAGTAGTCGCCCTGTTCTGATTCTTTCCTTTCATCGCACCTTCTCTTATTGCATTTTGCAACACTGTTGTGACACTTTGATCATAATACAGTAAGCAGAATTTCTTGTAACAGTACTTTTTTCCCAGTAACAGTCACAAATCAAAAAAGCTAACACGGATGACAGCGAGTCTGTAAATCTGTGGCGAACCAGAGTAAAAAGAGGAGTAGATATTCTTTTGCATTCTAGACCAAATTGATTACTTAAAAAAAGTAAAGAATACACATGATGTTCATTTCTCCAGAACAATGTCCCTCTGACGAAGGCATGAGATCTCCGACCTCTAGTTGAGTGTGTCTTTGTACCGTTTTCTTCTGTCCACCCCTTGGACGAGTCTCTTGGTCCAGTTGACCGAACATAAACTGTTTGGGAAGCCGATTGCCTGGCATTCGGACACAGTGTCCAGTTCGTCGTTAAAATGCTAAAATGATATAGTGGCAAATGACAGTAATTGTATACCACGTTTCGAGTTAAGTAAACACGGACATCACTGAACATAAATCATGCAAATTCGGGCCTCATTTGCATAATAGTTGAGATAATGACTTCGTTGTTAAGATACGACTTTAAAACTTTGGACAACTTGCGATATTTAGAAATTCATCAACTGATATAACTAATGTAAATGAGGATTTTATTTGCATAATAAACGAAAATCCATCATTATATGTCATCTTTGACATATAACATCATTTGACGAAGGTATGAGGTCGTTATCTTGCTCTTTCTGGCTTCTGTTTACTGTTTATTCAGATTCACAGAAAGCGGTTAAAGACTCTGAACAGGGGAAGGCCAATAGTCCGTTATTTGATGTGTTCTGTTTGTTAATACACCGACACATCATCATCTGTCACTAGAGTTCCACGAGCTCATACCTTCGACAATTTATGTTAACCATTACAACTGACAAATTACAAACGTTGCTCATTGATTATGCAAATAAGATCCTCATCCGTGTAAATTATTTAATTATTAAATCAGTTGATCATATTCTCCACCCAATGCCAGAAGAAGGCTATTATAGCATTTCCTCATATGTTCACCTTCGCTTAACTTCCAAATGCTGCAAGTATGAAATTCCCGGCAGTTACTACTATGGATTTATAGCATTTTCTCATTAATCATGCAAATTAGGCCTTCATTTATATAGTTAATATCTGCCGATGTTCTTGTCATTGTCACTGACATATGTCACAAGTTTGAATAGTCCTGTCACGGAAGGCAGCAGATTTATAGAATTTCCGAATGAATTATTCAAATTAGATCCTAATTACATAATTGTCATCTACATATGTCAAGCATCACTTAAGCTAACCTACATACTAAGAATCATAATGTTTCGTCAACCGGTTCTTGAGTTATTCTCCTTCAAAGATTTTCAAACAAATGCCCCTGCAGCTCCAGAACAAGCTGCTAGTCGACTCAAACTTACACCACTTACTTCTTTACATAGGCTAATGCTGTCTACAAGTTTGTGTGTTTACCATAGCTAGACGTTGTCTTTCTATGAACTATCCTTCCATCACGTTCACCATTCATCATTAACCAGTATACCCTTACTAACGCTGGCCTGCAATGAAGCCGATAATACATAGCCTCTTCCATGCTTCAGAGGCGGCTGGAAAGAGTAAAAATTTGCCAAAGGGATTGGTCCACAAAAGCAGGGAGTACAGTTTGTTGCTCTGAGCGGAATAACGACCCTATCATGATAGATGACTATTTAGCCAATTTCTACTCTTTCCAACCTCCAAATGAGGTCTTCGTCTGCATACTTTATATCGATATTTCTCTCTTTGTCACATATTTTAAGTCCTTTCATGGAACGCAGAGGTAAATTCTCCAACGAAATCGCACCTGCAGTTAAAGAAACGCCAGGGAGCCCAAACCTATTTGACTTCTTTTGTTACAAGGAATTATCTGCCACCCAAAAACCATGACCATAGAATGTCACCCGAAACCATAAAAAGCCATTAGGGTTCCTATAATCTGAATTACACTTTTTTCCCTATCGACATACGCAATATCATACGGATTTACAGAGTTTCTCTTATGCTGTCTACCCTCAAAGTCAAAGCCACAAACAGCAAGAATAACAAGTATGGTGTATTTCAATGTCATTGCATTGTAAAGGCTTTAGATTGTCAATGACTATTTATTAAAGATACTTGTGGCAGCCAAATGCCTACTTGTGCATATATAATTTCTACAATGACATACATATAGATATATAGGACATTTTTAAATCTGTTTTACCGACAATCAATATAGCATTTTTTTTATAATACATAGTACAAGCTGCAAGGAAACCTCGAACTAAATGATAGCAGTGTCTAGATACTGATCTACTTCGCTATTTCTATTGTTGACAGTCACATGTTGTAATGTCACCACATCAATTCAGCCCTCGGGCTGCGACTGTCGTGATGCAAAGTTCAAGTCTTAGTAAACCATGATTACTTCTTGATATGATATCTAAGAAGTGATAAATGCTGATAATATAACACAGTATTTCCCAGATTTAATGAAGACATCTACATCCACTGTTCTGATTTACATTTTCACATAGTCACATTTGTCGAAAGGCATCCGCAGATGCTCTTTTTCAATTAGGGAACGAACGTGTAGCGCCAGTGAGTTATGCTAATTAGGTGTGACGTCATTAGTTATACTAATTAGGTATGACGTCATCATGAGGTCAGCCTGGTGACCATTGTCCGACCATCGACTCTTGTAATGGCCGCTATGAATAAAGAGCCTTCTGAATCGGTTCTGAATCAGGCTGCATCTTTCCATCCCAGTCAAGTATTCGCGTCCTTGGCCACTTAGTGGCGTAGGACGATCTACCCCGATATTGTGAACAGATCGTCATTCTCCCAGGCCAAGGACACATAGGACCACTTCCGGTGGGATCCAGGACAACGTTTCTCAGAATTCTGCAAGTCATCGACGTCAGGCTCCTACACAACATAAAACACGCAGATTTGGCACATAGAAATAGCTTGAGATTATGCTTTAAACCAATGATAAGTTATATGCCCTGGACATGATGCTACAAGAAATTTGTAAATGCCCTTATGACGATGCTAAAATAAACAGGCCTTTTGAAAACCTCCAGAAAAAAAAAACACATTTCTACTGAAATCACAAAACCCACTTATGATTTAAAATGTGGGACTATTCATTAGCCACTTCCTCTAAAAGAGAAGTCAAACACCACAGTAAGATAAGTAGAAACACCAGATAGATCTATAGACTTCACGTTTTTTACCTTGCAATTAACCTTGGAAAACACATAATTTTATCTACTTTGTTACTATTAGAATGAATATCACCAGGTCCGTTCAAGCCAAACAACTAAGTCTACGTCATTTCAACATGCAACCCTGTGTGTTCGTCAGGACTTAAGGTATATCAATCTCTGGATGTTTCTTGACTTTAGGCTGACTGCTATACGTCAAAGACGTAACGTGCAGCAACACAAATATTTTGCTTAGTTTTTTTTTAATTATTCAATAGCCGCATAAAGATTGGAAATGTCTGCTTAGTAAATTCTCACAAAAGAACTAGTTTCAAAATTTATTATGTCCAAGTGCGAGCAATGATTCCTTTCACAAAGTGAACAACATCTTGACCTTATTTCTTACCAAGGCTTGGTCTTTCTCCTCGGCAGAGTCGCTTGCGTCATCGATGTCGTCACTGTTTATGGACACCTTCATCCCTGCCACGTCCTTGTAGTCAGACTTGTCCTGTAGAGCCTGGTCACAGTCGTTAAACAGCTCCGTGAAGCTTGGCCGACAGCCCGGCTCCCATTCCCAGCACCGACACATCAGCTCATAGCTGAAAGTTGACAAATACGCCTGGCTTATTCATTGACTATCCATAAAGTTTTAAACCTTCAACTTCTAATCCTAATATCATCACTGGTACACGGCATAAAATCCCTTCGCCTAATTTTCAATCGAATAGATGTCACACACAGCTGACTATGGCCTCCCAACCACTCCCAACCTTCCCAAACCATGGTTGGGAGCAAGATGGGCTGTGGTTGCCTGCTGGTCGGCGAGGTTGGCTACTGGTCGGCTGCGCAGGCCAAATGTTTCAAAATGTTCGAGTAGACGGGAGGTTGGGAAACGGTTGGAAATTGGATGGCTGCTGGTTGGGAGTAAGTCAGCAGTAGTCGGGACGTGGCTGGGAGTTACGTTCATTTCCAACGAAGCCGCAATCACTGCTGACTTACTACTTTGGTACTTTGATTCCGTAGTCTCAAGTTTCTGCTAAACAACATACCAAACAAGAGTTTAACGAACTCATACCTTTGCTAAGTAATAGTCTTAGTTACCATGTACATCTCCTAATTTGCATGATAAATATGACTGAAAATACTTCTACAGAATTTGCATATGTTACAAATATGAAATCCCCATTATCTACAAATGGCTTTTCATTTGCTCATAAGATATGTAAAGAATTTTATTATTAGCATAATTTATTTGAACTCACCATTTCCTCTTTTCAGAATAACGTTACACATGTTGCAAATATCACAGTTTTACCCTTCTTCAGGGGCTATTGTAGCATGTCCTGATAAAGTCATCGACAAGTATTCCAAATTCACATAATTCATGTCTGATGATGTTCACCTTTATCTATCCTATATGTGTCACAAGCATCATTTACCAGTAAGGTATAAATTTTCTCATTGATTATGAAAATCAGAATCAAACCCCAAAGTTTGATACGTTCAAGTCAGGATTCATTTATATTCACTAATGTTACTAAAGTAACATGTAATAAGTATGAAGTTCGTGCCATTTAGCACAATTAAAGTATAAATTTCTTAATCAATTATGCAACTCAAGTCCAAATTTGCATAATTTACATACCATGACGTTAGCCTTTTATAAAGTTACCTACAGGTCAGAAATTCTGAAAATTCCTCCATCCCTTCTTGACTTATCCTTATTCAAGGTCTGCAACTGAAACGCCCCTGCAGTTCCAAAGAAAGCTGCTATAGGGCCAAAACTTATGCCACTTCTGTCCGCTGCAGTACTAAGGAAAGCCGCCAGGAGAAGCAAAATCTAGATATAATCATTTCTTTCACTTAACAAATTTCATGACAATCCATTCATACATGTAGCTTCTTGAGTTAAGCTGCTAAACCGCAAACATACAAACAGACATCAACATAAAACGCTACCAAAAACATAACCTAGGCAAAGGTAATAAGAGATATTACAGGCGATTAGAGCATCCCCTGGGCTGCACCATGCGGTATCCTGAGGACAGGCGGCTGACGAGTGCTGTCGTGCTGTTGGGGATGTCAGGATAGGGATCCTCTCCTGTAGCAAACAGAAAGCATTCCCATCGCCCACACAATATAAACAACTTCTCATTAACAAGTCCAATCAACAACCCCAATTAAGCTTGTTTCCTTGGGACACATGGAGACTTCCACTTCTTGAAGCGTTCCCTACGTATCCGAAACAGAATATGGCCTTTCAATGGACGTTTTTGGTGTTGTACCTAATGTCTTCTGCTCTTCATTTATTGTGCAATATAGATAAACTAAAGGTAGATCTATATGATTATAACAAATGAATTGATTTTGGTATGGCACGTTCGAACCACATATTTTTAGTATCTTGCTAAAATGTTGAAAAGGATCTAGAACTTTTTCCTCAAATTATTACTCCCAAACTTCTCATAATCGATCGTTCTTACCTAGTGTAGCCACCTCATACAATAGGATCCCAAAACTCCACCTGTAAAACAAACGAAGTCAATAATAGGACACATTTACCAGCATATGTAATGAGATGAAAATGTGCGTAGATAGTCTATGGTTTGCATTGCTTTGTGAAAAAATAAAAGATCTACAAATGGCTTGCACAGACTGCCAAACTTACATTTGTTTCTCTCAAATATGCGTTTGCTTTTAGTTGCAAGAATTACGTGATGTAATATTTATTGGGTAAAGTAAATCATAAACAGTTGTTTTCATACTGCTCGTTACCGTTACCATCGTCTAACAGGGCTCTTTTGAGCTCTGTGCATAAGAACAAATGTGGTTATCTTGCACGCTATACAATCATGAAGGCTTATCTTGAAAGTTCATCTGTGTTGGTAGAAGTCATTATGAACGAGTTTAAACTGTAATTTTCAACACAAGGAATTGGGCTTACCCAAATTTTCGACTGTACAACTCCAGTCTTTGTCTAGGAATAAGAAATCCACCGCTTCCGTGACGTCACGTTATGCAGATGACACACGTGACTCCTTGAGCAGTGAGCCTTCCCAAATTGACCCCAAGGGCTTTACAACCATCCCTCAACAGAGACGGGGGCGCCACAGACTTTTTGCAACTTACGATCCACTGCTCACGGAGTCACGTGTGCCATCTGCATAACGTGACGTCACGGAAGCGGTGGATTTCTCATTCCTTGACAAAGACTGGAGTTGTACGGTCGAAAATTTGGGTAAGTCCAGTTCCTTGTGTTGGAAATTACAGTTTAAACTCTTTCATAATCATGAAGGCTATTTAGGTTATTCTCAGTGTATTTCCTTACACGTCAGCCTTAATGCTGCATCTCGTCCCCTCCATCAGCCTCTCGGGAGCCGCCCACTTCACGGGAACTTTGCGCCAAGGATCCTCGCGGTAGTACCCTCTCCGGTAGATGTCACTGCTCAACCCAAAGTCGGATATCTTGACACAGAGGCCGTCCCCGACAAGAATGTTCCTTGCCGCCAGGTCACCGTGTATAAACTTCAATCCAGACAGGTACTCCTGTCAGGTGAATAGGCATGTCAATGGATTCGTTTTAGGATTCAGCACAGAAGCAGGAAATCGGCTACAAGCAAGTTACTAGTGTTACAATCATGAAATAACTACAGTTTATTACAAAATAATGATAAAATGCCATTGTTAATTACCTCCATGAAAAATGCGTAAAGTGAACGTCACTATCTATAGATAATGTAAATGTGGAGGTCTTTTGCATAATCAATGATGAAATGTTGAAATGATTTTCTGCGATAGGACAGGACATTCAAACATACAATGTATGTACAAGTAATATGAGTAGAGAAAAGAAACTAGCTCTTGCTAATTACAGCCTTATTCCTATAATCAATGATACAAATTAAAATTAGAAAGGCCGAGGAAATAAATCATATTCATTTTTCTTTCCATACATACCATAGTTGCCTTTACGTGCCGCTTTAGCAACAACAAAATCCCACCCGTATCTGGGGTGTTACATTAACAACTAGAGTTCCACGATCTCATACCTTCGCCAAATGAGGTTACCCTTTATGACTGACGAATTATAGATTTTCCCCTAAAAAATAAGATCCTCATTTGCATGAATTACATCAGTTGATCATATTCTCCTCCCAATGACAGTGTTATCTTAACAAAGGTGATTCTAGCGTTTCCTCATAAATTATGCAAATGAGGTGCTGATTTGAATAAGTTATGTTGAATGATGTTCACTTCCAGTCAACTTCGAAATGCGCAAGTATGAAATTGCCAACATCAACCACCATGGAATTATAGTATTTTCTCATTAATTATGCAAATTAGGTCTTCATTTACATAATTAATATATGGCAATGCTCCTCTCATTCTTAATTACACATGTCACAAGGTATAATAGTCCTATCATGGAAGGTATCTGAATTATAGAATTCCCTAATTAATTATGCATATTAGATCCTAATTTGCATAATTGTCATCTAATTATGTCAAGCATCACTTACAAATATCAAGACTATCCGTCGACCGGTTATTGAGTTATCCTACTTTAAACATTTTCATACAAATGCTCCTGCAGTTCCAGAGCAAGCAGCTAGGGGGCCCAAACTTACGTCACTTCTTCCCGAGCATAAGAGCTACCTACCATCCAAAAATCATCACCCTAGCATGTCCAGATCACGAGATATCAAAACCGGAAGTTCCGCTGCAGTACCATAACAAGCCGCCAGGGGGCCCAAAATCTAATCGTTTCGAGGTCTCATCAAGACCTACCCACCTACCAAGTATTAAGATAATCCATCTAAGCCTTCTCAAGTTATGCTGTTCACACACACACACACACACAGATACACGGCCACGAAAACATAACCTTCTTGGCGAAGGTAATAACTAGCCTGAAGTGGGCTGCCTATGTTAACAAAATAACAACTAAGGCTAACCAGAAACAGACATTGGGGGTGATCAAACGTTATTTGTGGGCATGTCCGACAAGGGTCACTTGTATACACGACACAACAAGCGGATAACTCAAGAAAGAAAGGAAGGACGGACTTCCATCATTTGGGGCATGCTTCAACATAGATACAAGTTATGCAAATTAGGACTTACTTTGCATAAATAATGAGGATATACTATAATTTCATAACTACATAATAGCACTGCAATACATGTAACACATGTAATTTACGGCTGGTGGAACATAAACAGATACCAAACATGCAAATAAGGGCCTAATTTGCATAGTCAATGCTAAAAGGCCAAAACTCCTTGCTGGTAACTGGTGGAAATTTCATACTTGTGACATGTGTGCGTTACTTAAAGGTGAACATCGCCATGCACAGCTATAGATTATGTAAATGCGGAAGTCATAATAATTATAAAAGCTCCGAATACTTCATGGAAGTATGAGCTCCCTGAACTCTAGTTTAAATTGTCTAGTAAGCGTTAAAAGATGCATTGTTTTCAAGCATTTATGACTGATGCCACGATGCGCGAAGTCGGGGAATAACGTACCATTCCTCTGGCGACTTGCCTGGCGACCTGGTACATATTCTTCTCGTCGAATTTGTACTTGACAGCATTCTTGGAGAAATGAAACTGCAGTCGAAAAAAGTCCATAAAACAGCTTCACCCATGGTTACTTATTAGTAAACGGCGAATGCATACTCTGCTGACAATGAACTGGCACTACAAATAGTTTTACACACATCATCAGGCACAAACTAAGTGTGCCTTCTCTATCTTTTCACTCGGACCGGATTTCCGGATTGCTTCGTTTGAGAATTATGTAAGTTCCAAATCACTGAGGATCATTATGCAGGCATCTTTTGTGACCTATATCCATGTACTGTAACATACGGCGCACGTCATGCCACATGTTTTATGCACTTATAAAACAGTTATAAACAAGAAATATGAGATTCCAAACCTCCGGACCCCAACTTGAACTAATCCTATACCGAAAAGCAAAGAAATACGTCAAACCCACCGTGAGTTATAGCTGCAAACACGACCGAAAACAGTACCTTTCCCAAGGTAAAAAAAGGAAAAACCTTTAACACGACAGATAGCCCCGTTTGATACTGCTGAAGGTTCTCAGTCTTTACCTGTTTGCATCTTCTCAGGAATCCGAGCAGGTCTCCGTGCTGCATGTACTCCACCACCATGTATATCGGCTGTTCCAGCGTGCAACACCCGTACAGCTTGAGGATGTTGGGGTGGGAACCAACCTCCACCATGTGTTCGATCTCCTCGAGGAAATCAGCTTTGTGCTGTGAGGTGGCATTATCTGAGGGAAAGGGGGATTTTTAGTGTCAATATCCCATCGTTACAAATAAGATTCCATACGTTCATGTTTAGATAAACTAAATTGAACTTTCGAAAAACCCTTATTACAGATCACGGAATTACCCACCTACCACGTTTCATGACAACCCATCAAAAGCTTCTTGAGTTATCCTGCTAAACCACATACACACACACACACACACACACACACACACACACACACACACACACACACACACACACACACAAACGATATGGAAAACATAACCTTCTTGGCGAAGGTAATGAGGTCTTTTCACTTACAAACAATCTGATATGTTCAGGGAATAGAACACACTTAAAAAGACGACTGTGCCCTGATTTGTATTCAACCATATAAAAAGTTCAAACAATATACCATGCAAAAAACCTAGTCTAGAGTTTTGACAGTCGTGTTAAATGGTAATTTAGAGTGAATCGTAATTAGAGCATTTTCGGACATCTAGAGCTCCTCTAAGTGCATATGTTTAGCTGAGAAAATAGAATATCAAAAGAATACAAATTAAAGAACTTGCCTACAAAATGTAAAATGCTGTGTACAGTTGAGCTACGGTCTATTCAAATGCAAATTATACATGTAACACCATTGCAACATAACGGACAGTAATTATAACCTGTCTGAATTGGTCAGGGAAGTGAGGGAAAACGCTCTATTACTGCGACAATCATATGACTAGTGTATGGATAGATCTACTCGGTACGTACTAACATTAGGGCAACAGATCTACATGTGTGTGGCCGTGTTTCTGCCTGTGCATAGAAAATCAACAATATAATGACTGACAGCCGGGCATGCTGCTAAACTGACCTTTGAGACGCTTGATGGCGACTACACTTTTAGGTAGCCTTGAGCTCCCTGTGGCCTCCGTGACTGTTGCCTTGTACACCTTCCCAAATGCACCGCTGCCGATTGCCTTTGTGTCGATGTTTAATATGGCGCGGTTGATCTCCCACTCAGAAAATTTCGACTTGGTCCTGATATGAAGGTCATCCTTGATGAAACTCTCCACAGTATATGGACTTCGTGTTTGAGCTGTACGAAGAGAAACATAAAAATGTCGTTATGAAGTAAACTTTTCATTTATTTATTTATTGGTTTGACTCGCAGGTACGAAACGTAGTACTCATTTTCAGCCGAGTCAAGTTAGGAAATTCGTGAAGTGCCTTTCCCAAGGGTACAACATCGCCGGGGGCCTCTTTTGTCTGATCCAAACACCCTAACCATTACACTACATGATGCCACACGACGCTACATGAAGTATATTTCTATCCCGACACAGCGGCATTCCTCATTACGGGATCGCCTGGGTAACGTCATCTCGGACAGTTTGCGAGAACCCGGTGTAATGCTAACGTCACAATTCCCAGTCCGGGGCTCAATCGGGCAGTTTGCGAGAACGAAAAGTATTTAGAAAATGATATTAAAGACAAAAAACACATAAAAAGTTGAAAAAAATGATCATGACTACTATTTGTGTAATGAATTGTTTATTTTTCGTTCACACAAACAGTCCGGCTAGGCCCCGGTTTGGAAATGTGACCTTAGCATAACGAAAACCTAAGCTCTGTGTATTAATGAAGATACAGACAGACCTGCATACATCAGCATCTCATTTGCATACATCTATAGATTACAGAGGCCGAAAATGGGGCCGATTGTAGAAGAATACCCAGGATCGGCACATACCAAGATCGCTGATTCCCCGCACAGTGCTGAGGTCAAAGTCTGGCCCGGAGATTTTCGGCGCACACTTGGAGGTGGTGCGGAGATAAAACCACAACGGCGAACCGACAAGTACCAGCGTGCATGCGGTCACACCAAGAACGATCAGGTACGCGTTGCTGCTTTTACCTGGAAAGATCAGGGATCATAAACACAGGTGAAACCAAGCACTGCGTTTCCATATAGTAGATCTCGGCACGTCGGCAGAACGTACTGCGCCTACGAGTGTTTCCTTCTCGTAAACGGTGACGGGTCGTTTCCATTTGGAACAGTCAATGCCATATCGCCGAATGGCCAATGCGATATCCGAGTGTATCATAACTTTTGAGAGGGGCAAAAACATTCAAAACGTATGAAAAGCAACATTTCAATTGCAAATGTAGGACATTATCGTGAAAAATAGTATTATTGAAAAAAGACAGAACACAAGCTCGGGTCAAAAAGCCTAACCCTAAAACCCAATCCTTTACGCCACGAAACATCACGGTGTTAACGGCGCGTTCTAATAAATTAAAAGCGTGTCGCTCTGCGATATGCGTATTTGCGTAATTAAGGACCTCTCATCTATAGTCTTCAAATGTTGTGTCGGAAAAGATATCGACTGCAACAGGCAAAATTCTGATGCAACGTTGACCAAACATCCAACGAAGACCGTGAAAAAATCGGGTTTTGCGCAGGCACATGTTCTGCCGACGTGCTGTAGATGTCCTCCCATTGTACTCCCACACATGCATACTTGGCCCCTATGGGTGGCTGTTCATTCTTACTTTGAGAATCAAGACTCAATATATATATAATAATACACGTGGTTCTGTTGTATGTGCGTGCACGTCTTATTCACTCGCTAGCAAGAGGGATTACAGCAATAAGCACTGCATTATCATCTAATGGTCAGTTTAGCTAATCATAAAAATTCTGTCAATGATACATACTTTTCCAAAAGCTAAAACCATTGCTACACACGCGCACATGCACACACACACAGCGCGCACGCACACACATACATACATACATACATACAGACACACACGCGCGCGCGCGCGCACACTCACACACGGACACACAAGCACACGCATACAGATACAAACACACACATGTACGCACAAGCACACGGACACACACGCGCACGCACTCACGAACGCACGCACGCACACACACACACACACACACACACATACATACACACACACACACACACACACACACACACACACACACACACACACACACACACACATACACACACACACACACACACACCCGCGCGCGTGCGCATATTTGTGTAAGAAAAGAACGCGGTGAAGCATCCTCACCCTCATGAGTGATTTGTTTCTTGCATGTTTTCCCTTGCCAACCGGACTCACACCGTTCATCTGGACATGTGCCGGTGTAAGGATCACAAGAAGCATCATCCTCACAGTGGCCGCAAGACTGACTACAGCCTGCACCGTACGTCCCGGCTGCGCACTCTGAAACGTACAATAACGGTCAATATTTCAGAAGCCATCACAACAAATGCACGTACGGTGGAAAAGAAACCTACACTCGTCTAAAACCGTAGAAGCCTCGCATTATAGAAACAGTTGGGCACATCTTTTTCAATCGTTGTTTTTACATATATGTAATTATAAGTTTACTGGAAAGAATTTACAACAAGCGTATTATTGATATAATACTTGTCTGTAGATAGATTTGGACAATTATTTTTCTCATTTTTGAGGTTATCATCAAGATGACATCCTGGTAGTCTTTCTCTTTTGCATCCCTCGCAAGATCGCCGCTTTGACTATTGTTTATTTTTTGTCAAGTTGGTGCCGGCCTACATCAGAATTAACATAAAGAATTTAGGCGACTAATATTAAGATAACACTGTCTGAAACTCTGAATTGTTGCGATTATCAACAATTGTTTATTGGTGCATTTATATTCGAACACGCCACTTCACAGTTCAATCGGCAGAGGGGATTGTGGGTAAGGCCCGTCCGAGGAAACACGTGGAACCAGGTCAAGACACAGTTTACCAGTGAGAAATCTTAAACTTTGACCGTAGACTCCCGGAATGCATCACGGCCGCATATGGAACTGTGAGATGGCCTACAGACGTACATGTATGCATGAAGCAGGCTCAAGTATGGAATCTGAATATATGATAAGTTTTGAAAGGTAAACATTACATTTTTTAAAACAATTTTTACCAAAAAAATCAAATTTTAAAGGCTCATAACTTCTCATAGAAATGACATATCGAAACAAAAGTAACATTTTTGTGATCCTTGGTTTCTATTTTATCAGTCCATCAAGTTACATAGGAAAATATCCTTATTTGATTATTTGTCACTCACCTTTGCATTATAAGTACCAACGGACGTGGTCCATATGGGGTCAAAGTTCAAGGTCAGATAGCAAGGTCAAAGCTACGTACTCAACACGGTTATCATACATTTTTGGAAAGCTCTTGAGAAGGACTATCCAATGAAGGCATTCGCATTTTGTCCCTCGATTTGGTAACAAAATTTGGTCTGGCCCATGGACTAGGAGGTGTGTTTTCCAGTGTTCGTACCTTCGGCACAGTCTCTCCCCTGCAGGCCCGTGCCGCATGAACAGCCATAGGGAGGCAGCAGACAGAAGAGAATATCTGCACAGCTTCCACCGCACGTACTCTCGCAATCGTACCCATATCTATTAGGGCCGCATCCTGAAACAGTACAAGAAAAACATTAGAAACAGAATATAATATAATAATAGGTTATTCGGTACAATGTATTCCCAGTACCCAGTCCAATGGTCAGTAACTGCCAACAACTGCCATTTGGACCGAAGTTAAGTGGCGAAATGAAAACTGTTACATTTATAATTTATTTCTATTGCAAAACAGTAAAGCCGGCGCCGCACTGTGGACGACCTTCGGCCGAATTTGTTGATCACCAGGCCGAATTTCGAAATCGCTAGAGTCGAGCCTACTTCTGATTTGAAAATCTAAATGTACCATATCACATCACATTGGGCGTGGCTTGGTCAAGCCCGTGTCACACATAGCCGAATATGGCCTCCCTAACGCTTCCGAACTACACCCAAACCATGGTTAGGAATAGGTCGGGAGGAAGGTCTGCTGTGGTTGGCTGGTGTTCGGCCAGGTCGGCTACTGTTCGGCTGCGCCAGCCGAATGTTTCAAAATGTTTAAAACATTCGGGTGTGGACGGGAGGTTAGGCCGTGGTTGGCTGGTGGTTTTCTAGAGTTTGGGAGTAGTGGCAGTCAAATTGACTCAAATTTGATTCGATTCGTATCGAAAGGTAGACGTGGCCTAAATCTGGTCAGACTGCTCCCGAACTACTGGTGTTCGGGGGAAGGTTCTGAATGTATGACAGGGGCTTGACCTGCAAACATCGACCGATCTCTAAAAATCGCGCAATGACCGAGAGGATACCGGCCTTATTGCTGCCAAAAATCATCGGAAAATGTCCTTTAGCGCTCTCAGACTCGTGAGGCGAGCTATTTTCTTTCTGTGGGACGCCGGTTTTAAAAGGAGAAACTGACCTATTTGACAAACATCTCCGGTGAACCCTGGGGGACACACACAGCGGCCGTCTGGTCCGCACACCCCGCCATTCTCACAACATGGGCAGGGCTGGGAACATCCGGGTCCCCACAACATGGCAGGGCAGTCTAGCGGGACATGAAATAAGAGATGATGTTAAAGGCTGAGGAGAATGTACTCTTAGAGGTATCTGAGAATCCATTGCATTTTGGTTCCTCGCATATTTCACCTGTCTGGTTTTTGACGTTCACGAGTAATCAAGTATTAAACTAGAGTTCCACGACCTCATACCTTCGCCAAATGGTGTTTACCTTTAAGACTGACAGGTTATTAAATGTTTCTCATTGCTTATACAAATAATGTCGTAAAATGATGACGTTATTTGCATAATAAATGATGAAATGTCAAAATGAATTCCGCCAAAGGATAGGACTTTTACACAAACAACATGTGTAGTTTGAGTAGAGAAGACTATCAATTGAAATAGATTATGCTAATTACAACCTTATTTTCATAACGAATGAGACAAAAAAGCAACCAAATTTACAAAAGCTTTAAATATTTCATTGAGGTATGAGGTCTCCGAAGTCTTGTTGCTATGCGAACAGGCCAAGCATGTACGGGGCCATATTCCCAGATATTTGCATGTCAACCACATGGAAATTGGCAGTTTAGTACAAGATAACTGCCAAATGGTTAAACGTAGCGGAAAATACAAGAGAATCGCATCAGACAAACTTGAATGAAATAGTTGTGAAGTCCACATATAGTTAGATTTCAATTTTTGGGCAACCTCGAAATAATGCAATGTTTTAAGGCTTCAAATTTGAATTTGTAAGCTGTAAGGCTAAAAGCGTAAAATTTCTTTTGCTTCAAATTCATAGTTCGTATCGATACATAAGATAGCTATAGCCATCTTGCAAAGTTTGGGTTCTTGTTTTGGTTTGTTGCCCCTTCAAGTAGGTCACTTTTCATAATTTCAGAAAAATATAATTTCGCGCTAATAATGAAATACAAAATTTGCCAAACTAAGATAGTTCTCCTAGCAGCTTCAGCTGTTCTTCCCTCATCGACGACCATAAATAGGCCACGTAGAGTAACAAAAAGCAAGGTTGGCACTAAAGATTAATGCCATGGCGAAGGTTTCCAGTTTATTGTCTAGTGCTATTTATCTGTTGATGAATTTGATATGTGATAATACATGTTTTTTCCCTCCAGTGAAAAGGGTTTTATGACAGTCAGAATCCGGCTAATTTATTGTAATATGAAAGGGAACACACCCATAACAAGGCAAGACGGTCAGCTTTTGGCAGAACATACAAAGTTTACTGAATCCAAGATAATTAGAATCGAAGGCTATTTCTCGTGGTGACTGGGGCGAGGCGGAATGTCGACCGACCCAGTATTAGGGCGAGGAGATATTGCACAATCGGGAGGCCGTGACTGGTTAGAAGTAGCGTAGACACGCACTGTCCACGTGAACTTACTTTTCCAAAAGTTGGGTTGGAATAAATTAATTTCCGGTTTCTCCTTTGTCATAAAACCAAATTTTTTAATGGGGGACTCAACAGCAGAGGTATTTTCTAAGAGACTACATTTTTTATCCACCAAACTTTCATAATAGATCAACAAGGAAATGAACCATTTATAATCCAGTAGCTGAAGGGCGCCCCTCATGCAGACCCATGTGTAGGGATGATGGGAATGATGTCAAGGTAGTCTTGCGGTTAGGGTTGCTGACTGAGAATCCGAAGGTTCTGAGTTCGAATCACTGGGAGGCCCCATTGTTGTGTAGTTGGGAAAGGCGCTTAACACCTATTTCATTTCCTCAATTGTAAATTGCACATACAGATGTTATTTTCCAGTTCACCCCTAGATTTCGCAACATTATCTGCTTTTTCTGAGGGCACTATTTTTGAGTCGTATGGGTTTTCAATGGATGATTGCCAGAAATCGAAGTTACTTTTTGGCCAAAAGCAAATGGAAAAGAAAGCTGCTATGGTTACAGATTAACAAACAAATGCCCAGAAACACATTGCAAAAATAATTATCAAGGTCAACCAAGACTTGTTAACATTATCCATGGGTGGTGGAGTGAGGCAAGTCGTGTAAAATGCCTTTCCCAAGGACACAACGTCTAGCCAGGAAAGCCGGGAATATAACCCGTGACCTCTCGACCTCGTGCCGCCAGCTTAGCAACTCAGACATTCGACACCACTGGTCGTCTAATGGTTGTTTGCGAAATAATATGTTTCATCTGGCTGTACTTGATCTGGAGGGTACACATAACCCTACTTCCGCGGATACACAGATATTAACTGCATTACAGAAATCTGGCATTTTAACAAACAGTGGGGAGGTGGCTTTCCAACAATCGATTCTTTGATATCTAATAACGAAAGTATGCTGCCATTAGGGCATTTATGTGCATTGTAATGCACATTACTACTTTTTCACACTTGAACACAAAATACAATTCATGGTCACAGGCAAGGTTTAGTTGTGTATCGGGTTATCATAATTTCAGTCGCTCACTCTGCCAGTTAAACACCCTTTGTTGAAGAAACATAAGTTGGCAATACTATTATGGAGTGATTCCCCCAAAGGGTAAAAAAAATATCAAAATTTCTAAAGAAAGTACCTGTGACAAGCAGCTCCAATAGAGCACGTTGGTTCCCTTGTTGGTCATTTGATAAAGACATCTCGTATATCCCTCCATCCTTTTGGCTGGTGACATTTTGTCTGACGATTTTATTCTTGTTCTGCGGGAGGAGGACGCCTGCACAGTTGGGGCCATGTTGGTACAATCGCCATGAGACATTGGCTGTAGGGAGGGGGCTTTCTTCATGGACGTCCATGGTAAGAGTGACGTCATCTCGCACATGGGCAGTGATAGAAAAGGATGGAGAGAAAATCCGGGCTATAGAAATGAAGAAAGAATGCACATTCTAACAACATGATGCCACAACCTACGGGATACTAGTAGTAGGCAGCCGTACGTTGCAAGCTGTGGTCAATTCTATACCAAAGATAGTTTATAAATGCCCATTCTAGTATTGAACAACGAAGAAATATATTGAAAACTTAAAATAGAAAAATTTATGGTTTCCTATCAAAAAAGCAAACATGAACATAATGTGTGCATAAACACATTGTGAAACTCAAATACACTTCTGGTGGTGTCAGAAATACTGCACACTATGTGTTCACTGATGACACGCCTAGAATAAAGAAGAGGGTGGATAAAATTTCCTAAATGCCTCCGAGAATAAAATTGAATATAGAACAAGCAGACATTGACTCAGTTTTATTTGGAACCTACCGTTTGGTGGGAAAATGGAAGTGTGAATGGAGACACGGTCACCCACGAAGTTCTCACACCTATAGATACCCGCTCTGTCCATCTCTGTTGAAGGTGGAAAATTATACACTCTGCCGTAACCATCTTCGACCTAGAGAAAAGACACAATAAGGCAATCAGAGATGGCAGACTTCACCCCCTGTATGTAGATCGGTAACACACACACACATACACACACAAACACACACACAGACACACACACACACACACACACACACACACACACACACACACACACACACACACACACACGCACGCACACACACACACACACACACACAATGCACACACACAAAAATACACAGACACACACACATACACACACATAGTTATGCAAACTGCAATTTGCAAGAGGAAATGGGAAAAGAAACTACTAGACTATGAATGTGTGTGTGTGTGTGTGTGCGTACGTATGTGTGTATGTATGTGTGCGTGTGTATGTATGTGCGTTTGTGTGTGTATGTGCATGTGAGTGTGTATGTACATGTGTGTGTATGTGTGTGTGTATGTATCTGTATCGGTGTAGCCGGTATAACCGCCCTTCGGCGTAACACACCAGCTCCACAGGCACGCGGCCCGGCGGCAGTCAGCTATATTACACCGAACGACCTGTTACACCCAATCCTTGCACATTTAATGGCAGGAGTTCTTTAAAGCTTTCTACTGATGATGCCCCAACTATACTTGGTGGCAACGAGTTCCACTCTACGATAGTTCTTGGACTATACGAGTTTTTGAACACCTCAATTCTTGGTTGATAACTCTGATATTTGAAGGCATGACTGTTTCTTGTTCTTGTCTGGGCTGGTATTAGATACTTAGTGGTTGGTACGTCCACCAGTTTATCAGTCATTTTGTACATCATGCATAGTCTGGACATCTGTCTTCCAGGGACGCCCACTGTAGGTTTCTTTTCATTTCCGTGACACTAGCACAGATTTCATAGTTGTTCGTACAGAATCTTGCGGCTTGGTTCTGTACCATTTCCAGTTTATCTTTGTCTTCCTTCCTTTGTATATGGATCCCATACTATCGCGGCATATTCTAGGTTTACAATTGACATGTATGCAAGTGATTGTACACTTGTTGGGCATGCCCACAGGTTGCGCTTAATCACTCCCAATGTCTGTTTGGCCTTAGCAGTGATGTCGTTAACATGCGTGCCCCACCTCAGGCTACTGTCAATGTAACACCCTGATACGGATGGGTTTTTGTTGTTGCCAAAGCTTGACCACAGAACTGGTAGATTGTTACATGTGGGGTTCGTTTGTTTGATATATGCAGAATGTAGCATTTTAAACTGCATGTGTGTGTGTGTGTGTGTGTGTGTGTGTGTGTGTGTGTGTGTGTGTGTGTGTGTGTGTGTGTGTGAGTATGCATGTGTGTGTGTGTGTGTGTGTGTGTGTGTGTGTGTGCGCGTGCGCGTGCGCGTGCGTGCGCGCGCGCGCGTGCGTGCGTGCGTGCGTGCGTGCGTGCGTGCGTGCGTGTGTGTGTGTGTGTGTGTGTGTGTGTGTGTGTGTGTGTGTGTGTGTGTCTGTGTGTGTCTGTGTGTGCGTGTGTATGTATGGATATTACGATCTGGGAGAATTTCACTCCTACTTCCCGGTCATTGGACTGGTCTGGCCCAGAAAGCGGGCAATTCTCTTTTTTTTCTGAAAAGGGACAACTTTGGGTCTGAAATGACAAGTGATTGATATTTTCCTCTGATCCCTGATCCCTTTTCTACCTGGTGTTAACGGGCAAACTAATGGAGTTTGGAACTATTCCATTTATGAGAAATGTTTCCATCAAACATACAGTACGAAACAGTTGGAAAGTATCATCTTGGGAGGTTCTGATGTCTCACCATGTGAACTTCATAACTTGGGATGTTTTCTGCAGTGCTTTTAGACGGTTATTGTTCCTGGCTTTATCATTTCCTGGTAGCGTCATCGCTATTATCAGCTGAAATGCACACCGAGTTAGACGACCTCCGAGAATGGTCTGGATTAAAACCCCACCATGTAAGGCCTCGATAAGTGCAAGGTCATGGACTTAACAGCGCAAGGTAATGGATTCCTATTTTGTGATGCGTTCTTCTTCAATCCCAGTTGAAGACGGGGCAGTGAAGACGTGACTCTCTGTGATGATCTGTTTGACCCCTTGAGGGTATAGCAAGTAACTGTTGTTTACGTCTCGAAGACGGGAGTTGTGTCAGATAGAGAGACGTTACCGTGCAAGAACGAAATGCCCAGTTAGAATTTCATGAAATGCACGGATACATTGTACATCACTTGAAATAATGTAATGTAAGATATACACAGTTTGAAATTTGCACTTACGGCAGTAGAGGAACATCTCATGAAAAACGCATGTATGATGACATGAATTCTAATGATGAACCACGTGTAACAGGCGCACTGACTCCTTCTTTGTAGTTAGCTTACTTCACTGTACTTTCTAACTACCCACTAAGATTTAACTACCCACAATCCCTCAAGTCACTTTCTCCTGCACTGTTCTAAGAAACGGCGTGTAGGCGGACACTGTTTATAAATTCTCCCTTGGAGGCCTTGCGTCAGAGCACGACTGGCGTTCTGGACATCTCCATATTTAGACAAAGCAACAGACCATTACATATATATGTAGCCCGGGCGATGACTCATGGTGATAAGGTAAGACATATACTTCTCCAGAGAAATGTGTACATAGGCGGCTAGCTAGCAGCATGGACATCAAGGGGAATGCAATCAATGTACCTAGCTGTGATGGAGGAGAGAGATAGAATACAAACGCGCCTTCAAATGTAGCAAGGCTCCTTTGTTTTCTACTTTCTCCGTGCCTGGGTAAGGTGCATGTAAGAGATCGGCGGCTATTCCAAACCAACTCGTAAGTGACACATCATGAAGGTCAACATCGCCGGTACACACCTAACACTCACTCACTCACTCACTCACTCACTCACTCACTCACTCACTCACTCACTCACTCACTCACTCACTCACTCACTCACTCTCTCCCACTCACTCACTCACTCACTCACTCTCCCCCCACCCACCCACCCACTCACTCACTCACTCACTCTCTTACTCACTCACTCACTCACTCACTCACTCATACACTCACTCACTCACTCACTCACTCACCCACCCACTCACTCACTCACTCACTCACTCATACACTCACTCACTCACCCACTCACCCACTCACTCACTCACTCACTCATACACTCACTCACTCACTCACTCACTCATACATTCATTCATTTCATTTCATTTCATTTTACCCGTGCATTCTCCAATACAACTTGAATCAAACAAACGGACATTTTGATCAGGGATTGTGCAAAAAGCAAAACAATCAAGTAGCTGACTAATTATACTGGTTAAATACATTATTCGTTCTACATGTAAATGTATCAGGTGCACTTGATCAAAAGATAACATTTAAATGGTTCCGTACAGATTTATAAGTACAGATTCTCAAAACTGCAGAACACCAGCCAGCATCGACACGACAGAATGACATGAAAGAGAATAATCTGACACGATGGGATAAAATTCAGAACAATATTCAGTCTCGAAAGCTTGCAAGAACTAGGGAACTTTGTTGTGTGTAAAAGTACAACTGTTTCTGTCAAATATTCAGAGTAGTACAGGCATATTTTAGTGCGAAAAACTGTATAAGAAAAAGTATATCGAAACATAATACTGAATCAAACGTTTGCGTTGAACGTAGCACGGAAGGCCCAAGGCAGCATGTTTATTACTAAGCTATGTAAGGAGCTCTCGTTTTAAATCAATATTGTACCTCACATGTACGGAATTCCAGTTTATGAAATGCCACTGTCGTCACATGAGATCTGTATTCTGTCATTACAGGTTTAGCCTTCTTGGCTTATTATTGTCTGAACCAGCTGTTATGTTTAAAGAAGAATACATGTGTAACGTAAGGCTGATTCCTTTTATCCATTCTAACTGTTTTAGTGTATCTTCCTGTACCTTGTACAGATGGTTAAATGGTAGGAGCAGCGGTTTTCATTCCTGCCGTATTTGTTGATCGCCGAAAGGTCGCCCATTTTAGATCGACCGGGGATCGCGCGTATTTTTGACTTGAAAATCGTCCCCCGTCACATAGAGCGAGGCTCGGGCGATCGCTTGGGAATACATCTATGACCTCAAAAATTGGGCGACTAGTCGCTGATGTTAAGAACACGTTTCACGTGTCAGCGAGCTTCGGCTGACTCCTAAAAATCGCCGGCGATCCCTAAAATTCGCGCGATGCTCGACGAAACATCGGGCGTACTACTGCCGTAAATGTCGTTTAGAGCTCGCCGACTCGTCGGCCGATCGATTTTCGCACAATGTGACGGCCCCTTCAATGTCGCTCCCTTACCTTGGTGTAGTATGGCAGAGCCTGGCCGTCACACAGACGTCTGATCATCGTGGAGCCCAGAACGCCGGAGCAGTTCAAGGAAACGGTCTGGTTCACTTCTGGGTTAACAGGTGTTTTCACCAACAACAGCTTCGAACAAACACCTTTAAAAAACACAAAGACAAATTGGAAAACTTGGCTGAAAATTAGAATAAGAATTTTTTTTTAAAAGATTCTGTTGAGAATTTGTGCATAGGATAGTGGGGGGTAACAAACAACGAAGATTGCAATGCAAGTGCGTAATCCAAGACAGTTGTGTACGTTGTGCAGACTCACCTACTAATCCAAGAAACATCCAGATAAGGCTGAAGCAGATGTGATCTCTCGCCATGCTGGCTCGCGCTGCTGACTTGTATGGGAAACGGGAGCACATCTATGGTGATGTCTGTCAGTCAATCAGACTGTACCACAGCCGGCGGGGGGGGGGGGCTTGCAGCTACAGCTATCACCGACTTGAGGCCATTCAAAACATCTGGCTTTATCAACTCAACAGAACAATAACGATCGACGGAAAAGGTATCGAAAGTGGTTGGTTTTAATAAAGATAACGCTGCGCTTGGAGAGGATGGTAAATATGTAGAAATGAAATGTTCGATGATTTGATAAGGTAACCTTGGAATGCATAGTACAGTCGTGAGGAGGATGTATGCTCAGAGACAATTTCTTTGTTTGCAGTTGCTTGCCAGAGCCTAGACAGGCTACATGGACAAATATTAACATCCGGAAGAAACTATTTGTCAAAATCTGACAGATAGGTTGTCGTAATTAACTCACCCAACGGAAGTAAACTGCATGTTTTTGGTGTGTCTGTGTGTGTATTCGTGTGTTTGTTGCATGCAAAATGCCTTTTTAGTTTTTGTTTTCATGAGGATTTTGGAGTGATTTGGTAAACCTTTTACCTCCATGAAAAAAATGAAGTATTGTTTTTGGTCTGTCCGTGTGTCTGTGTGTGTTCCGCATATTTGTGGTCAGCATAACGTAAGAAGGCCAGGACGGATTGTCATGATATTTGGTATGTGGGTAGTTCTTGAGGACATGAAGGCAAACGTCAAATGTGGGCCTCCTGGCGGCTGTTCCGCAGCAGGTTTTTATATCCCTTGTCCTGGACATGCTGTGGTCTTGATTTTCAGTTGGCAGAGAGCTTTTCATGTCAAGAAAGTGTGGTATAAAATGCAATGGTTACTTAATGGGAATTTGATGATTATGGGAATTTCATTCTTGTGATATGTTGAAGTTTCACCCAGCGCAGCTGACCAGTAGCCAACCATGCAGACCAGTAGTCAACCACAGCTGACCTTGCTTCCAACCGACTCCCAACCATGGTCTGGGGAAGGTTTGGTATGGTGCGGAGGCCATGGTCAGGCGTGACAGGGGCTTTAGGGACATTCTCTCGGATGGGACATAAAGCCCGAGGCCTGGGGTGATTGGACATAAAGCCTGAGCCTGAAGCACGTGAAATAAGCCACCACACGTATCGATAAGAGTAGGAGTTCACCAGAGCAGGAGTCTCAGTCTCAGTATCATACCCCCAGATAACCCCAGCTGGGGCAAAGCTGGGGGGAGGAGGGAGGAGGCCCCAGGTTAGGGCGGGCAGGCCTGCAGCCTGGCCCGGAAAGTCTCAACAGTAGGAGAGGGCTCAGGCAGCGAGTTCCACTCAAACTCCGTGCTAAATCCACTGTGCTGCACAGAAAGCAAATATGTTGTCATTTCCACTAGAGCAGTTGCAGTTGCATTGGGTTAGCCTGGTTACCAAACCAATTCAGCTCTCGGATCTCTTTGCTTACCTCCACAAATCGCATTTTGGTTTCCAAATTTGCGGAGGGAACCAAAGAGACCCGAGCGCTAATGCTTTCCAAACACCGGGGGCCCAGCCGGGCTGTTTCGATGAACGAAACATCAACAATTTATACCAAGAGTATACGCAAATAGTTCCCACTATTAAATGTTTCAATTTTTTGTGCTTTATTGTCTTTTATATCATACTTTTCGTTCCATAAGACTGCCCGGCCGGGCCCCGGTTTGGAATGTGACCTCAGCATAAAATACTAGTAGGTTTGGTAAACAAGCTACATTGAGTTAGCGGTAAGCATGCTTGACACAGCGTCATTTGAATTCAGATAAATGCAAAAATGAGCAAAGTCAAGGTGTCATAATGTCATCCGTCAAGTCACCCAACACACTACCACGATTTGTCAAGTGTGCAAGAAGTCCCCCCTCCCCACAAAAATTCTAACAGGAGGAACAGTGCGACAACAGCCCACCATCCAAAAAAAGTGGCGCTATTTTGACTCTTATACATCAGATAACGGACTGACCAGTTCATAGTATGGGACTGACCACTTCACAGACCCCAAAATGATGTGCCTAAATCTTCTTTCTGTTGAAGGTCTACAGTTTGCATTGTCTCATCGATATAAGGTTTCAACATTTTCCAAGAAAAGGGCTCTTTCTCAAAGTGACCATGTCGCATGCCTGTAACAGTGACATTTGCTCTGAAGTAATAAAGCATGAGATCTGGTCATGATCAAGAATTCTTTTAACTCTAGAATAACGTTTAACTTTTAACTATAGAATAGGTAGTAAACTGGCCTGCTGTTGTTCTTGTCGGTCAATGATATCCTTGCGCCCTTCGGTAGAGGGCGTGCCTTAGATGTCTTCCATTGGCTGAGAGAATAGCTGGTAAGGGAAATTTCGAAAAACACACACAGAGACATTTCATGACAATTGACTTTACCGACTTTAGTCTTTGTGATATAATATCACGTAGCAACCTCTAGGATACATCCCGTTAAGTACTGTATGTTATCAACCATCAGCGAAATGTCTGTCAAAATCTACTCACTGAACGGCAGAAGTCACGAAGCATACACTGGACAGCCATTTGTTTCAAAACATGTTCTACTTGCCGTGCGTTACAGTCCATAACGGTCCCTCTTACCAACCCGTTCCACCCATTTTCCGACAAGCTGAGGGAACTGTGGCCTTGGGTGGCCAGGCATCACCCATTAACTGTCACTCAGATTCAAATGTAGAATAGGCCGAGGAATGGGTAATGCATTCCCCTCATTACCTCCATGAAATGTCATGGAGGTTATATTTACCTTCGCCAAGAAGGTTATGTTTTCGTGGCCGTGTGTCTGTGTGTGTGTTAACAGCATAGTAGATTTTTCTTTGCGGTCTTTGAAAATTGGGTGTTAACACCATTTGCTTTGCATGCTTTGTTGAGATTTTGCATGGACAGAGCGGAAATGTCATTATACGTTCTCAACTTCTTAAATGGTGCCTTGTTTGTCTTGTCCAGCTTTGTTTCCACCCGAAACAGTCAATAATTGTAACTATTAGAACTTGATCTTGTACAACGGTGCACCCAAACATAGTAGGGGGATTTTTATCTGAACTTAAAAAAATTCTAAGACCAATCGAAACAGCGACGTAGTTCCTAATCGCTGTTTTGATTGGCATTCGAATTATTTGTTTACGGGCAGCACCCAAGAAGCTTTACTATTGTTATCTCCATTTTTGAGACTAAACTAAGTAAAAGCTGACCCGATAGTTAATATACACAAACAAAAAACGTAAATTCAGCACCAATAAACCATGAAAACAAGCCACACGAGATCGTACTACGCAATGTTTACTTCCGTGAAGAGCCCCGCCTCCCTTCCAAAATTATCAAATCAACAAAGAAAACAACGGCCAAAATCCTTTATAATCGGCAAACCGAAGCCACACTTTTACGACTATAAGGTTATGTTGAACTCATTTCGTCCATATTTTGGCCACATTGCCCCTTAAATTGAGGTAAAACTTACCGGCAGCCGCATAGTTTCGGTCCCGGTCCAGTTACCGCATTATACCGATCGTATGTCAAAACAATGGAGGTCACGCAGACCGGAACTAAGAGTTCCCTGTGTTGCCGGTCGCGCGAGGAATTGTGGGAATGTGAATGTTCCACGAAAGCCTTTTGTCCCTAAGCCTTGCCACAACCCTTCTTGCCCTAGTACCATCCTCTCTGGACCTCTTATTTCGTCCTTCCATCAACAAATTCAAGCTATCCCTCGTAAACAGCTCCCTGGTTTTCTTCCTATTCTCCTTCCTGAAGTTCACGAGAAATCAATCCTCCTGCCAGCCCTGCCCGTCTGCCTCTTGTTGCCATGGCGATCATTTACCTCCACCTGGTTCCTCACCATAGCAACCTTCAGCATGCTTCCCCTATTGGTCAAGGATGGCCTTGTCATCGCCACCCTTATAACCTCCATACTCTTCATTATAGCTGTTGAGTTGGGGCTATAACTTACAAGGGGTATTTTCAGACCCCACTATTGGCTGTCCTGTATGTACCTGGTCCTCTAAAAATCTTCCCTGGCTCCCACATAGGATGTTCTTCTATGTGGTGAAGTCAGGGTTTTATACCTCCCTCATGGGAGCCCTTTTCCTGGGTCTGTTAAGCGTAGCCGTCCCTCCTCCATCCTCGCTACCAGACCTTTGGCCTGTGTTGATATCTGTGTATAGCTGTACACATTTCATAGGTTTCACCATGTACTACCACATAGTGCAAGTCATATCCCCTGGTTCCAAAGAAACAATAGTGCAGAAAACAAAGAAGACACAGGGAAATGAGCTGTGGGCTGGTAGTTTTTTAATTGTGGAGATCATAATTTTTCTGAGGATAAATGCCTTATAGTGAGTCTTACAAACAAATCTAAATATGAATTGATTATCATCAATGAAGTTTTGTTGCTCATTTCTTTAGTTCTGTTACAATAATACACAAGTAGCATTCTGCACCATATTAGAAATATGATAAATTATCTTTTGGTTATAAGAATTTAGTAGTATATAACAAAATTTGATGAGAATCTTTTCACTGAACTTTCAAGTATAGAGCTAATTATTTTTTTGCTGCATCTGCCATTTATGCCCAATTATGGTCTATACATTTGAAAATACACATTACATGAATTGATCCTTTTGAGTGTGAAAAAGGGATTTTGTTGCATTATTACTTGATTAAAGGTGCCTCTACATTAAAATATGATCGAAGTTTTAGTACTGATTTTATGTTCATTCTAAATCTATGGCAGTTGTCACTGTTGCCATATTTTCCATGCCAGCAAGACACGTGTATTCTAACTTTCTGCTTCCTCATTATTAATAGCAACCATCGTGATTTTACTCATAAATGGGTGATAGAAGAATAATTAGAAGTCAACATGACAAAAGATGACAAACAACACAAATAGACCAGACATGTTTTATTCAGTGGATGAAGCTTTACAAATTAATTTCTGGTAGCGACTTGTGAAGACACTTTGCTCGAGCTCAAGATTGTATCACTTTCACAATGTGTCAAATTCTATGTGTTATTATTATGACCAATTAAGCAAGTATTGAAAAGCTTCAATTCTGAATATCAATTTTGCAACCAACAGATAAAATGAGTTTGATTTCTTTTTGTTAGACCTTTCCTGTAGTCTTTAAAGCTTATTTCCATTCCTACTGTGGAATTAATCCCCCGCAGAAATAGATGAATTTACAGTATGGTAAATCACACATACAACTTACTTTGTCCTAATTGTGTCCTATACATCTCTTTACAAACATTGAGATGTTACTTATTGTTGAAAAATGTTACTTTAAACATTTCAATTTGGCTTCTAAACATGTGGTCTTTTTTTTACACCATCCCTAGGATTAAATTCCCAAGAATATAGTAAGCATGTAAAATATGTTACCTGACTTGGCCTAAACAGCATCTTCTCATGTGCAATTTTATGATGTCTTTATGATGTATATGAATATCTCTATCGCACACCAGTTTTACAATGTAGCTCTATCGCCCACCATAGCATTAGAAGAAGCATGGACAAATAGAAAAAACAGAAAAGTATTCTTTAGCATGCAAGGGAGAATGCAGTTGAATTTTCTTACCTACTCTAGAAACATTCGTATGCCCAGAAATAGCTAAATATTCTAAAGCTTACAGGGGTATTGTATGTTCCTTTCTTGTGCAATTTTAGCCATAATTCTATCTTTGCATATCATTCATTAGTCCTCAAATCCTAAGTAGTTGCCCAGCAAAATCCTGTATATGTAAATCTTCAAATGTTCACTGTGGTTCTAATTTCTCTGGTGACATCTTACCACAAAGTCATGACATTGCAATTACATGTATATGCTTGTATTTCTACTGAACTACAGAATTGTTTCAACCGTGAACTTCAAACACTGCAAAAGCCTCCTTTTCCCTCCGACTGCAAAACTAACTCCATGTGTAAATGAATGAACTTACACTACTTGACTGTATATGTCTTGCACCATTCTAGTCATAGTTCCCACTGTATACATGCATATAATAAATTGGTGTCGCCCTATATACCATATACTCATCCAGCTAAATACTGCAAATTGCTTGTACATGTATCTGTCAATTATGACATTCTGAGCATTTCCTATTGTGACTAGATATCTACTAGCTAAACTAGGTGGATAGTTCCTATCATAACTAAGTGTGCAGCTATAACTTGTTTTTCCTCGCAAAAGAGGATAAATCTATCGGGCTGGTAGTTTCTAATGGCTATTCGTCATCTGTGACGACTTTAATGGGCTTCCAAGACTTTTCACATGACAGATATCTCTGAGGGGCGGCCAAATGGGCAGTTGAAGTTTCATTTTTCAATCTGGGAATAGTCTATATTTGAAGTTCCTAACTTCTATGCAGGCCACCTGGATCGTTTAAAGTGCTTATGACTCCAAAATACAACATTGTATTAAATACCATGCAATGTGTCATGCAATCACGATGATTGAGAACTATTTGCTTCTATCTGTACGTTTTTTGACGGTGCCAATATCTGAACTGGGTGCCATGTTTTCTATGACGCCATTGCCGGGCAATCAAACTATGACTTGGCGGCAGAAATCTCAAGCTGGAAGTATGATTTTTTGGTGTTACGATGTTCAATTAAAGGGTTCATTCAATGAATCTTATAATAAGAAATTGTTGTATTTTGGTGTAATTGTGTCATAAGCATGTTAAAGTTCGATACGTTGCTGTTGCTGATGTGGGAAATCGTCGCGTATCTCTGGGAACTCGTAGGTCGGAGCAGCATAGAGACCATTTTCGATGGGTATATCCACGAGTTTCTTGCCTTGATTTTTAAGAACATCCATCTTACGGATGCAGTCATTCATCATATCCGGTTTTCCGTTCACAGCATCGTGTAGGCACTGCATGAGATCCATATAGTATTCATTGAATTTATCTGACTCCTTCCTAGCGTCGGAGCCGGGACGGTAGTTATCGGTGGTGGGGTTGGGGAGGATTGGCAACACCTCATCCTCATTGAAAGGCACTTCGTTTCCGCTGAACTGAATGTTCTCACACTTCTCACCTTCACACGGGCCAAAGTAAATCTCACACTCATCACAAGGATCTGCCGACACCTCGATCTCCTTTCCCTCTGCGATCTGGGCAAACTTGAAGTAGTGGCTTAGTGTCTCCGTGCTACCGTGAGCGAAGTCGGGGTGGACAAATGGGTTGCAAGGATCTCCACCCTCTCCTTGAGAAACTATTTGGGCAATAGCTTTGATAGCTGTGGTAAGGTCCTTGACTTTGAAGGGAGACGAAAGTTGACGTGTCTCATCGTCTATGAATATGCTTACGCTTGCTTCCGTCTCCAGGTCCAGCATGGGGCACAGAATCTTGTAGATGTAGATCGCACCGATTGTATTTGTATCTTGGCTGAAGTCCGGATCCACTTCGCGACATTTATCCTGGAGTCCAGGATAGGCATCTTCAAAATTTTGGAACATTTCGTTGGACGATGCTGAAAAAGCTACTTTTGAGAGGTGACGGTGGAATGTTATGACAGAGTCTTCACATTCAGGCGTTTCGATTCCCATGAAGACCTTTTTCGTGTGAGACGTCGTCATTTTCTCCAGCGTCACGTTTAGGTCTGGGAGGACGCCGGCGGGGAGGGGTCCTGGGTAGCGCGGTGCTTTCTCTGGGTCGTTCAGCACGGGTGCTCCGCCGATGGCGTTCAGCATGTTGGCTGCCAGCGCCATGTGAGCCATCTCATCTAGCAAGATGCTCTTCAGCGTCTCAATTGCATCCGTGTTTGTCCCGTCCTTGATGCTGAGGGCAGCGGTAAGGTACGGAGGGATCGTGGCCCACTCCAGCTCTATGGCTTCTTGGAGGGTTGCCCTTAGCGTTTTAATGTCCACTTTGTCTGCACCTGCAACACACACGAATACAGGCTGAAACGACATATCTAACGTTATAACTTCCTTCCAGAGTTACATGCAGTATACACATTGCATGTAACTCTATTTAGACTAGACCTTGTAAAACCTCCCACAGGAAGTAAATTTGCATTCTCCCACGGCTTCAGTGAGAGCTCCTCCCGCGGCAATAGGTAATAGCCTGACGGGTCCCAAATTACTACTACTGAAGGCTATTACGTATTGCCCAAAAGCTCTGTCGTGGGAGAATGATAAATTTGTATAGGTGAAGACAGTATTTCATTCCTGCATTCAACGAGTGAAAAAAGTGACGCTAGCGTAGTAACTGTAGCCTTGTACTACTATAACTACAACTACAAACAATACTACCTCACGTTTATGTTGCTGCTGCTACAACTGCACTCATGGCTACCTCTTTAGTGTCACTCAGTAGTGTCACATCAAGGCTATCACACAACATATTTTCCCATTTTCGGTATTTTCTTGTCATTATAGGAGGGGAATGAAGTTTCTTGCTGTTTTTTTTTTTCAATCAGATGTGGTAACTCTTCATAAATGAATAGATAAAAAAATCAATAGCCGAAGACCATTGTGCGCATGAATGCCCTTCATAAAATGTACTTGCTGTGGCCCCACCTTGAACGCCTGCATCCGGCCATCCAAACAAAAGGCACGCTAGAAGTACCAGAACGGCTGTGGTCTTCGCCAAAGTCGCCATAGTTATGTCGTCTGAGGATAGAAAGAAAATTTTTGACGTATATTCCAAGTGGACTTCTATGTCACCTCCATAACCGACAGCACTTTATTTATCATAGAGAAAAGAAAGGCTGTGGAGCCACTTGATGACACAAGCTGAAGATAAACATTTGTATAAAGGTTCGGCAACTGGTGGTGTTTCGGGTGTCTGGTCATAAGTAAGTCTTCATACCGAAAAAGAGTACTGACGATGTTTAAAATTGTCGCCCTATGATCACACCATGAGGTATCTAGTCATAGGATCTTGTACCGTGCCATTTACATGGATTTACTGATTCTACCATTATATTGCTTAGTGTGACGAGCCTAATCTGAGAAATCTAACTGCCACGAGAGCAGAGCTGGTACCCTGGGTGGCCTCAGTAATATTAATTAAGTTAAGAAAGCACAGTGTTTTTTCCAGAAGAATGAAGTTATGTCAATTCCATGTGTTGCTGTTTTCGCCATCTCGCGATGTATATATAATCTAGCCGCTGACTGCTTTCAGTCATATGTTCAATCTTATCCCGTACATGTTAGTGATTACAGCGACATTGCTATTGTAAACAAAGGTGAGCTCAAAATCCAACATGGTGGAAAGTTCACAAAGATACTCTATTGCAGTATTTTATCATGTAGCAGGTCGAAGGTGGCGTTTGGCCTGCGGCAACCCTTCCGCACAATGGAGACAAGACAACAAGGGTGGATTGGAATGCGAAAATATTGGGGTGGGGATCAATTAAAGCTTTTTGGTGAGCACAACAGCACACAAGATAGAGCAAAAACAGATAATAACACTGGAATTTCGATATTTAAGTATAATCATTTATCAACAAAACAGTAACGCCGTTTCGATCTCAGAATGGATCATTGAAAATGTTTGGACAACGGCGACTCTTTACGAGGAAATGACGTTGAGAAAAATAAAAACTATAAAGTCGACTGTTGAGATAAACCTACGTGTGTATAGACGATAGTCAGCGCCCTCACATGTGTGGATGACATCTTTGGATAGTTTTACATCGAAAAATGGGGGGGAAAGCATACAGCCCCTCCTAAAAAGCAGTTCTCTAGAACCCCGCCCACCAGAAGCGTTTAGAGCCAAGTCTTTCGCTGAAGATTTGTGGACGTTCTGTCTGCAAAGAAACCGTTTCCTTATCATAACCTGCACACAAGTTACGGTGCGGTCACATTCGTCGTAGGTCGTCGTACGATTTTGATGTAAAATTTTCAAACGGGCTGTGACAAAACCGACTGCCGACAAGGATCTAAGACAGCTTTTTCCGTCACAAGACAGCTGAAATTATCCATGAACCCACGGATTCCTTCAGTTTGCGATCGTATGACGATCGTACGATGAATGTGACCGGGTCCTTACGGATACACAATTCATAGTTACATGTAGCAACACGAGCAGTGAAAAAACAACACCCACCTGCCTGTTGCGCCCCAGCTCAGTGCTCTGAGACGAGAAGGGCAGCTCTGCCGCTGAAAAGGGCCCTGGGCCGATACAAGTGTCAACCGTTCCCCATCACCTTCGTCATAACGAACTTTGTCTTGTGGTAGATACGAACTAATAGACTTCGGCTCAGTTCAGCTTTCTGCTTTTTTTTTGCGATTTGAAATTGCTTTTCCGTGTCTATCTACGTCCTTCAATTTAGCAACCATCACACTCGTAACAAAGTTGGAAAAATGTTAGTGATAAACTTACTGGCTACGATCCACCGAAAGATACAGCATTTGCAGGGGAAAATCAACCTACAAATGCAAATTTTTAGACATGAAACTTTTATCTATTTTAGTGTCATTTGACATTAAAGATAAGAATCCAATCTTTGTTAATCCGAGGATTTTGCATGTTCTTACCAAGGTTTGCATGGGAAGCTATTTACACCAGATATACCTGCCGTAGACTGTTTTCAAGTCAAAAGCCAGACTTTAATTTGTTATTGCCTATTGTCTGGCAGGTATCGTCTGGCAGGTATCGTCTGGCACGAAGGCAAGACAATACACAAAGGGTAGTTGACAACCCTGTATGTGCCCGTCGGGTATATCTGGCCATTCATTGACATGATGAACAACTACATTCTTATGAGGCACAAAAGTTGTCATGCGTCTGAACTAACTGAAGTAATTTACAACTAAGCTGACGCTATCTTTCTTAGAATAAACACATTCAAAAATTTCCTGTCCGTTTTACATGATTATATCTTACATTGGTGAATAATTTCGTCAGGTTGGCAAACGATAGACTCTTTATTCACAACCACACGAGCCAATGTTTCTGTCGTCTTCATCTGGGCAATTATGACTGGTTCACTGTGCACTGAAGCTAGGTGTTACTGGTTCACTGTGCACTGAAGCTGGGTGTTACTTCTAACAATGCGATCCCAAACGTAAAGTAATTGTGGCATACATAGATATTGTTACAAGTACAACAGTAGCGAGATATGCGGTTCCAAATGTATTGTTATGCAGTTCCAAATGTAAAGTATTGTTGTATGCAATAGATATTGTTAACCATCAATACTGAGCTAATGCCGTCAGCATAAGCTCAGTATTGTTAGTTAACACAATGAACCAGTAACACGTAGCTTCACTACACAAACACAATTGTCCTGATAAAGATGACAGACGGTCATCAAACGTCGACCCTTGTTAAACAAGTGGTTGTGAATAAAGGACTTTTCGGTTCGACTTCCAGTTTTGTTTAAAAACTGATAGCATTCTGTGCAATAGTGTAGGAAGCTTTAGACTTCATCACTTCAGAAAAGGCAGTTAGGTACATATGTAAACTTTATTGCACGACAATTGTACACGGTACAAAGTATGGCAACAACTAAATATTGGACGAAGTATAGAAAAGTATAGAATAAAACCTAATAAAGTGTAACAATCGAGTGTGGCTAATCATGGGTTTCGGTATTTTTTCTAATAACAAAGCAATCTTTTATATATTTGCCTATTTTTACATTGTAGGCGTTACTGCATGTAAAGATATATTCAAATCTGTCTCTAACATCGAGTCTTTTGAAATCTGTTGTACTTGATTCTAGAAATGTGAATAGCTTATTACGTAAAACATTATATCTAGTGCATTCTATAACAAAGTGAAATTCATCTTCAATTTGTTCTGGACAGAATGGACAAAACCTTTGATCAGGGGCTACATTGTAATATCTACCTGTTTCAATATTTAGTTTGTGACTGCTGATTCTTAATTGAGTTATTGCTTTACGAATTTCAAAGTTATCTATATTATGAAGGTATGTTTCTTGTTTATAACAGTTTTTCAATTTGTTAAGAAAAGACAGCTTAGAATTATTTCTAATACAACTAAACCACTCTTGTATATGTGTGTCTTGTAGCCGGTAGCGAAGCTGGTGGGAAATATAATCTGCTTTATAAGATTCAGGTTTTATCCATATATGTCCAAAGCCCTGGTAATTGAGAATGTCTTTTACATGATTAATCCAGTCATGGTCATCAGTAAGTACAGTTTTGTATGCATCGTGGAGCAGAGAGTCCTCAGGTAAGTTTACTAAACGGTGCCAGTATTTGATGAGCTGAATTTTAGCAGATATCATAATGGGGAAAGTTCCTAATTCTCCTCGTACACCGTCGTTAGATGATTTTGAATGGACTCCAAGAAGAAATTTTTGGAAACGCATGTCAATTACATCGAATTCTGGAATGGCTAGAGGAAGGCGTATGTTATCGATTGAGAAATCATCCTTTCTTAAATTAAACCCAGACGCGTGTCTTAGGAACAAGTCTTTGTCTGATCTTCTTTCAAAATTAATGGTATAAGAATGAGTAAGATCAGTACATATGACCCCTTTTGGTTGATAGATACACCGGGTAGCCATGTTGAAAATCGGTTAACAGTAACGGTTTGCCTTTGAAAAAAATGTCAATGCATTTGAATTAGTTTGATCTTAGCACATACACCTACTGTAACAATCAAAATGTTCACAGCTAGGATGTGATTATTTCTATTCTTGCTAAATATGCAGAGCCATGACCAAAGACAATCGTCCCTTTCACCATTTACTCATATCCAAAAGCCTCATTATGACACATACTCTCTACATACTATATTCTCTCGATACGATATAGTGCAGAACAGAGCAGCAAGGTTTGTCCTAGGATGTGACAGCAAGACAGGTAGCCGAAGTGTCAAGCTAGCTAAACGTGAATCCAAATAAAGTCAAAGTCATGTAGGTCTTACAGTGGACATAGAGACTCTAATTCCTACACAACATCTTCATCTTTAAAATCTATCTCATCAGCCATACATCTATTATGCTCAACACTCAACAAATTGTTTATAATATACATGTAGTATGGTGTTAGGTACTCTCATTATTGTATAACCTATTGTTATTTAATAATTATCTTCATTATGAGCCATACTTCTACCATGCTAAGCACTCAACCTATTTCTTATAACGTTAATGATCATAGTTCAGTAGTCATGTTAGTTACTCTCCAGTTACCATGCTCTCCAAAAAGAGGTTTAGGCTTAGGCGTTATTTTTGACGTTTGTTAGGCGTTTTTATCGGAGTTTCCTTTTTTGTACCGGTATCCTTATGTCCGGTGGGGTATTGAACACTGCCCTGCCAATGATATTGTCTTGCCAATTTGATACTGTCTTGCAGCCACCCAAAAATCTTCTTTCTTTGTTTGCGTGATTGCTTCTTTCTGCAAAACTAGACTATACAGATAAAAGCTATACTAAGAAACTACAAAGTCAGTGAAAAACAATCATCAAGGCATCTACATATCTTTCTTGCTTGCTTTCTTGCTATTACAAAACTTTCTGATTTTCTTACATTGTGTCATACCATATAATCTGTCAATAAAATTGATGTGGTATCCTGTACTGCAATGATTGCTCCGAGTCTTCTGATTGCTTTAATTACCTCCGCTAAGAAGGTTATGTTTTCGTGGCCGTGTGTCTGTGTGTGTATCTGTGTGTTAACAGCATAACTTGAGAATTATCTTGATATTTGGTAGGTGGGTAGGTCTTGATGAGACCTCGAAATGATTAGATTTTGGGCCCCTGGCGGCTTGTTATGGTACTGCAGCGGAACTTCCGGTTTTGATATCTCTTGATCTGGACATACTATGGTCATGATTTTTAGATGGTAGGTAGCTCTTGTGCTCGGGAAGAAGTGACATAAGTTTGGGCCCCCTATATAGCTAGCGGCTTGCTCTGGAACTGCAGGAGCGTTTGTTTGAAAATGTTTTAAGTAGGATAACTTAATAACTGGTCGACGGATCGTCTTGATATTTGGTGTGTAGATAGCTTAAGTGATGCTTGACATAATTATATGACAATTATGCAAATTATGATCTTATTTGCATAATTAATAAGGGAATTCTATAATTCAGCTACCTTCCATGATAGGACTATTATACCTTGTGACATGTGTAATTAAGAATGAGAGGAACATCGCCATCTATTAATTATGTAAATGAAGACCCAATTTGCATAAATAATGAGAAAATACTATAATTCCATAGTGGTTGATGCTGGCAATTTCATACTTGTGCATTTCGAAGTTGACTGGAGGTGAACATCATTCAACACAGCTTATTCAAACCAGGACCTCATTTGCATAATTTATGAGGAAATGCTAGAATGGCCTTCTTTTTTAAGATAACACTGCCATTGGGATGAGTATATGATCAAGTGATGTAATTCATGCAAATGGGGATCTTATTTGCATAATTAGGGGGAAAATCTATAATTCATCAGTCATAAAGGGTAACCTCATTTGGCGAAGGTATGAGGTCGTGGAACTCTAGTTTCAGTTTCGTTTGTCTGTCTGTCTGTCAGTCAGTCAGTCATTCTGTCTGTTGGTCAACAAGATAACTCAAGAACGGCTGGATGGATTGGTTTCATTCTTGGTGCGTTGGTAGGGTCATAACAAGTACCATAACAAACCGCTAGTGAGCCCATAATCGAACTTGACCCTTTTTGCCGAACACCTACACACATACCAAATATCAAGAGAAACCCCCCACACATTCTTGAGTTCTCGTGTCTACACGGACAGACAGAACGACACACACATAAGTCCCACACAAACACGGCTGAAAATATGCGCTCCTAGCGGAGCTAACTAGGAACTGATTTTGTGAAATATAATACAGGTGGTTGTTAGCGCGGCAGAGTAACGACGAGATCAATTTCAAAATGTGGTCGTTGGGGTTCCCTGGCCATACATAAGAAATATATTACAAAAAGCCAATGGTGAGAATGTCTGCTTAGAACGGGCACAGATGATAGGTTGATAAATTTTTACGAGGTCAAATCATTTATTTCATGTTGCTAAAATCATGTATTTCTGCTGTCCACGTAATGAACAATACAACCAACCTGCATCAAATGTGGTACCGACACAGTTCTTTTGTATGGGACAACCTGGCCTCTAGTTTCAGATAATCTTGCTGAACTATCAAAAAAAATAATGCCTTAGTTGTAAAATACAATGTGTTTATAACGTTATACATGGTAGATTGTTGTAATTCACGTTATCAATATGATCATACAGACCCTTACTATAGATCCCAAGGGTTTGTGTGAACATTTTTACTGAAAATATCATTTGCTGATTTTACGTCGATTGACACAACGTCATCCACCGCCGAGCAGGGATTCAATTTACTCTTGCCTGGGCCGTCCTGCGTGACTAGCATAGGGACAGCGAATCTTAATAACAACATCGGACCTACTATACATGCACAGCACCAACCATAGCTCCACTGCCTCCGTCTGTACAAACTACACCAAGGCTCGACCAGCTTGGACAGGTAAGATTTATCTTTTTTGAAATCATACAATCTGAACATGAATAGCAACAGATTTTTACAAAATGGTCGGCCCTTCCTAGCTTCCTGGCCACAGAGAGATTGTGGTCGAAATAGTGCTGGTGTCACGGCTTTGTTCTGTGTTAATCTCTCCTTATTTCGGAGCGTATGATTTTGTTTTCTACGATATTCAAGGGTGGTTCTGTCGTGGATGGGTTTGCGGACAGAATGACTTGAGAAGCTGTGGGTTAATCTTTATCACATGCAGTATTTGGTTAGGTGGCGACAATAAAAACTTCATTACTCGTATGGGCTTCCTACCGGGTTTCTTTGCTTCTGCAGCCGAACTGTAGTATTACGAAGCTGTTGTTCTAAACATATTATAGTCAAGTTTATGTCTGCTAAATTTCGTTCGGACCTGCAGACATGTTTTGTAAGAGACATTGAAACAGAATGATTCAAGTGGAGATGAAGCTAAGGTACTTTCATGACCTTTGGCTGCTAAGTACCTTTGGTAGAGGATAACATGTTGTTAGATTTCTACCACTTCTTCCCGGGCCCCAAAGCTATCCATCACCGAAAACTCACGAGCATGGCACGTTCAGAGGAAAGGAGAAAAACATTCAAGTGTCATGTTTCCAAATCTTATCATTTGTTTTGGGGCTTAATCACACCAAAAATATCATAACATTCCACCCATAGCTACTTGAGTTATGCTGCTCCACCATGCACTAGCAGACAAAACCACAAAAAAAAAAAACAACAAACAAACAAACAAACAAACAAACGCTATCAAAATATTACCTTCTTGGCGAAGGTGATAAAACCCTATATTAGTCAATATATTTATGTTGGGGCATATTGCAGTAACAATCTACAGGAAGCTGTATATGATATCCGTTACAACCTTGATGCAGAACGTGCATTTAAATGCAACCACTTCCAGCAAGCAACAAAAGGGGCAGCAGCGCGTCGTTAGCTTTTATTACCTCGACGTAATCGGAAGTGTGGAACATGATTAGCGTTTGGTATATTTGTTAGGATACCAGAAGCCGTGCTACTGAACTAAAGAATGGCGTGTCGTAACCTCCTCCTGTATAGGGAAGCGGATTTTTCCCGTGTCTATTGTTAATCCTGGTCTTCTTACCTCCATGAAAAATTAAGGTATTGTTTTTGATACGTCTGTGTGTGTGTTTCCGCAGATTTGTGGTCAGCATAACTTAAGAAGGCTAGGGTGGATTGTAGTGATATATGCTCTGTGGGTAGGTCTTGGGAAGACGAAGGTCAAGGTGAATCATGAACCTCCTGGCGGCTGTCCTTGGTACTGCAGCAGAACGTCTGTTTTTTGTATCTTTTGTCCCGGACATGCGATGGTCTTGATTTTTCAATGGTAGATAGCTTTTCGTGTCAGAAAAAGGAGCAAACCATTTGTGGGTGAAAATAACCAGTAAAGAATAATCTCAAGCATCTTCATCATGTTTACCGAAGAAAAACATATTGTTTTTACTACGTTTCTTCTTCTTCTTCTTTTTCTTCTTCTTCTTCTTCTTCTCCAAACAGTGACCTCAATGACCTGAACGAGACTGTCTGTTACCATGGTAACTAGTGTTGGGTTACATCATGTTGCAATTCATAGCAGGAGGGATTTAAACTCCTGTCTGACCATATATATGAATGTGTTTGAGTAAGAATTAACAGAGAAGACCATATACGAAGGTAAACATTATGCATTTGCTTTGCAAATATTACTTTCTACTTAAGGAATGATATTACATAACAAGCCTATGGGAATATTTGTAAACTATTCTCATACAATATTCCTCGTCATTTTGCCGTATGAAAGAACTATGCTCGTTAAGCTGTTCGCTTTCAACTTTCAGAAGACATTAGAAGAAGAGCCAACATTAAAAGTGCAATATTAAAACATTTAAAAGTGCAATATTAAAACAATATATCTCTTCTTTCTCCTACAGAGAAGCAAACTGAATTTTTGATTGCATTTCTGCAGTAATTACTCGATAAATTGCGCATCCCATATGATAACTTTATTATATCACTGAAACTTTGACAGATGGCAATAGTTTCATCAGGGTGATAATTTAGTTCAACATAATTTGCGTGTGATGGGTATCTAGATCATTTACCAGTTTATAAATTAGAACCATGGAGTGAAAGTGTCTTCTAGTGGAAAGTCTGTCCCATTCAGGCTCCTGCATAACAACGCTTGAGGGTATTCGTTTCAAGGCTCCAGTGATAAGACAGCCGGCTTGGTAGTGAACTATCTCCAATATCTTGCTCGATGAACAAGCCAAGTCCCCTTACAATACGTAGGCATACTCCAGTTTTGGTCGGACCATTGTGTTGTATTTGCATTTATCTGGATGTAGCTGAAGGCCCCAGTCAAGAAACCAAGTAGAACAAGCTGAAGGTCCATGTTTGTTGTTCTAACCACTTCATGGGCAGTTGGTCCAGACATGGAAAGCGAGGTATCGTCAGCAAAACAGTTATTGTTGGAGGAACACGGTAGCTCTTTAATGTCATTGATGAACACAAGGGATAGTAGCGGGCCCAGTATACTTCCTTGTGGCACGCCAGCCCGTAGGTAGATGCTACACCATTTATCACGTCGACGCGTTTCTGTCGGCCCGTAAGGTAGTCTGCTAACCACTTGTTCAGCGGTCCTTTGACCCCATAACGGGAGAGTTTGTTAAAGGGAAATATGGAAGTAGCTGCCGTATACCGATCTTGTATCGTACGTTACTCAGGTACGTTACTCTTCTCAAAAGAAGGGGTAGTATTTGATTGGCTGGTGGCTAACGCCCGAGAAGGACGGGTTGTATGCAGATTATTGACTCTGAGTGTTCGCAGTTTTCACATCCTGGTTTACTTGACATCGTGCTCCCGTAGGCTTCATTACAAAATGGAAAGTCGATAGTAATCCCCACCGGAGGGCCTTGATTTCGGGTTTGGAAATTGTATAACTGAGTAGGAATTCCTCTCCCAGATCTCCACCAAGCGTCACTCCCGCAGGCGCAATAACAGTTCCATGGCAAATTGGGTGCGTGGTATCTAACTCCACCGTTAAGTAGTATGCGTGTTTTGAAATGATTGTATTTCTTCGTGATTCAATTTTTGAGCCTCAATTAACTGAGTCAGAAAGCGAGAACTCGCGAGGATGGCACCTCGGCAAGGTTAGGAGCGGAGGTCGGCATACATTTTTACATGATGTAAGTTATAGTAAGCTGTATGCTAAATAATCTCTAAGAAGATGCTGGGGGCGAATATAGTAACATTTCTCCTTCTAACGACACAGCAGTAGGACTAGCGTGTCAGACAGACAGGCGGAGAGGGTTTCTATCTGCCACCTCTGAGCCGCAGTTCAGCGTGGCGGGTGACGTCATTTCGTTTGCTCTTTATAAGTCTCTTAACAAGATAGACTTTTCTTAGAAAATTAAGAATTGGGCTTTCATAAAAAGTCAGGGAAATCTCCGTATTTATTTTCCTTACAATTTGGGTTCAGCAGTCGCTCGGCTCTAAATACATCAAAATTAGCTCGGTTATAGCACCATACATGTTTTCTGGTATTCTTAGTTGGGACAGTTATGCTAAGTGTACATGTTGCAACAGCATGATCAGAATTTCCAACAGGTGCTAGATCACCTTTCAGGAATTTTTTTCAAAATTGATTATGAAAATAAGATCCTCATTTCATTTCAATCATGGATTATATCAGTTGATCATATTCTCCACCTAATGACAGCCTTATTTTAAGAAAAAAAGGCTATTCTAGCACTTCCTCACGAACTATGCAAATGAGGTCATGATTTGAATAAATCATGTTTATTGATGTTCACCGTCACGTAACTTCTAAATGCGGCAAGTATGAAATTCCCGGCAGTTACCGCTATGAAAGTATAGCAATTTCCCATAATAGAGTATGTAAATTAGGCCTTCATTTACATAATTTGTGTCTGTAGACGTTCCTTTCGTTCTCATTTACATATGTCACAAGTGTTCCATAGTCCTAATATGGAACACAGCAGATTTCTATAATTTTCTCATTAATTATGCAAATTTGCTCTTGATCTAATCATCTAATCATGTCAAGCATCACTTAAGCTACCTACGTACCAAAAATCATGACAATCCGTCAGCCGGTTCTTGAGTTATCCTCAAGCTGCTAGGGGACCCAAAGTAATGTCACTTCTTCCCGAGCACAAGAGATATCTATCATCCAAAATTCGTGCATATTACCCTAGCATGTCCAGATCACGAGATATCAAAACCGGAAGTTCTGCTGCAGTACCAAGGAAAGCTGCCAGGGGGCCCAAAATCATTTCTAAAGCTTCTTAAGTTATCGTGCTGAACCACACACATACATACATACATACATACATACATACATACATACAAACAAACGCTACAGAAAACAAAACATTCTTGGCGAAGGTAGATTTCTAATTAGAATTAATGTTATCTTAGATTAATGTGGTCCTCCCCTATAAAGAAACTATCTCCTGTCAGGATGTTAGTACCTAAATTGACTCCAAACATCCTCCCAACATCATAAATGGATTATAAGCCACAGGGAGTCTAAGCCCGACTGGCACTGGAAACAATGGCAGCAAACGACAGGGAACGATTTGCATATTAACTGACATCTGAAGGTTTGAAAAATGTTGTGTTTATCTCCACTAGTTTTTCAGCAAAACATTGCCACACAACAAAAAATGACCCAGATAGTTGCAGCAAACCTAACAACATCCATGCCACAGGACATGGCAGGCATTATACAAGATAAGGGCATTCAGTTTCCTATTGAACAGACTATTTCAGCAGAGACCAGCATCTGTCAAGCTTGAAAGTTTCTTTCAAAAACTCATATTTATATTCACAAGTTGCAAGCATCTTATCCACAGCTGAACTAGATTTCTATTGATAGTTATCTAGAAATATACATACACTTCGGGTGGCTACTTGCAATGGTAGAAACAAGGAGGTAACGAACCTCCTTGGTAGAAACCGAAGCTCTGAAGTGCTGACTAGCCAAAGTCAGGATACCATGTATTAGCTTAGTACATGTCTGTGTAATTATTACTCTATATCCTTGTTGTTTAGTTAGACATGACATCTACTTGTACATGTACATGTACATGTTCATGTCTTATCTGTTATCTCAACATAATAAAGTGTCTCATGAAGAGCGGGTACTTGGTCAGTACCTTCTCTGACTCCCCCCAAGTGTTCAGCACGGCTGCCAGATACAGAATGAGCAGACACAGTTTACAGTAGCCGAATTTATTGGGTGCTTTTATAGTCCAACCTTCCTCTTTAAGGAAAAGTCTAGAAAATGAAACGCTCCGACAATGAAAACTGTTTCCGTTGTTCTTGTTTAGTGCCTAGTAATTTTTTTATAGTTTTCAGTAAGATGAAATACAAAAGGGACACTGGTACTTACAATACGCATCCATACGTTAGGGAAACATCCACTGTTACCATTCCGACAATTTGTATTCTCTAAGTCTTTTACGACATGACTTCATCTACAAGCGCTATAAAGCCATTTGCCAGTCTGTGTTAGCTGTAGTCAAACGACCATCAAATATTGGGTCAATCGCCCAACAATTACAACGTGCCTGAAACCACCCAAAATGTGCTGCTGTGGGCACACAAAGTTCCGATTTGGACTCGCGACCGACATTCGATAGAGAGACTGAGCGCTATAGTGATGCTACATTCGGCGTCTTAGTTGGAAATGCAGCTTCAATAAGGCCCAGGGAATAAGGTGTTGCGTGTCCGGTAACCCGACGGACGCTAGTACAACCTAACCTCACAATATTGCATATTCGGACACACTGTACGCACAATATTTTTTTTACCTAGGATCTGAAATGGTACGAAGATTCAGTCTATATAACGTTACATGTACTTTACATTTTACAAATGATCTCCACCCTTATTACTTATGCTTGGGGACCCAAAACGTACATGTATGTCTCATGAGCACAAGAGCCATCTACCATTTAAAAATCATGACCCTAGCATGTCCAGCAAAACGAAAAATCAAAACTGGAAATTCTGCTGCAGTACCGTAATAAGCCGCTAGGGGGCCCAAAATCTAATAATTTCAATGTGTCACCTATCTACATACCAAATATCTACCCAGGCATTACCAAGTTATGCTATTCACACACAGACACACAGACAAACGCACTCGAAAACAAAATCTTCTTGGCGAAGGTAATTAAAAACCCATAACTGCCTACCTTTTGTCTTAAAGGGGCTTTATACAATATTTTTGCACAACAATCGAAATATTTTAATTGAAAAAAATCTTCATGTGATTGTCATTTACTTTCACTTTTCAACATATTTGTGCAATTATATCACATTTCTGATATTTATGGTTGCCGTTGAAAAAGCCCACACGAGGCGCACTCATTCTGTGGCACCACCACACAAGAATGTAAACAAACATGGCTAACAGTTGTGTTTCAAGCTTTTAAACCCACCCGTAAGACGTCATATTGTGGCACCTCCACTTCCTGAATGACATTTATTATCTCCATGAAAAATGGAGATATTGTTTTGGGTCTGTCTGTCTGTGTGTGTGTGTGTCTGTGTGTGTGTCTGTGTGTGCGTGTTTCCGCAAATTACTGGTGACCATAACTTAAGAACGCCTTTATGGATGGTGATGATATTTGGTATGTAGGTAGGTCTTAGGAAGACAAAGGTCAAGGTCAAATCTGGGCCTCCTGGTGGCTGACCTTGGTACTGCAGCAGAACTTCCAGTTTTTGTATCTTTTGTCCTGAACATGCTATGGTCTTGATTTTTTGGTGGCAGATGGCTTTTTCTGTCAGGAATGAGTGGTGTGAATTTTGTCCACCTAGCAGCTTGTGCTGGAACTGCAGGGGGGGTTTTGGAGAAATCTTTTAGAGCAGATAAGTCCAGAAAGGAGCAACGTATTATCATGATTTTTGGTATGTAGGTAGCTTACACAGAAATGTACATAATTAGATGCAAATCATGCAAATTAGGACTTAATTTGCATAATTAATGAGGAAATTCTGTAATTCCAGTGTTTTACATTATAGGACTTTCATACATGTAATGTGTATAATCTATCGCAGGTGGAATATCAACAGATACCAATTATGCAAATAAGGACCTAATTTGCATAATTGATGTAAAAATTCTATGATTCCTTAGTGGTAAATTATGGGAAATTCATACTTGTGACATGTGTAAGTTAGTTAAAAGTTTACAACACCATGCATATATTATGTTAATGTACAGGTCATTTGCATAATTTATGATAACATGTTGAAAAGAAACATTGCCAAAGGATTAGACTTTCACATCAAATATATGTTATTTGTGTCGAGGAAACCATATTTCATGGAGATATGAGGTCTCCGAATTCTTGTTTGTAATGGAGTAGGGTTGATTCAACTTACTTTGTAAAGAAATGACCGGAAAATTGACTTTTCGTATGGCCCTAATGTTATATAATGCAGCTTTAAATACCGTTACCGGAAGCACAACATTCTCCTCTAGGCCTGAGTTAAGAGGAGTGTATGGGATGAATCTTTAGAACGCGCCCACTGGAAGCCAATGGTACGGTCGGATAGAATTGTAAAATTGGTAGTTGAATATTTTCAGTTAAATATATTTCAAATTTAATTAAATGTATTAACCATTGCTCATCCTAGTTTTATTTCGGGCTACAACAAACTGAATCATCAGCCACAATAAGAGCTCACCAAATTAAAATTAAACAGAAAAACTAGAGTTTGACCTTCTCAAATACAATGCCCTTCGCGCACCTTAGACCACAGCAAGTAATTTTTATGGATGACATCAGCGCGCGCATGAATTTTCGCCTGATTTTTGTTACCCTCCGACGGTGGTGAACATGCCGAAAATGGGCAAATATGTCATAAATGTCTCTCGGTTCAGAGACCATCAGGGAGCCAGAAAACTTGAGGCACAATTGCTCGCGTTTGATGGCAAGTGTTAACAGTCTAAGGTGTTCCATCTATTATGAATACCCAGTGTAGTAGCTGCCCATGTTGTTACGACAAGCTCTTTTTCTACAACTGTTCTATTTAATTGAGATGTATACACATCTACAAGGACAGGTAATATTGTTGAGTACAGGATTAAAAGACCTGTTGGATGTGATATTATGTTTTGTCGGCTTAATTCTTGTTTAACAAGGCTTATGATCTCAAAATTTGAAAATGTAGGAATCTTGTTTTTTTTGCCCGCCTTGTTTTTCTTCGCCCTATCGCATTAAATTTGGAGTCTGTGGAGAATGTCATCCATAAAATTTATCTGCTGTGGCCTTAGCTACAGATGTAAGAATTACGCAATCAACGTCTGATAGGAAGCAAGTGCAGCACTTTATATTAGAATAGAGCCTCGGTGCCATTGACCGGATATCCTAGAAATAAAACGACCAGGAAACACATGAAGACAGTAGACTCTATGTCCTTACTGTGGAGGAAACATGTGCTCTAGCTGGAGACGCCATATGTGTGGACCATGTTCACGGCTGGACACTACATGGAGGCTGCGATCTGAATTGTCAACTAAGCTCAGTACGTACGCAGCTAACGTAATGAACCACGCAGGGCACTCCTTCCCTCCCGCGCTAAGCACATTGATTGGGGAGTGCTCTTGTATTGTCCCATCAAGTCACGGTGTCAGTCTATGTTTCCAAAGTACTAAGAAGATGAAACATGACATATCTGATAGCGTGTGGACAAGATATGGTGACCGTTCATATGAGCTATAGATGGCGTGGATATAATCTAGAGGCTACAACGGACACGGCGCAAGCAAAGGTAGAATCATGTCGTTGTCCTTAACTTCATTTCGGCATCCAATAAACAGTTGAATATTATCTATGCCCCGGTCTCTTGTTCTTTGAAAGATGGCAGTTTCTACATTTCCGTTTGGCCCAGAGTAAAGATCGGTTCAATCATGGTATAATCCTGTCATTTGTCCACATCAAACAATTTATTGGGAGACTGGTCCAACGGGGGATGAGTTATTGGGCTACCCTTGTCACAGCGGCCCATTCCCCAGATCTAAATGTCCTGGCTGCAGTTGTAGGCAGTAAACTGTAATTGGGAGCCGCATATCTGTAGAGGCAATTTCCGAACAACAAGTGTCTAATCTTGTTCCACCATTATCTTATCGCCAAAAGGGCGCGACGTTTTTTTGTATTTGATGCAACCTGGTAAAACAATTTCCGCGACCCGCTGGAGATTGCCTTGTGTGTGAGATGGTAGATCTCTGGTAATTGTAAATGTCGTTCATCCCATGGGTTTAACTTTTGTCTGTCGTTCTAATTGGAAAGGGCAGACATGTTTTGGAGCCAGTAGACGACTGAAGCGGGGTATTGATGGTTCTCGGCAGCCATGCATTCTTATTTAGCGAAGTACTTATATCAATATAGCACAGGCTCCTGGGACGCCCAGAGACCCATGTTAACCCTTTCGTTGTTTACCTTAGACCTGCTATTGATGTGGATATTCCACGGCAGGCATGTCTATTTCGGAGATGTTTCGTGATCAAATAACTGTCATATGCAGATCACTTCCAGTGGGCGCTAGGGGGCGTTTATCTGGCTTTGCCTGGACTGTTCCCCTGGGAATAATCCATCCAACCTGCTGCAGGATGGCTCCAGTGCTCCCGGGCTAGGTAGTGATAATTCTCCCGCTCAGTGTAATTACAAGCCTGTCAAACGGGATTATGGTCGCACCTCGCCCCACTCTGTGTACACGCGGATTGATCGCCAATCCTAGCGCTGAAGACGGCTCGACGTGACCTTAATCTCCGGATATCTCCCGAATACTGGTTTTGCGGATCGAATTTGGTAAGCACTGCAGGATTTATCATATAGAATGGGTGATTTTGATTTCATCATTTAGAGATATGAGCTTCATCGACCGATATGAAGTTCCACCATTGGTAATCTTGAGGTGTGACACAAGTGGAATACTTGTACTGTACACACAGGCGTGTCCACGGCGTATCTATCGGATATCTTATTGTTTTAATTAAGGGCTTTCACAGATCCTTAGTATTGAATATTTCAGCTGTGTTGAGCCTAGCCTGAATATTCATGCAGCTCCGGGGGTTTACTGGAGGGAAAATGGCACCCATCGTACCTTTCACCTCCTTTAAACGCCGCTCCGAGCCGGCCGCCAGGCACAGGGTGAAATAAATAAACTCGTTTCCTTTCAATTGCCAAATCACTGTACTTATGCAAATTAAACCGCTATTAGTGCTATCAGATGCAGTGCTTTTAGTATCAGGGCCTGTCGGCTATAACACGTTGAAGATACGTGGTATCAAGAGGAATCAGTTTAACGTTAAGCCTTGCAGCCGAATGGTGCTGTGCTACATACACATGTCAACTTCAATTGACTTCAACCAGGAAAGGAGGCTATCTAAATTCCCAATATTTTTCCTAAAATATTGTCTCGTTCAATTTTCTATTACGATATAGAAGCAATATTACTAAGAATAAAAATGCTCATAACATAAGTATGATATTTGGGTTATAAATGAAAAAATGCACGCACTTGTATAAATGTGAATGAAAAACAACATCTAGAAAATGTACAGATGATCGCCTTGTACCCTCAATACGGATTATCGCTTTGGTACAGATTTGTGGATTTCATGGTTTGTTGGAAACGGAGAAAATATTTGATTGAGTGTTGTTGCGTGGATTTTGGGGATGGTGTCTGATTTTTAAGATGCTGAAGAAATGCTTTTTGCTGTATAGTAAAGTCCTGTGAGTATGAATAATCGAGGCTTATTGTGATTGTACAACGAGCTTGGTTTGTGTGTGTGTACAAAAGTGTGTATGTGTGTTTGTATGTATGTATGTATGTGTGTGTTGTGTGTGTGTGTGTGTGTGTGTGTGTGTGTGTGTGTCTGTGTGTCTGTGTGTCTGTGTTTCCGCAGATTTGTGGTCAGCATAATTTAAGAAGACCTGGATAGATTTCCATGATATTTGGTATGTGGGTAGGTCTTGGGAAGACAAAGGTCCAGGTCAATTATGGGCTTCCTGTCCACTGTCCTTGGTACTGCATCAGAACTTCAGGTTTTAGTATTTTTTGTCCTGGACATGCTATGGCCTTGAGTTTTGGGTGGCAGATAGCTTTTCATGTCAAGACAGTGATGTAGGTTTGGTCTCCCTAGCAGCGTGTTCTGGAACTGCAGGGACACTGATGATAAAATCTTTCAAAGAGAATACGTCGCGAAAGGAACGACGGATTTTGATGAGTGTGTCCATTATATCGTGAACTCAGGCGAACTATTTAGGAGCTCAAGTTGCTGATAACAGAGAGGTCCTACTAGTAGTGCTAACATCTTACATCAGGGCGCTAAACCGATTCTGGAGCATAATAATATTTTGCACAGTGTCTGTAAAAGCTACCCTTAAGTGCTGGCAATTGTTAATCCTTGAAACGATACCTGTTCACTGTATAGATCCAAATCCATATACATGCTTTCCACTGGTCAAAAACCAACCAACCAACAAAACAAACAAATATACAGTGGTTCCGCTAGTACGCGTCACCACTATATACAAACTGCAAGTACCTTCTAGACTCAGCGTATGTTTGAATAAAAAAAAACAAATACGCCATTGATATCATCAAAACCATTAGGATATTCAAAACAACACAAGCCTTTCAAAAGTTATTTTTCATCACTAAATGCTGTAATTTAGCACTCTAAGATTGTATCGTAATGATATGCGCGCGATTTTGTTTCATGTGTATGTGTCTGTTTATTTTCATGGTATTTTGTCAACAATTCCACTTTTTAAGCCACAGTATCAGGATAATAAATGATGATTTCTCCAGGCAGCAGTTTACCAAACCCTCACTTCCTTATCGAGAAGTTTATTGCAAACACATGCCCGAGGGCTAATTGCAAGTGCAAACAACATGTATGGAAAAGAAGATACAATGATATGAGTGACTACGTGATACTACATTCTACAACATGCGTTGTACTAATTTTGTTGGGTTTGACTTCTTCTTTTCAGGCAGTGGGAGACGAATTTACCCACTTCGTCTATAATATGTGGGTTCTTGGATTTTCGTAGTAAAATTGTTTTCTCTTGTTGTTGAATAGTGGGCAAAGTAAGGGTTCATTTTGGACACGGTAGTAGATACTTGGTTTCTGATATCATTATAAAATGAACAGTTAGAGATGAAATGATCTTCGTCTTCCACTGCATTTGAGGAACAATATTTACAGATCCTCTCCGACACAGGTTTGTTATCAACACCGCTGTACAACTGCCGTTCCTGATGACACAGCTCTCAGGGTAAGAGGGGGACGGCATGTGGACTCTGACGGCAGATTTGTATCTCAGTTCGATGTTTTAAGTGTAATTGCGCTGGTGGTGCCATAGGTTCTGATAAGGACGTATCTATCAGTGGAAACATCAGAAGTTGAATATCATGGATACATAGCAGGAACTCATTTTTACTCATTTCTACGACAGGTTTTGTATAATTCGACCATTCGGGCAGGTTACAAAACATGTATGTCAAAGTCTCCCTTGTCCACACGGGAATGATGCAATGTGACGGCAAAACGTCATCTGATGTGACTGCTTAGAAACAAGAAGATTGGGTTGGATGGAAGGGAGATTGCGCCCCTCCATTTTGCGCTCAATATCTGACTTGAGACTCAGACTCCTTAAGAGAAAGCGACGGTACGAATGAAATGAAATGACCTTACACCAGAAAGGTCCGCTTCCATCTTGCATGTTCAGACGAGTGATTCCCGTTTACTCTATCTACCAGGAAACCATCTCATACGGAATATCGACCTCAGAACGCCCGTTTCCTTTAAACGGTTCATGGCTTGATGACGATTGATAGATCATCTTTGAAACACACACACGTCCACGCGATGAGAAGCTGGCGTCTCGCATCTATTCATCAGAAGTACGCTGATATCCGCAATCGCAGAAATGTTCGTGGTTCGAACAAATTAGTAATTGCCTTCGTCAAGAAGGGTATGTTTTCATGGGCGTGCGTGTGTGCGTGAGTCTGTCAACAGTATAACTCGAGAAGGCTTAAATGGATTGTCTTCATATTTGGTAGGTGGGTAGGTCTTGATGAGGTCTAGAAGTGATAGGAATATGGGCCCCCTGGCGGCTCGTTATGGTACTGCAGCGGTACTTCCGGTTTTGAAATATGGTGATCTGGACGAGCTAGGGTCATGATTTTTGGATGGTAGGTAGCTCTTGTGCTCGGGAAGAAGTGACATAAGTTTGGGCCCCCTAGCGGCTTGCTCTGGAACTTCAGGAGCATTTGTATGAAAATGTTCAAAGTAGGATAACTCAATAACCGGTCGACGGATCATCCTGATATTTGGTGTGTAGGTAGCTTAAGTGATGCTTGACATAATTAGATGACAATTATGCAAATTATGATCTAATTTGCATAATAAATGAAGCAATTCTATAATTCAGTTACCTTCCATGATACTCTACCTTCATTGTGACACATGGGCAACAGGCTGTCCCGGAGGGAGAAAGTCCCAGAGGGGATATTCATTAAGCAGTCCATGTAGCTGCAGGCGGTGTTGCCTTACATTTCCTGCACAGATGTTTTTTCCCTTGCCCAGTGCACGATTGCAGACTGCATCGGCAGGGGTAGTTTTCACAATCCAACTTCCATATTTAGGGGGACTAATATATCACTTCTACCTTCTTAAGTTATATAACGATAACATCCTTTGACGAAGGCATGAGATCGTTGACCTCTAGTTACAAGAATGTCAATATTTACGAGCAAATGCAGGATGTTTCAACGCCCCTTCCCGGACCCTTGCAAAAAGTAGCTATTCCAAACATTACGGACCTGCAACTGTCTCTCCCATCTCATCTATCCATTAGTCTAATTAGTCGCCCGTTGGGGCACCACAGACGATCTGACAACCAGTTTTCTCCACCGTTCTCAGTTTTCTCTTGGTGTCGTGCCTGTCCATTCTCTGATATTATCCTCCCATCCTTTTCCGTTCCCCACCCCCCTTTTTTCCTACCTTGACGGTTCCTTCCGATGACCGTGACACGTGTCCATACTACTTCAGTTTCCGTTTCTTTACTGTGATCAGGAGGTCTTCGTATGGACCTATGCTTTGTTACCTCCATGAAAAATGGAGGTACATGTATTGTTTTGGAGTGTGTGTGAGTCTCTCTGTGTATCTGTCTTTGTGTGTGTGTGTGTGTTTCCGCAGATTTGTGATCAGCATACCTTAAGGTTTGTAATGATATTTAGTATGTGTGGAGGTCATGGAAAGAGTCCATGACTCGCAAGCGTACCAGGAATACGGAGGCAAATGTGGACAGTTCCAAAATGAGCTTCATGCAGAACAACGCCCCTCCCCTTGCAAAATGGACTATTCAAATGATTACGTGTGCGCTCAAATAATAGTATGACTTACATGACGCACAGATCATAAAATATATATATATATGTGACAAAAATTATAGAATGGTCTAGTCCAACCTATAATACTCTCCCCATGTCGTCCCAACTGCCACCCCAAAATTAGCCAAGATGCCAGGAACTTTACATCTAATATATTGCCATATTAATAGATAGAACAGCTATGTAGTTAGCGAGTAAGGTAGACAGATATAGATAGATAGATACGTATTGAAAGATCGAACCAGAGTGAGGGGGGGGGGGATTCCGACATGGTCCATTGTTTTGCCTCAATATGGGCTCAGGTGTTGTACGCACCCGATAAATTAACCACGTGACTAAAAATGTTCCGTTGCCGTAACCTTGTCTGCGGAATTTACACCCTTTCTCTGTGGCTGGTAATGAAGAAGGATGGCCCTGTTGACAGGAGTGCGGTGCAAATTACTACCGCTATCGCGATGAAGTCTACAAATTTAAAGCTGCATTATGTAATATTAGGACGATGCAAAAAGTAGATTTTCTGGTCATTTCTTTACAAAGTAACTTGAATCACCCTACTCCATTGCAAATAAGTGCCATTCAGGAAGTGGAGGTGCCAAAATATGACGCCTTACGCGTGTGTTTCAAACCTGGAAACACAGCGGCTGTCAGCCATGTTTGTTTACATTCTGATAGTTTGTGGTGGCACCACAAACTATGCGCCTCGTGTGGCCTGTTTTAGCGCCAACGTATCATTAATGTCAGAAATGTGAGATGGTTGCACAAATATGTTGAAAACTGGAAGTAAATTACAATCACACGAATATTTTTTAAATAAAATATTCAATTTTCGGTGCGAAAATGCCCCGTTAAAACTAACCCAGAACAGACTTAGTTACATCTGAGAGCCGAAGTATGCACTGTGCAGTGTGCAATGTGAAAACCGAAGTAATCTCACCGCTGTATATCTGGGTTTCGCAATCAGTTGAAAACGTGAACGCCATATTTATCGATTTATAGATGAAGCGCTTGGTCCGCTGCCACCCAATCAATTTTGTTACAGATTGGATTTCTGCGTGAATGAAGGCTCGGCGTTCCAATTTACGTTACCGAAAAAACATGCGGCTGAGACGCTGACAAGATTCTTTCATGTAAAAAAATTAATTTCATCTCCGCGCCTTACTCCTTATTGACCCCGCGTGGACCCCAACAATACTTTTTAGTAATATAGTTTCTGTCTGCTATTTCAAATAGTTGTCAATAGGTGTTACTCCACACATTAGAGTAACACGCATATAGCTTTTGTAATTTTCTTCCATCACCAAGTGGACCCGATGCTGACATACATGTAATGAAATATAAGGATCATTTTTTGAAAATTTACTTCGATTTTTGCAATTAAGAAACTAAAATATACATTTTAGGTGAAAATAGCAAACTCCAAATCCCATGAAACCTGTTAGGAAAAAAAAGAAAAAGAAAACTTTTAACGTCTATTCTTACTCTATTCTTACAACATAAACCCTACATTTTATCATATTTGTCTTTGATTCAAAGGAGCGATTTGGATAAAATACCGAGGTACGTTTTATACCATCACATCTTTGACACCAAATAAAACCATTTCAAATTTTCCCTTTTTGCTGTACTTGCTGTAGAATTCACACGTCATTCAAACAAATTCTGAGACAGTTGTTTTTACTTTTGACTTTAATATCAGGGCACAGGTACCAGACATACTTACTGTTCACGTGGGCCCCAAAAGATTAATCATCCTGGAAATAATGCACGTTTAAGGATTAAGATACACTGAAAACTTTCTTGAAAGAAAATGTGTTCCTGTGAGATTATTTTGCTAAATGCTGTGTTTTTGGTGCAAATTTCGGAAACCGAATGTCCAAAAGTATTTTATGTTTTGTTTTCACAAATGTTGGTGGTAGAATTCGAAGAATTGTGTATCATGTTCTGAAGATTATCTCGTCTACTTCTGCGTTCATGAGGTCTGGTTTCTTACTGAATCCATCTAATTACAGTCACGGAGCTGGTAAGGGCACCCTTATGGGCCCAGTGGGATGGCATTTCTCTGTGGGGACAAATTGTAGCGGACCGAAATTCTGCCTCCTACAAATGTTCTTCCCGCCGCCATCCTCGGCCGGGGCGGAGCGAACAAGGCCTCATCTCAGATGAAACTGGCTCATCAAAATTGCAAGGTTGCGGGTCAGTGCCGCTGCTGAGGAGCGATGGTTACCGGAACAGACGTGGTAGGCGGGTTCAAGATTGGCAGAGCCGCCGCACTTAAGAAATTACTCTCAAGAGGAATTACAACCAGCCTTCGCAAGTGTCAACAGACCAAGATAATACACTTAGGAAGACAAGGAATTAAAATACCTACTTCTGTTCAAGCCAAAACGCGAGCGTCACCGAATTGATTGAATTCTACATCCCTGTAATTGTGGAATGGGTGCGCCTGTCACGTCCGATCGGGATCGCTACAAAACCGTTTGGAAAAATGGCGTGATGACGAGTAACCTCTCACAATTGCGTTTCAAGACTCTACAGGGTGATCTTCATGAGTCTGCAGGTTATTGATTATAGGGTTTCCTTTTTTCAGTGATATTTTGTAGCTCGGAAACGGCCGTTTGCAGAATTAATTACACAATTAATAGGCTAGAGCCCTGGTATCAATCATGGACAAGCCAAGCGGAATTCATTACTGTCAGAGATATTGATGATGGTCACAGGTCGGCCAACTGATATGGGATGAACGTGTGTGAACCCGCCGCTCAGGCAGTTCTCTCTTCTCTCTCCCCAGCCCAGACCAGGGGGAGGCGGTCACCATGCGCAGCCTGACGGTTCTGCTACTTATATACGTGACAGGTGGGTCTCTTCACAATTAAACCATTGGTAGTGTCACTCTGTAAGGCTATGTAACGTCAACACGAGACGAAGGAGAGGATTTTATTCATTCCGCAGCGAGTGTTAGACGATTATCCGTTTGGAACCAACAATCTGTTTGGAAATCCGTTGCTGTCACCGAATAAGAGCTTTTAAACGGGATCAGCTCAGGAAAATGGGTGTTTTGCCTATTTGTCAGTATCAGACACCAAAGGTCTATGTTTGATCACGATAACTACATCTATAGCACACATTTCTAGCAAGATTTAACTGTATCATGAAGGTAAATGGACGTTGCTATTTTTCCTTTGTTAAATGTTGTCACGGTCCTATTGCGTTCTACATTATACATCGATAAAGGGCACAGTAAGATTCTTCATGAAGTTTTTTGGCTCATTCTATCGAACGCGCTGACTATAATGCGATCTAGTACCCAGATCATGCTCAACGTAGCGGAACAAACATTCTGGTAGTGATGACAGAATTCGACTGTACTCGCAGATAATGTCTTCATGGCTTGTTTATTACTCTTTAGACATTTCTTCATGATGTCGCACCGATCCCAGTCCCGCTTTTGTTGACTAATGTACAAATTACGACGGCGACTCAATTCTATCAAGGGGGTCTCAATCTAATTCTCTCTAATTCTATCATTGACATTGTTTTCTGCCACGTCTCTTCTTGTATAAAAGATATCATTCTTTGTGGTGATGCCGGTCGTTGGTAAGTCTGTGCCATCAACAACAACCGATAGTGTTGAGATACCATTGAGAAATCGACAGGTGTTGAAGGTATGCAAGGCTAGCGAAAACATCGAATCATCAGACTGGTGTGTTCCAAATAAGTTGCCATACGGCATGCTGATAGAAAGGATAAAATGGTATTCAGAGTCCTTTGTTGTTTCCATGCTGAGATCGTAACGTTAAACGACCTTAAGATAAGCACGTACATAAGCCATTCATGCATTCTTATGCTGTCGACATTTTGCTGATTTACTTCTGGTGCGGTGCATAAATTCTCACACGTGCACTGAGGATGTCTTATGGGCTGACCTTCGTATCTGAAATTCTGTAATTTCTGCTTTCAATCCAAAGAATTCCTAGCAAGAAAGGTAACAATGTTTGAATGAAATTGTCATAGAAGCACATCTTGTAAAGGCAATGCTTCTTTTGAATCCTCGCTTCCAGAAGTGCATTGCGCTGGAGAGGTTTGGTCCATTAGACTCGGGTGATAGGTCAGAACGTGCGGTGCAATACGGTATGGAGCCCATCGGCATAATCAGACATCTAATAACAGACGTGGACTATTTATGTCCAGTGCGACTTCAGACCTTTCACGCCTGCCCGCTGTAATAGATGGCTCGCGTGCTCGCTGACCCGAGACATGATCTGTAGGGTCCATTTGTGCAGAATAGCGTGCATGTTGGCCCCGGCCTCAGGCTTTCCGACGCTGCGTTAGACTACATTGTCAAGGCAGGGCCATTTGCCTTAACCTTAATCTTAACTTGCATTCGGGGGTCCGCTGAATATTCCATCCCGTCTTTGTGGACTTTAATACCGGCCATACATCACGTCTCACAGGAAATGGGCCATCATAGTTCCGCCTGATTAAAAAGCCTGCCTCAATTTCTGCGTGGCCCGTTCAGTCGCCAAGCGGCAAATTACTTATGTAGATTACTGTGGCCTTTCCAATTTCGCCATGTGTGTAGTTTTACCGGGTTATCTGATCCGTACAACAGGTTTTTGCATTCGGCGTTATCGCTGGGCCTGAAGTGGGAAGTTCTCCGTGCTGGAGCCGCATTCAAGGGGAAAACAGAGGATGGTTGATTTGCGATAGAAAAATAATCGCAAAAAATCTGAACAATTTGTACATTATTACCTCCTGACTCAAAGAAGGACATAGCCTTCCGCGGAAGGATACTGTTTTCAGTCATGTCGACATGACTGTGTGTTCGCAGCTTTAGCTCACGGTGGGTTTGGGGGATTTGTTTGATTTTCGGTGCATGTGTATATCATTAGTTATTGGACCCCAGATGATGCTGATTCTTTTTATTATATCTGTGTTTTCAGGTGTTGAAATAAAATAATTGGACGCCCCCCCCCCCCCGTGTGCAGCACGCGGTGTGATCATCTAATGTTAGGAACTGTTGTTCAGACTTTTTAATCACGCGGAACTATGCGCTAATCCGTCGGGGTTATATTATTTTTGGTTTTCTATAATCACCAACCGGTTATTGTTGAAACACTCAGGGAGGTCATTTTTCTAATACCGCGACGCCAGCAGAAGGCTGACCAATGGATTACTTTCGCACTACTTTCAGGAAGGTCGCTTTAGCTTGTATTGTGTATTATGATTGTGACATCACTCATAGTATATTTTTCAGCGTCACTGTTAACATTGCTGTTAATTAATGTGATGTCTGTCGTTGTGATCATCATGCGCTTCCCGGAGGTTTGGAATCTTAGATTTCCTGTTTACATTAGATTTCGTACCAAACACGTCTCCTGCTCGGTCCGTTATATCTATACATGTAGTTATGTTCAATGATGCCACGGGAGAAGCCTCATCACTGGAAATGCGCCGATAACGTGCCCATCAATAGCAGTGTCACCAGTATCTCACGTTATCTCACATTTCTGCGGACTCGTCTAGGGACAATCACAGGCTGCTTATCTCGGACAAGTGTAGAATGCCCCCCCCCCCCTCAATCACCAGTTCTAGTTATCAATAGAACATCCCTAGAGGCTGTCTCTCCCCTCCACTAGTGGGGTGTAAAATAGAACTCCCAGGTTAACAATATGATTGGAAAAGCTAATGGTCGCCCCTCTCCACTACGGAAATTAAAGTGGTTCAATCCTAGCCTCAATCAGGCCATCCTACGGGGGTACGGATCGTGGAATTCGGCAAAAGAAGGGAATAGCTGGCCAGTAGAGTCGGTCCGCGGGAGGGTTAATTTCCCCTATAAACTGCGCGGCCAGTCAAACCACAATGTGGCCAAACTCCCCTGGCAAATATTCTCCCTACTATGGCCAGCGTAGTTAGTCTGGTGGAGACTATAGTTCAATCCCCCGATAGGAGACCTCATCAGAGTACACCCACCCTTCAGACGACCTGTGGTACAATACTGCGCGCCAGACTGACCCGTACACTAACGGACGTGAGCAATTACAGCAGAGAGCGTTTCTCACACTATTGGCAGTTCGATACCTCAGTTATGAACAAGCCGATAGGACGAGTGCGGCAGGTTCAGAACACAGTGAACAATACCAAGGAGGTTAAAAAGGACCTCCTTAGCAACACTTTGACAAAATAAACTTGAGTTTCATCACCTTCGCCAAATGATGTTAACCTTTACGACTGACGAATTATAACTGTTTCTCATTGATCATGCAAACAAGATCCTCATTTGCATGATTTGTTTTAGTTAATCATATTCCCCACCCATTGACATTCTTATCTTAACAAAGGCTATTCTAGCATTTCCTTATAAATTATGCAAATGAGGTCCTGATTTGAATAAGTTATGTTTAATGATCATCTTCACCTAACTTCCAAATACCGCAAGTATGACATTCCTGGCAGTTAGTACTATGAAATTGCAGCATTTCCTCATTATTATACAAACTATGCAAAATACATATCATTTACATAATCGATATTCGATTACATATGTCACATATCGTTCTCAATTACATGTCACAAGTTTGAATAGTCCTATCATGGAACGCAGCAGAAGTCTTTCAAGTTTTGTTACATAAACATTGAAGACCCTCCCCCCGTCATGTTGGACATGTGTTAGTTATTGTGTCGTTAGTGTTATGAAGTAGTGTGTTTGAAAATAATGACACCAGAATTAGGTCATAATGTTGTTCGATTTTGTTATATTTGTACCATGGTTTGGTGTGTAGGTCCTATTGAGTTGGTTGTCAAGAATTCTTTTTGAAGAGACAGTTTTAATGTGAGCATATTAAAGTTTTTCATGTGCAAAAATCCTAAAGGCAGATATAAGGCTGCTATAAATCAAAATTGCACACTGGATGTCCTGTTGAAAATCGTCAGCATGTCTAAACATTCCGTCCAGATACGATTATGTTTTTTTAGCTGTTCAGTGGTATTAGTGAGATGTAGAACATTGTTTTTTTTTTTCAATCGCGCTCCTGATTTTAACTGTACAGGACAATTCACGTGTCCGAACACAATAAGACTTAAGATGGTCTTGTGGGTATGGCTGTTGAGTCAGAATGTAAAGGATCTGGTTTCGAATGTTGTGCCCTTGGAAAGGCACTATACCCCACATTTCTTCATGTGGAAATGAATACCTACAGTAGTGGTCTTTTATCGCTGTGGTCTCCGTGTTAGCATCTTGAAAAGGTGACATTCGCCTGTTATGTCAATCCTTCCACAGCTCTGGTTAATCTCAATAAATAGATAAGACCTGGCTCTACCCCTGCCACGATGCCACGGATGAAGTTCAATTGAATTATTCATATATCAGTGTACGAAATACTTTTTTTGATCCAGGTTGCCGAGTGGCAACCTAGGATGAAAGCTAGGTTGCCCATCAAAATTCCAGGTTGCCCTGAATTTGAAATCTTCTACATTATGATTAACTTTGTTAGAATGCAATGTGCATTTATACATCCAAGAGTAATGTTTCCCCTTACCTGAAGTGACGAGCTCTTCCATGGGAAATTCTCAATAAACAGTTCCCAATGGAAGAAAGGGGCATCTTTACCACAAAATGTAGGTAGTGCACTGAGCTACCTGGGTGTAGATATAGGTTGCACCAAGCAAAATATGGTTGCACAGTGCAACTGGGCAACCTAGTATTTCGCACGCTGTATATACCCATCATTCAAAAAGATCCTACGCGAAATACCGGGGATTGTATCTCTTCAGAATGCTGATAGGATAAGTAATTAATTAACTCCGCAAATTTGACGGTTTTGGTTGCCAGTTATCAACTGAAAAGGCAACATTTGCGAACAAAACAGATATTTCAAGTCATCACCATCTTTCAACGAAAATCTCCTCTGGCAATAAATGGGCCATAATGAATGTAACTATTTTCTAACACAACTTGAGCTCAAACTCGTCATTTTTTCATAATGTTGTAAGGGGGAGGGGGGCTTCTCAGTGGAGCGAACAGCATATTGAAATGATAATGTTATACACCCTAAACACATGAGCGAACAGCATACTGAAATGATAATGATATACACCCTAAACACATAAGCGAACAGCATACTGAAATGATAATGTTATACACCCTAAACACATGAGCGAACAGCATACTGAAATGATAATGTTATACACCCTAAATACATGAGCTTTCATGGTAAAAAATGAAACATTCGGATATTTTTCAACCACAACTGTGTACTATCGTAGATTGCTTTCACCGCTGTTAGCAGCAAGTTTAGTATCCATGACATTGTCATTAACAATTTGTAGCTTAATTGTTTTTTGTAACGGCGCAGAGGCTCCCTGATAAAGGACAATGTGAATTTCCACATTTTACACCATGTGGTATGCGCATAACTAACATCTACTCTCATAACACCGCCACTAATCATAATACCACCAGATTAAAACGATGAATTTAAAGAGATCTACAAATTCAGCATCGGTAATTTCTGAGGTCCATACGCTTCAGTATCAAAGTGTTGGCAAGACATTCTTGAGAAGACATCGATAACTATGTATTCTACAATGACAAGGACAAAAGCTCACGGTCCCTTGTCCGGAGAGGTGAGAGCCTTGTGGGAAGAACGTACCACCACTGGCCACAAATGAAACTGAAATTCTCAGTGTACGTCCGTTTCCAGTATTTTTTTTTTGTTGTATCATCAGGAATCTTTGTAAATCAGGCACTCTCTACCAGCCTAGAAAAGATCAACAGCTGTTGTATAAAGGTATATATAAACTTTAAACTTTATTGTACAATCAAACTTGTAGACCTTACCGGACTGAATTGCATTGATGTTACAGTAAAACACTGCCTTATAAACAATATGGTTGATTAAAAATAAACAACATTAAAACGACATATTACGATTATTAAGATCTGTCACAATAACGAACGTATACAAAGAGGTTTGTGGGCATCGCAAAGATGACAGTGTTCTTGGGATAAACGAGTTTTTGTGCCTATTTGTTTTGCTAATTGGTGATTTCAGTCACACACGGCGACGGAGGTTGTAAGTTGTCGCAACTACCGGAGGCAGGAACAGTCTGCAGGGGTGTGTGGTGTCGTTCAGGATCCGCTGCAGCTCGCGTAGAGAAGCTTCGTGTCGTTTATTACTCCGTGAAGGAGGTCAGGACCTCCGGACGGAGTGTTGTAATCGGCTGATTTTTCATGTTCGCAGTCAAAACACTGGGTTCTCTTTGTGTAATCGGCACGCAATTTTATACGCCGTCTGCGGGCATGCCCGTGTTGATGCACGAATGGGTATTTTTGCCGTTGCTGCTTTCGCGGTCAATGTAATATTGCAAACGCACCCCTACAATTACGAGGCGAATTGGAATGGTCCAGAAAAACGCGTTGTTTGGAATAGCAGTGGGGGGGGTGGAACTTCATGCAGATACGGGGTGGTTTTTATAAGTGGTTCCAGATGTTTTTGCCCATGGTTAAGAGATGCCAAGTTTTTTGGAAGATGTTCGCAGCCAAAACGCATTCTTCCGTACGTCGCATTTCTGTGTAATTTCGCATGTGGTGTTGCATTATGTCCGGGATGATGCACGTCTTTTTATTTTTACCGTAGCTGTTTTGATATTGGAGTAAATGGTTATTTTCGAAACATCCCCATGTCGTTGAAATGTTGTCGTCCGTTTATGTCACCGGTAGTAAGTCGGGGCGGGGCTGATGGGGACGGATATGTGGGGTGGTCAGAGGTCAACATTAGGAAAAATTTAATGTTAATACCGATGACCGAGTCCAAAAAACTGAAACGTGAAAATCGGATGATTGGACCTGATGTACATTTCTGTAGATTGTACACAGTCAATACACACATCTTTAGATAATCTGGCCATGGCAGGTATACTAGATTAGCGTACATCTATGTTTATGCGTTCAAAACAAGAAAAGTAATCGTTTCCCGGTATTATTCTCTCGAAACACGGCGCTGAATATAGGAAGAAGTAGCCTGTGTTACGCAATGCTTTCGGCCGGATTGATGTGCAACTGTTACTAATTGCAGGGTCTGGGCTTGGCCAGTCGCGGTGTATGGCCAGTCGCGCTAATATGCGAGTGTTCCCTGTAGACAGTCCTGGAGTCATTTTTTCGCACATTCGCACATTCCAGGAGCCTGATGTGCATCTAAGGGTGGGTACTGGTTCAGTCGGACCGGTTTGGACTGGAACAACGGACGGAGTGTTGTAATCGGCTGATTTTTTATATTGTGGTGATTGCCATATTTGTGACTCCCCCCTATTTTTCCTGTTGTGTATGAAATGTTGTCGCCCGGCCGGTGAGCGGCAAGTGTTAAAATTGTTGACGTGGTTTTAGACTGACCGCCAGTTGCGCAGTTAACTTTGTGCACGTGATTTTGTTTTTACCGTAGAGGTTATGTAGGGCGGTGTTTTCCGTGTGCAACGTTGCTGTTGTGATCATGTTGTTTCGTTAAGCAGTTGACTTGAGCGGTACCCGTTTTTCCGTGTTCGCAGCTAAAACCCACGGTCCCCTTTGTTCAATCGGCATGTAATTTTATACGTCGTCTGCAGGCATGCCAGTGCCAATACCACCTCCCAATCTGCAAATTATAAAATTTCACGGAGAATTGTCGCCTATGGCTTCTTGTTGGTTTATTTGTATCAACAACAGCATAACTGGCAGCCGTGACGTACAAGGCTGAATTTCGATGCTTGTTTACAATAACATAAATCATTCGCAGTAGGGTCATTAATAAACATAAATCATTCGTAGTAAGCTAGGGTCATTAATAAGTTCTCATACGTTAATCATGTCTACAACGACAGTTTAAACACTTTCGGTGTATGAATTTAAATATTTACAATGATAATAATAATAATATCTTGTATAACTCATTGAGGTACAGTTATCGTGAATCAGTTCCTGGGTTACGACGGAAGTAACGGTCCATCAAACTTGTGGTACTATTACATTTTTGTACTGTTTAGGAGAGAGACCATGTCGTGACTGTAGCGTGGGGAACTGATGATGTTCAATGCCAATGATTTTGCAACAAAGTTTATTTTTTATTTTTTCCAGCTCATTTGACAGTGTTTTTGGGAGTCCACCCCACACAGGTGATGCATACTCCACAATAGGCCGGATGAATGTGGTGTAGATGTTCAGCAGTAAATCAGAGGGTAGTCCGGTCCTCTTAGCAAGGCGTATAAGTAGTGTATACGGGGTTGTGCCTTTAAGATCATGCCTTTGACACGCTCGTCCCCTGTGAGATCGTTAGACACGGTAACACCCAGACAAGATCCGCCTCTTCTGACCACACCTACTCTCAGTGCATTTGGCACTGTTTTAAAATTGCGATATTCTGTTATTAGCAGGACTAGAGAGTCAATAAAACACGCACAGCATAAGTGGCAAAGGTAATCTATAACATGGACAGTAAGTTGGAAAAAATGATGGATTGCTCGTTCGCTGAATTAGTATCACTTGAGAAATTGCCATAAACATGGTGGTATTATGAGAGTAGATGTTATAATTAGATCTCACGTGTCTCACTACTAAATTGGTGCAAATAATGAAAATACCCCTCCCAGCATTTAACGGCCTGTGTCAAAATGCAAAATACATAAAATAACACCTTAGTGTATATCCCCACTCCCATTCGCAATAAGCTAGGCGCCCTCAGGATAGGTGGTTCCTCACAATGTCGAAATAAACATGGCAAAAATATGAAGAAGCAAAAGAAACAGCGGAGAAAACAATGCAGATGTGACACACAGATATGGTACAGGGTGTGCAGACGACTCGACCTGATTCACTCAAATAACCCAGTTTGTGTGAGAAAATAACGCTGCTGCTTTAGTTCCATTTATGTGCATATCGCCCTTATCAAGATTCGGAGTGTGGCGGATTTAGAACGTATATATACCATTTTCACTGATATGAAGTCCAATTACGCCTCCTATGCGCCCTGTGACCCGCTATCTGACAGCTCGTACTGGCCAGGTATGCAGCTCCGGGGATGAGCAAACGGCCCAGCTTTAAAGACCTTGTTACCCCCGGGAGGAGGGCATCCCTCTGTCTCTGAGTTTCCGCATATTTGGAGTCAGCATAAGTTAAGATGGATTGTGATCATATTTGGTATGTGGGTAGGTCTTGGGAAGTCGAAGGTCAAGGTCGATTATGGTGGCTTTCCTTGGTGCTCTGACAGCAGAACAGCCGGTTTTTGTATCTTTAATCCTGTACAGCCTTTGGTAGCAGATAGCTTTTTATGTCAGGAAAAAATTGTGTAAGTTTGTTCCAGAGCTTTCATATAATAGGACTTAAATGCAATCTATAGCAGGTGGAACATTAACAGATATCAATAAGGGCCTAATTTCCATAATTGATACGAAAATGCTATGATTTCTTAGTGGTAAACGATGAGAATTTCAAACTTGTGACATGTATAAGTTAGTTAGTTAGTGAACATGACTTAAATTATGCAAATGCTGGGTCAACATACATGAATAATGCAAATAATGTCATAATTTGCATAATTGATACGATAATGTCATAATTCCTCCGTGGTAAATGAGGCCTTTAACGGTGGCTTGGAAATTTGCCAAGAACAAAGATCGTTTTTTTACGAACGTTCAAAATGACTTTTCGGTAAAATGTACATATTTCATCTACTGCGCGATGATATTACCTGTCAAGTTCAATGATGTGAAATTTAGCAGGGTGGTATTGAGGATGACTCGTGCAAAATCCCTCAGCCTCTACCACACACTATACAGAACTAGCGAAATTCATCTTATCGATATGTTGTTTAGCTAAATTGTAAATATAGGTGCAAATGAAAATGAAAACCAGTAAGTAAATAAGCTAATAGCTGCTAGAGCGTCCTACGGGGGACCGCACTCTATGTTTGGGACCGCATTTATGGTATTACAGCAACGACACCTAGCTGCAGTACGAATCAGAACCAGTCATTGTTGCCCTGAAGAAGGTGACAGACGGTCACGTGATTGAATCACCTGTAAAGACTTGAAAGGGCTCGCAGGATTCCATATATAGAGAAGGAGGTCAACCAACAAAATCGCACACAACAAATGTGTTTTTTTCTATGAAGAAAAATAAGCATAAGACATTTGTAGTTAGACTTACAAAACAATCAAGCCTCCCTGTCCTACACACCCTGTGTGTGTTTGTGAGATAAAGGAGGTATGAAGGGATTTTCACTACTGGCATGTAGATAGTTTAGGTAAAGGCGACCAGAATTGATGTTAATAAAAGCTAATTTGCATCATTAATGAGGAAAATATATATTCATTAATTAGATCAAATCTCAAACACAAAATTTGAGATATCTCAAATACAAAATTTTTATGTGATGTGAAACATCGTATGGCCATATGAATGTAACTTTAAACATCTCGTTCTTCTACTCTTGACTCATGCCCGACATCGGCTACATGCATTACAGAAGATAGTTAAAACTTCACAACAAATGACGTTTCTGCCCCCAAATTCGGCAATTGTTTGAAGCACAAGACTGACACACAGAAACACACTGCTGAAAATATAACCTCCATTTTTCTGGAAGGTAATGATGGTGATTTCAGCAAGTTATGTAGAAGTGAGCATTTTATGTCATATGTCATGAAAATAAGGTGATTTTTAAAGTGAAAAAAAAGACTATTGCTTGGCGAAAGTATGGGTTCGTTGAACTCTTGTTTTACTGTAAGTGGGAATCTACCGTTTGTATCCAGACAAGTTATGATATCTAGAATTCGGGTGAATCAGACAGTGAGTGAAAATCTGGGTTGGCTGTTGACTGATGCCCTCCATGATAAGATAGCGCTAGCCTGTCCCGGCGCTGGCGGGGCCGCAGCTGCGGGCTCCTCCAACCGTGTGATTCTCCAGACAACAGGGAGAGTGGCGCCGACGGCCCCGACATCAATCACACATTCTTCCCCCCAATTAGAATGTACAGTATCCCCGAATTACTCTGGTCTTTGGCGTTTTCCTCATCCATGCGTAGTGCCGGGAAAGAGTTGGAACAAATTCATTCTTAGTAAACCTCCACGATTTTATGTCAACCTAACCAAGTGATACAGGGGTAATTGAAAATGTCTTTTCTAATTAACTTTATAGGCTTAAGAACGTGCGTACAAATCATTGAAATATCCGAGAAGCCAGGGGAACAGTGCATGACCCTGACGTTTTGTATCTTTTCCATATAAGGTCAAACGTAAACAAAACGGCTGCTGAACTTTTAGGTGCTGGTGACTGTAGCATACAGCTGCTAAACCTCTGGGTTGAGTCAAGGTGAAACATATTTCCCATTCTAGTCGCCTGAGGGCCGATTTACCATCCAGGAAGGAGACTGTTTTCACTAGCTTTGGTTCTTGGTTTATGAACTGTTTATTTTCTGCAATTGCTACTATATTTCTAAGAATTTGTATGTTTTCCAACTTTGCTCAATTAGGTTGCATCTAGTGTCATCTGTTACATGCGTCTGATTATGATAAGATTTGTAATATATCAACTAGACGAACTATGATTTATGAACTTCAGTGTATCTATTTTGCATAGATGGTAAAGGCAGTGGTGCAGTAATAACCACATCAGGACAAGCACACCCCCAAAATGGGAGATCCTAAGTCTACTCCCTAAACAAAACAATATCCCCTAGTTTGTGCCAATCAAATAATCTCCCTGTGGTCACAATATCGAGCGAGAGCATATTTTAATATTGGTCATACTCAAGTATATCCGGTACAAACGTCTATCCGAAGGTAAATTAACTCTAACTATGGCATCTAATCGTTCTTACGTCCGGGTTGGAAATAAAGGAAAAGTAATATTAGATTTGACGGCGACTGTTGGTCCATTATACAACGACAATATTTTGTTCAATTACCTACATGATAACACTAACACATTTTCAGGTGAAAGGGGGGCAAGGTAAAAGACAGAGGATACCAGACGCACGCTCTATCTGGATCAGAAAATATACGGCCATGGGGTGAAGGTATCGCGCGTTAGCGACCTGCCTCTGGACCATGGGAGGTTGGGAGTTCCAATCCTGACTGCCGCCGCTCCACTCGACAGTCCTTCGTGAGGGGTGGTCCACTGTTCATTGTGCTAGCTAGGGGAATTTCCCTGGTACAATGAACCTGTGGATACTGTACATAGCGTCTGCCTTCTCTGTCACGACCAGTGTGCGGTAAGGAGTCAGTCCGGCCCTGAAGAAAGTAACTGAGTGTTACCGAAACGTCGGCCCAGTAGATATCTTTCAGGTTGTGTATCAAGAACCTTATTTTTCTGAAATGTGTGTTCCAGGTGGCGTGGCCACGCAGTCGGAAGAGCGGCTGTTCCGGGACCTGTTCCGAGATTACAACAAGTGGATCCGGCCGGTGGCAAACATCTCCAACATTGTGGTCATCGAGTTCGGCCTGGCCATTGCTCAGCTCCTGGATGTGGTGAGTTCCGCACTACATAATTTCATCCTGAAGGTTTTGGAGACAATTTTATATATATGTTAGGGTAGAGACTCCGACTCTGAAAGAATCGGCGATTCTACCGGTAGAGATCCCGAATCTCCGATCGGAGTCTGCCGTTAGAGATCCCGATCGGGGTCTCTGCTGGTACAATCTGCGATTCATGTCAGTATTTTACACGTACAGCATTAAAAGATATTTAGGTCTTATAGCAAGCACGGACTATTTCAATGATATCAGTAGCTACCAGTAACGTGATCGAGTGTTTAATTTTTAGGACATGTTGGGCAATGCTAAGTTATAGGAACAGAGCTCATCCTCTCTGCTGGTAGAATCGGCAATTCTACCGGCAGAGATCCCAATCGGACTTTTTGTTGACAGAGACTCCGATCGGGATCTCCGCCGGTAGAATCGCCGATTCTTTCAGAGTCGGAGTCTCTACCCTAACATATATCAGGAGCCACTACACATATATATAAGGTCTGTCACAGCCATGATTGACAAACTGGGCTGGCAATCCCTACAAAACCGCAGGAGAAATGCCAGACTCACAACAATGTACAAGATGTTACATAATCATATTTCTGTCCCCCATGCGTCTAGACTGGTCCCGGCGGCTCGATGCTCCCGCCGCACCAACCACGCTCTTAAGCTGCAGACCATTGCGAGTAAAGCCAACTACTACAGGCTCTCGTTCTTCCCTCGTACCAACAAAGAGTGGAATGAACTTGAGCCTGGTGTGGCGGAGGCGGGGTCTCTTGCCCAGATTTAAAAATCTGAACTGGCGAGGGCCCTGCTGCATTGAGTCGCCCCTGCTATACGTCCTTGTATATATGTATGTACATATTACTAACACACTAGATTCACTTGTCTTTTGCACACACAAAATCAGTTACCTATGTCCCTTAGTGTCCTTACCTTTTCCCCTTGTTTATTTGTATACCGGTCACTTGTGTTGTAACTAACATGTGTGCGCACTGCTAGTAATCCGATATAGGATCGGTATGAGCAGTATGAAAGAAGAAGAAGGTAATCAGCTCTTTCACAGTTCCGAGTACGCAGTCTTAATGCATTGTCTAAGGTCAGAGTTCAAGGCCCCTGGTTTGTCTACGAGTCAGCCATTGTGTACGAGCCAGGGGCCTTATGAACGGAGTAACATGTTGTTATTTAGATATTAAGGTCGGTTTTAGTACCTTTCGCGAATCAGGAAAGAGTCATGCTGGGGCCATTCACGACTATCATCATCATCGTCGCCGCTCTCATCTGCCGACGATGCGGGCCACCACTACTTTCCACTCTACTCTGTCCAGTGCTTGCCTTCTCGCTCCCTCCCAAGTGAAACCCAGCTCCTCTAGGTCTCTCATAACTGTTTTTCACTGCATTTCACGACTATGGTAGTTCATGGATGATGATAACGGATACATGAATCACATGTTCATGCCGCGGAAGCGATTCCGGTAGAAGTTTGTATTTTTCGTTGGGAACACCATCACAACGTCATGGTTTTACATCGGTAGTAACCAACAACAACAACAACAACAATAAAAAAAGACCCGTTTTAGCAATGAAAGTGCATCTGTGTTGGTGCATTTTGTTCATGGCCCACCAAGGACGGCGGTGGACTCTAGAAATTCATAAAAGGAACTGGTCTCACCATATGGTATCAAACTTCAGCATTTTCTGAACCTAACTACGTTCACTGTGACGTCAGTGACAGTCATAACTGGATTACCTTGCGACAAAAACCTTGAGGCTGATTTTTGAAAGAGCGATGTTTAATAAAAAGATCCGAGAAGAAGGGTGTACATTTGATGTATGCTAGTTGAATGATACTACCATTGTTGTTAAATGTAATTTGTTCAGAAAATGTTGTATGTTACTGTCATGAGGTCTTTTTTTAAAGCCCTAAATCGTCTGTGTGTGAGCCAGACTCACATCGCGCACATGGGTACTTCGTTCTTTAGGCGATCAGGACCTGGTCGCATTTGTCGTACGATCCTCGTACAATCTCATACAGAGGGGATTCTTGGGACAGTCGTGCATTGTCTTACAACATTCAGTTGTCTCATTACGGACCAGACTGTCTTAGATCCTTGTCGGCGGTTGGTTCTGTCTGCTTGCTTGGCAGTTCTACGTTATCAAAATCATACGACGACCTACGACCCACCGTAAGTCTGACAGGCTGTGTTTAGGCGGTCGGCCTACATTGCTTGTCATCATAGGATGATGATAAAAAACAGAGATTTGGTCATCGTTTATTTTCCCAGAGAAATCGATGCGGATTACACCGTGCATGTCTCGTCCAGCCTGGCGGGGCGCGGATCTGCCTCCCCCCATTAGCTATGTGACTGGAAATTCGATTTTCTCGCTGCAGTGGCGACGAAGTGGGCAGCCTGCACGGAGGGCATCGCCGAGCCGCATTTGTTGTGTTAGACGATGACATTTCCTTGGATCGGAGTTGCTATGCCTAAATGGTTTCGCACTTCTAAACTAAGTGGCAAAGTCCACAGTTGCGCAGGTCGGTACAGGGGTCAGTGGGTTAACATGGAAGTAATCCCGAGTTATGCTATAATTTTTTTCCTTGAAATTCTGGAGCAATCATATTATTCGACGTGAATAACAAATATAAACGTCTGTGCAGAAAACTTCGTTAATAGCGTCATCAGGTTAGTAAGACATTTGAGAGCAACAAGCACAATTCAGCTGCCTTCATCAAGGCGTCATGAACTCTGCTCCTGCTTTGGAACCGCATTCTTGCCGGAGCGCCCTCTTGCGGCAAACAGGCGCAGAGGACGGCAGCTGAAACGTTGGCAGGGAGAACAGTGCAAAATGTGCAGAAAGCTGTTTGACAAAACCTGGAATTTTTGGAAAAGAGGTGCCTCCGATTTTTAAAGTATTCTCAACCGTTGGAAGCTTTCTTTTGAACTGCTGATATCAAGTTGGTAAATCCTATTGCAAGTAGTGGATTAATGGTATTAATGGTTTTATAAATAATAAACTTTATTGCACAAAAATCGTATAAGGTACAAAGTATGGCATCTACTGGTACATAACTACAGTTCCACAAGGCTAATCTACCTTTTTCTAACATCTAGACATTCTTCAATATATTTTCCTATGTATGCCATACAGGGGTTGTCACATGCCATTATGTACTTACATTTGTTATTCAAGTCCATGGAGAATAAATCCTGGTATAGAAGATAATAGCCTTGTGTATAGTGAATTACGTATATCAAAATAGTTGTGACATACAATCAAAAAGTGATGTCCATCTTCAATTAGCTCTGGACAAAATGGACAACTATGCAATTGTTTTTGTGTGGGGGGGGGGGGGGTACTTAACGTAGTACCGTGGTATAATAGTAGTGTTTTTTTTTCTATTTCTTTGAGGAATCTGACATGATATCTTCAGATGTTACACTTTCCCATATTAGATTCTACCAAGTACTATTGGGTAGTGGCAAGGTGGCGGGGTGCCGTCAGCTTACCCATTTCTACCAATCATAGAATGATTTAACCCAACCAATCACAAGTCATTTAGAAAGTCATACCTTCATGCTAGGCTATGTCATCTGACCAATCATCACTTATCCCAACCATTTACAAATCTACCATTCATCAGTTTTTGAGGAAATTATTATCTCCATGAAAAATGGAGATATTGTTTTGGGTCTGTCTGTCTGTGTGTCTGTGTGTCTGTGTGTCTGTGTGTGTGTGTGTGTGTGTGTGTTTCCGCCAAATACTGGTGAGCATAACTTAAGAACGCCTTCATCATCATCATCATCATCATCTTCGTTACTGCCTAGCCCCATTTCTGGGATTATCGGCAGGTTGCGCAATAATTATATACAGGTGCTCTAGTGCAAAAACATAAGGAAAGAAACGGATAATAAAGAAGGGAACATATAAACAACTGATTTGGGTGTGCAAAAGACGAGACAAGTGAGTTAGTGCATTAATAATATTTACATATATACAAGACGTGTTGGGGAGGCTCAATGCAGCAGGGACCTCCCCAGTTCTGATTTGAACTAGGCGAGAGACCCCGCCGCCGCCGCACCAGGCTCAAGTTCGTTCCATTCCCTGATGGAGCGGGGGAAGAACGAGAGCCTGTAGAAGTTGTTTTTGCTCGCGATGGCCTGCAATGTTTGAGTGTGATTGATGCGGCGGGAGCATCGAGCCACCGGGACAATCCTGGTTGAGTGTGGGACAGAAACAGAATTATGTAAGATCTTGTAGAACATGACCTGACGGGCGATCTTCCGGCGTACTTCCAGAGACTGCCAGCCCAGGTTTTGCAGCATAGAGGTGACAGAACTTGTACGTCTATAGTCACTGTAAACAAAACGGGCTGCTCTACGCTGGACCATCTCCACCCTACTCACCCTGGTGTGAGGGTCCCAGACACTACAGCCGTACTCTAAGGATGGTCTTACCAGAGCATCCCCGCCTTTATGGATGGGGATGATATTTAGTATGTAGGTAGGTCTTAGGAAGACAAAGGTCAAGGTCAAATCTGGGCCTCCTGGTGGCTGACCTTGGTACTGCAGCAGAACTTCCGGTTTTTGTATCTTTTGTCCTGAACATGCTATGGTCTTGATTTTTTGGTGGCAGATAGCTTTTCCTGTCAGGAATAAGTGGTGTGGGTTTTGTCCCCCTAGCAGCTTGTGCTGGAACTGCAGGGTGGGTTTTGGAGAAATCTTGAAGAGCAGATAAGTCCAGAAAGGAGCAACGTATTATCATGATTTTTGATATGTAGGTGTCTTACACAGAGATGTACATAATTAGATGGAAATTATGCAAATGAGGACTTAATTTGCATAATTAATGAGGAAATTCTGTAATTCCAGTGTTTTACATAATAGGACTTTTATACATGTAATGTGATAATCTATCGCAGCTAGAATATCTACAGATACCAATTATGCAAATATGGACCTCATTTGCATAATTAATGTGAAATTTCTATGATTCCTTAGTGGTAAACGATAGGAATTTTATACTTGTGACATGTGTAAGTTAGTTGAAAATTTACAACACCATGCATATATTATGTTAATGTACAGGTCATTTGCATAATTTATGATAACATGTTGAAATGAAACATTGCCAAAGGATTGACCTTTCACATCAAACATGTTATTTGTGTCGAGGAAACCATATTTCATGGAGATATGAGGTCTCCGAATTCTTGTTCCATTGGAAGCGTGTCGGCCGCCAATCCATAGCTAGAAAATGTTGACTACTGTAACTTGACACCGAGCTTGACTTTTGCATCTATTCTGCTTGCAGGACGAGAAGAACCAGATTATGACAACCAATGTATGGCTGAAACAGGTAAGTCACACTTTTTTATTTTAGCATGAATGTTCCTCTGTTGGTTCTTAACATTAAAGTCAACAGTTATCCAACTGCGCCGCGCAACAATATGTCGTTTGGCCAAACTTGTTTCACATCAGTGCAAGCTAGCTAGCTCTGGTCGTATTGCTAGCTCTGGTCGTATTGTCTGCATTTTTTTTAAAAATGCCAACATAGGAATATTCATGCTTAAAACCCTCTAGCAGATTTTTTATTTTATTTTGTAACTACAGTTTTGTGCTTAGATTAATTTGTAACAAAAACGTTAACTCAGGAAGGTTCTACTGGATTCGTACAAATCTTTATTTATGACCGTTTTTTTTGTTCTACATGTAGAAACGTTTTAGAAAATATTGCGGTATCTTGACACCTAGTTGTTGTTCATCAACTGACCTGTGTTCTGGTTGAATACAGGGCAACCCAAGAAGGCATAAATGGGTCGTCATAATGTTTGGTACATGGATGATGATGGAGGCTAAGGAAGAGGGAATCTCTAGCAGCTTTGTTTAAAGTCAAGACTCAAGAACCTGTCTTCTGCTTTGTTAAGGTATCGAAAACGTATCATTTCAAGGAAAATGGAACGCTTTCAACACGTTTCTAAAGAAAAAGAGACAGCTCCGAGAGATTCCTTCTTCCTCAGCCGCCATTGTAAGAAACATCCATGTACTGATGTATAAGTCATGACCGCTCAAATTCAGGTAACTTTCGAGGGTGGTGTACATGTATTTTCCAACCAAAGGTGAAAGGCAAAATTAGACATTTTCACGTGGAGCTAAACCCATCATCGATAGTTAGAACACGAAAATAACGCATAATATCGCAAAGATAAACCCATTAGGTAAAATCGAGCCAAGAAAATGACTTGAGATTTTTCCAATAATCCGTTATGACAAGCATAGAAACACCGCCCACAGAACGCGTGAAAGGGCAATCTGAGTCAAAGGGGCACACCACTCAACGCACAAGTTTAAGTGGAAGTGGGGTCCTGCTCAAAATCAGTTTTCAGCCATGTCAGTATTCAATGCTATTTCGCAGCATATTGATAGGAATGTGCACTCAAACCAGAACCTTCGAAATCCTTTGGAAAACAGGGGGGTGCATTGATACACTCCATACCTACCTGATATGGTACATCCACAATACAGGAACCACAGCAGACTTTACACACTGTAAGAAGTTCAACTTGTGACAGACGGCAGCGCACATGACATCAAGTGTAGAGGATAATAGGGCGCAAAGACAAAGATGAACACCATTTCACACAAGGCTGAACTCGGGATGTATGATCTACAGACAATGCTTTTTAAATATGTTTCTTTTATTCTTCACAAATCTGTATCTTTATCTTTTATTCCACGTATGCAGGTGCCAACAGATAAAAGAAAACCACACGATGTGAAAGAAACATGCATTGCGCTGCTACAAGCTCGTTTCTTTACGTTTTGCTGTACTTTAAGTTAGAATAGCCAATTGATAATGGACTGCAAAACATCTTCAATCAATCAGACACCTTTTTATTCGATTCTTCTCTCGAGGCCTCTCGAGACGGTGTTGCTGTTTCCTGTGAAGTAGAATATTTCATGACAGAGCGCTCCGTCTGTAGCTGTTACCACCACTTGTCACAATCTTGTAGCCCGTGTCGTACCTTTTCTCAGTCTTCAATGGTAACTATTCATATTTCACCAATAATTCACAGTTCTCAATTTTCGCAGCGGATGCTTATCTACCTCACAACATGGCTGAGTTGTGGTCCGTTATGTGCCAACAGATCAAATGCCACTGCGGAATAACAGTACGCAGGAGCATGCAGCCAGACTGAATACCCGGTAGTACCTGCGGAAGGTCTTACACTGAATGAATACTTGAATACATGTACACAAACATCTTTTAGTGTCTCCTGTATTCTCTTCTTTCGTAAATTCTTAAGTTAGTAAAATCCAATTGTATTGACTAGAAAACGCGTTGTTGTCAAAATAGATTATTTTTACCTCCATGAAAAATTGAGGTATTGTTCTTGGTCTGTGTGTGTGTGTGTCTGTGTTTCCGCATATTTCTGGTCAGCATAATTTAAGAACGCCTTTATGGATTGTGATGATATTTGGTATGTAAGTAGCTCTTAGGAAGACAAAGGTCAAGGTCAAATCTGGGCCTCCTGGTGAATGACCTTGATACTGCAGCAGAACTTCCGGTTTTTTAATCTTTTGTCCTGAACATGCTATGGTCTTGATTTTTTTGGTGGCAGATAGCTTTTCCTGTCAGAAATGAGTGGTGTGGATTTGGCCCCCCCCCCTAGCAACTTGTGCTGGAACTGCGGGGGGGGGGTCTGGCGAAATCTTTCAGAGCAGATAAGTCCAGAAAGGAACAATGTATTTCTATGATTTTTGGTATGTAGGTAGCTTAGACATGTAGAGATGTACATAATTAGATGCAAATTATGCACATGGGGACTTAATCTGCATCATTAATGAGGAAGTTCTGTAATTCCAGTGTTTTACATCATAGGACTTTGATACATGTATTGTATATAATCTATGGCAGGTGGAATATCAACAGATACCAATTATGCAAATACATCCCTAATTTGCATAATTAATCTGAAAATTCTAAGACTCCTTAGTGGTAAATGATGGGAATTTCATATTTGTGACATGTGTAAGTTAGTTAAAAGTTAACATCTCCATGCATGTTATGTTAATGTAGAGGTCATTTGCATAATTAATGATGAAATGTACATTTTCATGGAGGTATGTGGTCTTGGAACTCTTGTTTATTTTTTAATCTTAACTATACCATTAATAACGTCAGCAGTACTATCTCTTGTTTCTTCGATTTTCTCAATATCATCAGTCTGTCCAGTGATGCCGCTAATATGAGCGTGCCACTTGAGTCGGGACCACTGTGTATTTTCCTGTCCGTGTTTTTGAGGTTAGATCCCTAGTGGTTCTCCTGGTACGTTTTGTACTCTCTTGATTCTGGACAAGAACATGACACGTTTTGTAGAATGCCATTGCCGCGCAGCAGGGGTAGTTTGTTTAACATTTCTGTTTATTGACGCAAGACGAAAGCTTCACAAACTCTTTATTCTCTTGGCGATTGAGCAGAAAATCCTCCTGTTTACACATGACGTCGCACTTATAACTTTTACTGTACAAACATTCTTCTGATTTCTCCCCCCAGAAATGGAAGGACAGTAAGCTGTGTTGGGACCCTGACGAGTATCACGGTGTGAGCGTCATCCGGGTGCCGTCCGACATGATCTGGTTACCGGATATTGTACTGTACAACAAGTAAGGCTCCATTTTCTCGCAGATATCACTTCAGCAGGTACAGCTGTCCTGTTTCCCTGCCAGTCAACAATTCCACTCTATCCGCACACCTACCGCCCATGAGTACCGAACCCCATCACAGGCATGCATGTAAGGCCGCGCATTCAATGGCTTTATCGTAAGTCCACGCAAACGTGACTGGAAATATGCGCTCCTGACGGAGCTCATAACAACCCCTCGCTAACAACCCTATCGCAGTTTAAAGCAGCCCTGAGACGTCTGCCTTATGTAAACTCTGACCTCCACTCCAAATCTTGATCTCAGTATTTTGACCATGGAAAGGCTAGGCTTTGAGTATTGGACTATGACTCTGTTTTGACGGATTGAACGCTATGTTTTTATGTATACTGTATGTTGTCTTCCTTTCTTTCACTGAATGTAACAATGTCGTGTCTTGTAATATGCTGGGCCCCCTCGGAAATCAGCTACTGCAAGCTGAATGGGGCTCTTAAGAGTCATTGCACGAGAAAACCAGGCAGAGGTCGGAAGATGGGGGTCAGCCAAATCGGCTCATACTTTGTATGTATAATAGATATGTGGAACTATGAACAGCCATATGATTAAAACCCTCCAGGTATTTTTCATTATGGAGTTCTGGGACCCCCCTCGGAGACCCTCGAAAATCAAACAATTTATGGCTGAAAATTACTGAAATTGCGATGGCTACCCTGATAGTTCTAAGAAAGATATGAACATAACTTTTATATTTCTATATAGCATAGATTCCCTAGTTTTACCGAACAAAAGTTGAAGATGAAATATTGATATTAAGAGGGTGTACTAGGGGGTTATCAGAACCAATGAAATCAGAATTTTAATCTCTCTAAATTTTAGTCATTTTCAAGGGGCATTATCTCGCACTCACAGTGGCTTTGGTGAATGGTTTTACTGTTGCTGGAGAGAGGAACATCTACTGATTCAAAAACAATTATCATTGACGTGGGACACACATAACGCGAGCCGTGAATGGGGGGTCTTTATGGGGATTTTTCGAATTTTGGACGATAATAAATCAGGTAATGACGTATCTCTGTGGGATAAGTTATAGTTGTTTTTTGTGTATCTGTGCAGGAATCATGCAAAAGTGTCAATCAATACTAAAATAATCAGAAATATTAATTTGGGGCTCTGCATGGGGGATATGAAGATACTTGAAATAGAATCAAGCTGGTTTTACACATTTTATTGTTGTTCTCCAAGATGTGAATTAGTTAGTCCCTTACAGAATTATTGTATTAATTGACTATGTGGTACATTATGAAAGAAGGCTCTGCATGGGAGTTATCAGGACTCCACATGTGATAAAACTTAATTCACGAGCCACATATGGGTGTTTCGCTACACGTATTTTATATGGGCAATCAAGAAACAAGACCATAACAAAGGTAAGGACTTGAGGCAATTTTAGCTAATAAGAACGAAATACGAAGGACGAGATCGACCGAAAATTTATGGTGAGTTCCTCCTGTGTGTTGGATTAAAGCTAAACTTTACCAATTCAAGCCTCAAAACAATGTAAGTTTAGCAGGATTCCGGAAAAAGAGGGAGCTTTCTCGAACCACCAGTGGCTTTCGTGAACGATTTACTGGATAGAAGAACATGTATACTCAGTTTATACAATTCGGAATGGGATATCATGTGGTAAGTTTCAAACATAGAATTCTCCCTCAGACTTTTCAGGATCTCTCTACAAAACAATAAAAGAACCGAGCTTTGTAGGGGCCTTAAGTCCACGTATATGCACCAGGAAACAATGATCTCCAGTAGGTGTATACGTAGGAGGCTTTTCTCGACATTGGACCCGTATAGGCAAATTGTTTATTGCTTATTATTTAAAAGAACTCCATTAGTGACAGTACACACACACACACACACACACACACACACACACACACACACACACATACACACACACAAACACATACATTTACATGTACATATAATATGTATATATGGAAGTGTTCCGCAACGTGCCTTGGTTCTTTTATATCTCATAGTTTTCAGATCTTTTGTTGTGTACACAAATGTTCATCTGTACCAACATTGGTAGCCTGGGTACCATCCTGGTTAGTTTCCGTCCGCTCCCACAGTCGCTATCGATAGCGACTGTGGGAGCGGACGTAAACTAACCAGGATGGTACCCAGGCTACAACATTGGAGGATGGAATCCAATGTAGTCTATATTCTGACATACTATATCCCTTGTGACCTGCCTCCTCCAGTTACTCGACAATATATCCTCCTTTTACATTCAGAACTGATCTAGGGCTTTCTTGTGGTCTCCGAGCAGCTGACATTGCAGAACACATTCTCTTGCCTATAGCTGCCCCTATGTTGAGAAAGCTTCCTACATGCATCTACTAGAGGCCACTGTGCGAAGACCACTGTGCACACGTGCACATGCGAAGACATGCTATTTCAGTTTTACCTATTAGTAATTTCGTGTGGCTTTGAGACTTGAATGCGGTATAAAGGAAATATGTATACTTTCTGCATCTCTACTTATCATACCCATAGAGCTTACGGCTCATCATGAAGCTGCTATCTGCATGAATGCCAAGCTTTTCTTAAATCAGAGGGTTTAGTTTCTAGATTGTCAATTTGATACTGTAAGTAATTATGATACTCAGCGCTTAAAGGTATGTAGACATGCATTGTTTGTATTACAAAGCTAGGTCCCTTGATTACCGGACATACTGTACAGCTTTATTGTTTTAGATTGCATAGTTATTAAAGTATGTGATGATTCAGGAATGAATCTGGCTAGATTTAACAAAGTTTACCTTCCATGATTAGCATAATAACAGCTTGAAAGTATAGTCAGTGACATAAAATACTCAAGGCCCTTACAAATCTCATTTCATTTACATTGTTATGTAGAGCAATCCTGAATCAATGGTATGAATGAGAATTCTGTTTGGTTAAACTAAGTGATATCACTTTACTTAGTAGATGTTCTCTATTTAGTAAATTGTTCACGAAAGGTGACTGGTGGTGACTGAAAAGCTTCTCGTGTATGAGTAGATTTCGTTGACCCCCATCTCCGGACTGCATGTTAAAGGCATCCAATGCAATTTCAGGGCGGCAAAACTGGATTTTTAAACAAGTAAATTTTTTTCTGGTCATTCTTTTAATGTAGTAAGTTGAATCAATCCTATGCCATAGCATACTGATATCTTAGAGGCAAAAATTCGATGTCACTGACGGAAAATGGTTGCTTGTGGGCGGTACCCCAAAAATAAAGAGACACCTCACGTAGCTTGTTTCGGGCTACTTGAAATGGTGTCAAAATTGTTCTAGGAATGGCAGTAAATGTCAATATCAGACAGATTTCCTCATCCAGAATATTTTTTTGTTTTACCATCGTGAAATTGTATTTGATGCCTTTAAACCTACCTACTTCTGAGGCTTGTATAATAAGTACTTTATTGTATTTCTTAATAGCTGAAATTGCCTCATGTTCTTGACCTTTGTTATGGTCTTGTTTCTTGATTGCTCATAAAAAACGTGTAGCGAAACACCCATTTGGCTTATGAATTAAGTTTTATCACATGTGGAGTCCTGATAACCCCCATGCAGAGCCTTTTTTCATTATGTACCACATAGTCAATTCGTACAATAATTCTGTAAGGGGCTTGCTAATTGACATGTTGGAGAACAACAATTTAAAGTGTAAAACCAGCTTAATTCTATTTTAAGTATCCTCCTATCCCCCATGTAGAACCCCAAATTAATATTTCTGATTATTTTTAGTATTGTATGACACTTTTGCATGGTTCCTACACAGATACACAAAAAACAGCCATAACTTACTCCGCAGAGATACGTCATTACCTTATTTATCATCGTCCAAAATTCGAAAAATCCCCATAAAGACCCCCCATTCACGGCTCGCGTTATGTGTGTCCCACATCAATGATAATTGTTTTTGAATCAGTAGATGTTCCTCTCTCCAGCAACAGTAAAACCATTCACCAAAGCCACTGTGAGTGCGAGATAATGCCCCTTGAAAATGACTAAAATTTAGAGAGATTAAAATTCTGATTTCATTGGTTCTGATAACCCCCTAGTACACCCTCTTAATATCAATATTTCATCTTCAACTTTTGTTCGGTAAAACTAGGGAATCTATGCTATATAGAAATATAAAAGTTATGTTCATATCTTTCTTAGAACTATCAGGGTAGCCATCGCAATTTCAGTAATTTTCAGCCATAAATTGTTTGATTTTCGAGGGTCTCCGAGGGGGGTCCCAGAACTCCATAATGAAAAATACCTGGAGGGTTTTAATCATATGGCTGTTCATAGTTCCACATATCTATTATACATACAAAGTATGAGCCGATTTGGCTGACCCCCATCTTCCGACCTCTGCCTGGTTTTGCCTGGTTTTCTCGTGCAACGACTCTTAAGATTAATAAATAAAAGTAAATAAACAAAATAGTCTTGTTGTCCTATAGGATGTAGGTTTCCTTGTTTCAGAAAATGTTATAATAAAATCAAACTAACTTCTAGAAATGTAAATAATTATGAATATGAATATTGCACATGAAGTATACAACATTAGTATACTGACGGAGAGTCCGCCAAAATCAACAATATGTCGAATAAGAAAAATGTGTACCAAATTCTAGTCCTAGTCAAAGTAAACGAATTAGAAACAAACCTATTAGCAAACGTACCAAGAATTTGGGTACTACTAATCCTTCATACAATTCGTCCATGTACTGTAGTCGGTGATTCAAACTGCATTTTATCACCATTATCACAAATCTTTGCCTGTGGTTTGAAGGGGGAATAATTCTCTCTTCTTTCTTTGGGGGGGGGGGGGCGAAAATTGTTGCGCTCGTGGATGTCATCCATAGAATTAATTAGATGTGGCCTGACCCAGCGAGAGAAAGTTACGTTCCGTCCCTGAGCCTCTTGCATATGAGGATTACCTCATGACCCACTACAATTTATCGTTTCCATTTACAACGAGACCAAATTGAAATTCAGCTCCAGTAAGGGAGTTGACAGTGTTGTTGAGTCCATACATATTTCGAGATCGTTGGAACGTTGTGAGAAGTAACGTGTTGTTCGTATGACCTGTATACCTGTAACTAGATCTGCCTTTATAGCACGTCTCCCCTTTTAGTGTCTGTCATGTAACGTTTTATAACAATCGCTTTTAGTTGACTGCGGCCGAGCTAGTGTTTGGTGCGACTGAATAAACCATTGTATAAGATGTCCGTTGGATTAAGAAATATGACCAACATTCCATACAGGGCAGCAGCTAGAATGAAAGCGCTTTCCGACACGCTAGGACGGCGTTTACTGCTCCAGACTTAATACTTTGGCTACAGAAAAATCAATACATACATTGTGCCCACTGTGGCGAAGATAATGGCTTATTGATAATCAATGTGTTACAGTGGAAATCGAACAAGAGATATAGTATAACAAAACAGAATAGGCCGGGACAGTTCATGCGGTCCATGCGCTACTTGTTCGACTAGAAAAAAATTCACCGACATTTCCAGCCACACACCCACTATCTTTCCTTTTAAAATCGACGATTTGCAGGCTTAGTAAAATATATATATTTTAATCTAGTCCAGTTGAAAATCATCCTTTTGACATGCCCGACCAGGTAGCTGCAAACATTAAGGGCTAACCTTCCCAAAGGAGCGCGAGATACATACATGTACACATTCGGTCCTGCAGCATGCGCTCAGGTGTGGCACTCGGTTATTTGCCTGATTGTGATTTCTTTATCGAGGGTAAAAAATGAATATTCAGAAGCGTGAAATTGCGAAGGTTCTATCAAAATGGAGTCGTTTGCCTTGTTGCGATTCCATGCAGGTGTTCTGTGCAAGGCATAATGTGACACGTCATTTTCTACATGAGTGAGTCCGTTTTATCACGTACGTGTCTCATATCAGCTTTATGACATTGCCGCGTTATGGCGCAGCACCCAAAACGGCACACAGAAGTGATTTTCGTAATAAACTTTTCATGCCACAACCATGCGACAGGAATGTCCTCGTCCTCGTCAAATTCCCTTCAATTTCATGTCGTGGTAGAGAAGCTGAAAATAGCTTTTTACAGTTTCTGCCAAGTAACGGAACATTCCAAGCGCGGATTGGGGGGTTCATACTGAAAAAAAAATTCCCTGTGCAGTCTCAGATAAAAGGACACAATGTCAGGATTTTAATATCACGGTTGCAATGTCCTAGCCTAAAGCCCCTGTCACACATTGACGAATTTGGCCTCCCGAACACTAGCAGAACGCCCCCCAACCATGGATAGGAGTAGCTCGGCGCAAAGTCGGCTGGTGTTTGGCGAATTCAGCTACTATTCGGCTGCGCCAGCCGAATGTTTCAAAATGTTTAAAACATTCGGGGGTTGGTCGGGAGGTTCCACCATGGTTGGATGGTATTCAGCTGTAAGTCAGCAGAACACCAGCCAGCCATTCGGGAGTAAGTCAGCAGCGTTCGGGCGTCAAATTTGACTCAAATTTAACTCATTTAATTTAATTCGTTTCGATTCGTATAGAAAGGTAGGCGTGGCCGAAATCTGGTCAGACTGCTCCCGAACGTCAGACGTCAGCCGAACCTGGTCGGCTGGTGTTCGGGAACAAATTCGGGGGAAGGTCGTAAGTGTGTAACAGGGGCTTAACTGGAGCCATGTCAGGCATTCCGTCCATCATCCAGGCACGGTATTTTAGCGAATATTCATGAATATCAACTCTGGCCAAGTTTCATAAATCTACACTATTTAACTGGAACTCTTCATGTAAAAGAGAATGGTTGTGATAACCGTGCACAGCTCACTAGACCATAGTAGACATGGTAGATGTCTGTAAAACGTGTTGCTTTAAAATTTATTTCTCCGTGGTAGTTTGTCTTATTCTTATGATATCAACTGTAAAATTATGTTAGCCACACAAAATTATATGAAAGATACAAAACGTTTTTAGCTGACTGTGTATAGGTCCTGTTTTGCTTTGTTTTGTTTTTTCATCTGGGAGGGGAGAACATGGAGTTTCACGCCATGTCTTTCATGTATTTATATTTATTCAATGTCTTGTAAGATACTTTTTTTCCATTGTAAAAGCAGCTGCGAGAATATAAGTTGTTCCTAACTTGAATTCGCAGCCACTTAGTCCGTGTCCATTCATTTGTATTTATTTGTTTTGTATAAAAAAAAATTATTAAAAAAAAAAAACTGTTGCTTCCTGTGCCCCTCCACAGCGCTGATGGCAACTACGCGGTAAAGCACAACACCAAAGCCCAGATCAGTTCCGACGGCATGGTGACCTGGGAACCGCCTGCTGTCTACAAGTCTTCCTGCGAGATCGAAGTCACCTACTTCCCGTTCGACCAGCAGAACTGTTCCATGAAGTTCGGCTCGTGGACGTACGACGGCTTCCAGATAGACCTGATGATGATGGACGACCATGTGGATCAGGGCGGGTTCTCGGAGAGCGGCGAATGGGTCATCATCGACGCACCCGGGCAGAAGAACATCATCAAATACGAGTGTTGCGAGGAAGTTTACCCAGATATTACGTTCTTTTTTGTTATTCGGAGGCTCCCTCTCTTCTACACCATTAACCTCATTGTGCCGTGTGCTCTGATCTCCTTTCTCACCGTCCTGGTCTTCTATCTCCCCTCCGACTGCGGAGAGAAGATTACCCTCTGCATTTCTGTGTTACTCTCTCTGACGGTGTTTCTTCTCTTGATCACAGAAATCATTCCGGCTACTTCGATCGTAATTCCAGTCATTGGAGAATACCTCCTCTTCACTATGATATTCGTCACGCTTTCTATCGTGATTACCGTGTTTGTGCTGAATATTCACTATCGGTCCCCAAGTACCCACCGCATGCCAGTGTGGGTTCGAAAAATTTTCATCGACATCTTACCCAGATTGCTCTGTATGAAAAGGCCCCAAAAGACGACTAAGCAGCTGTCGTTTATGAACGAATTTCGGGATGTTAATGGCTTAGAACTGAAAGACGTTAATTTGGAGGAGAAGCATATACACCATCACCACCAGCCTAAAACCAAGGCAGACGTGTATGATTATGAGTCAAAAACCATTCCCAGAATGACAACACCTAAAATAAGATCCAGGCATGGGGCGAAGGTCAGCGTAACAAATGTATCCGGCAACCCTGTGGGTGGCGCCGAAAAATTCAACACTTGCGACCCGCGGCCGTCCCAGGCCCAGGCCAGGGCCCAGTTTCAGTCATATCAGTATTCTCCAGATATACTAAGGGCGGCACAGGGTGTCAACTACATTGCAGAAACCCTTCGAGCCAAGGACGAAGCCGACAGCGTAAGTAAGACTTGCCTCCATAACAGGTCGCTCACATACTACTGCTCCTTGGTTGAATGCAAGTTCCGGATGTCCATATATATCACATATGTGTACATCTGTTTATGGAGGCAAGTGAGCTGGTACTAGTCTTAGAAGCCATCCTGGCAGGTGTTTCTGGTGAAGGGACTTCCCTCCCTTCTCAGAGACATCGACTGCGGGACTTTTAAGACTAGAAATGTGGTCGCTACAATACTTTTCGGCGGAACATTCGATCATTCCTCCAGCATGTACTCATGTCCGCATGGCTCTATGGTGGTAGCACGGAGCAGACGCCAGAAGTGTGGCCTCCATTCACCCGGCCATACACTGCATGTGGCGGTAGACTAGAACGTCAGGAGGGATGGCAGTGTTCGGACGGTCGTGACCGCATTTTCTACCAAGGCCCGGTGCTTACAAAGAGCTGTCTTTGGGTGTTGTTCTACAAATTTATTGTACCAGTTTACAATGGAATGTTCTTCCGTTTGAAGAATTGCGCAAAGAAAACAAAGTCAACAGTTTGAAGAGCATGTCATTTGACATAGACCTAAATTATGAAGAAGAAAAAAACATCTACCCAGTCAGTTCTTTAAAGCTCGTTTTCCACAATAAACGTCTGTCGCTTTAGTCCGCTAAATCAGTAGTATGTAGCTAAAACATCCCGTAGGACGAGGGGTATCATAAAAGTGCAGAGTGTAATCGCTTTGTTCCACAGTGTTGTTGTAACCTCTGACAGGGCCATGCAAGACATCAACCCACACGCCCATTTACTCCATTTGTCATCTTTGTTTCCCCCACATTGAATACTTTCCCCAACACGTCAGCTGTTATAACCACCTTCCTATAGCTACCTCAGAGAGTGAATCTTGAAAATCTTGTTTTTGTTCAGGCTAGTGGGTTAGTATGCCCGCCGATCTTACAATTTAATCTGAGCATATAAAAAATCTACTTCTTGAAAAACGCAAGGCAGGGTTATTACAGCTGCCAGGTGTAAACTGATGCTATAAGAAGTTTTTGTTACTTTCAATATTACACGTGCGTTCTTTCAGATATTTTGACTAAAGTGTGATGTCTGTCCGTCTTGCGTCTCCCAAGGTGATATGACTTGATTTTCCAGGTGAATGAGGATTGGAAGTACGTCGCCATGGTGATCGACCGGATCTTCCTGTGGATATTCGTGTCCATGTGCATCTTGGGAACAATCGGTCTCTTCCTTCAGCCGGTGCTGTTCGAAATCACCGGCCAAAGGTCTTAGCGGGGCGGGAACATGGCACAAGAACCAAACCTACATGGCTGGATCCCTTGTCCACAGCACGGGCAAGGTGCATGCAGACTGGGGGGGTAAAATTCCCTCTCGTGAGGAACAGGCCATCTTACTTCTCATTGGGACGTTGTTCAGACGCCTGTTGTGGGGAGCAGCATCAGCTGGTGCTGTGACGACCTCCTAAGGAACTTTGTCTAGGAACATGTAGCGGTACTGGGGTCAACATTCCCGGCAATGGATCAGCGAAGGAATCAATGAGTCCCCAACAACCTCTACTAACAACAGTGCACGTAGTCATCTCCGAGTATCCGTCCGCCCGGCTTCACTACCCGGCACAGCCGCGCCACCACCCCAACTACAAGGACAGACGAATGGGTACATGTACCTCACCAACAAGGACAATAAATGCCTCTGCCCCTGAGGCGTCGCCAAAAATAAACTAGGCTGCTTAGAGCATGGCGATGGCTGATTGATCTGATAATAGATACCTTTTTGCACATGTATCCACTTTATGGAATGTCAGACTTGAAATATGATATACTGAATTCTTTACAAGGATGTATCACAAGCGACCTCTACCGTTAAGAAATGAAACAGCAAACGTAGCCATTATGGAGCAGCTATCGCCATCCATCCGTTCAGCGGTCGCTAAAAGTAAAGAATACGTCTTCAGAAACAACCAATACACCTGTATTGTAGTAATCATATTGCGGCGCCACCCGAACACAAACCTTCGATTTTTACTTAGGCATGCTTTATTCAGAGTAAGACGGGATAGACTCCTTTGATCCTCAGATTTAGCTGCTGGAGATTTTTCAAACAAAGGTAGAGTACCTGATGTATAGTCGTACATCGAGATAAACCCGGGGCATCACAGCACATGTAACAACATACACATCGTACGCCGACCAAAGGGCTCCCCATGTCCACGTACTGATGGACTATTGGAAGGAAGGCAGGGCTGAGCCAACAGGATGAAGAGTATATTGTTAACGTGTATTTGGAAGAGACAGACTATTTTTTCACTCTATGTGATAACTAGTGACAATATCGGTACAAATGTAGAAAGTTGTTGCAATGATTGGATTGGATTGATGGCAAACAGAACAGTTACAAAAAAGTTGCAGTTGGCTGGGCAACCGCAAAGGTATGAAGAAGAGAAATGCAAAACCTGCAAAAATTCTTTGGATTGACGTGTTTGAAGCATCCTTGTACAGATAATATAGAAATATCCATTAGAAACCACGAGAAACGCACGTCTGTTCTTGAGTCATCCTTGCTGGTCTTGCGTGTAGTTTGACACACAGATCTAGATGTAGATGAACATAAAGACATGTAACGGGGGGTGCGCTAACATCGCACGCTTTTTCACCCACTCGAACTCACGGCTCCCCATCGCTACATTTTGTAGTTGTCAGAGAGTGGTGTAGTTTTGATGAATGAATTTTACGTAAAGAACATACTTGGATAAGAAATGCATTAACACTGTTCAAGAGCCCTTCACGCTCCGCGTTACAAGCGGTAAACGCTGTGAGACGTTTTTGTGAATTTACCTTCGTCAATGTGCTGTTCTATGCCCTAACTTCACACACTTTTGTAATTTTGCTCTCTTCAGACGTTGGTGATGAATTTAAGTAAACAGAAATAAGAATGAAATTTTATATTTCAGCCTTCTTTTGATGGTAAAATTGCGTGTGTACTTCTTGTTTCATATGAGGAGGGCTGTATTGCACGCAATCTGTTACAACTGAAAACCCGGCTTACGCAATCAACGTGGTCCCATGGGAATCATGGAAAATGCAGACGACAGTGGTGTTGACGTTGTTTTTCTCAGGTCGGTTTTCTACTAAACAAATCCAAATTTTTACTGTTTTTTTTTCAATTCAATTCAATTCAATTCAATTCTTTATTTCCATACCAACATTGCAGACATACAAAATAGAACTATCATGTTGCCTGAATGGCATTGGTATTTACATCATTACATTAAAATAAATACATAACATTATTACGTACATATAACGTTATACATGAATATATATGTCACAGTAGAGATGCAAATCCAGTAGAGTTGGCAACTCTACTAGTAGAGATGCCAATTGGCATCTCTACTAGTAGAGATGCCAATTGGCATCTCTACTAGTAGAGATGGGAATCGTATTTATACGATTCTAGCAGGGCTAGTCATATTAGTTACCTAATTCTAGCAGGGCACAGTCAATTGGCATCTCTACTAGTAGAGATGGGAATCGTATTTATACGATTCTAGCAGGGCACAGTCATATTAGTTACCTTAATTCTAGCAGGGCACAGTCATATTAGTTACCTAAAAATGTTTTGGAAAATAGACTGAATATTTTCACACCTCAATCATTACCCAACATCACTCAATAGCTGTTTTACATGCCACTGAAATGTAAAACAGAGACATTTGCATCAGGCCATTATGAGTTAGAGACTCAATGTGCTAAACCGGTTTTTCCAGTTAGTTAGTGACAGGGTATATAAGAGCTAATCAGTCATACCAAGCCAGTTCCAAAGCTGATGTCAAACACAAAGTGAACAGAAGATATGGCAGATGATGAGCAGCAGAAAGCAGAATTCTACAGACTGATTGAAGAACAGATCAGCGGCCTTGATCAGAAGAGGATTGCCAGCTACTACATCACACAAGAAAGATACGACAAGGTTCTACAGGCATTACAACTCGACAAAGGGGTAAAGTGCCAAGATGGGAGCTACTTCAAGTTCTGGGCTACCAAGAACTTCAAGTTTCATGGGAGCTGCAGGGAGACCCATCATCTCACCTTATAATATGATAAATTTGAAACTTTAGGTGTTCAGTCTATTTAAAAAGAATTGTTCCTTGCTAGAATTGGAGAATATCCTGGTCTAACTCAAAGAATTCCCATTTGCCAATTGGCATCTCTACTAGTAGAGTTGCCAACTCTACTGGATTTGCATCTCTACTGTGACATATACATACTACTTATATGTACATCCCAGGTATGACAGGTTTATACAGTCTGATTGTAGAGTCTGATAGACTGATGTAGGAACGAGTTCTGAAGTCTTTTTGTTCTGGCTGGGGGGATGGAGATATTTTTGTTTCTGAGAGAGCGTCCGACAGTAGCATTTAGCTCTAGAGACAGGACAAGGTCATGTAGGGGGTGGTCGTCCTGGAGCATCTGTAAAAGAGTTTCACAGCGGCATTCTCGCGCCTTGACTACAGGGTGGGTAGTTCGGGCACGTCACGCCTGCCAGCTCGGCTGATGATGCGTAGAGCTCGCCGTTCGACCCGCTCCATCGCACGCTCCTGTGCCTTGCTACATCCAAGGAGGACATGTCCGTACTCGAGTACATGGCGCACAAGTGACGGGTATACCAAGACCAAGTCTGCAACACTGGTCCCTTGTTTAGAGAGTAGCCTCAGATAATGAAGTCTGCGGGAGGCTTTTGTGACCATGGAATTGACTTGTTCCTGGAGAGTGAGGTTCTTGTCGAGGTTGAAGCCAAGGCCTTTTGCAGAGTCAATCCAGGGTACGCATGCTCCCCCGAGGGTTAGCCTTGGTGGGCTGGGAACAGATCTGCAGAGACAGATCTGTAGCATTTGACTCTTCTCCCCATTTAACAGCATGTTGTTGGTGTTAGCCCACGAGTCAAGGTGAGATGTTTCTTCCTTGAGTGTGTTGTCTTCATTTGCTTTATGTTGTGCCTTCTCGGTACAGGACGTATACATGTATTTCTGGGCACGAGCCGCCGCTAAGAAGTGACCCTCTTTTCAGCGCCACCATCAGTATTGGTGAAATTCTGTTTTCCACAAAATGACCAATAAATATGTAGCACAATATAATACTTTGCATGCAAACAGCTGTATGCATTGACTATGCCTACTTACCTTCTTGAATAGCAAAGCCAGTGGCTACAAATACGGCGTACTTATGCATAATAAGATGAGTAAAATATCCGTTCGAAGCTAGGGCACCCCCCTGTTGCACTTTTAGTCTCATGTCTGAATTCTACAAGGTTGTCTAGATATGCATCATTTGTCTGCACAACTGTTGAACGCGTATAAGAACATTACGGAGAGCATACGGGGTACATCTTCAATAACAGGAACAAAAATAGTAAAAAGCAAGCAACTGAAAGGGAAATTCTACAAAATGAAACACCTGTTCCAGGCCATGCGAGTAGTATAGGGGCGACAGGATAGTGCACGTTTTGGCGGACTGTGGACTGTGGTGGACTGTGGACTGTGTGGACTAGAGCGGTAGGGCGTGGTTTTGTGTAGAGGTCACGCGGAGGTCACGTTGGCATACCAGACGCTGCGGGAGGTCGTGTCGGGTGGCGCACTGCATCGGAGGAGACTGGGTGTGGTCAGGCAGGGGTGCAGAGGTCACGTGAAGGTTAATGTGGCATACAAGACGCTGCGGGAGGGCGTGTCGTGTGGTATTATTTATCTTGGTATTATCCTTTAGTAATGAGCTTGTTATTATTGTTGGTATTAGCATTATTTGTTGGCATTATCATTTCAATTATTAACACCGCTATTTTATCTTGAGCGAATCAAACAACACACACTCACACACACATACACACACATACACACGCACACACGATAAAGAAAAGACTGGAGGCAAATGTACATGTGCGTAGTATCGTTTTATTATAATTTTTTTCCAAATCTTTATTTTTTCTCAAACTTGCTTCTCTTCGTGGGTGGGGCCCCAAGCGTGCTCCAGTTGGCATCGGCGGGACGTTTCCTCGTCAGGTCTAGTGGAAGAGCAGGGCTTGCTGGCGCGACCTGGGCGTCTGTGGACATTGGGCTGGGGATTGGGTCGCTTTGTATGCTTTCCATCGTTTCGCTTTGTGTGCTGTCCTCTGTGGTTTGGGTTGCACCATCCAGGAACCAAGCCCATCTTGCTGTAGTGTCGTCATCTAACAAAACAAATAAATAAATAAATAGATAAATGAAAGAACGTGCTACGGTTAACGGACGCTCAGCGATTTATGTTTAAACGATCACAAATGCGCATCAACTTACACAAAATAACACATGTACCTTCAAACCCAGCCGCGTCCCACGCCTCTATAGTTATCGGCTCAAGAGTTTGCATGACCTCTTGAGAGACATTGGATTGTTCCATGTCTTCGGGAGGGTTTGACAGTCGACTCGGGCCAGCGCCGACTGGGATAAAACACAACCACAATATTGTATTGCTAGCAATTGTGATATGACTTAAAAAAGCGACAACTAAGCAATCATATAATCGACTTACAGCTATCAACCAAGGTGATATTTGTGTTGACCCCAACGCTGGCTATGTTGGAAGCTTCAAGGTGGGCCAAGTCGGCAGCTTCAACGCGACCCAAGTTGGTGGCTAAGTCGCTTGCAACGAAATCATCAAAGGCTTCTATAGTCTCTTCGTCTGAGGACAAAATAAAGAAAAAAATAGTTATGTAGTGATGGAACGCGAATAGCACACCGCGCTAATGTGACTTCTTTCTATTTCCGAGGTAAGTTTCTGACGTGTGACAAAGGAAACATCAAAACTCACCTAAGTCTGTCGTAAGGAAGTCCAAATACGCTTCGTGCTCTGGGCCGAGTTCACCAAGTAAAAAATTAACTAAACTTCTATCTTCATCGGTGAACTCAGAATCTGCGGGCATGGTGTTCTGTGGGTGGGTCACGGAGATGTTGGCCTCGGTGTTCTGCTGGTTAGCGGTGAATTCCATGATGACGACCTGCTAGCTTGGTTGTAGACTGGTGATGTGAGACAGTGCAGGGTTGGCTGTTTTTATAGAGAAAGTTCTCTTAATTGGATTAAACGTCCCACAGGTAAACGTGGCGAATTTCCACAGCAAGGGGTGCTTTTTGAATTTAAAGAACAAAGGAAGAACAAAGGACTTAAGTGTAATTATTTTCCCCCAATGAATACCGACGCGCCTTTTTTTTGTGAGAAAATTCAGACCGTCTGGACGACACGTTGCGTATTACTTGTAATTAAAGGATTAACCACAAACCGTTTATGACAAAATGCGCTGTTACGACACACTTTTCCACGAAGGCGCAAAAACAAAGCTGCTGCGTATTTCTGTATTTGTATGTGTACTGTTTGTATACGTGTGTGTTTTTGCACGCACGTGTCCGCGCTAATCCTTAACTATTAACATACCCATTAAAACAGCTAGCACACGTGGGGGAAAGTGCGTCAGTGTGGGATTGTCCATTCAATTAAAACAACAAAAGGAGTTATCGGTAATCCGCACTTATGATGAATTAAAAGAACAAAGGACTTAAGTGTAATTATTTTCCCCCAATGAATACCGACGCGCCTTTTTTTTGTGAGAAAATTCAGACCGTCTGGACGACACGTTGCGTATTACTTGTAATTAAAGGATTAACCACAAACCGTTTATGACAAAATGCGCTGTTACGACACACTTTTCCACGAAGGCGCAAAAACAAAGCTGCTGCGTATTTCTGTATTTGTATGTGTACTGTTTGTATACGTGTGTGTTTTTGCACGCACGTGTCCGCGCTAATGGTTAACTATTAGCATACCTATTAAACAACCAGTACACGTGGGCAAGTGCGAGAATGTGGGATTGTCCATTTAATTAAAACATCAAAGCAGTTATCGGTAATCCGCACTTATGATAAAACCGTTATTTATAACAATGGGGATGAAAGGAGCAGTCCAAGATCCCTTGGGTGATACGTTTGAATATTTATTTTTTTGCTGCCGTGTGAAAAAAGTAATACCTTCCCAATGGAATAAAACAATGAAACACGTGAAAACTCACTGCTCATTGGTCAGTATAATTTTGCTTTTAGAAGAAAAAAGCTGTTATTGGTCGAATGCCTTTTCTTGAATTATAATCGTGCCGAGATAGGATAAAAAGACGGGTAATTTTGGAGCGAGACAGATCTTGCCCAGAGATGCAATCTACAGAGGACACTGTTGAGCGCGGCCAACCGTGAGCAACAGAAACTTACAGATACGAGGTAAGTGTTTCGCTCTTCTGTTTAACGAGGCAAAGGATGTAGATATCTGTGGATATTTGGTGAGGCGCGTGTGTTCTGTACATAATCTTATTGTGCGAGCCTCGTTACAAACAAAAGGTGTTTATTGTTGTATAATGAACAAGTCACTTGTGTCCTTGGTGGGGCGCGTGTGTTCTGTACACAATCTTATTGTGCGAGCCTCCTTACAAACAAAAGGTGTTTATTGTTGTATAATGAACACGTTACTTGTGCTCTATTGTTGTTAAACGAGGTATTACAAACAGATAGCTTAAATTCTATTGTCTGAGCGTTGCGGAGAAAAGGCGTGTTTATCACTGTAAAATGGTTGTACAAACAGGTCGTTATGGCGAACAAAGAATGTGTTTACCGTTGTACAATGGTTGTACAAACAGATCGTTATGGTACCGCTATTTGTTGTGCGCTGTGTTTACAAAGCGCAAGTAGATAGTTACGAAAAGCACAGTGGAGAGTGATTATGATGTAGGATTGTCTTGTTTCTGCAGCTGAAGCACACGGCGTAATGGCGTTTATCTGCGATCTTTGTGGAAAATCGTTCACCGATCCGTCGAACCGACAAAGACACTTAAGGACGGTTCATGATAATAATAAACACAAGGCGCATAAATGCCGGCTTTGCGGGGCCTCTTTCAGCCGTACAGACAGCTTAAGACGTCATCAAGTTCACCACAAATCGGACAGGCGTAGGCCTTCAGGCGAAGATCGAGTTACGAGAAATCGCGACTTACAAGACAACTTTCAACAAGAACCTCTAGACTTATCTAGAAGCGCTACTCTAGAACAGAATGAACCACTCGACTTGTCGACTAGAAGGTCAGGCGATAGCGAAATGGACACTTCAAGTGTTGAACAAGCGGAGAGCCCACTCCCCAGCCAACATTCAGGCTTCCAAGAAGACCCACTGACTCCAATATTGGATCCGGAATGGCAGAACGACCCAACCCTTGCAACGCTGTATAGAGAAAAGTGGTCCCAGATTAGAACCCATTTCAATACAGGCAACGCAATAAGAGATCGATACAATTTTCGCCTTACGTTTAACACCAATACCGAACTGGAAGACATGGCTAGGTTCGTTTTCCACCAGCAAATATCTGCTTTCAAAATCAATCTATCTTTTGGGTTTATTCTCCTTAATAACCAATCAGGAGACCTTCGCTATTTCTACCCACACGATGGAAACAACGCATTCTTGACCGCGCCAGTGTTGGTAGAAAATATACAAGGTCTACAAAGTTTCTTGGAATCAATTAACAACATTGATATTTATGAAGTAGCGAGACAAGCTCGTCCAGACAGTAAGTGGGTTGTACATAGGCTGACAAATGTAATGCTATATGTGGATAAGCTGACAGATCACCCTATAGGGGCGTTAGAACCATTACCTGACTATATTCGCAACTGTCGGGCAATTATCACGCTCCAGAAGGGAGCGCGCGGGGCGTATAAAGACAACCTATGCTTCTTCAGATGTTTAGCGATGCATAAAGTAGGAATTTCGCCTTCGGGCAGAGGTGTTGAGAAACCAACAAGAGAGCTTTTCGAAGCTTATTTGGAATTTTCGGGCAAGACACGGCAACAGTTCAATGGGGTGATGCTGAGAGATTTAGACGATTTGGAATCTCTGTTTAGCACGAATATTTATATCTACAGCTTGAAGAGAGACACCGAAAGTGGGCTTCCTTTTGCAAAACTTGTCAGACGCCCCGTGATGAAGCACACACAAACTATGTATTTGAACCTATACGGAAACCATCTGAGTTACATCAAAGATTTTAATCAATATGCTAAGTCTTGGAAATGTAACAAATGCGATAGGAAGTTCGCACATCACGGACATTGTAACGTACACCAGAAACATTGTACTGGGGCTACTAACTGTGTGTATCCCGGAGGCGCATACAGACTCACACCATCAATATTTGACAAACTTGAAGATGAGGGAATTCTAGTTCCTAGGTCAGAGCGCATCTACCCATACCGCGCTGTTTACGACATAGAATGTCTACTAAAACCTCTGTCCGATCAAAACACGGACAAGATGACGTGGGAAGCTGTTCACGAGCTACTCAGCATATCCGCGTGCTCCAATGTACCTGGATTCACAGCGCCTAGATGTTTCATCTCAGCCGGCGATTCAAGCCTTGTGGTTGAAGACTTTCTGGCCTATATGGAACATATCAGTCGTCAAGCGTACAACATATTGCGAGAGCAGTTTGGATGGGTTTTCGATCAGATGTTAGACAAACGACAGAGCGACATTGATCAGTTGGAGCAAGAAGAGAAAAATGTAGACCCCGCAGATCAAACAGACAGAGAAACTAAAGTGAAAAAACATTACCTAACCGCAATGATGAACGAGTTCGACCGCCACCTTAAAACGTTACCTGTTGTCGGGTTCAACACGGGGAAATATGACATAAACGCCATGAAGCAGTTCTTCCTTCCCACCCTTCTCCAAAATCAAGGAAAGCTAAGCCCTATCAAACGGAACAACACCTATATGGCTATTGGCACAGAAGAATTCACATTTCTGGACTTAATCAATTATGTAGCGCCGGGGTTCTCCTACTCCGACCTCCTCAAGGCGTACGAGTGCCAGGAGACAAAAGGTTTCTTTCCGTAAGTTTATTATATGTTTATGAACAGAATGACGTTCATTTTTTCTCAATTTTCATGTTCTTTGTGTTGTTTTAACTGTGCGTTATGTTTCTTCGTGTGTGTGTGTGTGTGTGTACCACATTTGTGTGTGTGTGTGTGTGTACCACATTGACATAAACAAGACTATGTGTTGTTTACTTGTATTGCTTTTCCTCTTCTTTAAAAATACAGGTACGAATGGATGGACGACCTGAGTAAGTTAGACCAGACACAACTTCCACCTGCCGACGCCTTCTACAGCAAGTTACGGGGGACTGGAATTTCGCCGGAGGACTACGTCTACTGTCAGCAGGTCTGGGAAGAATGCAACATGAAGACCATGAAGGACTTTCTGATATGGTAGGTGTACATTGTGTACGTCTTGTTGTGGTCTTCTATGGGTCTGCGTTCTTTTTTAAAGATCCTTCGAAGGTCGTGCACAGAAGAATAACCCATGTTTCGTCTTCTCTTGTAGGTATAATAACAAGGACGTGGAGCCGATGTTAGGAGCGATCCAGAAGATGGTTGACTTCTACAGAGACCTGGGGATCGACATGCTGAAGGATGGTATTAGTGTCCCTGGCCTGACGCTCAAATATTTGTTTAAGAACTTAAGTAGTGACACGTTTTTCACATTGCCTGATAATGAAGATGTGTATAAATTGTTTAAGGAGAACATTGTAGGGGGACCGAGTATTATATTCCACAGACATCACGAGAAGGGAGTAACTCTCATAAGAGAACACGAGATGGCGTTTCAGAGCAGGCTTCCCAAACCGTGTGAAAAGGTGGTTGGATTTGATGCTAACGCCTTATATCTATGGGCCATTATGGAAGACATGCCAACAGGTTCTTACATAAAACGACATGTAAACAACGACTTTAGGAAAGATTATCCTGGGTCCAGTGTAGGTCGCATGGCTACAGCGTGGTTAGACTGGGTTTCTCACAAATATGGAATTGGGATAAGACATAAGTTTAACAATACCGAGAAACGTATAGGGTACAGGCGAATTCCTGTGGATGGGTTTTGTTCTGAAACTGGGCAGGTGTTTCAGTTTCACGGATGCTATTGGCACGGACACGACTGTAGTCTGAACAAAAACGCGCAGTACCATATCAGAGGTAAAACGAAATTTGAACTTCGTCTAGAAACACAACTAACAACCCAATACCTGCAGCGACAGGGTTACCATGTGACAGAAATGTGGGAATGCGAATGGCAAAAATTGAAAAAAACAGATCAGTCGGTCAAGGATTTTTTGGTTCAACGCAAAACTCCAACCGAAAGCAAGGTAAAATTAACGCATGATGACATTCTTGACGCAGTCAGAGAAGACAAATTGTTTGGTGTCGTAGAGTGCGACATTTCGGTGCCTTGGTTTCTGAAGAATCATTTCTCAGAAATGCCCCCAATCTTCAAAAACACCGACATTTCAAGTGATGACATTGGCCCATTCATGAAAGAGTATGCTGAAAAACACGGAATCATGTCCAAACCCAGACGATCGCTGATCGGTAGTATGTTTGGCAAAAAGATCCTGTTGGCCACGCCTCTGCTAAAATGGTATCTAGAGAAAGGGTTGGTTGTCACTCATATCTATCAAGTACTGGAATACATCCCAAAAAAGTGTTTCCAACCGTTCGGCCAAGCCGTCTCCGACGCCAGACGAGCCGGCGATAAAGACGACAAAAAGAAAATTATCGCCGACACCATGAAGCTAATTGGAAATTCTGCTTATGGTAAAACAGTCACGAACAAGGAAAAACAGTTAGATGTTGAATATTTTGGTGATGTTGTGTCTACCACCAGAGCGGTCAACTCACCTCGGTACCGACAACTGTCAGAAATCACAGAAAATTTCTACGAAGTACAGTCGGCTAAAGCAACAATTAAATTCAATCTGCCCCTCCAAATCGGTTTTTTCGTGTACCAGTACGCAAAACTAAGGATGTTGCAGTTCTACTACGACTTCATGTTAAAATATGTAGATGTATCTGATTTCCAGTATTGCGAAATGGATACAGACTCCGCCTATGTTGCGATTTCTGCGCCAACTTTGGAGGATGTAATAAAACCAGAGTTAAAGGAAGATTACGAACGTGAGAAACACCTGTGGTTTCCCCGCACGGAAGACCCTGAACACGCCGCATATGACAAGCGAACTCCCGGTCTGTTTAAATTAGAATGGACTGGCGATGCAATTATTGGCTTGTGTTCAAAGACGTATTATTGCTTTGGTGGAGACCAAAATACAGACAAATTTAGTTGTAAAGGCGTGAACAAGAGATGCAACGAGATCAATTATCAAAAGTATCTTAACGTCTTGACGACCCAGGAAAGTGGTTCAGGTGTTAACAGGGGCTTCCGCGTGAGGGACAACCAGATGTTGACATATACACAGACACGGGCAGCTTTTTCATTCTTCTACCCAAAACGTAAAGTTCAAGATGATGCTGTTTCAACCCTGCCTTTAGATATATAATATGATATCGTGTAACAGCATGCACGTATGTAAAGTATGTACCGTATCTATGTACATAGCGTTATGATATGATGTAAATAAACAAACAATTACGTCACAAGAATATTGTTTGTTGTTTCTGTTGTTTCTGGTCGGTATGTGTGGTTGAGTGAACTGTCAGATGTAAGGGGAGAGAGAGACAGAGGGAGAGATCACAGTATAAATAATGGTGTTGCATACTTGTGAGTCTCTTGGGAGTCACTCATTGGACAGATAATGATATCGCGAGTCACTCATTGGACAGATGCATAATTGAATTTGTAGTATGTCACACAAACACACACATATATATAAGGTACGAATACATTTTATTCGTATATACATCAGAGCAATGAATGAGTCACTCACGAGTGACTCAATGAATGAGTCACTCACGAGTGACTCAATGAATGAGTCACTCACGAGTGACTCATTTTATTTGTATATACGCACATCTAAACATATATTTCAACCAGGCGTACGTGTATGCATCTATCTATGTACACATCTATCGACATTGATCTATCTTATGAGTCACTCGTGAGTGACTCATTTTAAAACATATATTTCAATCAAGCGTACGTGTATCACTGTATGCATCTATCTATGTACACATCTATCGACATTGATCTATCTTATGAGTCACTCGTGAGTGACTCATTTTAAAACATATATTTCAATCAAGCGTACGTGTATGCATCTATCTATGTACACATCTATCGACATTGATCTATCTTATGAGTCACTCGTGAGTGACTCATTTTAAAACATATATTTCAATCAAGCGTACGTGTATGCATCTATCTATGTACACATCTATCTACATTGATCTATTTATTCATCTATCTATCTTATGAGTCACTCGTGAGTGACTCATTTTAAAACATATATTTCAATCAAGCGTACGTGTATGCATCTATCTATGTACACATCTATCTACATTGATCTATTCAATCATTTATCTATCTTATGAGTCACTCGTGAGTGACTCATTTTATTTGTATATACGTATATTTCAATCAAGCGTACGTGTATGCATCTATCTACATTGATCTATTCAATCATTTATCTATCTTATGAGTCACTCGTGAGTGACTCATTTTATTTGCATAAGACTGAGCTGGCGCCTTACGATGCGCTGTATTTATACTATCTATCTTAAGTACGTATCTATCAATCTATCGGTCTGAACGCTCTTTTTCAAGAGACCACACAGATATCATCAAGTCTTTGCCTGTGTTCGGACCACAGGAAGTTTTATTCGGGACAACACATTACAATCCGGCGAATCGACATTGATCTATTCATTCATTTATCTATCTCATGAGTCACTCGTGAGTGACTCATTTTAAAACATATATTTCAATCAAGCGTACGTGTATGCATCTATCTATGTACACATCTATCGACATTGATCTATCTTATGAGTCACTCGTGAGTGACTCATTTTATTTACACATACACCAAAATCGGTGCGTCACACACAGACAATGTAGAGCAAACCGAGATCATATGTTCTACACCATTTTTCTGAAGGTCATATTTATTCTAACTCCTGTTGCCTTTTTGCGGATAGGGAGCCAGTGAAACCAGAAACGATTGGTTGGCTGTTTCATTAGCAAGAGGCTGCCATGTTCCAATTCGATTTTAAACGGCTCTATCTCACGTGTTTTGTACTTCCCGCGTGCATCACAGTGCTTGAAGAGAAAGTCTCGTTTCTGTCCGAGAGACAGTGAAGCGATTGGCGCGTTTTGAACTAGGCCTGCCTCGTCATCTCTATGTGGGCCAATGTGGTCCATACCATTTTTGTATCTGTGAAAAGAAGAAAAATAACGTTACCTACACACATCCCTACACAAATGATCTACAACATCAATGAGGTCAAAGACAGATCGATCACAAGTGTCTTACCTGTTGATAAGGACAAAGTTGAACTCGTGCCCGGTTACTTCTTGTATTCTGTCTTTGACGGTCTTTAACAGCGGTGACCATGGCCTTGCCGGAATCTCTGTCCCAGAAAATCTGTACAACAGTCCAGGGTCACCAAAAGCAACTTGTTTTCGGGGGATATCGCGGTATTTTCCGAAGATCTACAAACAAAAGGTTAGATATTGTATGGTCAGCACTTAAAAGTATCGGTGTACGGTTGTAAACGATTTTGATTAAATAGCCAAATTACACCGAATGATTAAAGAGATTCTTACCTGAACTTTAGCCAAGTCCCCAGTGTTGTACACCAGCTCCTCTTCGCATGCTTTGAACAGGGTCCAAGCTACACTTGGTTGGTACAATACCGTGTAGTCACAGTTGAAATTTTCTCCTCGTAACTTCTGCCATTGTAGCCTCCCGGGGTCGGTAGAACAACTTGCGGTATGCCCCTCGTACACTGGTCCGCTCAGCCAATTCCTGATATCTGCAGCAGCAGCCATCCCTCACAACAGTTGTCAGGTACTTGACAGTCCAAAAGTGTTGCAACGTCGTAAGTAAAAGCCGGTAGAGTTTGTCTGGTTTTATACAGAAATCTTCTTACGTCCCGACCAATCAGCAATGTCCATACACGATCTAAAATTATCTCGATACAATAACACAAACAGGCGCAGTCCACATACGACAGATAAGGTTCACAGCAGTCGCAAATATCGATGGTTTTGCACAGTCAATCATCCCATTCCACCCTCCGCGTCGTAACAACCACCTCCCTGCTGTGGCACACATCAACTCAGCTAACTCTGAGCATATCGCGTTTCCTTGACTCGTTTGTGACTCGTGTATCTTGATATGTACATCCAAAGCAAAAACCATCGCGGTGATGACGCGCCCCCAGTTCAAACCGTCCTCGCTAAGCACGTTTTCTAGCAGATCCCTTAGTCTAGAAGATCCGTTTGTCGTTGTTGTTGTAGAGGCAAAACAGCAGACGAGCTCAGCCCAGTCTTCCCTCTCCGTCACATCTTTTGACATTTGCACAACCTTACGGTATATGGCTCTATTTCCCCAGCGCCTGTTTCTAGGAAACACGTTATGAGCTCTATGGTAGAACAGATGACGAAATATGTCTTCGGTTTGGGTTTTCAACACCTCCATACCGAAAACCTACACAGCAATACATACGCAACTCTTTATAAGTAGCACAATATGACCCCCTAGGGCGTCTGGTATGCCAACGTGACCTCCGCGTGACCTCTACACAAAACCACGCCCTACCGCTCTAGTCCACACAGTCCACAGTCCACCACAGTCCACAGTCCGCCAAAACGTGCACTATCCTGTCGCCCCTATACTACTCATGCGTCCATATTTAATATGTCTGATGTTCTAAAATAGTGTCAGACAAAAATTCTACCAGACAAGAACCTCTGGAGGGAGGCATCCAAACTCACACTAAGGCAAGTTGAGATGATACTCTTACTCCACAGATATCCCGGGTATATCTCAACATAAATTGTGAACAAAACGTGCACGCACCAAATATAAGTCTATATTCATGTACTAATTTTGCCAACACCTGTATGCCCAAACCTTGAATGAAAGCCTCTGTGCATTTGCACAAGGTACATGTACACCCATAAAAGTTTCAGGGTATTTTGTTCCAATACATATTACATAGTATTGTATTTTGAGTGTTGTTTTAACATTTGCAATCTTTATGTACATAGAACACGACTGTTGTAACAGACTTTACGCAATTCAGGGAAGGCATACCTTTGTCTTTTCCTGCCAATGTATGTTTGAATTTGTAAGAAACAATATGTGTAATGGTGCAGAAGTCCAAAGTATACATCTTTTGGGCTGAAACTAGAAATAGTATACACCGTTTTGAAATTATTATTTAGTTTGTTTAATATGCCCACAGTACAAGTCATTTGGTATTAACATGAGGACACTGGGGCGGAATATAAAAAGCTTGTAAGCTGAGATGGCCCAGAGTTGGAAAATTCCCTTCCTCCATCTACAAGAGCTGCCACTTTTCTTGGAGCTTACAGTAAGGGTTGTTTTCAAACCTTTTCTAAATACAATGTTGATGCCAACATTCAAATACAAGTTATCAAGCACCAGTTTCATCTGCATGTTAATGGAAATGAGACTGTACTTTATTCATCCTGGATCACTTGATGATCAAGAAATGCATGTAGTAGCTATAGGTACATGTACGTTGAATAAAACAATGCATACATCAACACAGAGAAGTAAGCCACTAGAATGAAACAAAATACTGTAAGTTGTTTTGCAATTCCTGCTAAAACACAAGGCGAGCAGTTGGTACTGTTCCTATAAATATTGAACTTCAAATACATGTACACACATGTATATGTCTTAATAGGAATTTTGAGTAAGTTGAATGCAGTGACATACACAATACATCTTAGCATGAAAGTTCATCTTTGTTGGTATACTTCATTATGACGAATGGCTAAACTTTATCTTCCAACATGTAAGTAATTGGTACATGATACATGTTTTCCAGGCTACATACAAGACATCATAATTATGTGCATGTTTCCCAGGGCTACATACATGTGCATGTGTACATGTTTCATAGAGCTACATACATGTGCATGGGAGCATGTTTTACAGGGCTACATACATGTGCATGTGTACATGTTTCACAGGGCTACATACATGTGCATGTGTACATGTTTCACAGAGCTACATACATGTGCATGTGTACATGTTTCACAGGCTACATACATGTGCATGTGTACATGTTTCACAGAGCTACATACATGTGCATGTGTACATGTTTCACAGAGCTACATACATGTACATGTGTACATGTTTCACAGAGCTACATACATGTACATGTGAACATGTTTCACAGGCTACATACATTTTTGTACATGTGCATGTGTATATGTTTCACTGGGCTACAAACATGTGCATGTGAACATGTTTCAAAGGGCTACATACATGTACATGTGAACATGTTTCACAGGGCTACATACATGCACATGTGTACACCAAGATACATTGTACATGTACATGTAGAAGTGTTGACTGTGCCATTAACCCTTCGATGTAAAGATGTCTAATATATTTCTTTATGAGAGTTAATGAAAAAAATGACTGTCATTACCACACAAGACTGTATCATTAATATTATTTGTCACCATTCCTCTATAGAGTAATAAAACAAACGTCAGTACTTATCGTAATCTGTTTTCTTTTTAAGTCACACCCAAACAACATCCATATTTACATCACAAGCCATTACGAAATATATCAACATAGGGTTCAAAATACCTGCCTAGTGGTTGCCCAGTTGTGTTTAGCAACCATATTATATTAGGCACAATTTACTTACAAGTGCTACCTAGTTTTAAGCCAACAATTTCAAGAGTCGTGCTAGTGGCAGGTCCCACTGTCTGCAGCAAGGCCTATACCTAAACATTTCTAAACACAACTCTTCATATGTACCTCATTACCTGTTCAGTTACATACATGTGTGTATAGGCTAGGTAAACAGAAGTTAGGGCCATAGAACTGGGGCAACCTGATATGTAGTTGTTGCTTAGGTTGTCCACTGTGCAGCCTGGGGTGCAAAGTATTTCAAACTCTGATTGATTCATTTCAGCAAATTAGACTAACTTTTCTTCACTTGTCTACATGTAGTAATCTGACTAGAATAAAAGTTGGGTGTTCAGTCTGACTTGTTCTTGGGATCCTGTTCTGTAGATGGGTCAACATACCTGAAAAATATGTACAGAAATCTTTAGTGTAATGCTTAAAACTTTATCTGTGATGCCAAGATTACATCTGATACAGAACATTTAAGGTACAGGAAATATCTGCTACATGTTTACATCAGAATGTATAGTTGCATGAGACAAAAAGTACACCACATGTGTTTCCTTGAGCATATGTTACACAGTCTCTTACTGTCGGGCTGATTGGGCCTCCTTCTCCAAGACCTCGTGGTCATTCACCTCTAAGCCAGGAGGCTGACAAAAAATGAGATTGACTGCCAATAGGAGCTCAGGATTCTTAATCACTATGCAAATCTGTCCAATAGGAGCTCAGGATTCTGTCACCATGGAAACCAGTCATCACATCCTCCAACACCATGGTAACAGAGAGTTCTCACTCTGACAATAACTTGTCATGTTAGCACATATGCATAAGTGAACAGAGGATTAGGAAGTTCCCAATTCTCCTGACTTAGATTAGACTAATTTAGAGGTGTTGGCCATCAAACATTTAGAGGCCTGACCAGTGGAAGGGCTGCTAGAGTTTCCTCAGCATCTACAACATCAGTCCAAACTGGGACAGTTTGCTAGTTGTACATATCTTCAACTGCAAAGACTAACATGGTACTGAATGTTACCAAATACAAGACATGCAATTACTAACCAGATATGAGCTAAGAGTAGAAGAGTTCAACATGTACTTTATTGTATGAAACGTTGTGTCTCTTTTCAACGGTTTTCTGAGGACAGACTCACAGGTGTTTGAAGAGGCGCATGCCCTGGATGATCTGTGCTGTCTCGTTGGTGAAGTGACAGGCAAACAGCAGCATGTTTCTTGGTTGGACTTTCCAGGCAAACCTCATGAACAACAGAGAGTAGATGCACAGAGCTGAAAGTCAACAGGAGAATCCTTCAGGATAGACAAATATGAACCCTAACAAATATAGCAATCTGAGACTGGTTGATCTTTGATATTATAATGTCTTAATGACTAAATTAATGACCGGAAGAAGGAGGACATTACATCTACTAATGTCTTGTAAAATGGCAAAGTTATTTTTATTCTGGAGTCTTACCAGTACCATCCCTTTACATGTACTTTGAAAAAAACAACATCAGGGCTTCAACTACCACCTGGATATGCAGGTTTAAAGTGCAGGTAAATTTCTGTTTTGCAGGGTTTTCTGTTTTGTAGAGTCCTGCAGGTATTTCTGATGTCTACCTGCACCCCTCCAGACTAGTCAGGTGCACCCTGAAAGCTTAGGTGTGCAGAGGAGAAAACCCACCTGAAGGCTCTCTCTCTTGATGGACTACAAACAGTTATCTTTGGAACACTAGCTAGACAAGCCAGAAACATGATCATAAGATTTTTTTCATTCTATACTTGTTGATAAGTTACTACTAGTATGTGTGCACACTGTGAAACTACATACACTATAATTGTACATGGACTGTCACAGAAAAACACAGTCGGCTACTGTGGAACACTAAAGAAGCTCTGACAGTCTGCACAACTTAATTTTCTAAATAATGAGATAATCTATCATCATCATCATCATCATCATGTCGGGTCGTCCTGGTCCCAGACCCTCTCCCTCCATGCCGCCTTATCCATAATAAAAGTTAGGCAGAGCAAATATTGCATAAACAGATCATAGGATGTCCTGGCCAGCTATTGAGCAAACAGCTATGTTTCCATGGTGTATAATGATGAGAATGTCATCGTTGAAATACCTCACTGTGGCAGAAATTAACACTTCCGCACAAATAATACAGATCATATGTTGCAAACTAAATGAGGAAATGCTACAATTCTTTATGATAATGACAAGACTCTATATGACATGTGTGGGCTGGGAAGGGATGGACATTGTGCATTCTATCTAAATCTGTTACAGTACTACAGTCCAAACCTTAAACTTACCAAACGTCATCTTGCCACTGATGATATCAGGACTCTTCTTCATGTCACCGATAGCTGCCAGTGGTATGCCCCAGTTTGCAACTAAAGGTCAGTCACCCCAACAAGGCAGACAACATAATCAGACATTCATGGATGTCATGTCTAAAATAATGCTGGGATGTACACGTGAATGGTGGGATGTACACGTGAATGGTGGGATGTACACGTGAATGGTGGGATGTACACGTGAATGGTGGGATGTATCATGTACACGTGAATGGTGGAATGTACACGATGAAGAATGCAGACAACCTTTGACCCTTTGCTGACGTCACACGTGAGACAAATCACGTGTCCACAGCATTTGGGTCAGATACATGTAGCTGAAGAAGACTGAGTGATTCAGTCGAAAATTCTGGTGAGTGAAATTTATGAGTTGGAGAACAGTTTTAATTCTTCATAATGAGACAACATGTACTTGCATCTTGCCATTGCACAAATGAAACCCAGATACACAAACAACAAAGTCAAGATGATGGTTTATCTGCTCCTTCTAGGTCTAAATTTGTTGGGAATGATGGGAATTCATGCAAATTTTAGCAAGTAATATTAATGATGGTTTCAGACTTTGACAGTTGCCATGGGCAGTGGCTATGCCATAATAATCAGCTGCTACTCACCTGGTCCCCAAAAATGCTGGAAAAAAAAGAGAGACTGTATAAACAAGTGCCAGATGATCAAACTGTCAAAGTACAATTATAACTTATAAATTGGGTATACACTTACATGTACACTTTGTACATGACTTGTAACAACACACTCTAATGACCTCAGATAGGAAGAAAAGTCATAGCCACGGACACAGAGGATAAGTAAGTTTTCCTCTATGACACACATGTAATTTGTAACAGTTACTATAATGATAGCATGTATGTGGACTGTGGTGCAATTTCCTTTTAACTTAGGCCACACCAATTTAATTTCTTGGTTAACGGATTCGCCCGCTTCATTTTTTTCTGATTTGAAAAAAAAAAAAAAATTTAGAATCAACTGCAAAATGCTCATATTTTGCCCTGAACAGTTAAAAACAGTCCTTTTCTTCCTAGTTTTTACAGTAAACTTATTCCATCTTTCAATGCAGTAGTATCATTACAAGTTCAAAATTCATTGTTTAAATTTTGAACCAGCCTAGGCCTGGTGTGTTGACTTCATGGCTCCTATCGTACCATTTTGGGCCATAATAATTAATAGGATGCCCTTGAGGCCTGTTTTTATTTTTTTTTCGCCCGCCCGCTCCATTATTTTTCTGGAAAAATCCGTTAACCAAGAAATTAAATTGGTGTGGCCTTAGAGCTCTTTTTATTTTCCCCATAGAAGTGCCTGGCTCTGAACCCACTTGTAAAATGAAAAAAATGCACACTTACCGTGCTTTATAATGTCCAAACAGCATTCAGAAGCATGTACATAAGGAAAAAGGAGATACATTGTACATGTAAGAAATTACTTCATTTGTATCAATATGAATGTCAAACAAAGAGAAGTAACAGTATACTGTAGGAGATGTTAACATTGATGTTAGAACTTAATAGAAGCAGCTGGCCCTACAGGGCTTGAAATACTGGGTGCATATCCACCTTAGTGCAGGTAAAACTGGAGCTGTGCAAGTATTTCTGATGTCTACCTGCACCTTACCTGCACCGGTCCATGTACTGGGTTTATATATACATGTACATGTGTGTATGTGTATTTTTATTTGTTCCATTGACATTGTAATCACCTATGAAGTATGAAAGAACTAGAGCTCAGAGACCCCATGTCTTCGTCAGACATTATTGTTTCTGTGATATGATTGTTTGTATGTTTATATATTTTAGAAGTGAATAACATCCATAAAGCGACCTCTTCTTTCTAACCTACACGATCCTGAAATATACGTAAATACATACATACATTTGTATAACAGACAGTCCGGCCTTTCTATTCACATAGACAATAACTACAGACAACGAACAGAACACAAATCATAAACTGAATCGTCCAATCACGTCAAAAAAGTTCAACATCATACATCATCTGATAGGGCTTAACGGCAGGACGGTTGGTAACGCTTTGCGGTAAATTGACTCGCATTTTGTTTCCAACTCCTCTACATATAGTATCTATGTTGGCGAGAACGACTGATCGCTAACAACATGATTAACAAGTTCACACTAGTGTTTCCCGCCCGGCCTGATCCCCAAGTGCGTCTACGGAAACATGCAGCCCCGATAAATTTGGATATTTTTTACCCTTCCATAACGCCGCTTATCCTACATTTTGAAACAAAAGTAATGCCGGCCACATCACGTTTCACTACTAGTACTAGTACGCAAAACATACTACTGGAAAACCCAACTCATGTACGAAAAGGGAAAGAATAACCACATACCGTATAGTTGAGGTCTCGACACCGAGAAATCCAACTAAACTCCACCTTCCAAAAAATTCTGTGAAGAACTGTAACCTCATCCAACACACAACACTTATATATAGCACAAATATCCTATGCAAACGAGGCTGACTACTTATCACCAACCAATAGAAATTAAAAGGGACAGAAAACTGAATACCAAATAGTATAGATATAAAATGGACAGCTGACAGCAGTTCATCTGTCCTATCATGTCAGCTGTTCTGCTTGTACGGCCCCAATACACCTCACCCATGAATAGCCGTATCACAAATATGAAAAAAATTACAATCACATGCTACAGGCTAACTAGAACTAAAACATATATCAGACAGATTTGATTTATACTAGCTCATGATCCAAGACAGGTTGCTTCAATCTCAAAACCAACTTCCCTGTCAACATACTAGCTGTCAAACAACTTGAATAGTTACATGTCTCACCAGAACAACTGTGTATGGTGAAAACATCTGTCCCACCCGGGTACCCTGATAAGATCGTTGACCTACATAAAAGACTTCTAGCACAACCATACTAGGCAGCTGTCCCACCCAGATAATGGTCAAAAGGTTATTGACCTACATATAGGACAACAACAACGCAACCAAAAAAATATATACAACTTATTTTCCACATTCCTATAAACCATTAAAGTTCAAACTTACACCACTACATCTATATTTCTAAACCTATACACCATACATAAATCTAGACAACTGCCCAATCAGCACCTCAACTACGAACAAACAAAGAAACAGACACAAAAGGTCTATTACGGGGACATATCGACACCCACGACTCTCATCTTTGAACTTAATCTTGGTGATCACCACAGTAACATGCCAACCAAAATTCATTAACTTCCATCCATTAAGATACACAAGTTATCCTGCTAACAACAAAAAAAGGAAAATGCCCCCTGCAGTGACAACCGAACCCCCCACGAAGCCCGTTAACGAACTTAACCTTGCTCTCAACAATAGTAACCTCCCTACCAAAAATCATGACCATCTATTTAAATATACGCCACTTATTTTGTTAACAAGCAACAAACACAAAAGGTTCACTAACGTGACATACGGACCCCCCACAAAGCCCAAACTTGCACTTGACTTCGGCCTTAATAACGGTAATCTGCCTGCCAAATATCATGGACTTCGAATCATGCCTTCCAGAGTTATATCCCTAAATCCGCTGTCACCCACAATTCGGCCAACCATTTCCATAGTTCTTCTGACCTGACCAAGTAATGACCTGATTTGAAGCGTGCGTAATCCAGTGGTTAGCCACCCTGCCTCTGGACTTAGAGGTTGGGAGTTCGAATCTCAGCTGTTGTCGCTCATCCGACATGCACGCTACTGTAGAGGTTCACAGACCTTAGGACAGGACGTTAAGCTGTGATCCACTGTTCATTGTACTGGTCGAAAAGAGCTAAGGGAATTTCCCCGGTACAATTAACCTGTAAATATTGTACACAGCGTCTGTTTTCTCTGTCACGACCAGTGGAAGAGTAGCACTTCAGTGAGCTAAACTGGTTTACGATCACTTTCACTTTCACCATCCTTTCCTCCTCCCGCTGAATGATTGAACAGTCCCTTAATATGAACAACGTTATCGCCTCCCAGATGGGTTCCAGCTGTCCCCATGTTTATTTCCAAGCAGAGGTTGGTGGGAAGATTGTTAACTTTCTAAACACAAAAGGTCCAATGCTGAAACGTAGGGACCCTCCACAAGGCCCATATTCGAACTTGACCTAGTCCTCAACAACGGTAACTTGCCTACCAAAAATCATGAACATCCATTTACATAAACAAGAGTTATAACTTAATAAGCTACAAACACTAATGGTTCACTAACGTAACGTACGGACCCCCCACAAAGCCCAAACTTGCACTTGACTTCGGCCTTAAATACGGTAAGTTGCCAACCAAATTTCATCAACTTCCATCCACAAATACACAAGTTATCTTGCTAACAAAAAATAAAGAAAAATGCCCCCTGCAGTGACAACCGAACCCCCCACGAAGCCCGTTAACGAACTTAACCTTGCTCTCGACAATGGTAACCTCCCTACCAAAAATCATGACCATCTATTTAAATATACGCCACTTATTTTGTTAACAAGAAACAAACACAAAAGGTTCACTAACGTAACGTACGGACCTTCCACGAAGCCCAAACTTGCACTTGACTTCGGCCTTAATAACGGTAATCTGCCTGCCAAATATCATGGACTTCGAATCATGCCTTCCAGAGTTATATCCCTAAATCCGCTGTCACCCACAATTCGGCCAACCATTTCCATAGATCTTCTGACGAAGACAAATACCGATAATGGCAATTATTCCTGGACAGTTTTTAGCATTATGATCCATACTTCCTAAATTCTCATGAGTGGTGCAGGTGATTTTCAATGTTACCTGCACTAGTGCAGGAATGCAGAAAAAAGTATTTCTAGCCCTGCCCAAGAACACAATGTAACCAGCCATAACTGATCTGACAGATTAAGTAAATCTTAAAATGTACACAGCAGTTTTATTCACCACAAAATCATGACACTGCAAAGATGCCTTTCCAATGTATTACTACTGTCTACTGTACATGTACGTGTATGCAGGGCTCTAACCAGCTGGAAATGTTTTTCCATCAGCCCAGATTCGTGATTGCAATTGCCGTAGGAGCAACACGAGCACCAAAGGCACTCGCAATCTAGGGGGGTCTGGGTGCATGCTCCCCGGGAAATTTAGGATTTTCAAGCCTTTAAAAAACGCAATTTCCTGCATTTTGAAAGGCAAATCATTAGGTTTAGAGTGGTTGTTGGTGGTCCTTCTGATGTTGTTATATGTTTTTACCCAAGATTTTTGTTAATTTTGTCTGTCAAGGTTGACAGATTGGTTTTAAAATTTTTCCGGCAGGCGCCGCAAAGTTCCGGTAATTGACAGAAAAACGGGTGCTGGCTAGAGCCCTGTGTGTATGTACTACAGGATTGTTGCAACTGCAAGCTTAGGCCCTGTTCATGTTTAAAAAATCTAATTGGTTTAAATCTGTTTAAATTGATTTGAATTTTGCATTCCTGTTGCAAACTTGAACTCAAACTCAAAATCAGCTTGTTGTTGGGTGACTGTGCTGACCTGGAGCTGGGATGATTGAGTAGCATTGCATCCAGTTTGCAACAAAAAAAGGCAAGGCAATGTGATCTGTCGAACTGTGCTTGTTTTGATATCACACTTTTGCTTTGATTTCAGGTACTTAAGCTTCGATCAGCACTAAAGCTGTGTACCTAAACAAATTTCAGGTACAAGTACAGGTCACCTATCCCTTGATATATACTTGAGTTTGTATCATACCCGGGCGGCAATACTAGTGTTCCCGACCCGGTCGTACTTTAAGGTATGACCGGGCTTCCATAGAACGATTCAAACGCGTTTCGCCCTAACCCTACCTTTTGAAAATTTGAATACAGGATTCAGACTTTGGAACTTATGTTGTTGCATTTTTTTGGTTTTTTGGTTTAGGGACACCAAATTTTCGCTCATTTGGCATTGAAAGGCGTGTTTTCTTGGGTGGGTATGACCTTGGTCTCGGCCCTCCCGCGAGTCGGATCGCCCTCCGGCCTTCGGGCGATCCAACTCACGATCGGGCCAATACCTTGGGCGATACGGAATACACCGTGTTGTATTCTATATGTAAATATATTCAAGTGCAGTGCCGGTACATTGATGCTCCAGTATTTTGGACCTGTACCTAAATGATTTTTGCAGTACTGTACCGGTACACAGTGACAGTACTAATTTCAAACAGTTTGCAAATTGAAACCACCTTTGAGAGACTTCCTGCCCAATGTGCCAGGTAAGGCACAGGGGAAATCAGGTCTGTCTACGGTAAGATATGAGAGATGACTTGAAACGTACCAATTTGAGGCCAATATTTAAATCAATTTGGAGCGTTCATGTTCACAAAATTAAATCGAGTTGACAACCAAGTTGATTTAAACCCATTTGATTTTTTTACAACATTAGCAGGGCTACCAAAACCTCCTTTTTTAAGGAGACCAATATATATATATATATATATATATATATATATATATATATATATATATATATGTGTGTGTGTATGTGTGAAGACATAGCGGAGGAACGGAGCAGAGACACAGCGTTCACGGATGGATTCCAGGCTATGAAGATACATGTACAATGTACCTTATACCTGATACTAATGATAGCACAGTTCTAAGCCATCAACCCTCCAGACTAAATTTTTAGCTTAGGCGCGCATGCGCTCCTAGCCTCAAAAAGTTAGGCGCGCAGGCAAACATTTGGGCGCACAAACAAAAAATCTGGTCGCGCAAAGTACTTTTTAATTTACAAGCCAAGAGAATACTAGTAATACCAGGAATCTTTGAAAAAACGCCAATAGGCGACATGTATTTCCTGGATAAATAAATAAAAAAAACAATAAAAAAACAAACAAACATGCAATTTGAAAAAAAAAGCAAAAATTACTAGTATACAATGAATATTGTATTATTATACTCAGTAGTAAACACATATTATTAAGCTACTAGTATTATACAGTGTATATTATATTTATAATTTCAGAAAAATCTTTTTCAGCTTTAATAGTACAATTTTTTTATAGCAACAACAGCAAAGAAGTACTTAATTTCGCCCCAAGAGATAAAATAGCGGCGGAAACGCGGTGCTAGATTTAATTTGTTTCATTATCATCTCTCTACCGATATCTCCTGCACTAGGCTGCAGTCTCACCAATGTCGCTAGGGGCGTTGCATATTCCTCGCGTGTTTTTGCGAGATCTAACGTGAGTTCGCGAGGTTTAAGATGGCCGCTAATGTTTTCGTCCCGGTCTCGGCCGATCCCTGCCGGGCGTTTCGGATGAATTTTTGCGTTTATAGGCGCATTAAAGCAACTTGACTACGGATGAAACTTCTCAAGGAACATTTCTCAATGGAAAATGGGTCGTTGTTACCGCAAGCAGACCGGGGCGAGATTTGGCAGCCAATAATTTTAGGGGCACAGCGGATTCTCTGCCGGTCGCGCAGTGCGCGACCAGAGTAAAAAGTTTAGTCGCATTTCGTAATTTTTGGTCGCAGTCTGGAGGGTTGGCCATGCTCTTTTTTTTCACGAATTCTCGAGTTAAGGTAGCAGAACACACTTATCTCCCAATGGGCATTCGTATGGTTAAGGACCCCAAGGTGACTCACTTCGACTAGGTGAAAATTATAGTAGGGTGCACTAGAGAAGCACGACAAACTTATTCATTAAAAATTACGGTATAATCTACAAAATTCATGGGAAAACAAAAAAAGTTATGGTTTTTTAACAATTTGACGACCACTTTGATATACCCCTCTGCGGAGGTCAACGGAACTGCAGCCGTCTCACCCAGGCGGTCAGCTGCATGCATCGCGCGCATTTATACACTGAACGGGCAGACTTCACAATTCTAATCATACGATCTAAAAGCCGACGTATCATACTACAATATTGTTGAGTTCATGCCTCCCTGCCTTTCACGTTAACGCCTTTACAAACGCTTCAAGATTGCGTCCGCACTACGTTTTTACCCCTACGTCACAGAGGACGGGGGTCGCGGAAGAATACTGTGTTCTGCTACCTTAACCTGCCCTCACAAACCCACAATGGCAGAAAGAAATGAATAACCTTGGAGGGGGGGAAATTATATAACCAGCCAAAGTTGATATGTTAATTGCAGAAAGGTTAGGACAGTCGACTTGTTTTGATATACATACTCACTATCTTATGTTTCTGCTATTGCTTACAAGCTGTCTTACCTCATAAAATAGTTGACCCATTCTTTGCTTTTGCTGTTTTTAGCTACTGTGCTAAAAGTCCTTGCCAAACCCGCCATCTTTGAAGGTGGTGGAGTACTCTCCTTCCCAGGAGTGTTATATCGTATACACGGCAATACTCTCGTACCCAATCGTCTAAAGAAACTCTGGTCCGATACTTTCAGTGGCAAATCTGCAGATAGATCAATTATAGGCTTTGATAAGTAGAGTAGAGAGAAAAATAAGATGTTGGGTACCGCTAGTGAAAAAGTAGCTAACTGAAAGACACACAAAACAGATAAAACCCCACGATATCTTTGTTGTTGTTGCTGCTCAGATGAGGACATACAGTATACAGAATGACTTACGGAAATGGTTGACTGGACATAACCATGTACAAAAAGGGGTCCCAATTCATTTTTTCTGAATAAACGTTTAAGAATATAATTTTCATACAACAAGACTTATTTTTATTATTTTCTATCTGTAAGTTGGGAAAAATATCGACAGTACTGTAACATGCGCAACAGCTCCATATCTTTATCGAACAGACACCCCCACTGATGCTCAAAATCCACCGGTCTACAATGAGATTTTCAAGATGGCGACAACTCAACGTACTCAGCAGCCTCAAGGCGACACCAGGCAAGAACTGTCCGAACTCGTCAAGAGAAAACAAGAACTGGCGGTATGTGTTATCTGATATTGCAATATTTTACACATCTGACTCCTATAGATATGTTAGAAGCCGGTACTGGCGGCGGTACTGGCCCAGTGGGGGCTCTAAACTGGCTCTACCTAACGCCGGGACGACGGAAAAGTGCGCGGGGAGTTAAAAAAACGTCGTCGTGGGTCTTCGTGAAACAGTGGCAAAACGGTAACGTCTTTAATCTGTTTTGGGTCTGAAGATGTTTTGGTTGAAAACGAAAACTTAACCACAATATGTCCTTGGTGATATGAAATTCATTATAAATTTTGGGCTTTTCACAAAAAAAGGGGTCTCGCACCGGGGTTTCTGTCAGGGCGAAGGATTATCACAACATGCAGGAAAAGAATTTTCATCATTTCAGGTCTCGGACCGGAGTTTCTTTTACGATTTTTGTGTCCGGCGGACACCCCCAGGCCGAAGGGCTACAATTCCGCCAAGAAAAGTAGGCCGGAAAATCTTATTATACCAGTGGACAGAGGTTTTCAGCCGGCTTCCGATAGGTATTTGGGTATCGTCTGCTGACTCTTCATTTTGGGTAGAAACTGTTGTGAAATGTAAATTTTGGACTCGAAAAATACCGTTTTTTTGCACTTTTTTCAGCTGAGAAAAAACAAATTTTCCCTGGATAACGGCTTATATGACGAAAAAGCTCACTACTTCCTGTTTCTGAAAAACGGAAAAAAAGGATAGGTTGTTGCGATAAGTTTTCCGCAATCTTCGGTGACGCACACCCCTTGAAAATGCATATAGAACGCAGCTATTTGGGTCATCAGGCGACAAAACCGCGTCACCCTTGCTCGCGGACTGATACCAAAAACGCTTCGCTGGCCGTTAGGGGTGGGTACCGGTCCAGCTCATTCAGGTCCAGGTCCAGGTCCAGGTCCAGAGGATCAGGTCCAGGTCCGGACCTGTACCTGTACCTGATTCTGTACAGTAGTAAGTTACTAGTAGCATATGATTTACGGTGTAGTATCAGTACAGAATAATTTTGCAAATCTAGTATTTGAATTACTAAGACCACTACAAAGATCTAAACAATTGAGATCTAAACAGAACTGAACATTTTGTTAAAGAAAATATAACAAAATACATATTTAAACTTCTCCTCTAGTCCTAGATCCTATTGCTATTAAAACCTGATATCATTTACAAAGAGAACCGAATAAATTAGGACATTAAAGTTTCCAACCAATCACATCGCAGGATTGCATATCCGCCCTCTAGCGGTTATAGCTTGAATTGCAGCCTCTCGCGAGGTTTCGCGAGGTTCCGCGAGGATTGGCCGGCCGGCCGAGTTATTCAAAATGGCGCCACGATCTTGCCGATCGCTGAAGTTTCTTTGTATTTTCCTTGCTATTTTACGCGATTCAATCGAAGAAAAAAAGTTTACCACAAGTAAACAAGAGTAATACAGCAGTGGGAACCTTACAATCCGTTTTGTTGGATGCTAATTTCTCATCTCGAGTGGAATTTACGTGCGTCCCAGTGTGGGCATGTGGTGCCACTCGAGTGAAATTTTTCGGTTCGATTTGAACCAAATTATATTATACGCAGCCTGTAAACTTCTCCTTTTTGATTCCTAGATGTCTATCGGTATAGAAAATATGGAAAAAATATTGTTGCAAAATGAGAGAGGCGGAAACTAAGGTAAATTTCTTTTATTTTAATGCTAGAAGTTCATTTTCCTGGCGGGCCTCCTTGTGTGTAGTGATCATCGGTAGTAACAAGTTTGGATTTTTGTTTCGGTCCAAAAAACCGGTCCACCACGTTTCGGTTTTTCCGGACCGGACCGATACTATTTTTCCGGTCCGTACCGGTCCACCTGGACCGGTACCCACCCCTACTGGCCGTCGAACTTTACCACGCCCGAAAATACTACAAACCACGGGTTTTTCGGTAGATACGAAAACTATTTGATTATCTATAACCATCACCGAGCAAGGGGGAGCCAAACGTAGCGTGACAACCACCCAGATCCGGCGATTTACTGCCGCACTTAATTGGACTCTGGTCAGAATTAAACTCTGACCCGGAACCTTCAGACAAACAGCTTTTTACTGCTACTGAAGGACTTCTTCAAATTGGATATTTTAACTTGAATATCATTTTTTTTTTGCATTTATGAAAATGACATTTATACCTTTTTTTAATGACGCAGCATGGAAAAAATATGAATCAGGAGCTACATATACCAGCATTATCTCCCACCTTGTTGTGAGATGCGAGAGACGAGAGTTGATAAAAACTAAGGCAGCGGTTCCTGATCTACCTTTGGATGGATTTTGGTTTTTCACTTTCAGACAGATTATTAACAAGTTTGTCATGGCAGCGCTCGTGACTGCGCCTGGTTTAGGCGCATATGCGCCCAGAATTTCGAGAATGCGACTAGATTTGAAATCACAGGCGCACAGTGCTCCTAGAAAAAATCAAGTTACGGTAAATCATTTTTCAAAATAAGGGCTTACAAACCCAGGTAAAGCTACAAATTTTGTCGTAACAATGACCCATTTTCCATTAAGAAATGTTCATAGAGAAGTTCCATCCATAGTCAACTTGTTTTAATGCGCCTATAAACGCAAAATTTCATCCAAAACGCGCGCAAAGTGATCGGCCGAGACGAATGAAAACAACAGCGGCCATCTTGGATTTTTGCGATCTCACTGCAACGCCCTCTAGCGACATCAGTGAGAACTGCAGGGTTACCGACATCGGTAGAGAGCCGATAATGAAACAAATTAAATCTAGCACCGCGTTTCCGCTGCTATTTTATCTCTTGGCCAAAATTAATTACTTCTTTGCTATTGCTATATAAAAATTGTACCAGGCTGAAAAATATATTTTTTTTTAATTTCATACAACTGTATAAATGTTGTTTACTACTGACTCTGTTATAATATAGTAATTTTGCATGTGTTCTTCAAATTGCATGTAAAATGAAATGTATGACATGGGTTTAGGTCCAGCAGATATAGATTAGACTGCAAGTGACATACACCTCAATGGCCTGTAAGAGCATTTTGAAATGAACGTTGTTGTCAATTTGGACATTTTCTGGGGGGTACATTTATTTGGGGGGGGGGGGGTATGTTTATTAGATTTTGAAGTTTTTCTGGGGGGTACTTTTATTCCGGACGGTATGTTTAATTTATTTGGGAAATGAGAGTAATATTTTTCTGCAGCTTTATAATTAAGGTATCTTCTTGGTATCTCTATTTCACACAATTTTCTCATGTTCAATCAAGGAGGTTTGACCTTTTTGGTTTGATAAAGTAAATAAAAGGTTACATTTCTCTATACATGCAAATCGCAGCAAGTATTATTTTACGGGCAGTGTAGTACCCTGAACACAGTGTTCAACATTTCGTGAAGTCCTGCAAATTATGTCAATAGGATTATTTTTTCTGGTGGTGCGCCTAGATTTTTGCTGGTGCGCCCAAATGTTTTGGGTTGGGAGCACAGTGCTCCTAAGTCAAAAAGTTAGTCTGGAGCCCTGCATGGATGCAATAAAGTATCAGTAATGTATCAATTTGTTTAGGCATCAGTTTCTGTGTTTCAATTGCAAATTTATGTGTGTAACCTGGAAGATTACAGAATTATGTTATTCACTAAAACACAATGCTGTAGCCATGCTGTTATTTTACTACTATATACTGTAAATGCATTTATGTTCGTGAGATTTTTAACTTCGCGATATTTGTGAATTGAAACATCAAATATAGCGGCAGGCGGCAGCCTTTGTTTACTTCAACGTCCACAGTCTACTCGCGCGCCTTGTTCACGGCAGTCCTGATGCCGGTTCTGTCCCAGCCCCTGGCGATAGCGTCGACGTCGTGCTTTGAAGACGTCAAAAATCACGAGAGACGGCTGATCTGCGCTCAAACCCAGGAACTTGCGCTGAGCAGTCACACACGGAATCAGGACCTTGTCAGCGTATCTGTCCATGTTGGCGGCGTTTTGAAGAAAATTATTGACTCGCGAAGTTAAAGACCTCGCGACCTCCCGAATTGTTCCATCTCACGAAAAAAAGTGCTCGCGAACATAAATGCATTTACAGTGACATACCTGTATAAATGTACATGTATGTGTACTATGCTTGTATTGGAGTTTTCAAACTGCAAATAATATTTTAGTTTTGTCAAATATTCACCAATTTTAGCTTGGGGATGAGTTACTCTCAACTCTCAAATAAACGTACCGGTACGTTTATTTTTTTTCACCTCAAAATCCGCCCGGTACGTCCTTATTTTAGACGGTACGTTTATTTTATTTTTCAGAATCGGGAAAAGTTCCGGGCAAATTTTCGGTCCTGAACGTAAAATGAAAATGACTGAAGAATTCTCAGGTCCCGAATAAACGTAGCGGTAACGTTATGACTTACTTATGTTTATTTTTTCCCCCGAACATCCACCCGGTACGTTCTTATTTTGGACGGTAACATTACGTTTAATAGTGTTTCAAAATCAGGGCATAGTTTAATAACAGCGTTGCAAACACATGGTCTCACGGCACACAATTTTTTTTCTGTGAGCAAGTTGTTCGGAAAGCCAGGTTGCCGGGCGTAAATTAGTTTCTTTGGATATAGAAGACGCCGACACTCAAAGTAAAAGCGGTCCCTTTGCACATTTCATTCATGCATGTAAACTTCACTGACACCAAACGTACGGCAGATTTACTGAATCATCGTACCTGTCCCTTTGTGAGGGACAGATAACCTCTTTTTTTAAATGTAAGTTGTATTTAGGAACACGTATCATGTCGGAAATATGAGCTAGTAGTGGTTTTTAACGTTACTATTTTTAAGAAATTCGGGCGAGCTCGGAACATGTGCTCGCATATACATGTTTCTCAAAACGATCTTTTTCCAGTGAAAATATAAAAACAATACCACATAACAGTGTCTTTTAGCATAGTAAATTGTATTACTCACAAAAAGTCCAAAATCCTACCACAAACATGACAATTTAAGCTGGAAATATTCCGTTCTGAATGAAGTAAACAGCTACAAGTACAAACGTTCTTCCATGGTTCTTCCCACGACCTGGAAGAGCTCACTTCAAGGAAGGGGAAACAATTCTTTTTATTACTATAAATAAACCCTTTGAAAAAAATTTACATATGCATGTTGCATTCTAAGAAAGTTAAATATTATGTAAAAAGCTATAGACATGAGTAAAATTTCAATCTAGTTATATTAATTATCACATCGAAATGTTTTGAAAAAATGTTTCCCCCTACAAAAGAATTCTGTCCAAAAATTGTAGCCACGCCTCCCTCATTTCCATACTATAGCCGGCAGACTTTCTAAGTGAAACCTGAGAACCTTGAGTTTGTGGCAGCTTGTGGATGTTGTGTTGCAATATTACTATTCGTCTGAGCTGTGTGTAAGGGTGACTTGTAACTGTTACACTATTAAATAAAGGGTGGAGTTGTAGATTGTGTTGTATGTAAGTTACCTATTGAATCTTTAAAGGTATAAAAATATCTACATTTGTATCAATGGTTAATTTTTTCCCTATAGCTTTTACATGTTACTGGAAATTTTTATACTGATTAACATGTGGAGCATATAGTTAGCATATTGTAAATTTCTGTTCAACTTCAACCACTAAATGTAATCTTCCTGATTTCTGACATTATAGTGACTATCAAAAATCAAGAACTCTTATTTCACATTATTATTTATTATACAACTCCAGAGCTCGAAATACCCAGGTGCAATGTGCAAATTGCACACGATTTTCAAGATTTGCACGTAAAAATATTTTGAATGTGCAATTTTGCACCTAGTAAATACCGGTATATCATGTTTGCACTGCGTATCTCCGAAGTTTCATGCTGTGTCGGCAGTGCGCTGGGCGCACGGCAGCCATATTGTTTTCCTAACTGAACATCCTGGGAACGAACTGTTCTCGTCCCCGGGTGACGCGAAGGCATACGTAGCTGATTTACCAAATATGGCAAGACGCGCGAAACTTGTTGGGCGATGCGTCACGAAGTCCTTCGGCGGGGTGCTTTCGGCTTTTTCGCCCGAATTCGCAGGGATTTCGGTAAAATTCGGTGAAAGATAAAGTTTTCGGATTTCCCAGCATTCAGTGCTATATAGAAAACTGCAATATATTTTGTTTGACGTAGCATGATCACAGTATGAAGAAGGGAGCTATTTTGAAGTTTTTCTCGAGGCCACAGGCTGTGGCTGGTGCAGCCAGTGGGGAGGCTGAATCGGATGCGCGCGAGAGAGAAGATGCCACCGGGTCCGGCACATCGAATACTAGTAATTTCTCCCAGGACCCCGATGTTGACGCCACGACTGCCGCGCCCCCAGAGCAGGAGGGGGAGGGGAGCGCCATGCAGGCGAAAAAGCAAAAATTAACCGTACTTGCACGATAATCGAGGTAAACAAATATGCAAAATAAATATAATTTATTGCTCTCAGACTGTTGTTAAATTTTCTTTTTGTGCCGTATAAAATGTGGAAGTGCTAACTGTAGTGTTTGTGACAGGTGGCGAGTGGGCGGGGCGGTGGATTCACTAGCGGCTTCCTTAAAGCTAAAGCTAATGCCGAGAAATTTTCATGAATCGGAGGACTCAGACCAAGCAGCTTCAGACTGACAATTGTAGGCAAATGAATACACGTACATTGTTCATGTTTGGTCTCTTATTTTTGATATATAAACTCCTAAATATGCTGTGGCAAGCTAAGAAGGTTAACACACATTAAAACAGTTGCAAACCTACTGATGCAAGACTGAATATAATCTTGCACATAACTTTTTCAAATTGCACCTAAAATTTTTGCCAATGTGCAATTCTGCACGTACCCGAAAAAAAGTATTTCGAGCACTGAACTCAATGACCTTTGAAAATGACGGGATTTTTTAAATGAACATGGTTGTCAATTTGGTAACATTTATTCCGGGGAGTATGTTTATTAGATTTTGAAGACACCACATTTTAGTAGCATAGACGATGCTTACGTGTCGATTTTGAAATTTTCCGGGGGGTACTTTTATTCCAGGGGGTACTTTTATTAGATTTTGAGGATTTTCCAGGGGGTACTTTTATTCCAGGGGGTACTTCTATTCGAGAGTTGAGAGTATCTTGAGCCAAGCAAGTAAGCAATTTGTTTTCAGTTCATGTTATCTTGTTTCAATTTTCAGGAGACTCTGGCTAATTTGGAGAGGCAAATTTATGCCTTTGAAGGGAGCTACCTTGAAGACACCCAGATGTACGGGAACATTATTCGTGGGTGGGACAGATATCTGACCAACAAGTGAGTCGTTTTTTGACAATGGATTGTAGGAAGTTTGAATTTGAAGTTTTCAAACCAGCAGTATGTACGTACAGTTTTCTAGTTGACAATGGGCTATTTGTGTACTTGTAATGTTCTTTCTACTGTTCTAAGCTGTTCCAACACACAAACAAAGATGAGACGTATGATTACTATGAAGCAAGTTACAACATACAGAAAGCTAGATATACAGTATACACCCAGGAATAGAATTACTTTTCTGCATATTTTCTGCATACCTGCACTGTTGCAAGTAACAACCAAATTACCTGCACCAGACAAATTCTACCCACACCTACATCAAATACCTGCACAGCTCCACAGTGCCAGCACCGTATTTGTAGGTGGTATTTCCAGCCTAGCATACACATACACATGCACACATTCCACAAGTAAGGGTGTGAATTGTTACCAGCACATGGTTCGTGTCCTTGGTAACAGTTCTGTTTACATTGTACACAGCCAGATATCTGGTGTGGAAGTCAGCAACTTCTCCATAAACCCTTTCATCTTTCCCTCAGCCGAACCACCAACAGTAAAGCTGACAGAAGAAATAGAAAGTTCAAGGAAGCAGAGCGACTGTTCAGCAAGTCGTCCATAACATCACATGCTGTAAGTATGTCTGGCCTTTAGTTTAGTTGTCTGGCCATGTCAGAGTGGGTGTCGGGAAATTTTAGAAACATAACAACTATGATGTAACCTGGTTGTGTTAAACTTCTGTTGACTTGGATTGTACACCTTCACCTTCAAAGGCTACTCTTTTTGGAATAGCAACATTTGAAAATATAGAGCTTGAACAGAAATTTACGATATGCTAAATATATGCTCAATACAAATTTTCTCTAATTTGTAAGGTAGGGATTTGTGCATGTGAAAATTTTGCACATGAAAAACTTGCGTGGGAAAATATGCAAATTAGCTGATTTAAAACCTTTTTGCTGTATCAAACTTTAAGATTAAAAAAAGTCATGAAATAAAATTTATTGTTGCATTCTAGAGTACATAGCCCTGTTTTGTCCATTTTTCAATGATTTTTAGGTGATTTTTTAAAGGTAAAGTTTTCACAAGCTAAAAAGTGTGAAATTTGTGCGTGAAAGAATCTGCCTGAGAAAATATGAGAGAAGCCTCAAGTTGTTACATTTTACATTACAAAACATTATACTAGTAACTTTTCCATGTATTTGTTGCAAATTGAAGTGATTTTCCAATGTTAACAAAATTTTCACGGAAGATCTGTAAATTAACCTATTCCCAAGAGACCTAAAAAAAAAACAAAAAAATTTTATGGAGCAGATGGAAAATCATATCATAGGGTCACATTTTATTTTTCTGCCCACGAATTTTGTATATTTTATAACATATTTCAGGGACTGATTTTTCACATGCAAATGTTTCATGCACAGAAAAACTGGTAAACAGGTTGTGGATTTCGTCCCCATTTTTAAAACCCATATTTACCAACTTCTTTTTTTCTTTATATCCAGGCTATTCAAAGTGTCATTCAAAGCCAGCCACAGTCAACAGACGAAAAAAGTAAGTATACATGTAGCCCTCCAGAGAATAGTAGGGTCATTATTAAGGGAAGTACGGTAAGGCTCGAAACCAAAATCAGTTTTCACAAAAAAAATCACTACTTCTTACACTTTTCAGCCATGTTAGTATCTAATGTCATCTCATGGCAGATTATGAGAAAGTGTCCTTTGTGTACAGGAGAGGCTATCCAAGACCCTGCAGAAGTGGGCCATGACAGTGGGAGTCAGAGCAGCACGTCAAGTCAACATGGCACCAGTGTGGTACACTCCAGCAGGGTGCACAAAAGTTCTCACAAGAAGCGGAAAAACAAGAGCAGGCATCACAGGTGATTTAGTTGTTCATAACATGGATTTTGAGGCTTATTTTATTTCTAAAATCATCATGTTGTTGTCTGGTATTGGCACAAATGTGTGAGACCAATAGTTTCAAAATTACAGGATTACTTATAATTTAGAAATATATAATCTCTGTAGACTCTGGAATTGACTGTTTAGATACAGTACAGCTCTCGTGATATGCATCAAGTACCGCGTGACGGGTCGCGTGAGATTGCGTGATGGATCGCGTGAGATTGCGTGACGAGTCGCGTGATATTTCGTGATGAATCGCGTGAGATTGCGTGACAAGTCGCGTGATATTTCGTGAGCGCTTTCGTGATTTTGCGTGACTCACGCGTGGCTCCCGCGTGAGGCAGATCGTCTCGAATCACGCAAGACGACAGGAACATGGTGTGAGACCTTAAAGTCCGGTTCAGGTTCTGAACATTCGACATTAGAACTGCGTGGTCGTCAATCTATATTACAATATAATGATATAATAAGTTTTTACACACTTGCCGTTCAGCGCTATAATAAAACTTTACCTGAAACGTTTTTAAAAACTTTAAAAAAATCTATTTGAAAGTGCTTCCATGAACTATTTTGCAACTGATACGATTTTTTTTCGTTAACTAGCAATGTTTACTTGCTGAAATTTGCATGACAATTATGTATGTGTTTTATCTCCTTGACGTCTTTCCAGACGTCTTTCTTGACGTCTTTCCAGACGATCTGCAGCATAGGTCAGTTGCTCTCTGCGGGTAAACAAATATTAACACCGAGTAAAAGAGGTAAAGCAAAGTTATACATGTACAACTATTTTCATTTTTGCGATCTTTGGTAACAGATCTGCAATCTCTACCGGCAACTACACAGTTCTATATACTGTTTTTTTTTTCATTTCAATATGGCCGGTTTATGAAGGTCTCACACCAGGAAAATCGGCTACGAGACACGATTAGCCTCCGCGTGAGTACCGCGTGAGTACCGCGGTAGCCACGCGGGGTCTCTCAAAAATCACGCAAGCTCTCACGCAATCTCACGCGACTGGTCACGCAATCTCACGCGGCTGGTCACGAAATCTCACGCGGCTCGTCACGAAATCTCACGCGGCTCGTTACGCGGTATCACGCAAGACCTTGATGCATATCACGAAAGCTGTACTGTAGTAAGTAGAAAATATTGTGTGTGTTGTTATCATTGTCAAAGTAGCCTCTTTCTGAAAAACCATCTTGTAAACATCATGATATGTCAAAACTAGCAAGAATGATCTTTGAATATTATCATGGTCTCTGCCATGTTAACATTGATTTCTTACTTTTCAGGCTGGAAGTCAAGCTGAACAAAAAAGGAAGAGGTGATGTAGTAAGTTTTTGTTTTAAGGAATAGATGTCGGTAAGTGGCATATTTGTGCTGTAAGTTGATTATGTTAGTCACAAAGTATACATGTGTGATGTCAGTCAACCCAGCTGTAAGGTAGTATGGGAGTGTGGCTGAGGACTTTAAATGTGTTTGAAATATACTTCTTATAGTGAAGTATGGACCTTGATCTGTTTCACAGAAGTTCCTTATCACAAAGTAGTTGTTTATGCAAGTTTTCATAGCGTCATAATGACGTCATCTAAAGTTATAGGGCCATGCCCATTTTCAGAAAAATAGGTTTTGGCTTATGCCTCCACGTTCATCAATGACTTTTTTGCAGAAATTTACATAATAGTAATTTTGGGAGGATTTTGTTACATTTTCAAAGGTTGATTTTCCGTGATTTTATTATTAAGAATTTTAATTGCACAGGAAAAGGAAAGCCCTTATGATCTCAAAAATCACTGGCTTGTGTCGGCCGTCTGTAGGAAGTACATTATCCTTTTGATGTTTTCATACCAGGGCTGTTCAACAAAGACTTCCCTAATCCACTCCCTGTTATTGTAATAGGCTGAAGTGGCACATGTGTAATGATACATATCTCTAAAGGACACATGCCTAATAGTATCTTTTCTGACCTCCTCATACAGTGTACATGTAGTTTTTATTTTTCAGCTGCTAGTATGGAGTGAGGTGTGATATTGGTGCCAGTTGAATTCAGAGCAGTTACCAGAGTCCTGAATATGTGATGTGTTCATTAAATTTAATTATAAAGGTGTTCATTCTAGAAGACTAATGTTCCTTAGACAAAGAGGGAAAAACAAAAACTTCGCACACTTCTTAGTCTTCTTAGTCACACCTAATAAATGGTCCTTCCTCTTTGGGAGAAATTAGTCTAGCAAAACCTTCCCTGAACACATTCTGGACCCCACTGACTCTACTCTCACAGCTGTACAAGTTCCACAATAGACATGTGACCTATAGAGATATACATTTTATACATGTGTGATTTCAGTCATCTACAATAAATAGAAATTTTATTGAACAGCCCTTGTATATGTTCAGGACAATGTGTCATTTTTCCAGCAGAATATATCCCAGAATCCCATGGTTAAGGTTAGTATGATGTGTTTGACTGCAGGATGAATGCTGATGCTGGACTGGCAGGGACGTTTGGAGGCTTCAGTGCTGCAGAATCTTAGCGATTGATCTAATGGGATGTTAAGTATAATCAGATCCTTCCTTTTTGAACAGGAAGTGAGAATTAGAGAGAAACTGAAAGAAGCCAGAGTTAGAACAGTACCGAAAGTTGTCACTTTGATTAACTTTCACTCCTTCAAGAAGGTACAAAAAAGGCATGGCTTCAAGTAAACAAATCTCCTTGGACGGTCCATGCGTAGTATCTCTGAACCATTAGGAATAAAACCTGACTGGCCCACCTCTCATACTCATAGGTAACTACTATTGTATGGAAGCTTTCAGTACCTTCTTTATATCAATGTATCAAAAGCAAAGTGCACCATGTACATGTCTCCAAGTGTGTACTACTAGAAACCATCCAGCTCCTGTGGAAACCAGAATCAATACAAGATTAGAAACAGGACAATCTGATGATGAGGGCACACCTGTAACAAAAATTGTCTACTTCCACATGCAATGCTCAGTTTTAATTACACAGTTCTTTCATAATGGCAGTTAGAGACATCAGGTAACGAAGTTGAATGATTGTTCCCCGTACATGTACCTATTACCAATATGGGATGTGATCTCCAGATGTTTCTTCCATATGGGTGAAAATCAATGTGAGAATACTGTGAATGAATTAGCCTCAATTCCCTGACACAAATGTGAAGTACTATGGACGGAGTGAGTTTTGCAGACTGATAGTACATGTACATGTAGAGGGTGTTGATGTTGTATAATGTAGTCTTTGCTCATCAATATGAAAAGAGCAGTTGTGTTTGCTTAAAGAAGCCATTGGTTAACTTTCCAGTAACTGTTTTTGTGTTTGAACAATAGTCCTGACTCCTGACTGGTTTCTATCCAACTTAATTTTACTAGTCTACTCTTGCTGTTACTATTGTACTGCTGTTTTGTCAAACTTAGCAGTATTTTGTATATACATTGTACATGCACTGTACATTGTCTGGCTATATTTCCGGAAGTGTTTTAAAGACATGGTCCAAATTTGCCCCCAAACGAGTAGACTGGAGTCAAAACTTGGCATGCTAAAGGTTTAATACATGTATCTTCAATCCTGTACAGCATTGTAGTGATGTAGCTTTTTGTATTAAAGATCATGGTGTTTCTTACTTTGCCTCTGTGTCCTCATACATTACATATATTAATAGTCAAATCAACAGGAACCTTTATAATACGTCAGTCGTCAATGCTATATGTTGAAGGTTTGAGTTCGCGGGACTCTAAATTCTAATGATTATGCAAAAATCTGGCAGCAGAATTGAAGAAGTGATACAAAAACACTGATAACTCTGTAGCATTGTTCCACAGTTTACAGTGGATGGTCGTTCCTTTGAAAACTGTATGATATTAAATAATAACTTAGCAAATCCATGCCCCTATTCTGGAATTAAATGGATTTATTAAACTTACTTAGGTCCAAAGTAAAGTAAAGTAAGTTAGGTCCTGTTTGCCGTATTATCATGTCAATTTTCTGCTAAGCTGCCTACATGTGTGTACATGCCCAAAATAATGATAAATCTATCAACCCCTTCTTGAGTTACATGTATTCTCTTAAAAGAGGCCCACTGCAAACCAGAAATTCTGCTGCAGTACTATTGAAGGCCATTAGGGGGCCCAAAATCATGCCATTTGTTTTGCTGACGCATACATATGAAATATCATACAGATCCATCCACGTTCCTTCCTAAGTTATTGAGGTATAAGGAAATTTAAGTTCTAGTGTTTAAAATCTATTCTTCATCGTGTGCTGTTATTACATGTGTTTGGCCCAGAATCAAGAGGTTCTGTCTTCAAACCACTGACAGGCCTTGATGTTGTGCCCATATCCACACTTCAATCAGGTGAAAATGAGTACCTTTAAGTCCAACTTACATGTAGGGACATCCCTTGTATAGGAGATCATAGGATGTTACAGTTAGCACCTGAAGCAATTATCATTGTGTTGAAGTCCTCGTGTAGAGCACTGAAAGGCTGCCATTTATACAGACCCTTGTGATTTAGCCATGCCCTGATTGTAAGCTTGACTCCCAATTCAACCCCTGGCTGTGAAGAGAGTACCTGGTCAGTACACCCCAAATAATAAAGGTACAAGGAGGTCAATCCTGAACATTTCCTTACCTACTCCATTGCAAATAAGTGTCATTCAGGAAGCGGAGGTGCCAAAATATGACGCTTTATGAGCGTGTTTTAAGTTGGAAACACAGCTGTCAGCCATGTTTGTTTACATTCTGGTAGTTTGTGGTGGTGCCACAAACTGAGTGCACCTCATGTGGGCTTTTTAGTGGCAACCATACATGTAATTATCATGAAAGTTCATCTGTGTTGGTAGTAATCATAGTAAACGGTTGAACTTTATTCCAACACACAATTATACAGGGATCAAATTTTCAACGACCACTGTCGCCTTCATCAGGATAATTAATGACCAATCACTTCACAACGTGATCTCGCGAGAATTACGGTTTACAAACACGTGACCTTATTCACACGAGATTTTACTGATACGTGACGTAAGTAATTGATCAAAAGTGCCAGGGAGTTTATATCGTCCACCATCTCTATTAAGTGAAGGCTGAAGTGCTCTGATATATATGGCCTCCTTAATGCCTCTTAAAAAGTAGTCCTGTTCAGTGTCCAGTATTCTCACTTTGTCCAAAGAGACGGAGTGGCCCGGTGATTCGATGTGTATGTGTTGAGAAACTTCAGATGACAGCGAGCTGGGGCGTTGTCAGAAATGTGAGATAATTGCACAAATATGTTGAAAAGTGGAATTAAATTACAATCACACAAACATTTTTTTTTCAATTAAAATGTTTCAATTTTTGGTGAAAAATGTTACAAGTTAGTTTATATGGCTTATGCTGGATGAGTCACACCTTCATTTCATCATTATTTTTAGATCAAGGAGGTTCAATCTCCTTGTTTAGATGAAGACCTGATTTGCATAACTATTTTTGCTAGTTTTCTTGACCTTCATATCTCATTTTAACCAGACTAGAGATCGTCACCATTTTTCATTCCAACATCTGCTTGGAAATTACCCATAGTGCTCCAGTGGTCACATGGTAAGACTCATTATTCAGGGTCCGGGTCCTCTTATTCTCTAACCAAGATGGCGGAAGAAAATCCTGTGGCAGATACTCGACGTTTGGCGGCGAAAAAACAGACCTTGGACGACGCTTATGCGGCTCCAGCCAACTTTTTGGAGATTGATGTACTCAACCCAGAGACGCATTTGATGGGGAAGAAGCGTTACACCGATTATGAAGTCAGAATGAGGGTGAGGAAGCGGATGGTCTGTCATGTCGGGGGTTTGGGGAAACGATTATCCAAATATCTGGGGTTTCCGCCCACTTCCATGTGACTGTCGCAGTCATGTTTGTTTTCTACTTGTTCTATCCCAAATCTCAGAAGCTAGGTAGTATTCACAACGCAAGAAGCGAATATTGGCCAAAATCGGACTTCATCGGCGATGAAATAATTCCCAGGACAAGCGGTGACCTGAACTCACCTTATTTTCCGTTTGTTCTAGTTCTACTCCCCAAAACTGAAGCGTATATACTAGAAGGCCCTAGAACTACGCACAGGAGAAAAACACAATGAGTTCCGTGTACTTAGATACTGATTGCTACCCTTTTCGTCTGGTCAGGAAGCTTTTCTTGTTTGTAGATGGTCAGTATTTCGTATACTAACTATGGTACAACTACTAAAGTAGAAATATGATACATGTAAATATTATAAAAACTACTTAAGTTGACACCTTCGATTTACTAGTACACCGCGTACAGGTTAGAACTACCAGTAAATAGAAATATGATAATAAAAATACTTCTGTTGACCCCTTCGTTTTACACAGTGTACAGGTACAAAGTTGTAAGAGCCTGTTTTAAAATTTGTAGATGTCATTGTCTTATCTGTTACACCATTGTCTTACCTGTTACTACCGTTGTCTTACCTGTTACTAGTGTTAGGCCTAGGAATATAAATGTAATGTTTCCGGTTTTCCGACCGACGCCAGCAAAAACCCGCCAACCTTAGCCTTTTTGATAAACTGCTGGTAAGTCCATAAAATTTTATCTGCTATCTCAAAAAGAATTTCAAACCCTCTGAATTTCTGAAAATTTCAGAAACAATTTTTTTCTTCAGTAAATCGGGTGAAATATTTGTCCACAAGCAAACAGGTGGACAGGTCGCTGAGATAGTCCCGATACATTGTTAAACTTTGTTGGATCATTTTGTCTGGAATCTAAAAAGAAAAAGAAAAAAAACGGAAATCCATACCTACCGACTCTCCTTTTTCTCAGAACTGAAAATGGAAACACAACATTAATTTTCCCATGCCTTACACCATTGTCTTACCTGTTACACTAAATAGTGGCTCGATTTTTGCCGAGGTCAATCCTCAGGTTGGTTGCAAAGGTTCTAATCATGCTTTTTACCCTACAGACAAATTTACCAGTCTTCAAGATGAAAGAATCATCCGTGCGCAGAAGATACAGTGATTTTGAGTGGCTCCGGGATGAACTAGAGAGGAATTCGAAGGTTAGATTTGCAAGAAGTCTAATCTTAATTAAGAATATTTTATTACCTCTATCTTGCAACATGCAGGATATACATGTAGATGAAAATGTAGATGAAAATTAAAACTGTTCTCCAACTCAAAGACTTTTTACGGAATTTTCGACCAAGTCTCTTGGTCTTCATCAGCTACCAAATCCAAGTGCTGTAGACACATATTTTTTTTGCACCAGTGACGTCAGCACAGGGTCAAAGTTCGTTGGAAGTCTGTGTAGCACTTGTGTCAGATAGCTGATGAAGACCGAGAGACTCAGAGTACTGACTGAACTTTCTGGAATGCCTTGACTGCTTCATGTGTCAGAAGACATGGGAGGTAGCCTGGGTACCATCCTGGTTAGTTTATGTCTGCTCCAACAGTTGGTGGGTAGTGTAAACTAACCAGGATGGTACTCAGGCTACACGGGAGCCCCTAAGTCTAAGTAAACTTTCAAGTCTATACAATTTAATTTTTGTTTTGAGCTCTGAACCAAGTGAAGGAAACCTTGCAGTCTAAACCAAACAGTAACCTGAAGTGTCACATGCCCCAATGTTGTGCATGTTTTCACAGTTTTGAGGTTTACAGTTGTATTGTGTGTCCCCAGGTGGTCGTCCCTCCCCTCCCGGGCAAGGCCTGGAAGCGCCAGCTACCATTCCGTGGAGACGATGGAATCTTTGAAGATGAATTTATTGAAGAACGACGCCAGGGCCTGGAGGCATTTATCAATAAGTAAGGACAAGCTCATGATGTGCGACCTTGTACATTCCTGTTTGTCTTATTTTTCAGAAAGATTCCTGTTTATTTGGGCCACCAGTCAATATACTGGCGCTTCAGTCCCGTCAAATGTAACCTAGCACAGTTCTTGGCTTTATAGGATACAATTTGTAAATTCCACGAAATTGTCTGTCAGGAGTGATGTCTAAGCAGGGACCCATGTGTCTCTCAGTCAGTCTTTCCCAAGTCTTGGTCAAGTGTGGACGTATTCACGTTCATTTGAATAACCCAAGACTGGTGTACAATATTCCATCTCAGAATTCCTGTCAGGCAGACACCTTCAACTGTGTCTGGAGACAGCCATTAAATGTAAAACTACTGCTATCAGAATGTATTAAATCTGTGCCACTTAATGTCTGAGAAATGTACCCAGGTTACTCTTTATGCTCATTTAAAATCCAACCCTGAGTCTGGAGCTAGATGAACCTGCTACCCTGGTGCTGGACTCAAGAAGGGAAGGACAAAGGTGGTCCAAAATGTGTACTGGCTGGTCGGCTACTTTAGATTTCGTGGCTGTTGTCCTTATTTTTCTACTTGATTTTCATGTTGACTATGAGCGGTGCTGCTTAATGGCAGCAATTGGGGGCAGGGCAGACGGGCAGGGGCCAACCAGATTTGCAGCGGGGGCAAAAAAGAATGATGGGGGCAAAGCAGATTTTTTTGTGAGGGTGAAGGGGAAGGGTGGGAGCCAAGCAGGACTTAGTTGGGGCTGAAATTCCCATATATGTGATGCAGTGTTGCATAAAGTGTGCCATCTCTGATCACCTTGTTGGTTATTTTCAGGATTGCTGGTCACCCCCTGGCCCAGAATGAGCGCTGCCTGCATATGTTCCTGCAGGAACCCACGCTGGATAAAAGTTACGTTCCCGGACAAATCCGCAACACGTGATTCACCTGCCAACCCTGCGCAGAAAAACTTACACCACCAGTACAAATTCTCACACACATTTTCTCCCAGATGCTCAATTAGAAACTTTCAGATGCTGAGATTCTTCTTGCCAGCTATGAACACTCCATGTTCCAGCTTAAAAATGAAAGACTTCTACTTTAATCAGGGCTTAGCAGATCATACATGTATGTATTTCTTTTCTAAACTGAAAAGCCCACTATTTTTTAGTACCAAAGTAATAGCCATTAATGTATGTTTAGTTAATCCAGTACCTGCACAATAAGATCCCAGTGTGGATAAATCAGCTTCTAGAATGTCTGTCATCAGCCTACATACAAGTGATTCTGTGTAAGAGTATTGGTGAGGCACTCAATATTACATCATAATCACGCTCCTAGATAATTCTGGTAGACGCTATTTTGTGAATGCAGATTGTTTAGTGTCTGTACGTTAGCAGGAGACTTGGGAAACACTGTATTTTGTTTTAGTTTCCAGGTAACAAAAAGAATAGTGAGTACGTGAAGTTGAACATCGGATTTACTTGTACAACTGTCATGTTCAAGGCAATACTCTTGTTGAAAATATAGTATGGGAGGTGGGAACTCCTGTGATGTTGAAATAGACAGAAACCAAGTAGTAATTTTGGGATAGTAAATGAAATGATTGATTTAAAGTTTCTAGTGCCACTGTGCCACTGTGACATACATGTAGAGACAAATGAGATGTCTGGGCTTCAGGCTCAGCCTGTGAACTGATTCCTTTTTTCTCCATTTTAAGTCGTTTGTACTCAGTAAAACCATGCTCTTGTACATGTCGAAAGTGACAAATTTTGAGCTTTGCTTGACCCATGACTGGGCATGAGAAAGTTGGTGGAAATATATGAATGATTAGAATGAATTGTTGGGAGTCATATTCAGAAATTTACATGTAAAGGCAGATTTCTTTTAATAACTAGGCTGAAATTTTCATTAGAAGAGTCATACACAGTAGAAGATTAAATCCAGCATGTATACCTAACACTAAAAGTTTGGAAGCTTGATTGATTTCAGTGGATTATATCCCCATTGTTACTTTATCAAAGGTGTTGTATTATACATGGTTAGAAATCGTTTATTATCTTTTAAAATGGGACCCAATTTGTTAAGATTCGCAGTTTATTTGTGAAACAACAACCAGGATTGATTTTTTGAATGGGTTACAAATAAAAAGTGCTGGAAGTTGGTTGTTGTCGGATGTGGTATTGCTGGGGGTGTTGGGATTTTGGAGCTGTGTGTTTCCCATCTGCTACTAACTCTCCTCACATACATGTAGTTTTGTAATCCTAGCAGAAATTGATGGAGTTATAGCGGAGATATGATCAACAGAAATCAAGTTTCCAGACTTTTTGTGTTGAATGTATATTCGTGGTTCACTATGCAGTTCCTTGTACCATTTGCCTTCCCTGTTCCTTGCAGCCCTAAGTACATATTACAGTATACATGTACATGTTTTAAGTGTGCGTTCTCTGTTCAGTGCAGAATATAACTACATGTAGCTTGTAATTAAACTTCATGCTGAGGCTCTCTTAGTGATAAAAATATATCTTCCAGTAAGTACATGAATCAATCTTGATAACTGATCATTAGGAGGCCAACATGTTTTGTTTTACACACTCTATAACTGGTATCTGCTTTCTGTATGTTTTTACAGTACCTGACATGTTTTAGGAAAATTAATGTACACTATATAAGTATTGATATTAAAAAATTGTAGCCACATGTTGCTCACCTTCCCTCCTGCCACAGGCCATGTAAAACATAAATTTGTTGATGTTGTTTGAATCTGTGACGGCCCTTTCTGGTCTGTTTTTTTTTTTTTTTTTTACGATTTTGCGGCCAATCTGACTCGTTCTCAGAAGGGGGCTTTCACTTCTCCAAGCATCGCGATCGTGATCTGGAAAGTTCCGCCATCCCTGTGGAAATGGGCGCCTAGCCGACTTTTCTATAGGCTTTTCCTGGAATTCTCTATGTACCTGTTCGGTACTTTGGACAAGTCAGAGCTGAGCCAGCATGTTACATGTACATGTAATTGGTATTGTTGAACCAGTCAAGTTTCCATTACAATTCATGTACTTTACAGCTTGAGAGCTAGTTCAGTTCAGTTCATCCTATTAAGGTGTCAAGACAAAGTGGCTCCACAAGTTCCTGTCTCATATGACTGAGGACAGTTCAACATCCTCTAGTCCTGTGTCCTCACCGATCACATTCTTGAGAGTTAGAGAAGGGCGACCGTGCTAGGCTTTTCCTCTGGTGATCAGAGGAGAACCAAACCCGCCATTTCCTCGTGGCGCATAACATGTCCTGCCAATGACATCCTAAGGCGTCGAAATCCGATGCATACTGCCATAAAGTTGGCTGTTTGTCATATGACCTCCATGAAATGCCGAGAGCTGCACGAAGCAGGCGGGTGTAGTTCCCATCAAGCAGGTTACATAAAGCATTGTGAGCTAGAATTGATGAAAAAAGGCTAATACAGTTGTGTAAGCGGTGAATAGTTAAAATGGCTTGCAACAAAAACTAACAGCCTTCCTTCAATAGATCTTGGAGATGACTACATGTAGCTTGTAACTGTCTGAAAGTTGCCAGGCCATAAGAAGTACATGTAAAGGTAACAATCTTCAGCACAGGACAAAAGGCAATAATGCCAATGGAACTACTGACTTGAGCAAACTTATAGCTTTATTTAATTTCAAACAAGTAGTCATAGGCGACAACTCTCCATGAAGTTTTAATTTTGCAGATTGGGAACAGTATAGCGAAGTAAACAGTGTATGAGCACTACTTATTTTCTTTATCAGAATGTTTGTCACTGTCTACATATAATATATAGTTGTGTAAATTAATATTATATACACACTGTAGTTGTTGTTGATTGTTGGGTGAATTTTATAGCACTGCATGTGGGCAGGTGCTTGATAACAGCACATGTGTGTTATTCAGCACTAGGGACAGGGATATCAGTGTTGTTGGTGTGTTGTTCAGCACCAGGGACAGGGATATCAGTGTTGTTGGTGTGTTATTCAGCACCAGGGACAGGGATATCAGTGTTGTTGGTGTGTTATTCAGCACCAGGGACAGGGATATCAGTGTTGTTTGTGTGTTATTCAGGGACAGGGATATCAGTGTTGTTGGTGTGTTATTCAGGGACAGGGATATCAGTGTTGTTGGTGTGTTATTCAGGGACAGGGATATCAGTGTTGTTGGTGTGTTATTCAGGGACAGGGATATCAGTGTTGTTGGTGTGTTATTCAGCACCAGGGACAGCAGTCTTGGTGGTTTGTTATTCAGGAACAGGGATATCAGTGTTGTTTGTGTGTTATTCAGGGACAGGGATATCAGTGTTGTTGGTGTGTTATTCAGCACCAGGGACAGCAGTCTTGGTGGTTTGTTATTCAGGAACAGGGATATCAGTGTTGTTTGTGTGTTATTCAGGGACAGGGATATCAGTGTTGTTGGTGTGTTATTCAGCACCAGGGACAGGGATATCAGTGTTGTTGGTGTGTTGTTCAGCACCAGGGACAGGGATATCAGTGTTGTTGGTGTGTTATTCAGCACCAGGGACAGGGGCACTAGTCTTGGTATGCCATTGGATATGTGACAGTAAGGACATTCAACACCACTCATAAGATCAGTACACCTGAGCCAAAATACATGTCAATATGAAATACATTTATTCAGATACCTTTAGCCAAGGTAAAATTCAACGTACAAAAATGTACAATGTATACGGAATTGTACATCAATTTGATATGTACACAAGTTATTGTGTTTCTGTTATTGCACATGAAAGACACATGATTGACAGGTAACAAAGCGTATTAACATACATGTAAGTCTAATCCAAATATGCTGATTGCAGTGTGTCTATGTGGACTGATTAATAGACTGACAGTTGGCATATAACGATTTGACCAATGAGAGTGGCTGCATGTGCATATTTGCATTCTTATTATTATGTTTTGACGGAGGTGAGCTGGACCTTGGGATTGGTCTATAGGGACTTGGGATTGGTCTATAGTATAGGGCCGTGGGATTGGTCTTTAGGGCTGTGGGATGGGGCTATAAGACCATGGGTTGGTCTATAGGGACATGGGATGGGGCTATAGGACCGTGGGTTGGTCTATAGGGCCGTGGGATGGGGCTATAGGACCGTGGGTTGGTCTATAGGGCCGTGGGATGGGGCTATAGGACCGTGGGTTGGTCTATAGGGCCGTGGGATGGGGCTATAGGACCGTGGGTTGGTCTATAGGGCCGTGGGATGGGGCTATAGGACCATGGGTTGGTCTATAGGGCCGTGGGATGGGGCTATAGGACTGTGGGTTGGTCTATAGGGCCGTGGGATGGGGTTATAGGACCGTGGGTTGGTCTATAGGGCCGTGGGATGGGGCTATAGGACCGTGGGTTGGTCTATAGGGCCGTGGGATGGGGCTATATGTCCATGGGATTCGTCTATAAGGACTCCATCTTGAGTAGATTTAAAGAAAAAAATGGGAAAAGATTTTAAAATTTTTCAAATGAAAAAAATCCCCCCAAAAAATGTTTTAAAAATTCTTTAAAAATGACAAAAGATGCTACATGAAAATGTTCAGTCTAACACAAATGGCCAAATGAGGCAAACCCACTTCAGTCGGAGAGGACCACACAGTACATCTCCACTTCAGCCAGGGTGGTTCCAGATTGGTACAAGATCCCCCCCACAGACAGCAGACACTAGACCCTGTAGACTACCGCTGCCTCTCCCCAGGCTCCCACTGCTAACAAGCGGACATGAATGTGAGGTCCAGGGAGGATGGGGCCCAACTTCCCGATTAGCAGACCGGGCGCGGGACAGCCATCGCTCCCTGGAAGACACAGACATATCCGCCAGATGGTGCAGTGGGAAGAGGTTTAAGTAGTCTAGGAGGGCCGAGTGTCTACCGTCTGTGGAGGTGACCCTGCCCCGCCCCTTCCCCACCCAGCTGAAGTGTAGAATACTACATGGTCCGGTTAACTGGAGTAGGTTTGCCATGAGGGCACTAGCAAGAGTGCCAAAAGTAATTACATTTTCATCTAACATCTCTGACCAGTTGGGATTGAAACAGCTGTTGTAGTGAAGTTAATGTTTTAAAAATCAAGAAAAGGGGATGTTTCACCAATAAAAAACATTTTATGAAGTTGAAAAAAATCAACAGAGTGTGTACTTGTGTATGTGAGAAAGTGTGCGTGCGTGTGTGTGCATGTTTGGCCTCCCGTCAGGTGGGCTATACCTTCAGGGAGACCAAAACATGCATATGTAAGTGTGTGCATGCGTGCGTGAGTGCGTAACATGTTCGGCTACCTGGCCAGGTGGGCGATTCCTGGGACAGGTAACCAAATCATGTTTGTATAAGTGTGCGTGCATGTGTGTGTGCGCGTGTGCATGCGCGTACGCGTGTACGTGTGCACGTCGCTGGCTGTACTGTCTACGGCGTTACAGTAGCAATCCTGTGGTGTTATCAGATTGGCCAGACACAGGCAGTACAACGGAAGCAGTTTCCTTGCATGCCTGTACTGCAAGTGCGGTCTAGCGCATCCAGAGTGCTCAGGACTCACACACTAGAGTACAGTAGACAGCAGCACCTTACAGTGTCTACTCTTCAATTCCTGAGGATTCAATTAGCAAAGTAAATGAGGTTCATTATCACTCTAATTTCAATCGGCATGGAGTTACAAGTAATGTTCTAGAGGGGTCTACCCCACAAATTTAAGCCCTGAAGTTCCATTGCTTTTTCTAATCTCAATCAGCTGACATACAGCTGGGTTGGACTGTTTCATCTCACTTCAGTATTGGGAGGTTTTTCCAGTGCATCCTGCACATCCAAATGGTCCACAAAGGACTTCACAAATGGTGACCACTAGTCCATTTTTAACCAGATTCTCAAAAGAGAATCGCGGTTACATTTGTACTTTTTAGATTAACTGACAAGGGATCATTAGTCCGATGCCTTGAGTTTTCTATTGCTCTTATTAAGTTTCACTGGGCTGGCATAGTCGGCCAGTGCTCCAGTCTTTTCTCACCTCCGTATTTAAAAAAAGAGAAGCACGTCCAGTGCTCACACACTAGAGTGCTGTATAGAGCAGCATTCTCTCAGTGGTCTTAATATCACCGCAAGTGGGCTCCACCCTTATTGGTCAGTCTTTGGCGTAAAATCCACATTCCTCATACATTTCTCAATAAACTTCAAACTTCAGTAGATTACTCACTACTGCTTAGATATTGCCACACACACCCCAAAGGGAAACCCCCTCTTTCGGGACATGTACAGCCCCTAGTCGAGAGGTAAAGGTCATTTCCTGTGTGCGGGCCACCCTCCTGGTGGCCTCCCTTTGGATTGCAGATTAATACTGCTTAAAATATTGCACTTAAAGTTTTTGGAACCGCTAAAGAATTCCTTAAGTCCTTACCAGGTACTTAATTCGGGTGTGCTTGAAAGCTATTTGATGACTATAATAGCAGGGTTGTTGCAAGATGAAAGTTCAACAACAGCACTAAGTCAAACACACCCCTGATCTTACTAATAAAATGACTATCAGAGTGTCCATTGCACTGATGTTTATGGCCTGTTAGATGGAATTTGCAGGCATATTTCTATGTGTGCTTTGGACATTCCTCTAGCCAGACTTGGCCCTGATGCATCCCTCATGCGCAGGTGGTGGTGTTTGGTCCCCCCGTTTGTTACTTAGTAACATCTTTCAGTAAAGGTTAAAACTTATGATACTACATGACTAGTTTTATTCTAAATACTGGAAGCATCTCTGATGGTTAAAAATGGGGAAAGATGTTCAAAACATATATACCGGGTAGTGTCCTTGAAGCAATTGGACTGATTTTATAGAAATCAAAGGGCGGTACGGGCAATGGGGAAGTTTTGACCAACAAATGGGAACTGGCAGGTTTCTAGGGGTTTCCATGAAAACTTATCTTTAGAACTGTGAGTTGTTAAGTGTTTATGAACCACCACGTGCACTATGAGGGATTACAGGGCGACCCTACAGGACTTAGTGTTTGCGCACAGGGCCGCTCGGACTCTCACCGCGGCGCTTCTGGGCCCGGCTGCCTTTCGTCCTGCGGCGTGACTTCTCTGTCGCCATGGCGTTGTCGGACTTCTGGTGGTGGCGACAAAAAGTGTCCATGTTTTAATGTTTGGATAATATATAGTTATGTTAATAATAACCTTGATTTTTTGTGACAAAAAGTGTCAATGTTTTAATGTTTGGATAATATATAGTTATGTTAATAATAACCTTGATTTTTTTTTTCACTCTACAAACAAGAAAACTTGAGAAATTTTCACCACAGATGCAAAGGCTGAGTTTTGTTACTTTCTTGCATTGAAAATTGGTGACTAAACTGTTATTGCAAATTTAGGTTATGCTGGAACTCACAGAAGGACGGCTGTTGCTGGCTGCTGCAGTTCTCTTCCCGGTCAGACTGGGGCGCTGTGGTGCCAGGGCTGGCAGCTTGGTGGCTATCAGGGTCACAGCATAGTTGCAAAGTGATACACCAGATGCAATGTTGTTCATATGAGTGAATATGAACTTAAAGCATAAAGGCTTCATTTGATAACATCTTGATGTCAACCAGTTCAAGTTTGTACATGTATACACATGTTCTTTACCTAACTCAAGCTGGTGAACATTCGATGAATGTTTCTTTGACTTTACCTTAAATGTGTCTACCTGACAGAAAAAAAGAAGAAAAGAAAGACAGTGTGCACATACTGAAATCAGGAAAGGCTAACTGCGTTTCCCTCACACTATCCAAAAAAATACTATCATGATGTTAGGCCAAGACAATTTGATTTATTGGTTCTCAGAATGAAGCAGGCAAATCCGAGAACCAACACATCAAATTGCCGTGGCCTGAACACAAAGTTTTCAAACTCTTACCAGTTCTCTCAGGGCAGATATCGATGGTGACTGCTTGCTTCCGTCCGTTGTGGGGGAACTCTTCCAGAGTGACATAGACGGTCTCGTCATCATCATCCGGATATATCCGGTACTGCGTCCTCTCCGCTCCCATCATCCCGTGCACGTTCTGTGCCCTGACCAGACTGGGCGGTGCGGGCGCTCTGCGGCTTGCAGACGACTTCTTCTTAGACAGGTTGTCCCCAAACATGGCGGTGGTGCGCGCCATTCGGATCCGCTGATGTTCGTGGTGGAGGGGCATGGCGTAGGGGTGCTCCCGCTGGAGTTGACGAATCTTCTCCGGTGCACGGACTTTCTTGCCTCGTGTCACGTGTACCTTTGAGGTGCTTCGGTCCTCCCCCATCTTCTGGGTGTTGACTTTCCTGTGGTAAACTCTCTCAGCGTGCTCGAGGGACGATCTTGCATATCTTAAGACACAAGTCAAGAAGCAGGCTATACTTCATAAGAAATGGCTAGATATCAGAAAAGATGTCTAGTAACTGCCAGTGAATCATACTCTGCCGATAAAAAAAAGTTCATAATCACAAGGTTGTGTAGCTAATATAAGAACACAGTTTACATAAAATGTAAAGCTGATGTAGTAATATCCAACATTAGATGATACTGCTGCAGGGGTCCCAGACACAGAGGTGAGCTGGTCCTTATACCTGAGGTTAAGTAATTCAGAAGTAATGCTGACCTGTTCCTGTTGTTGATAGGGGGCCTCTGGAGTCTGTGGCGTCCAACTTCCTGATCCTGAGCTGCCTGTTGCTGAAGTTCGCAGGTCTGACACTCGGTGTCCTGTAATGCCTGGTCGACTGCCTGAGGGTTGGGGAGGGGGGTGGGGGCACGGTGCGACTGATAGGACTCACGGAGCTGTAGTAGTCTTTGGTGCGCCATGGTGGCTGAAATTAATATGTATCTGGAACAATAGAACAAAAATATTCATAATCTTACCCCATGAGCTCTGAAAAAATGTTACTCTCAAAGGTCTGACAGGGCTTTCAAAGGTTTTCTCTTACCTCTTAACAATTTTGGGTGTCCAGAAAATGCAAAAATAAGCAAAAACAAGCGAAAATAAGCAACTATATCCTGAACAGCGTCTCTAGCTCAAATTGCTAAAAAAAAGTTACCTTACTTTCTACTATTGTTCACTGTTTTATGGTCTCAGTATACATTTTTTCTAAAAGAGGGCATTTTTCCTAAATTTCTTCTTTTGTATCCAAATAACTAACAGATAAAAACTTAAATTCATAGTTACAAATTCAAAAACCAAGTTTTTACATGTTGAAGAAAAGTTGAAAAAAAAGAAATCTCAATATGGATTCTCCGTACTTCTCAGTGAATGGCTGGAAAAGGCCAAGAGATGTTGAAATGAAACTGCAAGAAGGTACTATTTTCCCCACCCCTAGCATATCTAGCAATGAAGTTTTGAAAATGAATTTCAATATGACTGTCTGATGGTAATGACTGAAAGAAACCTTATTTCCTAACATGGGTATCAATTTTGACTTTTCACCTTTTCCTTAAAAATCAGAGAACAACCACCTACCTTGACAGGATACAATTTGAACTGGAAAGTCATAATTTTTTAAAGTAAGTCCCACAGGATTTATCCCTCAATGCCATACACTGAACAGCCTAGCTAGTCAAGTCAAGAGACATCGTCACATATTTACAAACAAACCTACAACAACTTGGCAGTCATGTGTTCCACAAGTATTTGCAAACAGCGGTACCAACACCATGTGTTTCATTTTTACTTACCGTTAGCATCAAACTAGATGTAGAAACTATAAGTTTGTAAATCACAACAGCTAACTTAAAGAACTACAGTATCAGATTATTATTATTGACGAACTACAGTATCAGATTATTATAGCAGCACATACAGTAGTACATTGTACAGAAATATAGCCACCATTTTCCCTGGTCTTTCAGAACGATAAACTACGGACAAACTTCGAGTCTTTTGCTCGACAATGCTCATTTTTTTAAACCAAAGTTTACCCCTCAACTTTTTACTTTGTCATGCAAAACTTTTCTTTGTTTTACCTCTCCTTTTACGAAAAAAAGTCACGGTCGCAACTTCTAAGTTCTAGGTCATAAAAAAACTGTAAAAACTGCTTACCGTAATTCTAACCAGTAACTGCTGAGATGTGTTGGAGTTATAAAGTTGCTGTAGATGGCTGGATGTTGTGTTCTCAAGTTTTCTGTACTGCTACAATCTTCTTAAGCTCAATCTCTCATCACTGTTAGTTGCGGGATGATTCTGTCGACTATTCGGTGTCAACAACTGCACTTATCAATATGGCGACTCTCAGAACTCTCGCACACCAAAGGCCGTCCTTTTGACGCCGATAACCTCCGATTCTGAGAAACTTAACCCGGTCCCATGGTGGATACAGTTGCAAGAAGAATCAAACAATATTTTGGGCACTTTTTGAGGGTTAAAACGCCGTCTGTCAGTTAGGGCAGTGAGTTTTACGGGAGCAAGAGGTTGACACGTCCGCACGCCGTCTGAGTTGTCAAGATATCCGAGACGTGACGTCACGATTGTTCGAACAATCAGGTTGCCCGGCAACGGGCTCAGGTTACGGCAGGATGTAACCAATAAACAAACTAACTTGGCAATAAAACAAATAAAAGAGCACATTATAAAAGGTGAAAGTAGATAAAATGAGTGTATTGCGGCTACTGTAATAGGAATTACCACGGTAATGTGTGTGGTGATATCAAAACTAGCAAGAAAATAAACAATCTATGAGTATCCCATGTGGTTTTCATACTATAAACCCACAAAGCTGCACACATTAACGTTTACGTTAACGTTACAATTTACAGGCATTCTCGTCTGGTTCCCCTCTTTCATTGATTTTGTAAGATTTACCACATTTGTGGAAGGATTTACAACCTACACTAGCAACAGATTTGGTATACGAGTCATCAACAGCTACATTTTTGCTACTGTTACTTTTTCATGTTTGATGTATTCCCTGTGTGTCATATGTGTTACATGTCAGAATGGACCACAGGAGGAATAGCTACAGTTTGTATGCTAATTGTGGATCCCAAATAAACTCAAACTCAACTCAACAGCTACCCCCCCCCCCGGGCCTCCACCCCCACCCCCCCGACACACCGCGTACCGGCAAGGCTTTCCCTGTCCTTGGTGCTGAATGAGATATCGGGACGATTCGCCGTCAGACGATTCGCCGACGAATTCAAGCAGTTACACGTTGTCAATGCAGGGTGCATATGCACCTTAGTGCAGGTAAAATTGGGACTGTGCAGGTATTTCTTATGTCCTGCACTGGTCAATTTACAGGGTTTACGTGTAACGTTATATAACATGTAACGTTAACGTTAGGTGTATGTGGATTTTTATTTGCTACATTGACTGTTACCACCTATGAAGTATAAAAGAAATAATGGTAATGGTTTCTGAACAGTTTTTAGTATGATCCATACTTCTCAAATTCTGAGTGGTGCAGGTAAAATTTGTCTGGTGCAGGTAATTTTCAGTGTTACCTGCACCAGTGCTGGTGTGCAGAAAAAAGTATTTCGAGCCCTGCTGAATGACTACGGGTCATGAGCCCAACATTTTTTTTGTACTTAAGGGATACTTATGTAATGAAAGTAAGTCAAGTCTTTTATATGATGTTTTGTCTTAATTTAGTGGCTAAATGAAATATAAAAAAAAAAATAATAATACAATAATAGATCTCTTGAAATTCATACATACTGTAAAGAAATCTTTCTTTTTCAAATCAAAAAAACAAAAGAAAAACAACAGACTGAGGTAACTTAGTACCAGGTATGTCTGACCTACTGTAACAACATTAAAATATTGACCAGTCTGCCATGGAGGCTGGGTACATGTCATCAATTAATGCAATCAACAAATAATTCAGGCTTCAACACCACAGTCAGTCAAGTTTCAGAATAGAATTCACTATCTTTGAACCATCACAACAGGGTATACATAACAGATTTATCATAATTATCTACTGTCAATAAATTAATCCCAGGGTGCATATATTATCATTCAATAGTACATCGTGGTTGATTAAGTATAAAGAAATAAATTATAGCGTCCTTTCAAACACTTCTGCTGTCATAAAAAGTTACATTTTCATCTAATTAATTCATTCCAAATTTTTGGCAAAGTAACAATTGTATCATTTTCATGTCAATATGTCTCTTCATATCTCCATTCCCTGGACATGTATTTTTATATAGAAAAACCACATACAAAAATTACCGCAACTGTATTATTGTTAAGAAATCTAACTTGCACCTGGGTGTACAATTTGAATAAATATTATCATATATTTTCGTTGTATATTAATAATATACAGTCATGCTCACACTACATGGAGGCTGTGTCCTGCAGTTTGTCTCAAAGAAGATAAAGCACCACGTTTTTCCAATAAAATACTGAATCAGATGGTCTAAACTGTGTATGGAGTTCACAGATTGAAGATTCATCATCATACCCTGTTTTATCTCCAGCAAAAAAGGTTCAGAAACTTAAATTTGATCAATACTATCTCTTTTAACACGTTATCAATAATTATATATCATAGTATTACATACCACCCGAAAGCTTATATGCTTAGCATTGAAAAATAATGGACATGTGATGAAGATAAATCAAGACCATAACAAACAGGGTATCATCATAAAGGGCAATAAATAAGCTTTCCAAAACATATATATATATATATTACAATGTTTTTGATAAAGTTTTTACGGTGATACACGTGTATGATCGACCAAAATCAAGTTTCCCAACTTTCTGTATTGAGTTTACAAGGATGGGGCAATTTAAGTTTCAACCATGGTAATCTGGGAATAAAAGCCCCAAAATGTATTTCATTGCCCTTTTCTTTGACAAAAAAACTTACCCTGATGCCATTACAATGTCTAAGACATTCAACAAATTTTAACCTTCAAAGATTGTATTTCAAAGTAGCTGAAGTTAAAATCAATTCTTACAAATACATACATGTATATATTATGCATGTACCTTATTATTATAAATAACACACAAAGTCACAATATCAACCCCGTTATTAGTGACCAGTTGGACCCATGTTACGAATGTATCTCACTCTGAAACAGAAATATCTGTAAATCATCTTGTACAAAAACAACAAATCAAAACAAAACATGTACAAGACTACCGGTAGTGTTAATGTGCGTCTTGAACCCCTACTCTCCTTGAACATGAACTCAGCAAACGTGAAAAAAATATTACTAAATATAGAAATATAGTGGTTTGTATCATTTCCGCTGTTCATAACGTATTGATACACTTCAAAATGTCTGCATTTCACAGTTCAAACATTGAAAACATTTTACTAACTTTGAGCAGTTTACAGCAATGTAAAAACTAAGGATTTTATGTAGAATTTTGCTAGACCCATACCAGCTAGTAATCTTATTATCTTATAATAACTCTATTGCACAACAATTGTACAGGGTACAAACTACTACATAACTACCATTTCATAATGCTAACCTAACTAATACATGAGTGGGTGGCTAGTATAGGAATGAACTTTTACAATGAATTTCTAATGTATATATTATCTGCCATACATTGTACCTGCTACAATTGTTGTGCAATAAACTTTGACTTGACTTTATGAATCATACATTTTAAATAAATAAAAGAGTCCATTTTTTGTGATATGTATGTTCAACGTTTCTCACCACATATTTAATGTAACATAATGATTGCATAGGAAACTGTGCACGGCTGCCAATCATACATGTGACCCCCGTGTGTGAAGTACGTGTACATCTGGAGGAAGGCCTGTGTTGTCCTCTGTTCCACCCCCCTCCCCTCTCCTGCCTGTGGACATGTAGTACAGACTCTTCTGTTCTGCTGTACTACAGCGGGAACTGTCACTCTGAAGCACACTGTCATCATTCTTACATGTCCCATAGGAGAGATAGCTGGTGCTGACAGACTTATCACAGGAGATGGCACTGTCATCTACACACAGGTCACCATGGCTCATGCCAGGATAATGGCTTGGGTAAAGCTCCTCAGAACTTAGTGAGAATTGGTTAGTTTGTGGCATGAAACTTGTTTGGACAGTGTATGTGGGAGAAGTAGCCTGATGTGTAGTGGCTGGCCTGGCCCTCCCATCCTGTGGACTGCGGTAGTGCTCATGTGGACTGGCCTGTGTACGGGTGGGCTGATCCTTAGACCTGGTCAGCTGAAGTCCTGCCTCAGCTGCTGGAAGAGGTGTTGGAGAAATGTCTTGTACTCGGGCATATGCACCGTGGTCAGGGAGTGAAGACTGCTGACTTCCACGTGTATAGTTGGCTCTCACTCCTGATATGGACTCTCTAGTCTGGGGCTGGTGGGAGGAGTCCTGCCACAGGTCAGACAACTGCTGGCTTCCTGAATAAATTAGACATTTAGGCTATCAGCAACAATCTACATTCATAACAATCATACAAAGCAACAGAGGACAAATAAATAAATCAGAAGCAAATGTGCATTTTTTACTGACTGCATGCTCACCAGCAAACACACACATGTACTACAAAGTGAAATTCTTAGGGGAAGGTGCTAGGGGGACTGTTCCATTAGCACAAAAATCTTTTGGAATTTTCTTCAATCTGAATCCAGATTTTACCAAATTTGTAATCATCATTCTGCCAAGTCAGGCTTGCAAAGTGCAGTCTAGAAAACAAATTTCCATCTGTAATGTTTTTTGTTATTTTCCTTAGCCTTGTAAACAACAAATATAACCTTGTCCCTGGCAAAGAATAACAGTAAAAATTACAATTATAGTCATGTAGTGTGGTGGTGTTGGAACTGGAACGTACACATTTGAGCGTGTTGAATAAAGATCACAGTATCTAGAGTAAAAAAATTGTATGAAACAGCAGTTTCCTCGTACTTGTAGTGCTGCTGGCAGGCCTGTGTGAGGTGGAAGGCTGTAGAGGATGTCTGGCAGATAGTCCGTCCCCACTCCTGGTAGCTGCCCATGTTGTGTGAGCTCTGCTGTTGGACAGTTTCTCATCATCAGTGGGGTGCAGATGGTTGTGTTCTGTTGGAGGGCCCGTCCTGTGTGTGTATGTAGATCTCCAGGACCTGCTCTGTGTTCCTGTCAACAGCACACCTTCTGACTGGGACTTCTCAAGAGGATAACTACTTGTACCCAACCATGTTCTATCTGTAGTCCTGTCTGCCTGACTCTCCCTGTACACATCTGATGACAGACCCTGGCCAGACAACGTCACTCTCTCCAGTTTGTCCTGCAGGCTGCAGTACTTCTGTTCCATCCAGGCCTGTAACGACTCCCTGACAGACTTCACCTTGGTGTCAGTGTCTGCTTCCAGTTCTCGTCGGTCTTGCGTAGTGCGCTTGTCGATCCGGTGAAGACACGCTGTCTGTTCGGCGGAGACACGTTCACGACACAACTGGTCCAGACATGCTGCATGATGGGAGCATTTTCTCTCCACCTGGAACAGAAAAGATACCGTCTCTTACAACATTTGTTTGGGGTGCTCTACATCAGGGTTTCTATATCTTAAATGTGAGTCAGTAGGGTTTGCACTTGGAGGGTTAAAAAGGCCTTCCTTTGTACGGCTGACTGATGCTGAAACTGGTTTAGCAACGAGTAGAAACAGCATTTAACTGATTCTTTAATATACTATGGAAGAAAACACGTTGCTTAACAGCTTAGTAGTCACCTGGGCACACGTTGACAGCCTGGTCCATCTACATGCACAAAGATGTCCATTTCAAAATTGTGCGTCACGACTCCGCAAGAAGTTAGTAAACTAAAGGTTAACAATGCTACCTGTACCAACTACTGCTGAAACCAGGCAGAATGTCACAAAGGTACAGGAAGTTTCTATACAGTTGAAATTAAGTAGCTGCAAATGAAGCAAGCCTTCGCTGGTCTGGTAGCCTATCCAAACGGATTAGTTGAGGACAAACACAGTTCAGTGATATCAGCATTATTATGATACTTGCCTGTTGTAGTTGTGAGTTCAGAGCCCAGTGTGAGTCGTCGATTTCTGCCAAAAGTTCCTCCCTGTGTGCTTCCAATTTATTCTCCATCTGTTGTAAATAAGGTGTGCAGCCAAAACACTGGTACACAGGGATCTGTTAGGACACAACAGGTGCACCATTACATCTTTATCATTACTAATACTCTGTAGCAGACACATTGGTCTCTATTTTATTTATCAATATTTACCACAGTTGTGGAAGGATTGACATAACAGGTGACTATCACGGTATCACCTCTTCAAGATTAACCAGAGACCAAACTGTAAGGTTTGAACCACTCACACCGGGAAGGACCCCTACTCTTTGACTTTGCGATAAATGTGGTGGGATCTTTAACATGCTCAAGGTGTGGCTCTTCTCAAACACAGGACCTCCAGATTTACGTCCCTAACAAAAACTCATTTACACCTGAGTCAAGTCAGGAAATAGGTGTAAAGTGCCTTTCTCAAGGACACAACATGGGGCCTGCCAGGGATTCGAACCCAGAACCTTTGGGTCCCAGATTCTGAGTCAACAACCCTAACCACAAGACCACCTTGACACCATTTTCAGTGTAGGAACGTATTGTAGAGCCTGTTACCTTTTGGAGGTTGCCCTTCTGATCTCGTACCATATGGTACATGTGAGGGAAGGCCTGGGGGAGAAGGTGAGGTGGGACCTGGGCTGGATGTTGGGAACTTCTCCCCAACTTCCCCGCAGGTGTACTGTGGTGGTGGTGGTGCCGGTGACGCAGTCTATCCTGGGATTCCTTGAACCTCGCAACGTGAGGGGTACTTTTGACCTGAAAAAAACAGTAGTACTGATGTGAAGATGTTGGATGTTTTATTAGAAATCCATTAGATTAGACTTGAAAAATCTAATCTACTCTTCCTGGATTCCTAAAAACACGTGCATGATTTCAAAAGCACATAACAACACGTACATTCATAATACTTAAACCCACATAAAACTACAGAGCAACATGCATATCAAGATTACTTTTTGGAGGCTAGATGTCAGTAAAAATGATAACTGCAGTCAGCTTCTTGTACAAGTAAGAGATTCTTAAATCTCACAATGCCCTTTAACACACACCAGATCAACCATACCACCACTGCTCAAGAAGCTCATAAATGACATGATGACATACAGTACATGTATAAGATAGATGAAAGCAAACCCTTAAAGTACTGGTGGTAAGGTACATGTACTTGTACAAGAAGCTGAATACAGTTACTGTAGCATTAAAATGCATCTACACATCAATGTTCAGAATAAATGTCATTGCAGATGTCTTAGGTTTAGGCAATTTTAAGCCATATGAGAAAAACATACTATAATGAGTGAATTGCAAGATTTGGCAAGGGGTTATTGAGTACATATGTTTTACTTCAAGTAAATTATTTACTTAAAGCGAAATATTATTTTCTACTATTTCATGTTTTAACCTGTTTTTGTTTTTGGCACGTAGGAAAGATGTTAGTAGGAAAGATGTTATCAGATCGACATTGGTAAGACAATGGACATACACATGTACATGTAGCACATGAGCTAACTGGCATAAGTTTGCCAGTCTGAAGGGTAACCATTCTTACGTGTACCTGGATGGAAGGGGAGTGTTTCCTCGTATGTTTGTCCTTACTGGTTTGGATCTGAACCCTTTTCACTGGTTTGTCCTTTCTTTGTTGTGATACTTGTTCCTTGAAAAAACATACATGTAGATTAAAAAAAAAAATTACATGCAATATCATTAGCACAGGATTCTGATGACTAAGGTAAACAAGATTCTCAGTCCACCAGCTAAAAGGGTGACTCTAACTTCCTCAGACCTTATTCTTCTCCATATTTTCCTATGACTTACTAACCACATATAATACTCTAACAAAAACACTAATGGAGATCTCAATAAAACAAACAAACAAAACAATATTGGATACATCTATATCAGCAGTTGATACCCGCAGATGGTTGATTACCAGTATGGTTAGTATTACCAACCATGTGAAGCTTTTAACGGTACATTATTTACTGTGTACAATTGATAATCTGTAACATATTAAACTTGTTCTTTTTCTCATCAGTTAATATGCAATAAGATCCTTTTGTTTCAAAGTTGTTTCAAAGTTGTTTGAAAAGTCATGTAAAATTAAACAATTATATACTAGGCTGACTTCCAGCCAATTGATGCTCATGTACATGTACATGTACAATGTATGTGTATCTGGTTGTGTTGTTTTGGATACAGTTGTGTGCACTCTTGGAACTATTGTTAATACTCCAGTCCACAGCCACTGTGCATTACCTTAGCCTTGTTGTTGGTTCCGTCTGCTGGGAGGGAGTGGGACCTCCTGATGTTACTGTTGTCTTTCCTGTGTGTGCTTCTCCCTCGCCCTGATCTCTTTCCCTGAGAATGACAATCATGTACAGTTCATTTGGTACAATCTGGGCTCGAAATACTTTTTTCTGCATACCTGCACTGGTGAAAATCACCTGCACCAAACAAATTTTACCTGCACCACTCGGAATTTAGGAAGTATAGATCATTCTAAAAACTGCTCAGAAACCAAATTTCTTTTACCCTTCATACAAAATGTAGGTGGTAACAGTGAATGCAGCTCATACAAATTCACATACACCTACACAAAATTAAGACCCTCCAAAAATGAAGGAGCCTACTGTTACAGTAACAGTACTTACTTTGGGAGTAGAGGTCATTATGAGGATGCACTCTGGGTTTTCTTTGTCTCTTGCCAGATCAATGGGAGTTTTCCCATCCTGTAATAAAGCACATGATTTCACAACAAACACACTCAGAAACTTCAGAACTGCAGATTGGAAACACAATGAAGCAGGACCGATATAACATGAACAGTCCAGTGGGAGATTGGAGATCAAGAACCCATATGATAAGGCAGAATTTTCAGTACATTTTAGTTTGCAAAGTTACTGATGATACATCAACATGATACAGACCAAATTCAACAATTAAGTACAACTGGAATTTCCCACTTTTCTCCCTATTTATATCCTAATTCATATACTATATATTTCTATTTACACACATACTTTGCATCAACAGTACACAAAGCTTGCAGACATTGGGAGGTACATTTTGAGTGTTGCAGATAGACTGATGTACATGTACAGTACCTTGTCTTTTGCATTGACATCTGCATTGGCCTCGACTAAGATCTTGGTGAGTTTTCTAAGACCCAGATATGCTGCAACATGTAAGGCTGTCCGGCCATCCTGTAATAAACAAACAAACAAACAAACAAACAAACAATGCAATCAGAGATGGCAGACTTCAACCTCCTTACCCATACCACTTTACCATCCTTCCATTCCAACAAATAAAATGGCAGCAACAAGAAAACTGAAATTCCAAACCTCTGGGAAGTACAAATGTACAAGCATGATGCACAATGTCATGTATAACACATGATGATCACAACAACTGCTGACAATTTCAGACAGCAGTAATGCCACATGGAAAATATGGGGACAAACTGCCTTGACGTTAACTAAACTTGTATAAAAAATGAAACAGATATTTGTGCCATCTCTGGTATGGGGCAGAGTTGACCAGGGTGTTAGGCTGAGTTGACTGTTCCAAGTTGTTAATGGTCCGAGTCGTCCGACATTCGGTCAGACTTCAGCTGGCAAAGCGGTAAATAACCTCAATTTAGACAATAGCTGTAGATTACAGACGATAACACATCACATACAGCAGGGGGTGTCAATTATTTCCCTGCATTTACCTGAATATGCTCACTGCATGCATTACCTAAAATGCTCAAAATCGCCATGTTTCTTCGGGACCTCAACAACTAACCAAGTACTGAAATTCAAACAAATCAGCCCAAAGGATCGTGAGTTATAGATGTGAACAGGCAACCCCCAACTTTCCAAGCCTTCATCTTGCATGACCAATCAGATACAAAACAAACAAGTCAATGACCTTTGGAAATGTCTGCGTACTATAGAAAACCAGGATTGTGAATTCTTGTACTAAATTCTATCGGGACCTGCCCACCCCCCATCTTTGAAAAAGTTGTAGAACCCTGACGGCTTAACAAAAGTTGACGACAGCTCTTAACGATGACAATCCCACACCACATACTGCACAGGGGTGTCGAATTATTTTATTTTAATACCTGGAAATACTGATAAAATACACAAAATCGATGTGCATCATCAGGACCTCAATAACTAATCATATAACAAAAGTCAGACAAATCGGTCCAAAGTACTGTGAGTTATAGCTGCAAACACAGAAACAGGACCCAAAACAGAACCTTACGGCGGAAAGCTTTCATCCTCTCCAGAGGTAATAAAAAAACAACAGTAATTACCCCGGTAGCAATACTGCCTTGCGTACAAATGTATATTGGGAATCGTAGTTGGACAGACAGACAGATACACACAGATCTAGACAGACAATACTTCACTCCCTTGGGTTAGGATTACATGCATGTCTTCACATGAAATAATGCAGCATTATGATGTGAAATTGCCAGCAGCGGTGGTCAGCTCCTACCTTGTTCCTCTGGTCGACATTACACCTGGCACTGAGGAGGATCCTGGTGCTGGTCACATGACCGTATTTGATGGCCAGGTGTAAAGCTGTGTCCCCATACTGGAAAGAATATTACAACTTATTATCAAGACATTATTAACTTAACTAAGTATTACTTGGAGGAGTAGCCATCCACAACCCTCCAGACTAAATTTTTAGCTTAGGCGCGCATGCGCTCCTAGCCTCAAAAAGTTAGGCGCGCAGGCAAATATTTAGGCGCGCAAACGAAAAATCTGGTCGCGCAAAGTACTTTTTAATTTACAAGCCAACGGAATAATGTACCTAAACAGACAATTACTCTCATCTGCCGAATAAACATACCCCCTGGAGAAATCTTCAAAATCCAATAAACATACCCCCTGGAATAAACGTACCCCCTGGAAAATGACCAAGTTGACAACAACGTTCATTTAAAATGCGCATTCTTTCAGGTCATTGAGGTGTATGTCTAGTAGTGTATGTCACTTGCAGTCTAATTCTATATCTGGACCTAAAACCATGTCATACATGTATAAAAAATTGCATGTTCAACTGTTGGCAAACATGTAACATGCAATTTGAAAAATACATGCAAAAATTAAGTATACAATGAATACTGTATTATTATACTCAGTAGTAAACACATATTATTAAGCTACTAGTATTATACAGTGTATAATTTAAGAAAAAAATCTTTTTCAGCTTAAATAGTACAATTTTTATAGCATCAACAGCAAAGAAGTACTTAATTTCGCCCCAAGAGATAAAATAGCGGCGGAAACGCGGTGCTAGATTTAATTTGTTTCATTATCGGCTCTCTACCGATGTCTGTAACCCTGCAGTCTCACCAATGTCGCTAGGGGCGTTGCGTATTCCTCGCGTGTTTTTGTGAGATCTAACGCGAGTTCGCGACAATTCAAGATGGCCGCTAATGTTTTCGTCCCGGTCGATCATCACTGCCGCTCGTTTCGGATGAATTTTTGCGTTTATAGGCGCATTAAAGCAACTTGACTACGGATGAAACTTCTCAAGGAACATTTCTCAATGGAAAATGGGTCGTTGTTACCGCAAGCAGACCGGGGCGAGATTTGGCAGCCAATAATTTTGGCGCACAGCGGATTCTCTGCCGGTCGCGCAGTGCGCGACCAGAGTAAAAAGTTTAGTCGCATTTCGTAATTTTTGGTCGCATATGCGACCAAAACGGTCGCAGTCTGGAGGGTTGCATCCACCACAGCTACAGCAAGCATACAAGGAGCCTTATACACAGTCAGCCTGAACTGTCTTTGTTATCCTTTTTTTTCATCATAACACTATGGTATACAAGTAAGAGGTGCTACCATTGTCATGTACTATTGTAACTACCAAATTTGTAACTACTTAATACAATCTTGTACTAGATGTACAGTAACTAACAAGGTGCAGTCCACCTGGTCTTTAGAGATGGAAGGAGGCTGATGACAACAGCTTCTTAGTAATACTCACATTATACTGCTTTATCAACTTAAAGGTGTTTGTAGTCAACAGTAAGTTCTGTTGTCTGAATGCTATGTCTAATGCTAATTGATATGACATCAGTTTCACATACACCATTTCGCATTTAACAGGAACACTTAGTCAAGAACTTAGAAGCACTAACTTGTAGTTTGGACTGTTTGCTCCTATAGTCTAAGAACAGCTGACATCTGGATGATAATCACCAATATGATGTCTAACTTGTAGAAATTTTTTTTTTGTATTTGAAAAAAAAATCACATGTGTACCATGCTGAGCACATTTCAAACCCCAAAATAGCAACTGTTGAAAAAAGTCTTGTGTTCTGTAAGCTGTTATGTAAACTATCATATAGTTCCACGGAGTGTCACTGTACGTATTCATCAATTACAAAGTGGAGGCATGGGGTGGGGTTATAGAATGTCTCTTCTAATTCTGTTATTCCACCAGCCCAATATTTCATTTTTTGGCAACGTCTGATAACCAGGAAATTGAACTGGTGTGGCCTGCATTGAAGGCTGACTTACGTTGTTCTTGGCATCAGGCCAGCATCCCCCCATCAGCAGCATCCTGCAGCTCTGGGAGTGGCCGTTCTGTACAGCATGGTGCAGCGGAGTGAAGCCGTTCTGACAACACATACATGTATTGCATGCTCAACGGAATTTGTCACATTACATGCTATAGATAAATTTAATTTCATTCTAGAAGGTAACCCTTACTGTGTACAAATAGGTAAATATACCAAAGAATGTCTAGAACTTAGGACAATAGTATATTAAGTTGATTAATATATTGTATTGTACGTAGGTCAATTCTATTGTACTCATGTGTCTGTCTGTATGTCTAGTTACGAAAGTCGCTGTACTTTTGTTGTGTAAATAAAGTTCAAAGTATCACCACAGTGATGGATTCAGAACAAATCTGGTACATTACACACAAATATAACATCCTGGCCTGGGGTATACAGTGGCCGGATTTTACATGTACATTCAATTTGGTTTTAGGACAGTTGTGCAAATGATGCTGCCAAATTAATGGTTGATATGATGATTACATCAGAATTTTTCATTTTCTAGTGCCACTTTCAATACAAAAAAAACCTTTATCCAACGTTGTGTACTTTAATCATTTGAGTGATTGTGACCTTGACTTCCGGGCTGCATTACTCTGTACTTACCGATAGTTGGAAATATACAAAGTTTCTAATACAAAAACACTACATTATGCACTCAGCAAACTGCAGAATTTTTCTGTGGAGAGAAATTGACTACAAGTATCAACTTCCTGGCGAGCCACCGAAAGGCTGTACATGTACATGTACGTCAAAGGGAGTTTTCCCCTTGAATATTTCAGGTCTGCAGCTGGCCCCAAATTGGGGGGTGGGGTGTATACGTATGACCCAGGCAGTCATGGGTACGCAATTGGAGAAAATATGGTATATATTGGAGAGTGACTTACTTCATTTTTGGCGTGGATGTTAGCTCTGGCTTTGATGAGAAGCTCCACAGTTCTGCTGTATCCATTCCAGGCAGCTTCATGTAAGGGTGTGTTTCCATTCTGGGAGCAACACAAGTTCATGTTCAATTCTGGGAAGTTTTCACACCTCAACGTGATGTTCTCAATATGCCTGGATCATGGTACAGTGGCACAAGGAACTGTTACAAAAGGCACATATCAAGCAAGTAGTGGATGTTGATGTACACAATGACAACCTTCAGGGGAATTGTCCTCACAAGTGAACCTATAGTAATAAACTATAGTGTAGTAAACTAGCCAGCGACAGTAGGGAGCCGGCGGTGACTACGGAGGATGGCACCCAGGCTAGTAAACTATGCTCTGTTAACAAACAACACAACTACAGAACTTCCTTTGCTTCTAGGCCTTCTTTTACACAAGACAAACCTAGGACAAATTCCTTCAAGAAGTCTTTTAGGTACAGAGCCACTAAAGTATGGAATCAGTTACCACTAGCATTGTAGAACGCCCGATCCTTAAAATGTACCTTTAAAAGCTGTCTCTAAGAACTGCCGGTCCTGTCAATGGAGTTGACTGTGCCAGTAGTAATATTTTAACAACTGTGTACTAGGACTGATTTTAATGTTACGGTAATATTGTTATAATGGTAATAATGTTATGTGTAAATATCTGATGAATGTACTGTATGTATGTTATTGTTCTTTGAAAGAATTGTCTGTCAAGAAGTCCAGGAAGATTAGGGTTTTCTAAATATAAGTCTCAAAGCAGATGATTATCAAATTATTACTTACTATTGAATGGCAAAGTTCTTAATTCACATCCACTTTTTTAACAAGACCCAACATTTCGATGACTGTCTGTCATCTTCATCAGGGCTAATATGACTGGTTCACTGTGCACTGGAGCTAGATGTTACTGGTTCACTGTGCACTAAGCTACAGTAACAGTTACAGTAACATCTAGCTCCAGTGCACAGTGAATCAGTCATATTAGCCCTGATGAAGATGACAGACGGTCATCGAAACGTTGGCTCTTGTTAAAAAAAAGTAGTTGTGTATAAAGTACTTTGCTATTCAACCATTCAGCAAACCTGATGATTTTATTCATGGTTTACTTACTATGAATAAACATTTGTTATGGACATACTAATGTACATGTCACCTTCAACAATCCAGAACATATAATACAATTGTAAGAGTAAGTTTTAGCTGTGGAAGGTTTGATAATTCTGGACATCATGATACAACATGTAGCTATCACAAATTGGTGCTAAGTGAAATTCAAGTCTGTTTCTTATCACAGTTACATGTGATAATACATGGATTAACAATGTAGATTGAAAATAAGACTTTAGGTTCATGGTTGAAACAAAAGACTCATAAAGACACAGATTATGTTGGACGTACATGTACATGTATGATGTAAGTTTTTGCTACAAGATTGATCCTATTTGGAAGTTAATGACATTAAAGGTTAAGAGTTGGCAGAATATAAAAAAATCAATTCTTGTTCAAAAAGGATTAAGTTAAAGCTGTGGGACCTGGAAGTTTTCTGGATACAGATTCACTACCTGTCTGTGGGACCTGGAAGTTTTCTGGATACAGATTCACTACCTATCTGTGGGACCTGGAAGTTTTCTGGATATAGATTCACTACCTGTCTGTGGGACCTGGAAGTTTTCTGGATACAGATTCACTACCTGTCTGTGGGACCTGGAAGTTTTCTGGATGCAGATTCACTACCTGTCTGTGGGACCTGGAAGTTTTCTGGATGCAGATTCACTACCTGTCTGTGGGACCTGGAAGTTTTCTGAATAAGGAGGAATTCCCCAGATGAGCATCAGAGCCGTGGTACATCCCACATGATGCGGAAGTCAGTTGAGTGGCAGCACAAAAGAGGAGGTCAGGGGTCAAAATGCAGATCTGCAATTATGTCATCCCACAATCCCTTGCCACTATAATTTAATCCAAAATGGCATCTGTCTTCTGCTTTGCAGTTGAGTTTCTTGTGTTTTCGGCAATCCTAGTTTAAATACCAATATGTCAAATTGAATGTGTACACTCAACTAAGTGCTTTGGAATGAAACTGTCAAGTCTGGTGAAAAGTATCTTTCCTCGAACTCCCAGACGACATGAATGTAGTGTTGAAGAATTTGACATCTTTACTTAATGGATGAAGACATTCAAAAATTTTGTTACAGTTGAACAAACTTTTTGTAGAATTCTCACTCACTCACTCACTATCCGGTTTATCGTCTGTTGTTCCCCGTCTTCCGAGGGTTAGTGTATGACTGATTGTGTAATATGTGTGGAAAGGGATATACAATATACATGTACGAGCAGCCAGGCAACATCAAATTCAATGGAAGACAAGCAGGAATGGAGAAAACTAGTCATGGAATGGTTCAAGTGAGCTGATCATCCCACTTACATAAAACATAAAAAATAGAGGATGTGGTAACACTTTAAGTTACAACATATGGGAAGAATTTTGGAAAAAGTGATTTGATAAATTATATGACATTTATTTATAGGTAGGATGGAAGTTGTCATCACTCCACATAGATTATCAATCTAAATTACAGACAAACTTGTCAGAAGTTGTCAAACAAACAGCCAGGATCAGTGATTAGATGTACATGACTATGTTAAGGTTGGATTTTCCTGACCTGATCTTGCCGGTCAACGCTGGCACCCTCCTCAATAAGAGCCTGGACCACCTCCACATGTCCTCCTACTACTGCACGATGAAGGGCAGTACAACCATCCTGAAATAACACAACACAGTACAGCACATTAGTACAACCATCCGGGAACAACACAGTACATTATTACAACCATCCTGGAACAACACAGCACATTAGTACAACCATCTGGGAACAACACAGCACATTAGTACAACCATCCTGGAACAACACAACACAACACAGCACATTAGTACAACCATCCTGGAACAACACAGCACAGCACATTAGTACAACCATCCTGGAACAACACAGCACATGTACAGCACCTTAGCACAACCATCCTGGAACAGCACAACACAGCACCTAACTACAACCATCCTGGAACAACAGAACACATTATAATTAGTACAACCATCCTGAAACAGCACAGCACATTAGTACAAACATCCTGGAACAATACAACACATTAGTACAGCCATCCTGGAACAATGCAACACAATACAGCACATTACTACAACCACCCTGGAACAACACAATAAATTAGTACAACTATGCTGCAACAACACAACACCTTAGTACAACCATCCTAGAACAATACAGCACATTCAGTAGAAGCATCCTGGAACAACACATTCAGTAGAAGAATCCTAAAATAACACAATACAGCACATTAGAACATGTACAACCATCCTGGCACAACACAGCACATTAGTATGACCACCCTGGAACAACACAACACATGGCATTAGTACAACTGTCCTAGAACAACACATCATATTAGTAGTCGGCCACACTGAAACAACACATCACATTAGTACAACCATCCTGGAACAACGCTAAACAAAGTACAAATATTCTGGAACAGCACAACACTTAAACTGTAAGTACAACCATCCTGGAACAACACAACACAAAAGTATATAATCCTGGAACAACACAACACTCAGTACACTAAGTAAGTACAACCATCCTGGACAACACAACACTCAGCTCATGAGTACAACTATCCAGGTATCCTGGAACAACACAACACAGCACATTAGTACATCTAACCATCCTGGAACAACATAACACTCAGTACACTAGTACAACCATCCTGGAACAACAGAACATAGCACATTTAGTACTATGCAGCTATGGTGGATGTACCAACTACCAAGTACCTAGTACCAGCCCAGAAAAGAACAACAAATACTACTGAAATAGTCATGCCTTCAAGTACCAGAGTTATCAACCAAGGATTGACGTGTCCAAAAACTCATTTTTTCCTAGAACTATCGTAGAGTGGAACTCGCTGCCACCAAGTACAGTAGGGGTATCGTCACTAGATAGTTTTAAACATTGTTTGGAGTTAGACGTTCAAAGGTTAGGTGTAACATGTCATTCAGTGTAATGTAGCCAGCTGCCGCCACGCCGTGTGCCTGCGAAGTTGGTGTGTTATGCCAAAGGGCGGTTCTACCGGCTATACAGATACAGATACTAGTACAGCCATCTTGTAACAACACACCAGTACAACCATCTTGGAACAACTCAACACATTACAATTGTACAACCTCCCAGGAACAGCACAACACATATGTATAATGTACATGTACAGCCATCCCGACACAACACAATATGTCACATTTATTTAGGACCTATAAAATTGTCAACTAGCCTGACTAAGGCCGGATTTACACGGGGCAAAAAAAAATGTCGTACGACATTCGACGCGCGGCGTGACGCGCGGCGCGACGCAGGAATGTTGTACGACAGATATTTTCATGCGTGTAAAAACGGGCGCCGCGCGTCGTTTTTTCTGTGGCGCATCGAGGAGGTGCCACAAGTGCGTTGCGACACTCAGCGGGGAGTCTGCGTCGCGGCCCAGCAGCGTGTAAACAGCCCTGCTTCGCGCGCAGCCCATTTCTGCGTTGCAGTAGGTCACTATTCTTACTTCTGAGTATCATATCACGTTCTCCTTGTTGTTTCGTCGGATTTTTGTTGATGATTGTTTCGTAAGCATGGCGGAAGTAAACAGCAGTAACTCCCGCGCTGCTTGATCGGCTTGTGGAACTGTGACCGGATTCGCAACAAAATGGAGACTCACAAAAAGAAGGAGGCATTCGGGCAGATTGCCGAAGGCATGCTGCAGGAAGGATATAACAGGAACGCACAACAAGTACAGAAGAAGATCAGGGATCTTATAGGTACTCCTATCGAAGAAACAAGGACTCAAACAACACATGTGACGCAGCGCGCCGCAGCCCGCCGCAGCCATTTTGCAGTGCGCCGCAGCTGCGGCGCGCAGCGGGAGTCGCAGTCAATACGTGTAAAACCAAAAGTGTCCTAGGCGATTGACAAACGCCGCGCGTCGAATGTCGTACGACATGTTTTTTTTGCCCCGTGTAAATCCGGCCTAAATCGTGCTTCTGTGTTAACGCCCCCCCCCCCCCCCCGACAGTTGGCCAAGAGCTTGTGTAAACACAGGCTAAGTGTCAACATACAACCAGCAAATATGATCATGTTCAGTTGTATATTAAGTATGATATTTCCTTACTGGAAATAAGCAGCATTACTACTAGATATAGATAGACGAAAAAGCATAATGCTTCACCTCAGTTGGGCATGACTTCTGTAACTTTCTTCAAATATGCCAATATCTAGTGTAATAGTAATACACCTGCATCAGTTTGATGTTCACTTGTTAAAATGTATTTGAAATAGAATCCCTTATTTCTCTGTGGCAGTAGCACAGGATTCAGTAGACCTATATGTACGTATGTACATGTACATGTATACTTACATGTAGTCTATCATGAATAGCCAAAGGCTGGTAGCCTGGTAACCATTTTCCACTGGCCAGCTTAGGGGTGCTTTACCAGCCCCAGTCCTGCTTTTAGCATAATATTTTTTGACAGCTTATCTTTCCAGCTGGCTTTTTTGACAACTGCCATCCCATAGGGATGCAAAGTAACTGAAACCAACACCGTCCAAGTTCCCCAGCTACTCATGAACCTGGGTGGGTGGGCAACACTCCTGGCACCTTAGAGATGCCAAGGACCCAATGGTATGGTTACCAGGCTACAGGCAGGGAGAAAGAGAGCTTATAATTGTAAAACAAAATGTGTGTGTAATCATTGAGGGTCTGCATGGGGGGTCCTGATTACGCTTTACGCTAAATTCATCGAGGCCCGCAACGCTTTACGTAAAATTTAAGAAGGCCGGCAACGTTTTATGCTAAATTCTGGCGCTTCGCTTCGAATTCAGGCAGAGTTGACTGGTCTATTTTGTTTGTCAGTTACATCAGTGACTTCGCTGTTTTAAACACTGTCACGACTCCAAATTGCACTGATACTGGGTCAGAATGGACCCAGAATGTGATAAAATGGAGACCATCACGGGCGTTATGTGGTCGAGCCATCGTGCACCACACCTGGACCCAGATGGGAGAAGGAAAGCAGAGACGGCAGCAAAGCGACTCTACTTCTATGGGAGGGGGCAAAATAATATTTTACTGCAGCGCCGAAGGCGTGACTCATCGCATACATTTTAGGGGGGTCCGGGGGCATGCTTCCCCGGGAAAATTTTGAAATCTTGACCCTCTGAAACGGTATATTCTGCAACTTTTTACGTGCAAATCCTGCGTACAAGGATGACCCAACAGGTCAACCGCAAGTTCATCCACTACGGCCTACGAAAAATTGGGAGTCTGAACTACGATTTACGGGGAATTTTTTGGCTCGATTACGCTTTACGTGAAATGCACTGGCTACGCTTTACGCAAAATTTTTACCTCCTCACTACGAATTACGCTGAATAAAATAACTTCCCTACGAATTACGGGAAATTTAAAAGGCCCGCCTACGCCTTACGGAAAAGAGCATGCAGACCCTCATCATTGTATAATACTGTATTACTGCATGTGGTGACCTCATTTTTGTAATGAACCAAGTTTTGTTTGGGCACTGTTTTGCAACATCAGCAAAACATATCTGTAATTTATGATTATGAAATGGAAACTAAACTTTAATAATGAACTTAAGATATATCTGTAATTTAGTAATCATGCTTCATATTTCATCATCAGAGCAATCTTCAAGGGATATGACTTCAGAAAATAATTTTTACCAATGTTACCAATTACCATTACCAATCTTACGTTCCAAGGAATTAAGTCCTCACAATGAATAAGGCAGCGCACAATTGGAGGTTCCCAGTACAAACTGGTAACAAATGTACTTGATGTCAGACCTGGGCAGCGATAACCTTTGATACAGGTGTTCCAGCCCGTGTCATAACTAGCGGTATCACACAGGGTTTTAACGGTTACCACACCGGCTTCCAAAAGTTCCATAGAATTAATCAAACATGTTTCACTTGCGCCACATGCACCACTTTTCAGACCTTGGAACTGATGTTGTTACAATATTTTTGTTTTGGGACACCACATTTTCCAAATTCAGTTTCGTATTGAACTGTGTGTTTTCTCGGATGGGTAGGACATAAATTGCCATCGGGCAATCTGACTCGCGGTCAGGCTGGTACGGAGGGTGATAAGGAATACACCATGTTGTATTCTAATATGCACAAATAAACTGACTGCCAGGCTGCATAGAATGGACAGTTCTCTTCAACTACATGTAAAGGAGCTGACAAATGACGTCTCATTTGTAGTCATTAGTAATAATTATGTACCAGATTTGTCTAACTGTCACTAAAGGACTGGTTGTTAACATACATTTGTACAATGTACCAGTATTCAAAATGTACAATGTACAGTTAACAACAAAATGATTTCTACCCTCATAACTTTTCACTAATGTTGTTATGTGAAAAGTGGTTCTGTTCTTCTTTAAACTACCAGGTGCAGGTTAGTAACATTTATATTACTAAAAGTTCCACAACTTCATACCTACCCAAATGATGTTAACCTTTATGACTGACATATCATAAAAAGTTTTGCAAATAAGGTCCTCATTTGCATAAATTATATCAGTTGACCATCCTTGCTGCCTAAATAGCTCTTACACAAGTTTGAAAGTCTTATCTAAGCAAAGAAGGCTATTGTAATGTTTTCTCAGTAATTATACAAATGAGACCAATTTGCATGATTTATGTCTGTCTAATCATGCAGCTTCATTCATGTGTAGAACCCAAGTATCAGAGAAATGACAAACTAGCCTGATTCTCATATCCGACATATGTGTTTATGTTCAATTTTGAGGTTTGATCTTTCTTTTGCATTGTAACTTTGTCTTGTTTTCTTTAATAAAATCACTTATCATAAGACCTTTTAAATCTAAGTGCCAATATGTCATTCGAGTTACAATAATGGTATCTGTGGAATATCTTTAAAAAATAACAAATTACATGTAAAAGTTAAACATTGAAAGACCTCAGACTGGCACTAAGGTGTTTCCGGATACGCACCTCTTCCAAGGCAGTTGCTGGCTCGGTTTGTGCTAATCTCTTTGAGCTTGTGGTCTCCTCTCTCTGCTTGATTGCCGAAGTCTGCAGTGATCTTTCAGACGGAAGCCTTTCAGGAACACTCAGGCTGTTCTGTCCATGTGGCAGAAAGTTTGTACCAAGATCCTTGGTGCCAGCTCTGGGAAGAACGTGTGTTGCAGCACTGCTCACCCCTTTGCGTGACGTGTGCCTTGTGTACGTGTGGCTGTCCTGAGAAGACCATCCCTGTGATGACGCAGACCTGCTACAGCTGAAGGCAAACTCCTCATCTCCATCCAGCCACTCCGACAGCCGCCTGGTGTGCTGCGCCAGGCGTGGGGAGGGGAGGTACCTGACACCAGCCCCTGGGGAGGGGGGATACCTGACACCTCCCCCGGTGTGTAAGTCACACCCCAGATCATAAAAGTCCCACTCCAGCTGGTCCAATGGATTCATCGCATCAGGTGCTATCGGAGGTCCATTGCAGAAACAGAAGGAAGCAGACACATAAATGTCTAAATACTATTGCACAGGCAATACCCACAACATTTCTTAACAAAATTAATCTTCTGTGGACTTACACACAACCCTTTCCTCACTAGTACCTCTTTAGAACAATTATTTTCAGTTTACAGTACAGTTGTGAGGGAGATGACAACCAGTGGTATGCAGAGAAGAAATGCACCATTCCCAGCATCCCTTGCAATACACATTCCACAATACACATTCCAGATAGCTGGCTGTAAGCAACAACCATATACATTTGTAGCTTTGTCATGTTGCGTTTGACAGTGCAGTAATTGATACAATTTGATCAGTAAATTTTCTTTTTTTGAATTGTCAAAACAAGTCCATGGGAGTGCCTGACTTTTGTAACTAATCTGCCTTGAGTGGTGTGCTACCATCTATTATCAACATGAGCTATTTTCAAAATGTACTTAAAAATGACAATGCCTCATTTCCAATTGACGAAAGCCCTATAGCTATGAATGTTTTCTGTTTAAACCAGGACATTGTAATAATGATAATCTACATACATCATGTACAGTATGGAGCTGGCAGGTATGTGTAGTATTGTACTGATACTGGGTTTTTAGGTTGTTGACAGTGCTAGTGTGATGCCAGTTTAACAAGAACACTGGTCAGTGAAAGTACAGGTACATGTACAGACAAAGATCACTGCATAATTACAATACACACACATATCACGTACTGCGTTCTGAATGGTTTAATGACAATGACAATGACAATCATTGTGATCAGTGTTCTAACCAGCCTGAATTTTTTTTCCGTCGTCTCAATTTTGTTTGACATAACATAACGTCGAGCACAGGAGGTGTCACAACCGTAGGGTGGTCCAGGGGCATGCTCCCTCTGGAAGATTTTGACATCTTGACCCTCTGAAATACTATTTCCAGCATTTTGAGGGACAAACTTTGCCAGTAGACTAAACTTAGTTTAATGACATCTCTTTCCATATCTCTACATGTACATGCCAACTTTTGTCCATCATTGGATGACGGATTGGGCAAAACTTTTGTCTGTCATAAGCAGCAAAATTCCATCAAATGACAGAAAGACGGATGCTGGCTAGGACACTGATTTTGATGATGGAACAGTTCAAGTTACATGTAGCACAACGCTAATCAGTATGTCTGCTCCCTCTGTCTGCTGAAATTGACTAATAAAATGACAGCTAATAATGGCATGATCCAGCTTTATTTGGATTTAACATTACACAGCTGTAACTTTAAAAGATACTAGTACACATGTACTCTTAGGTAAATGTCTCCAAACTGAAATTACATGCTACATACATGTAGTAGAAGTTTGATTGGCTAAAAGATAATGTTTTTTTTTGTTATACTTAAATGACAAATTGCTCTCTTGATGAGTTGAATGTACAGTACTTAAATGTGACCAAATTGCCATATGCAAGCTAATGTACAAAGTAGAACAAAAACTGATTTACAAATATGCAAATGATATTTGTCATTATTTACACAGAAAAACAATTACAAAACACTACAAGGTATGGAATTTGTGATTCTTGCGTGTAATAAAATGTTGAATACATGTATGTCTGTTCATTATAATATAAGTACAAATTAGGCAAAAAGGAAGAAGCACTTTCCACTAGCATAGCATACAATGTACATGTACATGTAGCTCTACTTCTACTTTGAGAAATCTGATGCAAAAGTAGGAAGCTGTGACATAATTCATCTTTCCTCCTGTGGAAGCTACGAAGCAAAATGTGGGATGGCATTGTGCAAGGATTGCTCCTGAAGTCAATAATGATGTATGATGACGATGTAATAAGTACATATGACAGTCAAATAAAATCATAAAAATTACCCATATGTAGGAAAAATGTCATATTGTCATATTATATGTACTTTTTACAAGTTCACATATACGGCACATACCCTGCTTACTATATGTACTTAACTTCACGTATATGGCATTCCTGTTCTGTACAAGTTTTTACCTTATTAAGTAATTCATGTAAACAACTCAAACGTTTAAATTTCCCTGTACAGTCTATGTCAAAGATTAAGTGCCCAACCGTGCCTTCCATCAAAATGGACTCAAACCAATAGGTAAGGTGCACATCGATCAAAGGTTTTGGTATGTCATCAATTTTGTTCTGCAATTGTCTGTCGGGTATAGAACAATTATTCGTTTATCAAGTAAGTCAAGTCATTCTTTTCTCAGGCCAAACTCCAGACAAGTACAGTACTGTCCAACAAAAGTAGTGTTTGTTAGAGAAAGGGCCTTGCAAAAAGTAGTCAAACAGAGACCAACACCCTGCTTTTCTGGTTTGTTGAGAAGCCCCCTAGTGCATGAGCACTCAATGCTGGCCATAAAACATATTTCATTGTACAGAAACTTGAATTAGAGATTACAAACATATATGTAGGAAACAAAGCTGCCTTGGTGTAGGGTTGTGCTTTCAAAATGCTTTTTCTACTACAAATAACTGAACCTCTAGAATCTACAGAATGCATCAAGTCCACTACTTACATTATCTTGTATGTCGAGCTCACATCCAGCTTGGAGAAGGACTTTCAATGTGTGTGTAAACCCCCGATGTGCCGCTACATGCAGCACAGTATGGCCATGCTGCAACATATACAGGAACAACCATCACAAAATAGAAATCACAGGGCTAATAGTCTCATTCATGACTTTTTCGTTACATTGCGTGTCTTACATGACCACGTTCGTAATGATCCTACAGGAATTCGAGCGAAATCAGTCATTCTATGTTGAGCACATTTAATCCCAGCCTTTTATTAACCACTGACCACGGTGATGGTGATAGCAATCAGACTTGGTGTATTTCAAAATCAAATAAAGACATATTTCATATCTTTTTTCATTGTATATTGAAAATGAGAAAATTGTGCGGAATATACTATAGTAGATATTACCAGGTACACGTATATTATGGCTGAAAAAAAATATTAACATTATGTTTTCTACACAGGTTACCTTCAGTAGTCAAGCCGTCTGGCAGCAAAAATCGCCTCCTACTTAAAATTTGGGGGGGGCAGCTACTTTCCTGTAACTTTTGCATAAGGCCTAAAAATATATAAGAGTTCACACGCTGGCATTTGCCCCGTGAAATACAGCATATACATGTATATATAATTTGACGAATCTATTCAACTGCGCATAAGAAACGTAAACAGCCGCCATTTTAGCTACCTCCCTGAGTTGTGTGTGTATGCAAATCTAGCACGACGTGTTCATGTTACGTGTCTCTGATTGGCTGTGCAGCTGGTACAGCGGGACTTCCCAGCGAGCAGGCAAACTCGACAACGAGGCTGTGCGCGTTCCAAAGTTACTGCGTTCTACTTACGGAAAACATTATATTCGTGCGATATCCTGCCAAATTAACGTGTGATACGATAATTATATTGTGATTTTTTCATTTTCAATACAAAAAATCTATACAACACTGTGTACTTTGATCAGTTGTGTGGCGAGCGTGGCTTCCGGGTAGCGTATCTTTATTCTATACTTACCAAAAGTTGGAAATATGCTAATTCAAACAACAATTCTATATATGCACGCAGCAAACTGCAGAACAAACATTTATTTGGAGAGAAATTCTACAAGTGGTCATGTCAACTTCTTGGAGAGCCACCTTACAGGGGGGGGTCGGGGTGCGCACGTTAAAGGGGTTTTCTCCCTGAATGTTTCAGCTCTTGATCAGGTCTAAAGTCGCCCCAAATCGGGGATGTGTACGTTAATGGAGATGTGTAAGCAATTGGAGAAAATACGGTATAGCACAAGTGGCACTGGAAGAAAAGTGAAATTATTTCTTCGAACAAAACACTGAATCTTGCAATTGTGACCTTCACCCCGTTCATACCAGACTTATATTTAGCGGTTTCAACCGGTTTTTCAAAAACCGGTTTTTATTTAACCTGGTGTGAACGCAAATTAACCGGTTTTTTAGGGGTTTAAATCCGATTTTCAAAAACCACCTCGGGAGGTGGTTTTTCAGGGGTTTTTGAAGGGTTTTTCCACCGAAAAACCTGGTCTGAACGCTAAGGGTTTATTAAACCGGTTTTTGCGTATTTCTTCTATTAAAGGACGCACTTTTTTGACATTTCAACTCTCAAGTAGGGGCTTCGGGTCAAAGCCAAAGTCCGCTTGCGACAAGAATTCCTGAGGAAGCATACGGCTGAAACGCCGGTACATCGTGCGGGTCCACAAATATTTTGATCAAAAACATAATCGCTGGGATCTGAAATGTTACAGGATTTTCTTTAGCGGGAGTTTTATTTCTTGTTTTGATCGGTAAAACTACGTGAATTCAAACCCACGCTGCCGGCTCGGCACGTTAACTTCCGGGTTGATTTGGGCGTCAAAATTACGCAAAAGACTCCATAAATCCGCAAAGAAATATATATTTTCCCCAAAGACTCTTTGAATTGTACATTTCTTCACTAGAAAACCGTTCTGTGTTCGCGGAAACAGCATCTTGGCGCGTATTTTTAAACAAAGAAAATTTTGTTTACACGCGCGTCGTCTCGCTTGTGACGCGACACCGCCGGCTGAAATCATCAACCAATCGGAGGCGCGTATCGCGGTCACGTTATGCAATATTTGCATATGACCTCATGGCACGCACGTCACGCCGGCGGTGCGTCGCACATTGTGGTGTAAATTCAGCGCCGTATTTCAGGAAATAAATGCCGGGACACGAACGATTATTTTTGAAAATGTATTTTACAAGTTCATCTTTGGATAGCCTAGTAGAAATCAAACCGTTCGATGTCTGGTCCTTCGATATGATACAAATCAAGATAACGATGTATTCCACGAAATTATGGTGACGTTTTGCCGAAAATTCCGTGGCACTGTTTTGAGTTCGTTTCCACTGTTTTTTCCGCTGTTTTGTTTCATTTTGCAATGGAATCGGCATACGTAACCTGGACGGCGGAGGAGACCAAGCTCCTGATATCCATTTTGGAGAGCAGGAGACGCAGAAAAAGCTTGGGGGGCTGTACCGAAACAACAACGTATACCTGGAAATTTCAAACAAGTTGCGGGAGCATGGTTTCGACATTGTTACGGAGCAGTGCCGCAGCAAGATCAAGAATCTGAAGACTGCATACAAGAAGGCCAAGGACAAGGTTTACATTAAACTGCAGTGGCTATATTCGCCGGACAGGGTTTTTGAAAAACCGGTTTTATACATTTTTGTAAGTCTGGTGTGAACGCTAGGGGTTTTAGCCGGGTTTTCCCCCGCTAATTATTTAGCGGTTTCAACCGGTTTTTAAAAGTCTGGTATGAACAGGGTCCTTGTGTAGGCCTAGATAGACACAGTTTATTGGGACATTTACTTTTTGGTCAGCAGAAGTGTCAATTTACAACCAGTTGTCACTATATATAGCTTTGAAAACATTATCAAATAGATTTGAACTTAACCAGAATTCTTTGTTACCATGTTTCTCAGGAACATGCCCTGTTTTTGACAAAATTATTAAACGTCCCATCCAAAATCCAAACAAACAGATTGAGCTGAGAGAAAAATAAACTTTTTTTCAAAAACAGGGCATTACTCTCCACCTGCTTGCTAATGTTTAAAATAATAAATAAATGTCCCTGTCTTCCTGAAACCTATTATATTGAAACATATTGAAACATATTATTACAAACCTTCCTGAAACACGTTTACTTCCATTGTAGTATGATTTGTAAAACTTTTATTATGTATGTGCTAATAAATAAGTTTTTGAAAAAACTTCCCGGTTTGGTACATTTATTCTGAAATCCCAAACTTTTGGTCTGTAGGTGGGGAAATAGAACAGTACAAGTAAGGCAGAAGCAGGAGTCAGGATGTTACCTTGTCTAGAAAGAGCCGTGCCCCTGCCTGGATGAGTTGAACTACCCTGTCAGTCTGCCCCTTGGCTACAGCATAGAACAGCTGCTCAGCCAGCACGTCATCAGGCTCAGCAGACATAAGGCACAGTCTGTACCTGTGGGTCAGCAGGGCTGTACAAACACAATAGACATAAGGCACAGTCTGTACCTGTGGGTCAGCAGGGCTGTACAAACACAATATACAGACATAAGGCACAGTCTGTACCTGTGGGTCAGCAGGGCTGTACAAACACAATATACAGACATAAGGCACAGTCTGTACCTGTGGGTCAGCAGGGCTGTACAAACACAATATACAGACATAAGGCACAGTCTGTACCTGTGGGTCAGCAGGGCTGTACAAACACAATATACAGACATAAGGCACAGTCTGTACCTGTGGGTCAGCAGGGCTGTACAAACACAATATACAGACATAAGGCACAGTCTGTACCTGTGGGTCAGCAGGGCTGTACAAACACAATATACAGACATAAGGCACAGTCTGTACCTGTAGGTCAGCAGGGCTGTACAAACACAATATACAGACATAAGGCACAGTCTGTACCTGTGGGTCAGCAGGGCTGTACAAACACAATATACAGACATAAGGCACAGTCTGTACTGAATAATCCAAGCTTCCTAAATTCTGAGTGGTGCAGGTAATTTTCAATGTTACCTGCACCAGTGCAGGTATGCACCTAAGCACAGACACTCCCTCTCTCCGTAGCCTGGAATCCATCCCTACGAGCCATTTGCCGGTTCTAGGAGTCACCGCCGCCCGTAGCTAGTGACTCCTAGAACCGGCAAATGGCTCGTAGGGATGGATTCCAGGCTACCTTCTCTAACGCACGCACACACACACACACACACACACAGACAACACACACACGAATGCACATGCATACACACCCTCTCACACATGCATACACTCACTCTCTCATACATACACACACAAACACACACACACTTGCTCTCACACACACACATGCACACTCGTTCTCACACACACATGCACACTCGTTCTCACACACACACAGACTTGTTCACACACACACACACACAAACAGAACAGAACAGCACGTAGCTGGTGACTCCTAGAAAAGGCAAATGGCTCGTAGGGATGGAGTCCAGGCTACTCTCTCTCTCTCTCTCACGCACGCACACACACACAAACACACACACACACACACACACACACACACATACACTCACTCTCTCATACACACACACACACTCGATCTCTCTCACACACACACATGCATACACTCTCTCTCATACACACACACACTCAATCTCTCACACACACACACACATGCATACACTCACTCTCTCATACACACACACACACACTCGCTCTCACACACACACACACACACAGACTCGCTCATCGCGCGCACACACACACACAGACACATATATTAAACATTACGTTACATACACACAGTGACATGTGACATACACATATACACACACATGTAGTCTACAAACACACACACACATATCATTTACATGTACTGGACTAAGGGTCTGAGGTTTCAGTAATTTGCATCCTCCATAATTTGTAATTTGTTTACATCACTAGTCAGAGGGACTGTCCAAGAGTTCATGGCCTCAAGTTTCCAACTAGTAACTTACTTGGTTATCATAACACCAGTGCATGAAGTGTAACCATTACTACATGTACTTTGTTCCTGGGAAGGACCATAACATATGGAAAGGCACATAACATTCATCAAGTGTTCATCAGCGGAAAAGTTGACCAACCTGAGGAAACTGTAACTAACTGTGCATGCCATGGCTTTGAAGCTGGATTATGTTGGAGTTGTTGTTGTTGTCCTGGTTTTATCTCTACAATTGTGCTAGACGCGGCCTGGTGGTACTCTCATCTTATGACGCGTCCAAGTTTTTGTCTCTGGGTGTCTTGTATATTGGCACTTACGCCTGTTGAAGAGCTGCACTAAACTCTAGCGTTGTGTGCAGTACGCGTGGGGAGGGGCGGGAGAAGTGCACTGTCAATAAACCGCACTGCAGGGGAAAGTCCTAGTATCACTCCGCAAAAACTTCTAGGAAACATTATTTTCCCCGAACATAAAGTTGTCGAGTTTACAGTGCAAAGTTTCTATCTTAACACATTACATGCCATATTTAGTCGTGTGATACTTCGTTATTTGCTTTGCTGGACAGTCTGGACGTGAGAGTAAGGTGGAGAAAGTTGGATGGAGTGATTTGGCTCGGCTATTATAAAACTGCGCTGTACGGTCATTGACCTTTGAACGCTGATCGCCCAATTTGAATATGAAATATCGTCCTAGGCTGTTAATAGCTCGAAGTTCTTTTCTTTCGGGTATTACAAAGGTTCAGGTTATCAACGCCCGACTGGAAACAGTCTCCGATTTGTTTCTGTCCGAGACCATGCATGTAGAAGCTCCTTGGGAGACCTAAGCCATCTTGGGGCGGAAGTGACGTAACGATAGTGTCAAGGCGGTGACGTAACTTTTCTAAGCCCGAGTGTGTGAAGCCAGGTTTTCTCTCTTGTGATTGGTTGTGATCCTGGTGTCATGTCGTCTTTTATTGTCTGAAAAACGTTCATCAACTAAACTTCCACAACCCCATGGCTCCACCAACAAACCTTTTTTGTCCGCGTCCGTCCACGGCTCTTTATTTTCCCAAATAAATTAGACAGTTTGCTCACTCGCTCACTCACTCACTCAGTCCCATAGTAACCGTCATACAAAATGACAACATCTGGTAAAACTGAACAACACCGCAAAGAAATTAAAATTTTGCAAGAGTTCGCCAAATATAGTCATCATCTAATTTACATAATATTTGAATGTTCAGCATTGCAAATCAGCGTTTCCCTGAAAAGTAAAGCCAGTAAACGGTAGACACCGGCCACACCTAAGGTCTGCGCAGGAAAGACTACTAGTATCAGAAAAGGCATAAGAATTATTGTAGTATTTACCACTGACCCCCCCCCCCGTAACTAGAGAGCCACATATTCTATTGCCTGTTGATCTCAATAAGATTGATTGATTGATTGATTGATTGACTGATTGATTGTTTGATTAATAACCAACATTTCAACAATAATCATTAGCTAGTAAAAGTTTAAATACATCAATCTGAAAAGGGCGGTAAAGACAACACTTGCAATTGATCCGGAGATAACGCAAAAATGAAAACAGTTTGATGCTCTTCGCCCAGGTTATGGAGGGGGTGATAAGCTGTGGTCCGGCAGAATCGCACCAAGGACACTAGCTCCAACACTTGAAAAACGGATAAGTCTTTATTTGAATGCAGATTTAGATTGGCTCAATATACAAAAAAGTCCCAAATTGTGACCGAAATTTGAGACAAGTTCAATCAGAAGTTCTCAGAACTGCCATCCATACTACCCTGTGTGCCAGACTCAGGGAGTTTGTTCGGCAGCACAACAGGCCAGCACAACAGGGCAGCACAAGATACAAGTAGCTATGCTCGCCAACCTAGATTAGCGCTCTGCTGAGGAGTTGTAGGCCAGGGAGTTTATAGTCGGCTCGGCTTACAAAATAGTGAATGTTTCGGAAAAGAAGTTGAACAGCAACAGTGTTGATGCTTCGATTAAATTTGCGCTGTGACCTGTCTTCTTTCTTTTCTTTTTCTGCCTCTGGCCATACCAACTATGTTGTGACGTCATTTTCGTCCCTATTTCAAGTTTCGGACAACATTGTCTAGCCGAAACCTTTGCCAGATTTTGACAAAAACGCCCCTGCACTTTCAGAACAAGTTGCTAGAGGTCCAAACGTATGTCATTTCTTCCCGGATACAAGAGCTTTCCACCACCCAAAAATCATGACCCTGCTGGCCAATTATAGTCCTTTTTTGGCCGATTTCTACTATTTATTCAGCCTGCAAAGGAGTCTGGTGGAAACTATAAGAGAGCCGCCATCCGATGGATTGGTTTTATCATTTGGTGTGACAGAAACTAGAAAAGATTATATTTTGGGTCCCCTGGCGGCTTTCTTAGGCATGATCCAGGCGTTTTTGAGTAAGCAACAGCAAGTAATTTTTATGGATGACGCGTGCATTGATTTTCGCCCGATTTTGGGGAAAAAAAAACAAGAAATTTTGATGCCCTCCGACTGTGGTCAATATGCCGAAAATATGTCGTAAATGTCCATCGGCAAGACAAGTCTCTGATATATTGTTAAGTATTTTATTTTTACTTTGATACAGTGTTATATGTGATGTTGCCCTAGCCTCTACCAGACTTCGGAAGGGGACTGGAAAGAGCAGAAATGGAACGTCGGACGGGGGAAATGTTCTCTCTCACGGACCAGGTCCCCTGCGTGTTATCCTTCTATTTGGCCCATTTCTACTCTTTCCAGTCCCCTTCCGAAGCCTGGTAGAGGCTAATGTTGCCCATGAATCAAGTCATTTCTATAATGATTGAAAACTTTTATTTAGTGTTAGTCGTTTATTTTTTTAAACTTGTTTCGCCCTATCGCATTAGATTTGGGGTCTGGGGAGGGTGTCATCCATAAAATTTACCTGCTGTGGCCTTATATTGTTGACTAACAGGAGGCTCTACATGGAGGGGGGAAGAGATCCCGGTCATCAAGGTATGGTTTTATGGTGCTTCGTTTATCATTTTCAGGAGAATCTCCTAGACCATTTATGTAGCTAGCACAGATAACTACGCACCTTTGTGTTAGTCTCCACCAGACCCCTTTGTAGGCTGAATAAATAGTCGAAATCAGCCTAAAAGGAGTATATAATTGGCCAGGGGGAGGCTACCTTGTGTGACGTTCATGTAAAGACATCATAAACTGCATAGACTGTTCCATCATGGACCAGCAGTATTTTCTTTCTTCTTCTTTTTCTTGAGCTGTTTTCTTCTTCATTTTTTTTACTCTGTTTCCTTCAATTGGTTTATTTGTAAATTTGATTTCCCGCATTTTTAAAAACTTTTAAATCGCATTGTTTGAAAATGTTGACCTGTCTGTCCTATCCGAATTCATTTTACGAACGGCTTAAAAGTGGGCCAATCGCATCAAGCCTTCGTTGAGTTATATAAACATCCTGCAAAATGTATTTACTCACGAGTTTAGTGAAATGCGTCATTGTGAGTAGGGGGTTTCAAAAACTGTCTGGATCTATGGTGTTGGACTTTCATAGTTTTCTGTATTTCAGTCGATTAATTTTCATTTCAGTTTATCGACGAACAAGCAAATCAGCCAACAAAACCAACAGCACCGGCCTTTTGCTCTGTGCGGGGTGCATGCGGGGCACACATGTGGGGCACGTATGGTGTTACATTCCCTTATCTACACCGGTTTCTTGCCGCGGCCTGTAACAAACAGAGGGCCACAGAGGGCGCGGGGAAGATCTCAGCAAGGACATCCTTAGCTCGCAATGACAGAGCGGAAAAAACAGAAGACCTACTGTGTCTGGCAGCAGCCGACCTGGCTGCCCTGCTGCCAACAAAAATAATTGAATGTACGTTAACATTCCTATTAAAACATGGCATCGATGCAGAACGATATTTTACAAATAGGATAGAGTTGAAAGCGTCTACGTTAGTAATGTTTTCCTTTTTTGCCTTCCACATGTGGTTTTAAGAGGTGCGGAGATTCTATCAGGGATTAGTGCCATTAGTCAAATGGTGTTAGCGTTCTGAATACCCGCCTTCTCACGAGAGAATGGGAACGTGTGAATGGTAAGTAAGTGCTAATTGTCGGGATCTGCGTCTCGGATTACGGGAAGGCTTCCCGAATGTCAGAAATTATATTTCCGCTAATATTTAATCTGCTCAGTTCTGCAGTAGAAAGCCCGTTTCGACTGTATGGCTGAACCGTCCCGGAGTCTACTAGGGTTACCTGCCCTGAAAGCTGTACAGACCTGAGCCGCGCCAATCGCGTGCCACTGTTTCGTGTCAACACAGTCTATTTGCATTGCTGGGGAGGAGACTCGTTAGCCAAATAGCCCACATGATTGGCTCAGCATGAGTTGATACCCGATCTGTCGGCTATTTGGAGGCCCGTTTTGCAAGCAGAATAGAAGTTGACAAGGGGTGGCAGTTGGGTTGGAGACTGCTGGTCTGGAGGAGGAAATGCTTTTCTTTCCCCGCTGAGTCAACCTTGTAAAGTTGCCGGGAATGTCATCCCGCTGAATCGCACAGCTTCACAGCGTTTGGAGTAACCGTAGTCCCGTTTAGTTGTGTTCCAACCGTACCAAGGGAAGGCAAGGCTGCTGGTGCTGCTGACAAAAAGACGAACAAACATGACGACCAGCGTTGTTTACTCTCTACTGACGTGCAGCTTGCTGGTAATGCTTATGTGGGAGCAGACTGACTCCGCTGGCTACACAATCGGCCAGTACAGCTGCGATCCTATTCGAATCAAGATGTGCGACAGCCTGGGCTACAACGTTACACGGATGCCCAATCTGGTCGGGCACGACATGCAGCAAGACGCCGAGCTTCAACTGCAAACCTTCACGCCTCTCATCCAATATGGCTGCTCCTCACAGCTCCAGTTCTTCCTCTGCTCGGTTTACGTGCCCATGTGTACAGAGAAGGTTCCAATCCCCATAGGACCGTGCCAAAGCATGTGCTTGTCTGTGAAAAAACGTTGTGAACCCGTCCTAACAGAGTTTGGCTTTCCCTGGCCGCCAACTCTAAACTGTTCCAAGTTTCCGCTCCAAAACGACCACAACACCATGTGTATGGAAGGGCCTGGTGACGAAGAAGTCAATCTGGCGGACGGGAGCGGGAATGAGCGGCGGGGCGGTGGCCTCACCACACCAGACGGCAATGGCGAAGGGCTCCACGCGGAAAGCTGTGGCGGGCCCAACGACGACAGTTACATGTATGTAAAGAGAACGGACTCGTGTGCACTCAAGTGTGGAGTGGAGTATGGCAACTTCAGCCCGGAGGAGAAGCGGTTCGCCGATATCTGGATGGCCGTCTGGGCTGGCCTGTGTTTCCTGTCCACCATGTTTACGGTGCTAACGTTCCTGATAGACACCGCTCGCTTCCGCTACCCTGAAAGACCCATCATCTTCCTGTCCATGTGCTACAACATCTACAGTATCGCCTACATCGTGCGACTAGTGGTGGGCAGGAAGGCAATCTCATGTGACTCGGAAGATGGCCAAGCGTTTCTCATTCAGCAGGGACTTGAAAATACGGGCTGCGCAATTGTATTTCTGTTCCTGTACTTCTTCGGCATGGCAAGCTCCATCTGGTGGGTCATCCTCACGCTCACCTGGTTCCTGTCTGCTGGACTGAAATGGGGCCACGAAGCAATAGAAATGCATAGCAGCTATTTCCACCTGGCCACATGGTCCATTCCTGCCATTAAAACTATAGTCATTTTTGTCATGAAGCAGGTAGACGCCGATGAGTTGACCGGACTGTGTTTTGTAGGCAATCAAAATTTAGACGCGCTGACGGGCTTTGTGCTCGCTCCCCTGTTCACCTACCTAGTGGTCGGGACGTCCTTCCTCTTGGCAGGTTTTGTCTCACTCTTCCGCATCCGAAATTTCATGAAAAACGACGGAACCAAAACGGACAAACTGGAACGACTCATGGTGAAGATCGGAGTGTTCAGCGTGTTGTACACCGTGCCGGCCACATGTGTCATCGCCTGCTACTTCTACGAACACTCCAACAGAGAACTGTGGAGGTACTCGTCTGCAAAACCCAACATTGAACTTTACATGCTGAAAATCTTCATGTCTCTTGTGGTGGGGATTACAAGCAGCATGTGGATTTGGTCCGCCAAGACTGTCAGTTCGTGGGCAAACTGTACAAGAAGACTTTGTAATTCCAAGTCCGGGGAGACGACTTCCAGGCCAAATGGACTGACATTGAAGGCGGGGGGAGGCAAAGAGAGTGCGGTATGAGATTTCTCCCAATCTGCTTTTCCTTTTCTTTTTTTTTTCTTTTTTTGTAACAAAGAACATAGTCTACTTTACCCTGCAGTGATTGGATATGTATTCAGTTGAGAATTCCTGGCAACTTGTTGATTTTCGGACCTGCATATCCAGCACGGGTATGGTAAACAAACTAGAGGGCGAGTCTTTTCTGATTGTATTTTTTGTCTTCATCCAAGCCCTGTCTCACAAACTTGTTCTTTGTAAGCAATATATGCTGATTCCTTCCACCAATAGGAACAAATTAACGTTACATTTGTAATGTTTAATCAAATTATGTGCCAAGACAAATTTTGGCCCTCGGAAACATATTTTGTACGAAAAGTTAGTAGCACCGGGGCCTGACTGTAATTTGTACAGAGACCAGAGTTGTAATTTTGAAGATATAACGTTGATACTTGTAAAGAATGTGATTCATGTCTATAATGGACTAAGTTGAGACAGTAACGTTAGAGGTTAGAATATCAAGGTATATATGATTTACGTAACAGCTTGTGTCAATCATTTGTAACATTATATATAATATTAGGCACAGACAAATCACACCACAGACGTAAATACACTGTCTTCAGTCTTTTTTTAGATGAAATATATATAACTTTATATAGTTTATTGCTTTGCCCTTTTTGCCACCAATTGGACGTGGTGTGTGATGTAACGTTGATCTGGTTATTTGAGTTATGTAAGTTGTAAATCATCATGAACCATAACTATGTCTATAGCACTTAAAAATTTCGTGTAGCTGTTTTGTGGTACTTCGTTAACGATAATCAATGTCTTTTGTACTGAATTTTTATGCCATTACCATTTGTACTGAAATTACAAATGCCAGGTACTGTAATAGTAGAAGTGAACAAATGCTGTTACAATGAAAATGGCTGGAGTTGTCTTGTTTTGTGTATAATTTATGCCCATCATCCTCGGTCGCGGCAAAAGTCCTTGTTGACAAAAGAAATTTTTAGTTGTTTTTTTACACAGCTTGGCTCTTTTATCCCCAGGTATTCCGTCCGCAGCCATTATGGCGACTGAAAAACAACAGGTCTTTGAGACGCAGTGATTTTCCCCCAGTATTTACAGAGCAAAGTGCACTCACGTCGGCAACTTCTCACTGCCAATTCCTAGTAGCCAATTCCAATGCATTCTTCCGTCTAGGCACCATATGGTGAAAAATCTTCGCCCTTCATTTGCTAATTGGTCAATTATCTGCAGTGTAATTTTGCCACATAGTGGACAAAAGACCCGTACAGCCTAGCCGTGTGAGCCCTGCCCCTGCTTTGACTATAACAAACAAAGCCCGCCTATACTGGGGGTCACACGCCCTTGCGCCTCAATGCGGTCACGGTACGGCTGCGCTTGTTTGAGCACAAGACTGCATGCATGGGCCCGACTTGTACCGCATTACTGCAAACTTTCAAAGGTTCTTACCGATCAAGTATTTTCCAATTCCTTGCCGCTGTACCCACAGAACACTCTTGGTGAAGAAGGTGTCCTTTGCGCACATTCCACATCCGAGGTTGGGCCAAATGTTGGGTCTAAACAAGTAGATGCCAGGCCAAATGAAAAGGCCACACCAAGTTAAATTCTTGCTTCTCACATTTTACTAGGAAAAAAACAGAGCACAATTTCAATTAAAAGAAATTCCTACTTTCAATGTATCGATAAATGGAACAACTAGGAAGACAAGGACTTTACTCCACTGTTGATTTTGTAGTTGATTCATATCCTGACTGGTACAACATGTGCTAGATAGAAAATAATGCCACAGTTAGATTTTATGGATTGCATCTGGACTCTGGAGACATATCCCAAAGAAAGGTCAAGAATTGCCAACTTGAAGAGGTTCCAAATGAGACATGAATCAAACTGACAGCAGCCAATCAGACTTTCATTCATTGTACTTAGAAGAAGATAAAACACAGGATCATATTATTGTCAAGCCTCACCCTAAGACCACCACATTAAAATAAATAAGAGTTCCACGACCTCATACCTGAACCAAACAATGTTAACCTTTACAACTGACATATTCTAAAGGTTTTTCATGTCCATAAGGTCCGTTTTTGCATAAATTATGTTGATGTATCAGTTGATGATCTTCTCCACCCAAGTAACAAATAATGTTAAGTTATCCAAAGCATGAAAGTCTTATCTTTGCAAAGAAGGCTATTGTAGCATTTTCTCATTAATTATGCAAATGAGGTCCTGATTTCCTTGATTTATGTCTAACAATGTTCAAGTACCTTATGAAATTCCCATCATAAACCACTATGGTATTGTAATTTTTTATTGATCATGCAAATGAGGTCTTCATTTGCATGATTGATATCTGTTGATGTTCCACCCTTTCAGTTACAGATGGCACATGTTTGAAATTACTGCAATGCCATCAGATTTATAAAATTCCTTCACCAATTATAAAAATTAGCTCCTGATTTGCTAAATTAGCAACTAAGTATGTCATCACCTAAGCTCTCTATAATCTATACACAAAAGTCATGACAATCTGTCAACCCCTTTTTGGAATTATTCTCCTATAAAGTCTTTAAACAAAATCAGCCCATGCAGTTCCATAATAGCCTGGAATCCATCCCTAGGAGCTATTTGCTGGTTCTAGGAGGGTGGCGGTGACTCCTATAGAACTGGCAAGTAGCTCGTAGGGATGGATTCCAGGCTAGTTGCATAAAATCTGCTAGGGGGCTCAAACCTACATTGTACTAGTATGCCACATTTTCATGAGCCCAAGAGCTATCTACCTTTGAAAATCATGACCATAGCATGTCCAGAAGAGAGGGCCCACAATTTTCTTCATTTTGCCAACACCTACATGAACTAGTACCAACATACCAAATACTGTATCATAAAGTTCCATCCAAGTCTGTTTACAAACAGACACCCAGACCTGAAAACGTAACCTTCTTAGCGAAGGTAAATATGAGAATCTAAGGAGATTTCAATGCAGCATCAGTAATCCTGAAATAATACACATCTCAGATATCCAGGTGCTCAAGACAGTCTTGAGGAGGCATTGATAAAACATTTTTATAAAGGCATCCAATGCACTTTCAGGGTGGCAAAAGAAAGAGATGTATTCCGGATGAGGAAATCTGTCTGCTATTGACATTTACTACCATTTCTTAGCACATTTTTGTCATCATTTCATACTTGATGCATTTGAAATAACCCCAAAATAAGCTTTGTAAGAAGTCCCTTTAATTTTTGTTACCACCAATAAACAGCTAGAACCAGCCTATGATACAATGATACAATGATACAAAAAAAAGCAACCGTTTTCTGTCAGCGACTTCGCATTTTTGCCTCACAGATATCAGTATGCTATGGGATATCAGTATGCTATGGGATATTACCACATTAAAAAAATGCCCAGAAAATCAATGAAAATTGACTTTGAAACTGCAGTTTGACTGCCCTGAAATCGCTTTGGGTGCCTTTAAGTTGTGGGTACCAGGCAGAATTATGAGAGTTGAATGGTTTCCAGCACGTCGGCAGAAGGTACTTCGCCTGCGCGAAACCCGTAATGTATTGTGCATAGCACTTTGGCAGAACGTCTCATATAAGGTCGAATTCGCGTATATAAGGGTGAGATCCCGTCTCTAGTTTTGAAATGTTGTTTAGAAAAAGGTATCGTCTGCAACAGGCAAAATTCTGATGCAACGTTGACCAAAAACACAGCGAAAATCCAGGTTTTGCGCAGGCGCAGTACGTTTTGCCGACGTGCTATGGTTTCCCAGCTTAATATCAGTTGTCACCATCATGTTCTCTCTGTAAATCTTACAGATTCTTGAATCCATCATACCATAGAGGTTTACAAGCCAAAAAGAAGTACAGTGCTAAAAGTGCAAAAAATTTTCCCAATGTACATTTGTGAGTATCCAGTTCCCTCTCCTTTCTGTCTGCATTGTTACATTGTACTTACCAGCCAGGTAACATATACATGTACATGTAGTGCCACACAGTATGTAAAAGTACAAGTCAACTTCATCATCTGAAAGGGAAAAGAAAGACTTGCTTATCAGTGGGGAAGGCACATACTTGCATAGAACCATCTTAATTGTTCTAGCCTGAACAGATATGATGGCAAAGACCTTAATTCCCTTTCCATCAAATTTGAACTTTAAAAAGGCACTCATAATTCTCTTGCCCACTTTACACACACATTTTCTGAGCAGAATCGACTCTGCAGCATTCTTTTTATACTCTGGGCCACGAATGGATTTGGAACTCTCTGACCTGATGTACATAACTCGACATGAGTTGTCTCCAAGTCAACTCCATGTCTTTACAAACACAAAACAACATGACTTGGCCCTCCTCCTGAGTCAACTCTGGGAAAACCTTACTTGAGTAGCCTTTGGTTCTCGTAATATGGGTGTTGTAAGTTCTTGCTGCTATATTGTAAAGACTGGTCGCACAATGGACATTTGAAAGGCTACATACTTTATTGTCCTGCCTGGAGGACTCCTAGCACTAGAGTGAGGTTACAGGGTGGGACTGTTCTATTAAGATAGGGGGGTTTCTAACAGGACTGTTCTACATCTAAGACAGGGGGGTTTGTGTGTTAGTGCACAGATGCTTCACAGTGGGTTCACAACAATGGGGAAAATGTGTCCTAAGACGACTCCGCTGAGTCAACTTGGAGTCGACTCTACACATCCAAGTCGACTCCGAAAACATTAATTTATCCAATCATAACTTTTATACTGCTGAAAACATACTATGATTTATTTGATCCTTGAACATTTTAGTTGATCCTAGATAACTCATCAGCTAAGTTCAGATTGTCAGAAATTTAAATTTTACATGTACAGTTTCGTCTGGTTTGATGCTACCTTTTGTAACCATAAAAAGTGTTAGACAGAGCTGCAATTTAATTGTACATGTGCTTGATAATTAAGGTGACCCGCCCCAAGGTGTATATGATGTGATTATGCCTTGTCAGTTGCTGTAACCACCGAATAAAACCACAGTGAGCGAAGGGTCATGCATTAACGTTATTATCATATAGCCCATCCAAACTGACCCAATATGAGATACAAATTCCTGTATGATCAATAGATCCTTTCATACTACCGGTATACATTCAAATACATTTTGCCTAATTTTTGAGAAACACATCTGAAAATTTACATTTGTCCTTTTAGAATAAAAGAAGATATTACAGATTTCATTTTGAAACCAAAATTTCTTCAGAAAATATTTCATAAGATTGCAATCTTGGCATGTCAAATCTTTCCCAGATCTACTCTTAGTACTATCAAGTACTATTCATTCTCCTCTGCTGTGTGATAGGTATTTCTCCTTCTCATTGATCAGTGTCAAAACAAACATTCTCATTCGTACAAGGCACATTTGACTATCATGATAGTAAATCTGTGTTGGTAGTTACATGTTAAAGTTAAAACTTTTGATCCAACACAAGGTAATTTCTCACCTAGAGCCTAATCGACCAGCTTTTTAAATCCTACGGCATTACAACATGTTTTAAACCAACCACAACACTGAGACAACTACTTGTTGCACCCAAGGACAAGACCCCAAAGGAGAAGAAGTGTGGCGTCATATACCACATCCCCTGCCAAGGCAAAAACAACAAAAGAGTCTGCCAGGAATCCTACATTGGGGAAACAGAGAGGTCTTTGAAGGCGAGGTTCTTGGAACACTCACAGTCACAGCCAAGTTCAGCCAGCTCTGAAGTTTCACAACACATCCACATCGAGTCACCTGGACATTCCGTTTCGTTGGACTCTGTAAGAATATTGGGCACCGAACAAGACTACTTCCTGAGAGGGGTGAAAGAGGCTATCTACATCAGGGCCCATCACCCATCACTTAACTGCAACGGGGGCCGGCACCTTCTAACAGAATACCTTTGACCCAGTGTACATCCGGGTTGACGTCGCACTTCAATGAAGCCACGCGACAGTCTCACATATTCCCTGCCCCAAGAGCAATATACCACTCAAAACTCACGACCGTAGAACGTCCAAGACACAAAATAGGAACCATGAAAATGGCGCTACAGTACCATAGAAAGACACTATGGGTCCTGTTATTACCTTCGCCAAGAAGGTTATGTTTTCGTGGCTGTGTGTGTATGTCTGTCAACAGCATAACTCGAGAAGGCTTAGATGGATTATCTTGATATTTTGTAGGTGGGTAGGTCTTGATAAGAGTTAGAATGATTAGATTTTAGGCCCCCTGGCAGCTTGTTATGGTACTGCAGTGGAACGTCTGGTTTTGATATCTCATGATGAACAGAATGTGGAGAACTGCATTGAATGTAGTCTGGCCAATTTGTGTGCATGTGTGTGTGTTTCTACATTTTAGTAATTCCTAATATGAACAATGCAGCATGGCCATATCCTGATTGCTGCATCTCATATAATGATTTCAATCTAAGTTCATTGCAAATACAGTAACAGGAAAAGGACAAACAAACAATGAAGCACAATAAATTGTAACTTGTTGGGTTTGACTTCGTTTTCTGATCCAGTGACAAAGTGGAAGACACAAGATTGGCCCGGATTATTGAGTGGTAGACAGTTGCAGTATGCAGATATCATATGTGATGATTGGTGCAGTTTTATGCATGTCATGATCTCATTTGTATGATTCTCAGATATTACATGTATATTCAACTAGAGTTCCACGACCTCATACCTTCGCCGAGTGATGTTAACCCTCATGACTGACAAACTATAACCAAGGCCTTGCTATAACTGTACAGTTTTCTCATTGATTATGCAAATTAGATTCTCATTTGCATGAATTATGTCAAGACAAGAAGGCACAGCCTTGATGTGACATAACATGAGTAAATGGCGGATGGAGATGACTTACCTTTATTGAATCCACTTATAAATTGGTGCATAAATTGGAAGAAGGAGTCTAATCTACTGTGAGATTCTATATTTACCTTCACCAAGGTCATGTTCTTGGGTCTGTGTGTGTGTGTGTATGTGTGTGTGTGTGAGTGTGTGTGTGCATGTGTGTGTGTGCATGTGTGTGCATGTATGCTTGCATGCATGTGTGTGCGTGCATGTGTGTGTGTGTGCGCACGTGTGTGTGCATGTATGCGTGCATGCGTGTGTGTGCATGCGTGTGTGTGTGAACAGCATAACTCCAGAAGTTGTAAATAGATCTTAATGATATTTGGTACGTGGCAAGTGTATTGGCAAAACAAATGACACATTCAATTATGTGCCCCCTACCAGCTTTCTATGGCACTGGAGCAAAACTTCCTTTTTTGGTATCTCTTGTTCTGAATATGCTGTGGTCATGATTTTTCAGTGGCAGATTATAAGCCCCTAGCCTACTGAAGAAGTGGTACAGGGTCAACCCACTATAGGCAGTTGGGATGGAAGTACTTGGGTGGTGGGGGAGTTTGTGTGTATCCTGTCCTCAGCTGCAAGGATTGGAAGTGAGTGCATGGGTAGGTAGGTAGGTAGGTAAGTAGGTAGGTAGGTAGGTAGGTAGGTAGGTAGGTAGGTAGGTAGGTAGGTAGGTAGGTAAGTAAGGATCTCCATTAGTGTGTCAATTCACACTATTCTTCCTGGAGTCCTGGTGATGATGTAAATCACCATGTGGCTTATACGAGACGGGGTCGCCAGGCCACCATCCGGGTGATTTGAAGTGAATCACCAACTCCCAGACAGTAGAATTTGTACCATCGCACAGATTGGGTTTCAGTTGATTGCCAGGCTGAGGATTGTGACCCAGTATGTCCTGGATGGTAGGATGTGGTATGAGGTTGCCAGGAATGTGTACTGTGTAATAATGGTATGAAACATATATGGTGTAATATTGGAGTAAGTTATGTCATACAATCGTATGAGTAATAATCCATTCTATGATGTAATTCAATCAGGTATTTCCTCATGATCACACTGTTCCAATATGTTCACAAAACCCAAAACACTTTCCAAGAGTCTAAAATCTCTGATGTCTTGTTTAGAACTGCAATGGAAACTTTGTGAACATCATGAGTCATATAACGTTATCACGTAAAGAAGGGCTAATTTGCATAATCATATGAAAGTACTATTAATAGCCTTCTCTGTGAGGATAGATCTTGGGATATGTGTGATTTGGATAGAGAAGATCGTCAATAGATATGAATTGTGCAACTGAGGATATTGTTGGCATAATCAATGAGAAAGGTGGATGATATGTGAGTGGTGAATGATGGGAATTTCATATTTATTTAGGGTCATTGGACTCTAGTTATCACCTCTGTGTGTTTTCCGTGTGTCTGTGTGTTTCTTACTAACTGTAAGGCCACACTGATTTAATTTTATGGATGACATCCTCTGGGGACCACAAAACTAATGCGAGAGGGAAAAAAAAAATCCAGCAAAAAAAAAAAATGCTGCTTAACCACAGGAAAACAAAGCCGGTATTGCGAATTGAACCACAGGACACAGTGACTGCATCAAACAAACAAGTTTTTATTTGCAGGAGGTATATATAGATGTAGATAGTCTTGTTCAGGTCTCATCCTCCTTCACAGCTTCCTCCTTCGTTTCACGATAAGCCGCCCTTTTGCGGCATTTATGAGTCGGCAGTCTGTACTGAGTTCCAGCCGAGTTCCGGAGTTCCGTGAAGCCTCGAAAGACATGACTTTTTTTAGTTTTTTTTTAGAACAGGCGAAAATCAATGCGCGCGCGGATGTCATCCATAAAATTAAGTCGGTGTGGCCTAACAGTTATTTCCATATGCTAGGCATGCCTCACCACGGTGACAGGAAGTGGAGTTCCTTGTTTATCAACCTTCTGTGACAACTGACAGACTTTCCAGGTCATGAAGTCAATAATAACATGAACTGGGAGGTTTGAATTAAAAAATGTTCCACCTTGTTTTGCCAGAAGCTCCCCTGCATTTCCAAAACAAGCTACACCACTTGCTCCTGACTGCCTATCTGCCACCAAAAAAAAATCAAGATTAGCATGTCCGGGACAAAAGATACAAAGATACTGCTGCAGTACCAAGGTCAGCCACCAGAAGACCCACATTTGACCTTGACCTTCGTCTTTCTAAGACTTACCCATGCTGCAAAGAGACACTTGTCTACAGGCTGATGGGGAAGGCTATGCAGGACAGGAGCTTTTGGGCTACCATGGTGGTTCGGATGTCAGAGGAAGAATGGCACCCGACATAGGTAAAGTAAGTCAAGACCTACCCACATACCAAATACCATCACAATCCATAAAGGCCTTTATCGTTATCCTACCCACAAATATGCAGAAACACACACATACAGAGACACCAAAACAAAGCCTCCATTTTTCATAGGTAAAAAGGGGTGTAGGTTTGGTCCCCCTAGCAGCTTGTCCTGGAACTATAGGGGCATTTTGTAAAATCTTTCAGAGGATAAGAAGAGGAAAGAATGACGGATTTTCATTATTTAGGGAATATAGGTAGCTTAGACAGAAATGTACACAATTAATACACTTCTTATGCAAATTAGGACTTAATTTGCATAACTAATGTGAACATTATGCATTATATGCGTTATATGGTCTATTTAGCTAACTACAATGTAACAGAAAATATCACCAATGGGCCTAAATCCAATCACTTCTTCCTGGACTAAGCTAACGTTACCGATTCCCAAATAAGCAGCACCAAGAAAGCCTCTAAGGTGCCCAAAATTTATTGGTTTCAACACTGGACAAACTCCGACAAAGGGCTAGCAACGTAAGTGTAACATAATGACAATCCACCCATATTTTCTTGAGTCATACATTTTGTACTGCACGATGCACACAACAAACAAGCCAGCCAGCTATACCTTAGATATGCCGTTGTTCACCTATAGGTGCGGATGTAACAAAAATAGTCTGGGTGCCATCCGATTTGTAACGTGGGTCCTTGCTAGCCTCCTGTACAGGCCTCCGTGGGTGGGTGGGAGTTTTGATACTGCGTTTGGTAGAATTTTTAACGCGTGCTTTTGCCGGTTATCCTACAACCAGCCGCCCAGAGAAGGTTCTACGCCCTCACGCATTATCAAAACTCCAACCCACCCACAGAGGCCTGCACAGGAGGCTAGCTCCTTGCACTCACTGGCCCGAAAAAAAATTCGAGCCAGCAAGGAGGTTATAGTGTCTCCTCTGTACTGTGACCTCTTTGGAGCCAGCGAGTGCAAGGCCCCGTTACAAATTGGATGTCACCCAGGCTAGATGTAACAAACGGGCGATACTGAAAATATAACCTCTTTGATAGCACCCTTTGACAGTGCTAACAAACGGTCTTGGAACATTGACTTTCTGGAATAATTTCAAGAAATGCAACCGTTGCGTATGAGGTAACGGTTACCAGTCGCACCGATATGAAGTCTTATGATTTTAGTATTAATAGCTAAGCCATTTTGAACTGATATAAACGGACAACCTTCCCCGCCAGTTCCCCTATTTTATCTGTTGAAACATTATACAGTTCGGATCCGTTTTGCGACAGGATGTATCAACGATGAGGTATAGCGCAATGACCAAGATAAGGGACAATCCGTTTATGATGGGGTGTTGCTGGTCTTGATTCCCTTTTGTCAAATGCGCCGATTTCTCGTGTTTTTGTGGCATTGTGTTAGTCTTTACAGTGGTCAGCGTTTTCATCTCTTTGCCTCGCCCTAGATGTGCTCGGAGATTTTAAAAATAGCATTGAGGTCAACATTGTTGATTAGGAGCAGCATACATGTACCTGTTCTGTTGTGTTGTGTTAACACATCCATGACCCCACCTGTTAAACGCCGCTCTCCGCCGCCCGGAAACAGCATACATAATGTCCATAAATACATAATGTACGTCACTGGTACGAGGGTGGATTTATTCACGCATAAATTAGTATTTTTCACCGGAGCGCCGCAAACATGGAGTCCAGACTGGAGAGCGACCAGGCAGTAGACCTGGCCACTAGGGTCATGTTTACCGTGACCAGCGCAGTTCTCATGCTCGCCCTCGGCTGTACAGTAGAACTGGAGGAGTTCTTCGCCATATTTCACCGTCCCAGGGCCGTGCTGCTCTGCCTTGTGTCACAGTACGTCGCCATGCCGCTCATATTGTGGGGGTTGGTGGCGGCTTTTTCCTTGGACGGAGGGCGGGCCCTCTCCATACTACTTATGGCCTGCTGCCCGACTGCTGGATTGGCTAACGTAGTGACTTACTGGGTCGATGGCGATAAAAACCTCAGGTAATTTACATTTAACGAGGCAATATACCTTTACTGAGGATGCATGTTTTCCCACTAAACAGAGGCGCTATATTTATTATGCTATGGAGCATCATGCAATGGATGTTAGATGAGATATAGGAAAGTGACTGCAGCCTTCTACGCGTTTCTGAGAAGCGAACATGCGTTGTGTACTAAGTGTTGTCGTCGCGCTCGTCAGTGCACTGTGCCATTTTGATATAACGCAAATTTACGCTTCAAGTGAGAGATAAAGACAGTTCTCCTTTGAAAGTGACGGGGGTTCTATATCCAGTTCACGCAGTGTGACATGAAAAATGATTTTGAATGATCAACTTGCAGTCATATTTCATTATCATGAGGATTCTTTTGCACCAAACAATCTTAACAAGGCAGCTTTTTTTCTTGGAATTTACAGTCTGACGTCTTTAAAGCGCTAAGCCATGACATGTGGGGTCAGCTTGTGACAGAGGAATTTTCATCCATATGGAACTTTGTATTCCTCTTGCATATGTGTAACTGTGTGATATCACGATCTTCCTTTAACAGTTCATTATATTTATATTTGTTATGCAATTTTTGCCTTCTTGTTTGTTGATATATGATCAACTTCATGTATTGCTGCCTAGACTAACGGTTCACATACATTATTTTTCAATAAGGTGAAACCATCTGAATCTGCATGCATTAATGATACCGACAAATACGTCAGTGGTGACGCAGAGCGGCCACTCTCTTCATTATGAATTCCCCGTCCATCCTTCCCCACAATTATCGGCGGTAATGTGGGTTCATTCATGTCGGGAAGAGCGGGGGCGAAAATCGTTTTAGTTTTACATAGCTTGCCTGCAAAATTTGTCAGATACGCGAAAGAGCGATCATGCTGGTTAGCTAGTATGGGTACAGATCGAGTGTGCGTCTTTGATACAGAATAGTAGATGCTGATGGTTGATGCCGGGTCTCTCCGGACTCATTTTCACATCACTATGGAGATAATCTCCAAGCAGATGTATGGCAGACTCCGGCTTGTTTTACACGCATGTCACGTCTTAGTGGTGCACGTTTTTCTCAAACGTTTTTCCGCCATTTTCTTTGAAAATATCCATGAGCTCCGATGATTTGCAAAATAGGGGGCAGGAGCTCCCATTGAAATACATGGTAAACATCTAAGAAATAAGCTGTCAAAAATCACCTACTTGAGTTTTAGACCATAAAAAACACACATTGACAAGGTAGTCCGACCCCTAAATTGTCCATTTAGCCCAAAATTCCTGGATTTCTTATGGCATAACGTGAGTATTATATTCTAGCCAAAACAAAATTGTCGTGACCTATGACCAAAGGCAAACAGACCAACTTCTAGAGTTTTACCGGGTAGCTCATCATCATCATCATCATCATCATCATCATCATCATCGGTCTTCCTCGTCATGAGGTGCAGCAAGTGAAGTTCTGCTTCCAGTACTGTTTGTCAGTCATTGCAGACAGAAGTTCAGGTCCTTGTCAATTAGTTTCAGATTCAATGAGTTTCTTGAGAGTTGTGGTTGGACGGCTGATCCTTCTTTTTGTATCCGGAGTCCAAAGTAGGAGTCGTCCCGAGCTGGCTCTCCACTACGAGTCACGTGACCCGCAAGGCGTAGCCGGCGGCGTTTCACTACGGTGATATTTGGGGAATCCGGGAAGCTCAAACAAGCATAAAGGCCAGTTTTTAAACAAACAAAAAACAACACTCCCAGCTGGAAAATGTCAATATTGATCAACATATGCCAAGAAAAAGACTGTTTACAGTTGGCTTGGATGTCTCTGGGCCTGCGCGAATAAGTGACCTTTGCCCAATAATGTTATCTCCTTCAGTGGCTTCATATTAAATTGTCCCTAAAACTGCCTCATTTACAAAAAAAGTTGTCATCAAGGCCTTCTCAAGAATATCTTGAACACCTGGCAATCTGAAGTGTGCATGCCTTGGGGATTACTCATGCTGTATTTGTAGATCTCTTCAAATTCACCTAGCCTCCTTCGCAGCCTTGTGAGCGGCGTTATTTTTTTTCGGCGACCGACGCGAGTTATGTCGCGAAAGAACGGTTTGCAGCCAAGGGAGTTTGCCGGGGAGAGAAGGATTCGCCATCCTTCTCTCCCCGGCAAACTCCCTTGGCTGCAAACCGTCCTTTCGCGACATAACTCGCGTCGATCGCCGAAAAAAAATAACGCCGCTCACAAGGCTGCGAAGGAGGCTAAAATTCACCGTTGTTTTCTTAGTTTATGAGAGGTGACGTTAGATACTGAAACACTGAAACAAAGATCATAATGCAACACTTCGTTTTTTGCTCCCAATCACATGAGTCTATGCTTTCAAAGACTTATTTGCCACAAATGTGCAAATGCTATAGGCATCCATTCACATCATCATAGTAATAACCATGCATGTTCGATGCGCACGTGTTGAACATCGATAGGTTATTTTTACAATGATTCACGAATCCACGCAGACATGTCTCAAAATCTCATCATTTCTGATATAAGACATCTACTTATGAACAAAAAATTATTAAAATTCACTGGTATCGATTTGATTTATAAACTAGAGTTCGGCTACCTCATACCTCCGGATCTCTTCCATGAAATGTTTAGTGTTTTTGTAAATTTTATGCATGGTGATGACCACCTGTAACTGGCTTACACTCCTGCTCTTTAGCATAATGTGTATGCAAAATAAAGTCCTGTTTTGCATAATTTGTATTTTATCATGTACATTTCTGCCATGAAAATCAGTTTTCGTGTTAACACACACACACACACACACACACATACACACACATACACACACACACACACACACAGACACACACACACACACACACACACACACACACACACACACGAACGCTACCGAAAACATAACCTTCTTGGCGATTGTAATTAAAACTTTACCAGTGGATCTTTCCTACACAATAAGACCTACATGTCCTCCTCCTGCAGTATCTACGTGACGACCGTGTCGACGCTGCTGTGCCTGGTGACCATCCCGGTCTGCCTGGCCATCTTCACCAACACGCCGCTCATGCACGGGCAGCAGCTCGCCATGGCTATCGACATGATCGCGGTGGCGCTGGTCTGCGTCTTGGTACCAGTCCTTGTCGGTATTCTACTTCAGCATTACTGCAAGAAGATCGCCGATGTTCTGGGCAAGGTGAGATGGACAGAAATAAGTCAGGATTCCGCAGGTCAAATTTATCTTCATCCCTGTCATGAGAAGACTGTACGGTTGTTGCAAATGATCAAAAGGAGACGAAGTTTGGAGCAAATTTGCTATGTCTCCTTTTATACTGACTATTGTATACGTATATATGCATAGTGTATTTATGTGTGCGTGTGTGTGTTTATGCAGCTGGCGTCTTACCTGGGCGGTCTACTTCTGATCAGCAGCATAATTGTCGCTACTGTGATCTACCGAGCGGTTTTCCGTGGGCCCACTGGTGTTCTCGTCATCGCCGCAGTGTTCCCGCCCTTTTCCCTCCTGTTTGGTTATGCCTGGGCCATCGCGTTTAAGGAGGAGGCCGCCGTGGCCAAAACAGTGGCGGTGCAGACTGGCAATCGCAACGTCTCCCTCTGTCTCTCCGTCCTGAAGCTGGCATTTCACGACAACTTGGCGAACCAAATTCTGACGTTCCCCATCGAGTACTGGCTGATCCAAAACGCGTTCACCCTGCTGGTGGCCCTGCTGTACCACACGTGGAAGACGTACCGCCACCCCGCCACCAACAGCGAGTCTCTCCGCATCCTGGGGGAGAAGGTTTCTCAGCACGACGAGGACGAGGAGGAGGAAGACTCTGACGGGACGTGAACAGGCTCAAGTAACGCGACATCTACACCTGACTCAAACAACCAAGATATCTCTTCGTTCATATTGCTCGTGTAGGGTATTAATGAACTAAACATCTGAGGTCTTGTGAACAGCTTTTGAATGTACGTTTCTCAGTCACAGGTTCCCCTGGCCATATATGTACGAACAGGCCTAGGATCTCTCTCAATCAAATACACTGCGCAACAATAATCACCGAAAAGCAGCACCAGTGTAACGGTCTTCTTTACGTCTGACAGGCCTGACGTTATTGTCTATACTGATAAAAGACAATATTGATGTTCGGTACGCCAGAGATCGTTGTATATATCAGAGTCTAACTGGCGTAATGTAATATCTGTAATGTGTACTAAGTGTCCAAATGAAAATGTTTGTAAGGTACAAGGTGTATTTGTATGTTGTTGTCGATATTGTTGAACAAGTACACAGTACTCTAACCAAGAATATACGTCTTAGTAGCTTTGTTAACACAGTGGTGCTGGAGAATCTGTGCGTGGAACTTGTGGACCCCGAATATGATACAAAGAACATTTTATTCCGCTTCTCGTCTCTTTTCCTTTTTCTTCCGAACAATTTTTAGATCAGTACAATTCCTTCACATGTTTATCGCATTATTGTTAAGTAACTTATATTTGATTGAGGCAAGGACTATCCTACGTGCCATGTACATAGACACGGGCACAGGCGCAGGGTGTCCCGGCTCCTCAAACTGCAATCTTCTCACGGTGTTTGTTTGTTTGTTTGTTTGTTTGTTTGTTCGTTTGTTTGTTTGAACCTTTGTTTATTCATGAAATACCCAAATCTGCCTGCTGGCATGGCACCATGCAGTCGACCGCTTTTCATTGAGGTCATGAGGGAAGAGGTCAGGGTTAGGTGTCATAACGTTTGTCGTGCTCACGGTTCGTATAAATTATAATAGTTTTTATCTTACGTTTCATCCGTATATCCCGTATATCTTACCTTTGAATCTAAGACCAGCATCCCTCTTGTTTTGTTTACACCTAGGCTGTCTTTATGAAAAGGCGGACAAATGTGAAGGACTAATCGATAATTAGTGAATCTCGGCTATGCATATTAAAGTTCTTAGTGAAAATTTGCTCAAGTTATTTCTTAAAGGGGCGAAATCTAACATTTTTGCACCATAAATTGAAACATTTCAAATTTTCAATTGAAAAAATCTTCGTGTAATTGTAATTTACTTCCACTTTTCAACATATTTGTGCAATTATCTCACATTTCTGACATTTATAGTTGGCGCTAAAACAGCCCACACGAGATGCACTTAGTTTGTGGTGTCACCACAAACTACCAGATGTAAACAAACATGGCTGGCAGCTGTGTTTCCAGGTTTTATACACACTCGTAAGGCGTCATATTTTGGCACACTTTCTGAATGGCACTGAATGGAGTAGGGTTGATTCAACTTTCTTTGTAAAGAAATGACCAGAAAACGTACTTTTTGTATCGTCCTAATGTTACATAATGTAGCTGTAATAAGATGACTTTTATTAGCAGATTCTTCACTTTAACCCACGTTTCTCCTAGTGTGAAAGCCGTTCATGTTGTAATAACTGAAATCACAAAAAACAGTGATTTTGAACAAAATGAGTCGCGTTATGTTACGAGTCTGAAATGACGTCTTCTTTTGTGTTTTCGTTCATTAGAATATGATTGACTTTCAAACTAGGAAAGACATAGGTTAAGCTGAAGACTTCTTCACATGATAAGAATTGGAAAAATACATACAATCTCAAGGTCTCCAGTAGGAACAATGTCAAAATCATTACCTAACCGGCGTCAGGTGAAGTGGGCATTCTCTCTGAAACCAACATGGCGGAATGGAGGGTGACACATACATTTTGTACACATGTGCTCTTAGCAACTGAAGAAGTGAGTTGCTATCGAAACAGCACTGACCAGTCATGCAGTGGACTGTGGTTACTTTCTCCGTGCGATTTTCTTCCGAAAGCGTCCATTTTGAAAATTTCGGAATCGTTCGCTTCAACGTGAGCTATCAGAGAACAACAAAGAGACTTAAATTGCCAGGGGAAGTGGCGAATCGAGGTCATGTTGACAGTCAGCGAGTCGTGTCATTTACTCCTGTGTTCTTCATTTACCCGATTTGATGGTGTTCAACCGTGCCCGTTTTATCTGTAACACAACATCTTATAACATAAGACCTTTCCCTCTTCTTCCAGTCGTCTGACATGGACATCAACAGTTTGGACTTGTTTCCGATCGCACACAACCCACCAACACTAACAAACAAGACATTTTGACATTTGAATCCTGTCAGATCCAGATCCCGCACTGTTGCACGCTGGTCCGGGCCGCATGACAGTCAGAACTCAGCAGACGTATGGTGGAAATAATTATATCTAAAAGCTTGACGAACTGAGAGCCGGATGTTACGAGCATCCTGCAGCAATAATAGTTTCCAGTCATATATTTGCGCTTCTCCATTTCTCTATTAAAGTAAGGACCTTAGACCTGTCGAGGGCAGTCAGGACTTTTCTTGTAGGCAATATTAAGATCTTACAAGCTGTAACGAGAATATTACATAAACACAAATCGTACGTAAGATGATTGCATACAATATATATATATAAATGTGTACATACAATATACTAGTATGTAGTACGAGCCCAGCCGGAGGCTACAGCAGACCCGCGGAGACTACGGTACAGCTAATAAGGGGAAGCAATGCATTGTTCGTAAGTTGGTTCCCCTTTGTTTAGTCAGAAAGCGCAATTTTATACTTCATTGCCCCACTTTGTCTAGTCCTTAAATAAACGAGTTGAAGCTTGACAAAATCTGAAGCAAGACAGGGTCGTTCTCAGCAGGACCACTGTGGAAAACGTCAATGGAAAAGAATTCCGTAAATAACATCTACTAATCGCATCATACAGCTTGATAGACATGTTGTCGCCACGGTTCACTAATGACGCGACAAAACAGGCAAGCCTTGCTCCTACCGCGGACAGGCAGGGCTCGTACCTATAGGCTCGTTCCCAGTCTGGGCCCGGCCACAAAATGTAAGTTTCGTCCCCAGTCTGGGTCCGGCCGCGGAAGGCAGGTCTCGTCCCCAGTCTGGGGCCTGTCGTGGAAGGCAGGTCTCGTCCCCAGTCTGGGGCCTGTCGTGGAAGGCAGGTCTCGTCCCCAGTCTGGGGCCTGTCGTGGAAGGCAGGTCTCGTCCCCAGGCTGGGTTCTGCCGCGGTCTCCGGCAAAGCACGGAAGATAGTATCTCCCCTCAAATCTTCCTTTTGTTATCTCAATTACTCACGGCGATTAGAGGTTTGACATCAGTGCTTGTTATCGCACGTCTAACATTATTGCCATACCTCCATCACGTGAGTTTCATGTTGATGAAATTGACCACACAGTTATTTTTTTAAACGCAGTCAATCATGCACAAATTGACTTAACTGTGATTTGTCAATTTTTGTGTGTAGATTTCAAATCTATCTTCTTCAGGTAAAGCACTAGAAGGAGAGACACTCAAGTGAACGAAAAAAAAAAGAATCCCCTCCTAGTATCAGAGATCTGCAACGCGTTGTGTTAAACAAGCACAGAAACGTTACAGACCATTCATATTTCTTAGAGAAGAACTCATATTTCTGACCATGGTTGTAACATTTGGCTCTGCAGGCGGCATTTTTAATAAATCGGACGGCAATCGATATGACTCCGTTGTGTGTTCTGTGACCTGTGCTTCATATACAACAGTCTCGCACAAACCGAATTTTTGAGCGGGAAATCTTCATGAAACTTTCATGATATTCAGATTAAACACTCTTGCAGAAGTGGCTGTGGATTAACATATTTTCACATGGCCTGGCACAAAGAACGGATTACAAGAACGAACTCTTGCCGCTGGGGGGTCGTCAGATGTACATGCCTCAATACCAATATAAAAGTACCCCGCCGTGACGAAATGTTCATTCATATCTGCTCCGATCTGACCAGTTTTGTCAAACAATTTCCAGTCACGCCTGTGCCTTGCCCGAGTTTCAAGCGCGGGACGTCTCCCTGAGTTTTGACCGTCACTGCGACTTGAGCAGCACACACGAGACATGAACAAGCTTCCCTCAGCTTCCAGTAAGTACTACAGCGGGAACTATTTACTCTTGTTAAAGCGTCCATTGAGAACAGTGTTGTCCTGTGTGTGGAGAAATGTCACCAGAATGTTTGCCGTCATATTGATTAGTCTTCGAGAAAGACATGACACACATGACCAAGGTTTAAACAAAAGCTTAGGAAGTTATAAAAAAAAAGGATAAACTTTGAAATATCTTCCATGATTGTGGCCGTAGACTACATTTCTATGCCGTACTCCTGGTTATTCTGTATTAAAAGTCACCGTCAGTTCTGCTACTTCTCCAGTATTTTAACTTGTCTAAATTCTGATTATACATGACCTGCTCATCACAATGTGGTTATCATGACAGAAAAATAAACATAATGGGTAATTACTCAGTAATTTCAGGTTTAACGTAGTTTACCTCATTTGAATTTCCTTACTCAAATCCGATGTTTGTTTCTATATATTTGTCATTTTCTTTGGGACATCTTCATTCCGTAACGTTTGGTAGTGCAGTATAACATAATGTTTAGACCGGGCTATGTGCCCAAATACGAGTCTAAAGACCTGTCAGACGCTACATTTGTACATAGCTGAACACACCGCATATCTCAGGGACTTCATCACATGCGTGTGTCAAGCTCTGGCCAATTGAAGGTACTTATAGACAGAACAAGAAAGTAGAGGCCTCCTCTCTCACGTGTTTAACAGACGGGGTGATACACACTGTGCGGAATTGAAGTCATTTGATATGTTTTACACTTCTGTGCACGAAAAGGTGGCGAGAGCCTGATCATGCCGCTTCAGAAAGCAACAAATTGGAAAGTTACATTTCTTCATCTCCCTTGATACCCTATCTATCGCCCGCTTCAGGCCGTATTCTTGACATTCCTTGCAAAGTATGTGGAGACCGGAGCTCCGGGAAACATTACGGCGTGTATACATGTGACGGCTGCAGCGGCTTCTTCAAGAGAAGTATCCGACACAACCGGAACTACACCTGCAAGTCGCCCAACAACGCCCCGTGCCCGGTAGACAAGTCTCGCAGGAACCAATGTCGGGCCTGTCGTCTGCAGAGGTGTTTCCAGGTCAACATGAACAAGGATGGTGAGTAGACTAGTAGGTAAAACTTGCCCCGTTCAGCACCTCGGCTCAGCTAATCAGTGGGACAGTGCCTGTGTGATACAAAATAGAGCTGTTTTGTAATGAAAGAGGTTATCAGAGGTCTTGTCTACGGACGGTTCAGCCATGACCTCACTAAAAATGCTACGACAAACAAAATAATGTACGACGAATGTGACCGAGCCTTCAGAGGGAATATTCGACTCTCTATCTCTCTACATCTAGTATCGGGACAAATGCCATGTACTGAAAGCTGTTGTGGTGTTGTCATATGGTTGTGGGGCTCTTCCTCTAACACCACTCCAAACTAGAAACCACAACAACACGCCATTCTACATCAAATATTCATGTATCTTTTATGGCTACAAACGATACATCAACAAATTGCTTTCGTAAATGCTATTTTGTTCAGAAACAAATTACAATGTGCTGAAAAATGCTATGCTTCGCATACATTGTAGGTACAGGGATAGGTCCTACGAAATTGTTTCTTTCTCAAACAAATAAAAAATCCAAGATAAGGACCCGTGAGCAGTAGAAGTCTGGATAGTCCTTTAAGACTATCAAAATTTCGTCAGACGTAATGATGAAGATCATTTAATACCTTAGCTTGTAAAATCTTCTGTACACATTCGGTACACATGCACAACGTTCCATCAGCACGTACACCGACATCGTGCCAACCGTCACCAATTAAACAGAACTATCTGAGAACATTTTTACAAATACAATGTAGTTCCCCGCCTGTATTTAGCCCCCTTTCTCTCATACTATACGGTAACCAACCGTCTACACCGGAATAGATTAAACCGTTAAACGTTTCATCGTCGTCCTCTATCGTCGATTTTTCAGTTTGAAAATTTAGAAACAACAACACAGACATATGTAGCTTTACTAGAAAAGTTCATTCTGAGCAAAACGGTGTCTTCATTGGGAAATTCTGATCATTCATGGCATCAGTATTGACTAGGGAGGCAATGTCAGTGTGCTGATTACATACAAACGAAAAAAAATTATTATCGATAAATAGTAAAAATGATAGTTTCTTATTTTGGTTGATACCTTTCTATATATATACCTTTTTATGTGCAGGTATTACCCTCTTTTGGCAGGGTCTAACTCACAAAAATACTTTTCTATTAATTCAATATATCCCTATTGTCACAGGTTTTATTGGTAGAATGCTTTGCATGAGGTCAAACTCACCATTGTTACCCCCAAGGATAAACAAGGCATTAAAGTTTCGTACTGAAATATCAAAGACAGGAAGGTGGTGTTTTCAGGACTTTTGTGTAGATTCTTGATGTTCCGAAGGAAGAAAAGTGGGTTGTTTAATGTCGCTTGTTAACCAGTTTACCAGACAAAATGTGCTACAAATTTGACTGCACGTTGCTCGGGTGTGTGCGGTCCTCTGCGCTATTTGTTTGATCTGATGTTGAAAATTAGCCAATTCTCTAATAGTCCTACAGGACCTCGCCTTAATGCAAAAGATGTGACTGAGATTCTAGTACATAAATCCTCCCTGAGGAATAAAAAGCCAAATAGTAATATACAGTCAAACCTGCCCAGGCGGCCACCTCTTCATACAACAACACTAGGCGCACAATATGTAGTATTTAGCTCTTTTAGTTGGTTAAAGTTAACTTCTACGATACCATACTACGATACGATACTACCACATCGACACAGCCAAAAACCTGCCCCAGATACTCGAAGTCCTAAAATTTAGACAACTTCCTAAGATAGTTAAGCTGTCCGGTTTTAGTAGTTGTAAGTAGAAACATCCCTGGGGGGAAATGAGGTACACTGGTCTGTGTTTTGGCCCGAGAAATCGCTATTTTGGGCATTTCATTGAAATCGAGGTCTCAGTCCAAAGAAGAGAGGTCCTGTGGGCTGGACACCAAATTTGTGCAAAGTGCGGATGGCTTGACGACATGTGTACCGTTGGTTTCCGTCTGCGTGAATGATGGAGGCAGGTTTCTACTGTGCTAGTCGGACCGGTAGGTGTAAGCCATACAGAGCACAAAGACTCCAGTCAAACGTCCCACGGCTGGCCGGATTATGACAGATCATGTCAATAATTTGGTCCCAAACCTCACTTTTTACACCGTGCACTCTCTGTTACTAATGAGATATTTACGGCATTACGCCGATGAAATCCCCCGTGTGAATCATGACAAATATAATGGCTGCCTTGTAGGATTTTTGCTTATCCTGGCTCAAAGACATGATTGCTATTGAGTGATTTTTTTCTTTTCGTAGAACTGAATACAGATTATTCTCAATTGGCACCAAAACCCTTTAACTTTCATCTATGACCCCGATTTTCTCCTTTGTCCTCTTCGTCTGCTAACAAGGTCTCACTAAACGCACCAATCAATTTTTCACCCTCTGTTTATTCTGAAAAGGTCTTTTGGCTCACGCTAAGAGGAAATAGGCCCACATTGTAAGATGTAATAGCAGGGGAGTGGTTTAAACCGCTCCAATTAGCCGCTGTCACACAGGTGTGCGCCACGGTAGGCTCCAGGGCCTTCACGTCACCACCGCACAACACGTAACGTTACACATACATGTACTGCCTCAGTGTTTACACTATACAGTAGTGGGTTTAGAGCTATCGGGAACATTTATGTATATTGTTCTTATACTACTCTTAAAGCGTCCACGGAAAATAGACGAAATGGGCGCGTAGAAAAAAGCGTCAGACCTACAGGATTTGCATTTTAAGATAGCATCAACGTGTCAGCACAGCGCTCGTCGCAGACAGTTTAAATGAGCGGCCAATTTTTTTCACTCAACCACTGATTTCTAAGATGATGTCACCCAACATTTCCTCCCTCAGAAAAACATGAAAAAGATGGAGACTCGAAAAACAGTAATATTTCTTTCTAACACTACCACAACTTGTTATTACAACAATAATACACACATACAGGGTCTGAGCTTTCGGAGACTTGCCTGACCAACAACCACCTGTTCTGTTCTGTCCCCTGCAGCTGTACAACATGAGCGGGGCCCCAGGAACTCCACCATCAGGAAACAGTTGGCGCAGTACATCAAGGACACCACACGGTGTGACGCGGCAGCGCCGGCCTGTCCCACGTTTCTCGGGGCTCCCTACCTGCCTGTCCGGGCGCTGGTGCCGGTCACTCTGGCGGACGGGTGTGCCCCCGACTTCAGACACTCCACAATCTTTCAACCGGTGCCGAGGGTAGGTTGGAACGGATTTCTGGCGATGCCTCCCCTACGGTGTGAATCAAGTCATGTTTTGTGATAAACATGATCCTAATCACAACATATACAGTATGTTTATGTATCTGTATATGTATATGTATGTTTTTATTTTCATTGTAGGTGGTATGCTTTTCACTTTATACTTTTCGTCAAATGCGAAGCTGATTAAAATTAAAAACTAAAACTCTTTTGACAGTCCTGTAGTAAACATGCATACATGTTGCTGTTCTGACCTTTCTCCCCTGTTGCCAGTACCCAGTAGAAGTGCTCCAGAGATGGTCCTGTAAGACCGAACCTGTGCAGGAGTCTGCCGCACGGCTGCTCAACATGACAATGCACTGGGTCAGAAGTATCCCAACATTCCTCACGCTCTCCAGTCATGACCAGGTAGGTCCAAAGTTGTTGTACCTGCTCATGATGTGGCGAAACGGCAGGGTGTTTGGCCCTGAATCGAGAGGTTCTCAGTTCGAATCCTGCCACGTCACTGGTGTAAAATGTATACCTGACTTCGGTTGGGGAGGTAAAAGGCGGTGGAAGGAGAGGGTTGGGTTCCGCCTTCCAATACCGCGCCCTTGACACCGTGGATAACAACCCACTGCCCCTGCGGCCTGAAAAAGGCTATGGGACTACCTTTACCTTTTTACCTGCTCATACTTTATCAAGCACTTAGCAAGTCTGCGACTATATCAACAACGAGCGTAATGGTCTAGTTTCGCAAACTGATGGCTGCGAGTGCACGTGGATGTGAACATCTACATGGAAGCTGCATTATGGAACATTAGGACGATACAAAAAGTAAAGTTTCTAGTCATTTCTTTACAAACTAGGTTGATTCAATCCTACTACCCTCATGTGCAGGCCTCCGGGCGGGTGGGAGTTTTCATACTGCCCACGTGGCGGGTAAAAACCTTCTCTGGCCGACTGGTTGTACGATGGTCGGCAAAAGAACGCGTTAAAAATTCTACAAAACGCAGTATCAAAACTCCCACCCGCCCGGAGGCCTGCACAGGAGGCTACAACCCTACTCCATTCTAAGTAAGTGCCACCCAGGAAGTGGAGGTGCCAAAATATGACGCCTTACGAGTGTGTTTAAAAGTTGGTTTCTTGGAAATGCACCTGTCTGCCATGTTTGTTTACATTCTGGTATTTTGTGGGCTGTTTCAGCGCCAACCATAGAAGTCAGAAATGTGAGATAATTGTACAAATATGTTGAAAAGTGGAAGTAAATTACTATCACACGAAGATTTTTTTCAATTGAAATATTTCAATTTTTGGTGCAAAAACGTTACATAATGCCCCTTTAACAACTCACATCAAAAGAAATTAGGAGATACAAGTGCGGATCCGGAATACTCCATCTACACACAGCAAATAATCTCCTTGGCACATGCAGGGATACAGTATTCATCCTTTCATTGCAACACAATACTTGACTGGTAGGAATTTTGTTCTCGTTATCATTGACCAATTAACACAGACTTTCGGCATTGGCTACCACAAACACGAGGGACGGTCACTGAGCGCACCACACGTTCCAACAATCAAATAGGCTATATCAGGCCCAGAACTGAACATTACAGAGGAAACAGTATACCGTACATGATAACTCTATAAACAGTAAGAAAAAGATGACCATACGAAATAAGGAGTATGTAATGTTCTATGTTAATGACAATGTATTGCATCCACGCATAACCAAAATTATGTAATAATAATAATATGCTAACCTCCCTGGTAATTTTCATGTATATTTTAATTCTCATATGTAATCAAGAATTTTGAAGTTATTCTAATGCAGCAGTGCTCTGTTTGTACAACAAGGCATAATTCAAACCATGGCTGCCAGTCTCTGTTTTTTTCTTGTTTTTAAAGGCATCCAAAGCAATTTCGGGGCGGCAAAACAAAAAAAATATTCTGGATGAGGAAACCTGTCTGATATTGACATTTACTGCTATTTCTTAGCACATTTTCGTCATCATTTCATAATTGAGGCGTTTGAAATAGCCCAAAAACAAGCTACACGAGGCGTCTCTCTATTTTTTGGGTACCGCCAATACATGTAAATAGCTAGAACCAGACAAGCAACGAAACAGGCAACTGTTTTCCGTCAGCGACATGTCATTTTTGCCTAACAGATATCAGTATGCTATGGGATAGGATTGCTTCAACTTACTACATTAAAAGAATGACCAGAAAATTGACTTTGAACTTCCAGTTTTGCCGCCCTGAAATTGCCTTTAACAATAAACCGTTTGATTGATTGATTTGATTGAAGAGTGTGCCGTGTGCCTCCCTGTTCAGCACCTCCTGTTGCAGAGTAGCTGGCAGGAGATGTTCCTGTTGGGCCTGGCTCAGTGGGCGCTTCCTATGGACCCCAAACAACTGGCAGTGGAGGCAGGTGAGAGAGCAGACCCGATTTCTTCTTAATATTTGGAACTTTACTACAGCACGCAATTGTATGAAAGTATTTCTCCAATCCAGAGTATTAGGGTTTCTTCTTTTGTCTCTCACCTGCTTACGTTTCGATGTCTCAGACACCTTCCTCAGAGCTTCTGGCTGGAGTACCGCTTCTCCCCGCTATATGTAGGCAATGTAGGTGGCGCTTTTGCGAGGAGAACACAATCCGATCCAGTCTTTGTTGAGATGAGGCCAGATGCACCAAATGATCATAGCTATGATAGCTCAACAAACTGTCAACAATGCATTAAGTTATGTATAATATACTAGTAGGTTACCAGCCCTGGCCTGTATGCTACATTATATCATGTCCAGAGTCCATGTCACTCAAGATCCCAGTTTCTAAATTAGGGTTTATGAGGAGTGATGTTCAGACATTTTTGCAGCGCTTTGCTGCGTCACAGAGGGCTATACTGTAGCTGTTTTCAGTGACTTTCATCATTGTTCAACAATTCTGTCTGTGGCAAAATCATCTAGAAATAGTTAACAAGCGAAAAGATAAGAATCAAAATATCACTTCCCAATACCCTAATTGAGCATCACTTGAACTTTCTCATAGATGCATAATGACTGCACTTGCGCACTCTGAACTGTGAGGCTGGTTATTACTTAACTTCAAAATATTGTAAGACGCCGACAATAACCAGAGCAATTCCATTCTTAATGAAAATGTTGGTCTGTTGAGATTATTATTCATTGCAAATGTTGCATGTAACTTGGTGTCCTTTTTTGATAACACGACTTCTGTATTTTGTGTTAATTTTCAGGCGTCCCTTCTGAGCAGACATCCCCAGGCAGACTGCAGTCCTTCCTGCAGCAGGTACAGATGCTGCAGGACACCCTGCACAAGTTTCACCACATGCAGGTGGACGCTGTGGAGTATGCCTGTCTGAAGGGCATTGTGCTGTTTAAGACTGGTGAGTGGTGTGACTCTGATGTACAACTCTATGCCACTGCCTGTTACTGAACAAGTAACACGTATTTTAACACAACACAACACAACACACCACTGCATGCAGCTGATTAGGTTTCTAGTTACCTGCAGAATTTGTCAGCAATTGCACTTTGTTTGTCATTTCAGGTGTTTTTTTACAGACACTGCTTGTCAGAAATTTTCCGCCCCTCATCCTGTCATGTAGATGCCTGTTTATGATGTTGATAATGACTAATTTAAAAAAAAACGGTGCAGGCACTTGTGTGTTTAATGTTACTCTACACCATGCCTGCACTCTTCTAATGGTATTGAACATCTAACCATAAAAAAAAATCATATTTCACACTCTTGATAATTAAATTATACTCTCCAAGCAGAGGTTTGGGTTTTGGGCTTATTTTTGGCGTGTTTTTAGGCTTTTTTATCGGGCTAGAAACAAAATTTCAGTGAAAAAAGAAAGCCCGATAAAAAAGCCTAAAAACACGCCAAAAATAAGCCCAAAACCCAAACCTCTGCTTGGAGAGTAATTAAATTGAAGCTTGATTGTTGTTTTGCAGATGTCCAGTCCCTGAGAGAGCCCAGTACTGTGGCAGTCCTGCAGGATCAGACCCAGCTCAGCTTCAGTCACCACATAGAGCTGCACAAGCCAGGACAACCTTTCCGCTTCGGCAAGCTACTTCTCCTGCTGTCTAGCCTACGAGAGGTAAACACACAACATCAACTCTAGCAGCTGTTGATTAATTGCTCTAGTTGGACATGACTTTTCATGTATTAAGTCAAACTCTTGCCAGTGTACACCTCTGAATAAGGCTACTTTAAGTGGTCTACTAGCGGCCTACTGTAGTACCATGTACTATATTGCTATTTTTGGTTAACACAATTTTCAATATATCCAGTTCATATCTTACAGTATGGTACAGGATGCAGTAATCGCTCCCTTGACTCTAGGCTCCAGTGGTGATCATAATTGGAGTAAAACATTTGCTAACATCATAACAGCACTGCATGGTTCAGGTTTACATATATCACTCTCAACCGTTCTGTATAGTTTCAGGTGGAGATGTGGATGTTTTGGTACTTGTGGTCAAAACGAAGTTATTTTTGTGTTCCTCAGGTCCAGTGCTCCAGTCTGGAGAGTGTGTTCTTTACAAAGGTGACCACAGGAGGTGTTCCCATGGACCAGTTGGTTCTGGACATGTACAAATCACTGCAGGCAGAAGAGCTGTCTGACAGCTATAGGTGTTACAGTGGGGCCTCTACTTAGTCTGGAGCAGCTTTACCAGGCATGGGCCCAACAATATCATCATCCACGCCAGTTCATAACTGGCAATTAATTAATACATGACATGTAGTCTAAGGCTGTTTTCACACTGAGCCTTCCGAACCCGATCCAGGTAAGTTGCATACCTCACACCTGATTTACGTGTCATCAAAATCGTGCCCAACTGCAAATTCGCCAAGCTAGAATCCTTGGTAGTTTGATCAAAAGACACAAGCTGGCTTCATGCCATTGTCAGAGGACAACAGGTCTTGGTGGCATACCTTTTTGTATTTGTTCTTTTTTCTTTGTATGGCAACACCTCCACGTTTTCACATAGCCTTTCTTGGCCTACTCCGCAGCCACCTCGACACACACGTTCTTGTTTCTGCACATCCCTGTGATCCACGACCGGGTCAATATATGCAAAATAAACCGGCTGAAGTCGTGATGTGTTCAGACTCAATTTGTGATGCACTACAGCTGGGTCAAAACTACCTCCCGGAGGTGGTCTGGGATTGAGCCGGTTTCAATGTGACTTGGAGCGTTCAGATGGAGCCACATCAATATTTTTTTATATTCAATCCTGCTTTGGTGGATTTGGGCTTGAATCGGATTCGGCAAGCTTTGTGTGAAGATGGCCTTATACAGGTTCTATATATATAGAGCGTTTTCAATCACTTTCCATATCATTGAAGCGTGCAGGTGCTGACCGCAATGTTAGTGTGCTTGATTTGCATTTCAATGCACATGCTGAAGTCTACGCCACATTTTTCAGAAAGTCTTATTGGCAAGTTTTTAATGCATTTTGCTGGTACTGAGTCTTCTGCAAGCTATACACACTTAATAGATGTTATGTAACATCACATGGAAAAAAAGGATAGTGAGTGAGTGAATTATGCCACCACATAACAAAAACTACAGTCTTCTGGCTCTCACTAGGATGTGCAAGTGCAGTACTATAATTATATAATAGTGGTTCATGATCAGTAACAAGTCCAATAAGCTACTGATGCACTGACTATGATATAAATGATAGTCTGGGCCCATGTTTTATAATTATAGATCTATGCTATTTTACAATGGCTTTTTGCATGTCCATTGTATCATACACAAAGTGATATTGTATAATGTGACGTACAATCAAATAGCAGTCATGACTTCATGTCTAAGGTATCTATACTCTGTGGCAGTGTAACCAGTAACAAAACCCTACATTCAGGTGATTCTTCAATGTCGAGGCAGGTTGCATGCTATACTGAATATGGTTGAATCTTTATGGCATTGCTCCTAATACATGGTGAGCATGCAACAAATTATGAGGGCTGTTCAATAAAGATTTGACTGGTCTGTATCCTACAAGTTTCCATTCTAATCATTTGAACTGGCTTCACATGCACCGCTGTTGAACATTCGAATACCCGATGTGGATGTTGGATGTTCATACAATTTTTTGTTTGAGGACCGAATATTCACAACTTCTGGTGCATTTCACATTGACATTTGTGCTGGTACCTTGAATACACACCATGCTGTCTTCTCTATTTATTTAGACATGTGCAATTTCAGCCTCCTAAAATAACCTGTTACAGTTGTGGGTCAGGGAAAATCTTTATTGAACAGCCCTTGTTGCATGCCAGCATGGTGCACCACAGATTGAGTACCGGTATTAACTACTGGTCTGTAGATTTAGGACAGATGTGTCACACTAGAACAAGTAGGGCAGTGATAATTAGATTAACACTTTGCTAACAACATTTAACAAATGTAGATAACAAGTGTCTTTCAATAAGACTAAGGGAGAGAGTTGTAGAGATGTCTAAAAACAATGTTGAACTTCACACAGTTTGGATAGCAGCTATGTTTTAAGATAAGCTGTCAGACAATATTATGTCATTTAAAAGGCCTCAAAAGTGAAGCAACACGTACAAGCACAGTCTGCAATTTACAAATTTACAGTTTCCCCATTTTGAAACAGACTGCTAATTTTGCATTGGGTAGAATGAGAATGATTCACAAAAGAACAGTGCACCAGACATGGAACTGTCAGAATGTGACAGACCAATGAAAGATGAAGATCATAGTGGCGTACCACGTGAACTGCTGTAAGGTGGAGAACAGGGAAGGTACAAACATGTTCGAGGCTGCAAATGAGAACTGTTCAGTGAGTGTTCAATACAAAACTGAACTAAGTACATGCAGTCTTATTTCTTATTTCATTTTGTAATGCTATAATTGTCTTCTGATTACAACTTAAGACACCTATAAAAGTCAACATTTGTAACATTTGCAGTTAAAGTTGAATAATGCAACTCTCTTGCAAGGTTTACTGGTTTCAAGCAAATGAGAAAGAAATCAGAATATGCAAATTGCAACAATATGGCCAAACTTTTATTCACTGATGTTTAGACCCTAAGACAAACAGTTTGAAAATAGACCTATCACACCAGTAACAAGGTGAAGAGACAGGAAAATGAGAAACTCAAATTATGTATGTTACTTTTTTTAGCAGAAATAGGCATTTGACGAGACAAACTAAGAGACCATAACCACCTTTTAGTCTTAGAAAAGTCAGTATAGACTATGCAGTGCCAGGGTACAATGTTCTTGCAAGTTGAGGTCTCTTCACAAAATTTTTGGCACCCTCAAACTTCTGTGCTTGCTTCCCTATAAGTTGTGATAGACTGATCGTACTGCCAGATCGTAATGCGCCTGCATGAAACCCGTTTTTATCCAGTTTTCGTTGGATGTTTGGTCAACGTTGCATCAGAATTTTGCCCCGTTGCAGACAATATCTTTTCCAACACAACATTTGACAGTGCATACTGTAGATGGGATGTCATCCTTAAATATGCGAATATGACCTTAAACGAGATGTTCTGCCTAAGTGCTATGTACAACACATTACGTGCTTTGCTCAGGCGCAGTACGTTCTGCATGTGTGACATGCTAGACTGAGGTGAACTGCTCCAAGCTCTACCCACAGACATATGACATTGTATGTCTCATACAGGGTCGGTCATTTTCACCAGAATCTGAGATTAAATCATTTGGCTGTTTCCTGATAAATGTAGTGTAACTAGCTCTGCATGTGTCATCTGGTCATTGTTGAAGTGTCAAGTCTGCTGGACGACCAATGGTAGTGAAGAAACCTAGTGTTCCTGACTGTGCTGTAAGGTTGTCCCAGAGGCAGTCTACTCTGTCAATGAGCCAGCAGCTCTCAGAATTGGCTCTGTCTCCTGGAAGTATTTCCTAAACCAGTCTACATGTTCTCTCTTCTGTTGCAAGGTCAAGTACGGGTTCTTGGAGAGTCCAGTTATGACCAGCTCCATGAAGTGCCTGATAGGCCCCTTCTGTGGGAAGCCCTCCAGTAGATCATCTAGGAACACATGTTCATGGAAACCAACTGCAGCCTCGTCTTCCATACCTGAAACAATACTCAAGCTAATAACTACATGCACAGACAAATGCACATGGATTCAAAGACATGCTTTATGCTACATTTAATTTCTTGCTTCTCAAATTTTCACAGCAAATTAATATAGAGGGTGGGCAAAATGAAAAATTAATTAAAAAAACAGACATACTGTAATGGATCCACTTGCTATGGTAACCACAGGAGTCACAACAAACAGATCAGGCTGGTCAACAATTTCAAACAATTTTTCAACTTTTGATGTATTGATAATGAAAAAAAGGTGTAACGAGTCAAGGACTTTCTCCAACTGTTGGTGTCAAAATATGGGAATTTCAGGTTGATTATTATTGCAATGACTTCCACATGTACATAATCTGTGTATCTATAAAATAATCTAGGCACACCTTTAAGGAATACTTTAAGGTATACCAAAGGTCAGAAGAAAGAAGCAAAAGCACATGAAGAAGTTATCAGTGACAGACCACATAGCAAGAAACTATTGTGTAATAGACTGGAAGGGGGCCAAGGTTATAGACAGAGAGGACAATAGACATGCACGTTGGACCAAAGAAACTATATGTATATGGATCAGAAAATCCACACCAGTAATGAACAGAGACAAGGGGGGACAGACTCTGTCACATTTGGGACAAATAGGGAAGGAGCATTCAAAGTCATGTTTGGAAATGCATCACTTGGCATGACCATTCATGACGTCACACTTGAAGAAAGATAAAGAGAGGTCGTCAGGGCGTCAGCACAGTAAATTATATGGTTGTGGAACTAAGAAAACTATGTTGAAGAGGTAAAAAAAACATTCTTCAGACACAAATTTTTGCCACAAGATAATCCAATCATGACTTTACCTGACATCACAATGAACATGGTGACCAGCTCTATGGCTCAAGGAAAAAAAAAGTAATTTTGAAAAAATGTAAAAGCAAATAATGTAATCTTGCAGGTAACCAAAATGATTTAGCTGTGTTTGTTTTTTGATTATGCATGTTTTTCTAGAACCACTGTGCATCTTTCCAAACTATTCACCACATTAACTGTGATGTCATTAACAGTCATAATTGATGCACCTTCAAAGTTAACACCAACACAAATGGCCTTAATTGATAATATCAGACTTGTATCAGTACAGAGTTGTTGTTGACTAAGATCCCTACCTTGGTCATTTTGGATGGGGAAGGTCCACATCTTGCCTTCCTTAGTCCACTTCATCATTTCCTCAAACCCATTGCGAGGAGGGAAGTCCACTTGTGCCTGCAGCTCAGCTGTCTGCTCCTCATCCCATAATGTACTTCCTGTTATATGATATGGAGTACTTCTCTTTACACTCGCTTCTCTGACCTATATCATTATATTTCACTCCATACCAGAGATATGGATGAAATACAGTCAAACCTGCCCAAGGAGACCACCCAGGGGACTGAAGAAAAACGGCTGCCTTGGACAAGTGGTCTCCTTGAAGAGGGTCGACTCACAACAAGATTGATGCCCATGACTTTCTTGCTGAGAAATGCTGTTTCAAGTCGAGGTGTTTTCATGTCAAATACGGGAAGGATCTTTAGATTCACGAGGCCTTAAGTTCATGGTTTCAGGAAAATAAAATATCACGTTTTCAAATTAGCGATTGATCAAATACAATCAATTTCTTGCTGAGTGCTGTTACGCATGGCAATACAAAAATAGAAATTTGTTCAAGCGCTTTGAGAAACAACCGGCCAGTTTCCCGGCTTGCACGATTTGATTGATTTTTAGTCATTTTATCAATATTGTTACAAGGGCTGCTACAAAACTTTAGTACTGTACTTCAAAAACGTTCCAAAACACGGTTTATTTTGGAAAGTGTTAAAGTACTAAAAGTCCCGGGGATCCAGCGGTCAGCAATGTTGAATACGTCATGCACAGCTGGTCCCCTTCAATCAACCAAACAGAGCGCAGGTCATCTGAGGTGAACCAATCACAGCTAAGAACACTGGTAGTATGCATAAGACCTTAAATTAGCCATGGCAGACAGAACAGTGAGGAGGAGAGAGGCTAACCCCGTCACACTGGGTCGATGGGTGATGATGATGAGTATGCATATTCAAAATGGTGACCAAACCTGTTTACAAGTTTGGCTAGCAGCAGATTCTTGTGAGAATTTACAAGTTTATCTTCGAATAGCCCTGTAAAAATCTAATTGTCCCATGGCTGATCCTTCCAAACAAATAGTCATGTGGTTCTCGGCTTTCAGGCGTGCTCTACCTTTTATTTGAACTTGATTTTGTACAAATTTGTTATTTGGGTAGAGAATTTTTCTCAAAGTGTGAAAGTCTTATCTTTAAGCAAAGTAGGCTGTTTCTCATTAATCATGCAAATTTAGGCCTGGTTTGCATGTCTGGCACCTTTCCTAAACTTCCACACACACACACACACACACACACACACACACAGGCAGAAGGCACCAAAAACATATCCTTGGCAAAGGTAATAAAATGTGAATCTATGAATTTGTATACTGGTACCCTAGGCACTTCACGGTATCCATTCCAACAGTTGAAAATTCTTTGAAGGGACAATTGACAAGTGTAGGAAATGCTGTTTTTGAATTATGCAAATGAGTACATATGATCTAACTGACAGTGTGCGTAGTAAGTTACCCTCAAGTTGCCAGTTGTTGACCTCCTCCTGCATGAAGACTCCTAGTCGTTTTCCCTCAAACAAGGACCTGCCAAAAAAAACAACAAATACATGTAGAGTTTCCGTAAAGCCTCAAAACAATCTTACCAGAGCACACTAATCACAAAATGGACAAGGCAGAGGCTTGTGCTGTGATCAAGTATCTCAATAAAAAAGGGGACGACTCCCAAGGAAATCCACAAAGACATGGTTATGACAGAGCTATGTAACGTGCCCCACAGCATAGTTCAACAGCATCAAAAATGCAGAGGAAACACTCTGATGGCAGTCCCAGGGTGGCATATGGGCACCCAGACACAACCTTCTGAAATAGGGTCGGGTAAAGTCAGCTGAATGTCAAATTGGTCATCCAAACCAAACCATACAACACATTCTACATGTGAGCCCTAATGTTACCAACCAAGACTGCACCAAGCTAACACTGAGCTAGCTGCATCAATGACATGACAAGATATGATGATGATGAGGACCTTGTTGCCAGCCATCTGACTGAAAAACTCAATCAGTAACAAGTACAAGCTCCTTCCCATTTACTGCCATAAGCTTGCCATGTACACTTACTTCCTCTTAGATGCAATTTTCCTGCCGACTTGCTCTGATTTCGGCTGAGTTTGTCTCATCTGCTGGAATTCCTGACGAAAGTTCTTCATCTCTGGCCTGGAAACAAAGCTCGGTACACTTAACCTGTATAGTATGAGGCAAATATACTGTTTTCCCTGAAGGGTGCACACCCCAGTTCTTCCGCGACAGGGGTCCGTGGTAGTCCGCGGTGAAAAAGTGACGAAAGGGTTTTGAGTGGTCAAGTTTGAGTTCACATTTCTCCTAATCTGCTGTGAAATGATAATATATCAGATACTAATATGGCTGAAAACTGTAAGAAGTGGTGTTTTTTGGGGTGAAGAATGATTTCGGCCTGGATCCTCACTTCCGAGTATTCTTGCGCCCGAGTGTGACATCCGTCCATTTGACCCAAATTCTCCACTTATGCATGGTGTGGGCGGATTTGGGACCCTCGCGCTGTGGATGATTACAAAAAAATTAGTACTAGGATTTTCTTTATAATTGAATCAAGTATACTCGAGGTTTGTATCTTTCTGCCAACGCCAGTCGTTTCTGCCGGAAAATTCTTTTTGTCTTGGTTTATCCTACGCGAAAATTCCCAATTTTGTGCATTAATTTTGGCATTAAAATCATGATCTTTCTGTTAATTTCATAAATATCAAAGAGTTTGAAGAAACAAAACTCAGTCAGTCTTGTAGCTGAAGGAATATCCTTCTATCCCATATGCAGTTATTTGGCTTTCGAATTACATGTATTCCCTGGAAGAGTCGGTCGCTAGACTCGAGGGTGTGCAGACTGGAATGGAAGCCCGAAAAAAACAGGGGTGTGCCCCCTGAATACATACAGTAGTACACTTTCAATGTGATATGCTTTGGCATTCTTTGAGTGTAGAAAGTTATACATAGCTATTAGTATTAGCTGGTGTGTTATGCAAAAGGTTCAGATACATGCACATAGGTACATGTACGTACGTTTACTACTATGTACACATGAGACTCCAGCACCATGGCGTGAGACATGAGGACTAAGTGAGCTGACATTGAACCCTGACCTGTTGGCCCTTCTCCTGGCCACACTGCCGTCCCCCCTGGTCTGGAGTGGCGCGGTCCTCTCACCAGCAGCCCATCTGTTCTTCTGGCCTGGACCTTGTTCTACTCGTAACCCAGAAATCAGGTCTCTAGAACAAATGTGGAAGAGACATGTATGAATATTCTGTCTTATCATTTTTGTCACAAATCCAGGTAACTGTTATCAAGTGCCAAAACAGTCTGAAATTGAATTGAAGAAAGAATCTGCTTGAGAAAATATAGAATAAAGCTTAATTATAGAAAAAGAAAAGCCTCATTTTGTTATACTTTATAACACACTACAAAACCTTGTGCTAGTAACTTTTGCATGTATTTCTTATAAACTTAAGACTTACAGTTTTTAAATGTTCAGGTTTCATGCGCCAAAAAAAGCTTGAAATTCTGTTTGTTAATGAAGATATGCAAATCAACCTATTTTTGAGCGACCTAAAAATCATTAGTTTTTCAAATACTATTATTACAAAAATTCAGGTAACAGACAGCAAATCATAGCACGGGTCACCTTTTTCTGCCCAAGAATTTTGTACTTCATATTTCCTGACATATTTATTTCAGGAACTTTATATTTTCCCATTTCCGCATGCATGGCTATCCATACAGAAAATAATTTCCTCACAGTAACATATTGGTCTAACGGTGATGCTTCCAGCTGGCAGCTACAGTAGACAGTACATGTACATGTACATGTCCCCAGCCTGAGTAAATGTCCTTTTGTGACATTTTAGCATTTTGTCGGGACTATACTAGTATATGAATCTAGTGTTTAATATAGTGTTCTGATATGCAAATGTCTGCTGCACATTTTGTGATGTCCTTCAACTGATTGAAAGAATCCTTGGCCTTTTGTTTCCGTGCCCATGCCACATACACATCAAGGGGCTGTAAGGCTGGTAAAAATCATACTGGACGCACACAAACTGTAATACTAATACTATAGGGAATAGACTGTCCTAGTCACTAATCAGTTTAAAGTGTGGCAAATTTCAAGCACTGGTATTGATATTGCAGTTGAGTTGAGATATGATACACAAGGTATCACCGGTAGATGCACCAGTCTGTTGATTTTGTTCTATGATATGTAAATTGATATGTATCAATGTTTTAGTTAATGAAAAATTTTCACAATGTACAATTGTATGAGGAACATACAGGCAACTGGAGTATCTTCCATTACTAAAAAGTCCTCCATTGAGAAGTAGTAAAATGGAGATTGCAAATTCACAGAATGGGAGCTGTCGTCTATTTTTCTTTTTCATCTTGAAAAAAATAGGAAAGGGTGATTCCAAGAACCAATTTATTAAATTGGTGTGGCCTAAAGTTTACACCCTGAATATTATGCAAGCTTGCCTGAAAATGAAAAGCTTCAAAAGCGTAAAGTTCAAACAGGAAATCTTGTAGGTAATATAAGTAAAAAAAAAAAGATAGCCCCATAGCCTTTTTGAGGCCGTATGGGCAGTGGGTTATTAATCCACTGTGTCTAGGGCGCGGTATAGGAAGGCAGAGTCCATCCCTCTCCTTCCACCACCTTCTACCTCCCCAAATGAAGTCAGGTACCCATTTTACACCTGGGTGGAGTGAGGAAAGTCGTGTAAAGTAAAGTGTCTTTCCCAAGGACACAACGTCTGGCCAGGAATGCAAGGAATCGAACCAGTGACCTCTTAAGCTTGATCTCGTGTCCGCTCGTCTAGCCACTCGGCCATTTGATGCCACACTATACATGTATAAGTAGGGAGATGTTTTACCCCAGACTGCTGTTGTTTGCAGCCTTCCCGGCAGACGTGGTGACCTCATGTCTCCTGAGCTGCTGCAGCAGTGCAGACTCCACCTTCTCCCCTCCCAGCCGGTCTGCTACAGCTTTAGCTGCTGCAACCAGTTCAGGGTCCACTTCTCCATCACTACTGCAGGGATCAACACCAACAGGAAAGGAGATGTAATGTCAGGTCTTAACAGTCAATAATAACTATCATAGATGCTGAATACTAGCATGTTAAAGTGCAGCACATGAGACATGTACAGTTTAGGAACATTACTGTAGACAATACATGTACCTGTACCTGTCTGTTGGACTGCCACTGTCCTTCCTCAGTAAACAGGCTGCTGTATGAACACATCTGGGGAGTACAGTACCCAGTCTGACGCCGGACAACCTGGGCAGAAATACAACATTTTGTACAACATGTGGAGAAACATGGAAGTTCTACATGTACATGTAACGTTACATTCTCAATGTAAAAATATTCAATCATTTTATAATGATTGTATATATGGGGGAGGGAGAATTGACCTGACCGATTAAAGGGGCATTATCCAACATTATTGCACCAAAAATTGAAATATTTTAATTGAAAAAAATCTTTGTGTAATTGGGATTTACTTCCACTTTTCAACATATTTGTGCAATTCCACTTTTCAACATATCTCACGTTTCTATGCAGCCCACACGAGGCGCTAATACAGCCCACACAAGGCGCACTCAGTTTGTGGCACCACCACAAACTACCAGAATGTAAACAAACATGGCTGACAGCTGTGTTTCTAACTTTTAAACACACTCCCAAGGCGTCATATTTTGGCACCTCCACTTCCTGAATGGCACATATTTGCAATGGAGTAGGGTTGATTCGACTTACTTTGTAAGGAAATGACCAGAAATTTTACTTTTTGTTAGCCTCCTTCGCAGCCTTGTCGAGCGGCGTTATTTTTTTTCGGCGACCGACGCGAGTTATGTCGCGAAAGGACGGTTTGCAGCCAAGGGAGTTTGCCGGGGAGAGAAGGATTATTTTTTTCGGCGACCGACGCGAGTTATGTCGCGAAAGGACGGTTTGCAGCCAAGGGAGTTTGCCGGGGAGAGAAGGATTCGCCCGCTCAACAAGTTTCACTCGGCGACTAAAAAGCCCAATTAAAAAACACTTAATACCGTTTGGCATGGATGTGTGAACTACCAGGGTCCCGTGGACCGCCAATAAACCGTACGCACCTCCCAGCTGGCACCTCCCGACAGCGAGTTGTCACACCCCCGGCCGTGTTCACTGACCCGACCATTTCCTAACGGTCACCAGGTCAGCCAGTTCAAAATCAAAACGTTTAAACTTACTGGTCATACGTTCGTGGTGTCATGTCAGATCCTGTGTCAGATGTCCTGTCCAGGGCAGAGCGCGTAGCGCGCGACATCTGGGGGTTTCCTCGGTTGAAGGATGGCCAGGCTCGGGCCATCAGGGCTGCCGTAGAAGGCAAAGATTGTTTCGTCGGCCTGGCTACGGGCCATGGGAAGTCGATTTGTTACCAAATCCTTCCATCCCTTGCCAAGGAGCCGACGATGGTAGTGGTAATGAATGTCGGACGACTCGGACCATTACCAACTCGGCCCAGTCAACTCGGCCCATCTGCCTGGTCAACTCGGCCCACCCCCCTGGTCAACTCGGCCCATTTCCCTGGTCAACTAGCGGCCCAATACCGGAGACAGAAATTTAGGCACCAACACACACAAGTTACCATGGCTGTCGCTCTCAACACTAGTCTCATGTGTAAACTGGATGACTAGACTGTTTCCATAGGCGAACAATTCAACAGTTCGAAGTTGTCTGACAAAAAACGCGGTCTGTATGAAAATCATGTTGATTGTCCAAGCGCCGGCGGTTTGGGACGTACAAACACCTCAAAGTCAACAGTACTAGTTCGAAGTTGTCTGACGAAAACGCGGGCTTTATCTAGAAACATGTATACAGAAAGCAGAACACTTTTTTTTACAAAGACCTGGTATTTAAGTCAATGTGCTTCAAGCATATATCAAATGTATTAGTCAACAGCCAGACTCGAGACTTAGTTAGCGACCGCACTATTGTAGTTGTGTATATTTGATGGTTGGGTCGAGTTGACAAGGGCGGTGGGCCGAGTTGACCAGGGGGGTGGGCCGAGTTGACCAGATTTGCGATGGGCCGAGTTGGTAATGGTAACAAGCCGCGATATAATTCTGGAAAAACGTTTTAATTATGGACTCCCGCCCATAAATCCCAAACGCTTAACCCAACTGTCTTTATACTTTTTATGGTAACATATTAGGTGGTAATGAATATGCGGAAAGCGTTGATGAGTCCCTTGGGAATAGTCAAATTATACATAATTATACTATAATTATGTATAATTATACATAACGATTTTGTTATTATACATAATTATACATAACCCTTTTCTCCATTATACATAATTATACATAATGATTTTACCATTATACATAATTATACATAACCCATTTTACCATTATACATAATTATATATAACACTTTGGACCATTATACATAACCCTTTGTACCATTATATATAATTATACATAACAATTATACATAATTATACATAATTATACATAATTATACATAATTATACATAATTATACATAATCTATATGACCATCATGTGTATATATAGAATACAACAACACAGGGTATTCTGTATCGCCCGAGGTACCAGCCCGACTGCGCGTCGGATCGCCCGAAGGCCGGAGGGAGATCCGATTCGCGGGAGGGCTGGGACCGAGGTGGTCTGCTTGAAGAGGCTCGATTATCCCGACTCACAACATGACTGAGAGTTAATCGTCTCCGATTCGAGGTGTTTTGATGTCAAATACGGCAGGTATCTTAAGATTCCCAGGTCCTAAACTTCACAGTTGCTGGCAAATGAAGCAATACAGCTGTATTTGAATATTTGAGATTCATCAAATTCAATCACGTAGGAATTTTCTGAGTACGCACAGCGGTATCAAAATTTTCAAGCGCTTTGAAAGACAACTAACCGGAATATTCCCGGCTGTAAGCCCCAAGCGAATGTATTCACAATTTAATGGATTTCTAAGTACAGTGTACAGTGCAGTATGTACAGCGACACCACGGATGATACAAACTGTAGTACAGTACTTAAATCGTTAAAAAACTTGCTGTAATAATCATGCACAGTAAATTATTTGAGTAATGACAAATGGGCGTAAACCCAAGAAATTCCCACCCATAACCATTGACCCAAAAAGAACCGGCGGCGGCCATCTTCCTCGAAAACATCATGTGGCAGTCGAAACCCAAAACAAACTGGTCAGTTTGAGAATCGATGTTCCCACTGATTGAAAACTTTACAGAATTATGACCCCGTTGTCCGGTCGCCATGGGAAGGGATTGGAGATCATTGGACCATGGGCAGACCCAACTCGTGGCAGTCGTGTTGGCCAGGTGGCCACACCGGGAAGTTCACTTAATGTTTGCGTCAATGGGGAAAATTTTCGGATCCAAGAAAAAGCGGTTGCGATGGCCAGGTGGTTGAGTTGAAGACTCGGGTGGTTGCCTGGGCAGGTTTGACTGGATGACTGGATGACTCTAAACTGAAAAAATCAGTTAACAAGCTGACCAACTACGGTTCACTACATTATCCAGTAATAAATTGTATCATATGCCACTGCTTTGCTATTGACAAGTTGTTTATAAGCACTACTACAAATGTATTTTGAACAAATAAGATATTGCTTCCAAGGACTAGTAGAAATTGTTTTTTGAGAAGAAAGCAGGCTGTAATATATCTAAATGAAGAAAACTCAATTCAAAGTGTTTCCAAATCTCCCTGCATGTTTTTCCTGGTACATATAGACATGTCCAGAGCAAGTACACCCTTGTCCTCAAGAGCACAATTGACAGGTACAACTATAATTATGCTGACGGCATAAATGTACCGGTATGTGCAGCAGTGAACTGGGTAGATGCCTTTTTGTTCCTGCAGATTTTTGTTACAAATGGGAAAGTTTTGTCTCCTGGAATGTGATAAAATTTATCTCAAACGTTTTTACCTTCGCCAAGAAGGTTATGTTTTCGTGGCCGTGTGTGTGTGTGTGTGTGTGTCTGTCTGTCATATGAACATATAGCATGCTCCAGATGTCCCAAATTCTCAGAGTTTTCTAATCAAGCATTTTTACATACATATTAAGTTTCAGAGACTATACAAAAGAAACCTTCGATTCCTTTGCATTTTTCAATCCCTCCCTGTCTCCTGTGGAGAGGGTAGAGGGTAACCTGTACCAGGCTTGGGGAGGCAGCTGAAAAAGAGTAGAAACTGGCCAAACAGAGTATCATGCAAGGGAACTTGGTCTGCTAGAGAGTACAGACTTTGCTGCACCAGCAGCTACAGTGTCCAGCAAAATTTGATAGAGATAATTCACAATAGCCTGCTAATCTAGTGGGAGGGGAACCAATTTGTCACACCCTCCCTATAATGCTTACAGGATGGCTTCCCTCATTGTCCCAAGGGCCATAGTTAATCTGGCAAAACAAACACAGCTCTAGAGGCTAATAATAACCATCCCCAGGTTAGACCCAGGGTGGGCTAGGGGTAATCATGGAGTGGGGTTACAGACTCGATGCCAGACCCATAACACACTTATCCAGTATGCACACTGACTGGATATTACCAGCCTGAGGGTACTTTGTACCATTGTGCTATGGGTCTGGCATCCAGGCTAGCCTTAGACCTTAGACCTTTATAGTTCCTCCTGTGCCTGATGGCACATCGGGCAGCAAGCTTCAACTTCTTTTTGTCAGCAGCTGTCTCTGCCTCCTCCCAGGCTAGCTAGCTAGCCAACAAGCACCATAATTATGAAGTTTGAACTGTAGTTTCCAACATAAGAAATTGGACCAAATTTTGTCAAGGAATGAGTTCTAAACTGAACACAGATGAAATTTCAAGATCACTGTGCTGTGTTATCCCATGCGTGAAACTAGCATGATAACCAGGCTAGCTTGAAACTAGACTACTAGCAGGTTTCAAGACAACTATTAAAGATGTACTGTCATAAGTAGAAGTAGAGTACAACTGTTAAGTGCAGAGTCTACCCTCAGGTAGGACATTATGTATGTGATCCTCTTCAGCCCATTATCATAGTGGGACTGGTCCATTGTTCGTGTGACCATGTTGTTATGGCAAGTGTCAGAAATTATCTACACACTTTCTTGTCCTGTACACAAGTACTACTACAACTTTATCTTTAGGCAATATGTTCTTATGGTCATGTTTTCCAGCCTCTTCACAAAGCAACCCCCTCCTGGGATGAAGTATTCCCTGCTGAGATTCCCTGCTGCATACACTACATGTACAGAGGCAATTTTTTGGGAAGACCTATAGGTATGGGAAGTTGGGAACCCCAGTAGGCTGATAGGATGGTAGTCAGACTATAAATGGGGCACAACAACATTAGCTGCTAATCTCGGCATCCCTTTTCTGAAGACAAGCCTAGGTAGGTACATTGTAATTCAGTGTCAGCATTGCGAAAAATGAATAAAGTCATCTTGTATCTTGTATCTATAATCTAGGTAGCTTTTAGTTTGTTATTCACACTTTCAGTATCAAAAAAAAATTGTGCAGCTTTCTGTTTAAATAGCACTGTAACAGTGATATTGGACTTTCTATGATTTCTTGGTTGATAATCCTATAAACAGCCCCATGCAGTGATGACTGATTGTTTTCTAAAACAGTTCACTGTCCTCTTTACAGAAGTCAGGCCGAGGGACAAGCTGATTGAGTTGAGCCAGATCTGATGACAATACCAACTTCTTGGAGGGGGGTAGGCTAGAAATAGTATCTTGTGGTCAATTGAAAAACACATTCAAAATCCTACCAGATTTTCCATAATGACTTTCCTGGTGACTAAAAAGTATAAAAAGTCCATTGGCAAATGTAAAAAGATTTTAGTTTTAACTTTTTGTATGGGTAGTTTACAGCATTGCCAAAGATGTCCCAGCTCACTTCTGCTGTTGGACCATGCACAGATGGTACTGGTAGCTTGGCTGATGTCTCCACCAGACTCCTTTGCAGGCTGAATAAATAGTAGAAATCGGCTGATATGGACCCTCTATGGCCAGCCAACTCCTCTGGTAAATGATGTTCCCCTCATCCGATTTCTACTATTTATTCAGCCTGCAAAGGAGTCTGGTGGAGACTAGATACATTGTATCTTTGGTAGCTGAAGAAGCCTGACTCTAGACCACATGTTGTCCAAAAAATGTGGTGGTGTTTACACACACAGCTTGATTGATCTTTTAACTCCATGATTGGAGCAAGGAGTTTCAATTCATCAAAAGCAGATGTAGGGTTTGGCTCAGTGTTGTTATGAAGCATTTGTACGTCTAAAATTGCAACATTACATCAATAAAAGGACGTTGCCTTTTTAGTTTGTTGATCAATACAAGAAGGCTAACCTTCTTGATCAATGACATATTTATACTTTATAAACAATAGATGATATTGAATTAATGGCAAGAAGATTTATCATTTACAAATTTTGTATGTTAAAAAGGAGGGAATTGTATACAAATCTGTACTAATGGCTTTAAAAATGTTTATTTTGGTCAGGAGTACTGGACTGTCAACACTGTCATTTTTTTACTGTAGAGTTGAAATGTGATGGAAACATTTATTTTGTCATACAATATTTCCAATTTTGGTGCCAAAGTCCTGCTATATGAGCCTAATAATAAGCAAGGAGTGCACAAGGACAATCCTGTAGGAAATTTCAAAGTAAATATTCTGCAGTGTGACCTTTATCATGTGGGTTCAAACTTAGGTCTCAGGTCATTTATTGTTCTTAGACATGCAAATCGTCACTGCCCAATTATCAAGTTGACATGAATTATCCTCGGGGAGTACTATCAGAGGCAACACAAATTATCGGGGCAGCCTGTATGGGTAGAGCCTGAAAACCATGGATCCTTTTAAACCTCTATCTCAACTGGATTCAGGCGATTAAAGGAACAAGAAAGGATTAGAATGAAAGAAAACAGTCCATTTGCAATTATTTACTTTCTGCATCCTTCCAAAATCCTTGTTAGAGTCATTCTCATCCCTCAGAGTGTAAAAGGAAATTCCACCTAAGTTTACATTTTGTTCTTTCCTACTTACCCTACCACTACTAGGCTCCCCAGGTTGTATGCCAGAGGAGTTTTATCGAAAGTGTGAGAAATGCTGCCCAATAGCGCAGTCCATTTGATACATTTGACAATCCCTTCCAGGTAAATGCTGTACCCTGTACAATTTCTTAGTGGAAGTCCTTGCAAATGTAAGCCTGTGGTGATGGTACACTCCTTGACTCAGTAAAGCCTGCCTCCTTCATCTGTCCTGTCCCCTGAGGAAACTCCTTAGCAACAGTTGCTAAGGGGCTTCCTTGGGGGATAGGGCAAACCACAACAAGGCAGTGAAGGCACTGCATGCCCTGATGAGCAAACACTATCAATTTCCTGTCAGAGAGAAGCTGGCCTCCTTCAGGACTAGGAGGGGGGCCGCATGCCCTTTTCGGTAGAGTGTAATCGGCCGTTTTAAAAAGGGAATTCATTCATGTACTATGATGTAGTTAATCTTCTTTCTTCAAAAGCCTGATACAGACAGAAACAGAGCACAAACCATCTTTAATCTTGCAATTGATTAATTCATAATAATTGGCAACTACATGTACATGTAAGTTTTGCCTCAGCTAATATACCCCACAACAACTTATTCTTCAACTTCAATTTCTTGGGAGGATTTTCTGTGCAATCTCTGCTTCGAAATTAGGCGATCCTCTGATTTGACCAAGGACTGAAGGAGGTTAGATACAATTGTATACCTCTTTGATCTTACCAGGGACTTGATTTGACAGCTCGAGCATGGAGTTTAACTCCATGGACAGAGCATTTAGCTGAAAGACACTGGGGCAGGCCTGGGAAATTTGCGGACTATACCAAATTTTATATGAAGGGGGAGTCTAATGGTAGTATGATGTAGTCATTTCAAAAGCAACTTCAAAACCATGCCAGATGTTTTCCTTATGTCTCTCCATTGTGACTAAAAGTCTAAAAATCTGATTGCCACATGTAAAACAAGCAGTTTCTCCTTTTTTGTATGGGGAGTTTGCCCTAAGTGCCCCTGCAGCTACTTCAGTCTGCTGTTCCAGGCGCCCAGATGGTGGCTTGCCCCAGGCCTGGATCTTGCCATGGGTGGTGGACAATCACTCCTTGAGTATGGTGCAGTTTCTGAGTAATCTCCAAGCAGATCTTACGGTGGCCAAAGACACCGGTGGCTAATGGTAACTGTCTGGCCAATTGGATACTGTCTTTGGCCACCATAAGATCTGCTTGGAGATTAGTTTCTGAGTCCCATGTCTGACAGGCTTTTCTGGCCACCCCTAGCCTCCTTCGCAGACTTGTGAGCGGCGTTATTTTTTTCGGCGACCGACGGCAGTTATGTCGCGGAGGGACGGTTTGCAGCCAAGGGAGTTTGCCGGGGAGAGAAGGTTTCGCCCCTCAACAAGTCTGCTATCACTCGGCGACTCAAAAGCCCAATTAAAAAACACTTAATACCATTTGGCATGGATGTGCGAACTTCCCGCAATAAACGCCACGGCACACTAGCAAAGGGAGGTTCACGCCCCGTTGCCCGGTGTCGGCGGTGAGCTACAACTTTCTAGGTCGGTCGCCGATCAATCGCGTCGGTAGAACGCCACCTATTCCCGAAAAGTAACCCCTATCCACTCAACAAAATCCCGTAGCATTACAGCTGCTGCTAAAAACAAGCTTTAAACGACAACCACAAAGAAACTGCAACTTCAAAACGTGTTTTTGCAGGGAGACGTCGGCACAAATAAACAATGTGCGGCCATGTTGTTTTGTTGGTGGCGGGTTGGGTTGTCTCACTGATGGGGGGAAACTAGCGCACTACAGCAAGTTTCGTAATAGAAAAGATGGCAAATTTTACCACCGAAAATAGTACTTGTGCTAGTGTCTTTGTACATGATGCTTAAATATTCACAATTGTTGCTCAACCAATGTTGGGCCCCTTTCTTGTGTTGAAACATTCCGCTAAAACGCAAGCCGAAAACATGCCAGCCTACCCCTCGCGTATGTGTGAATTACCCTTGCGCGAACATATGAATTGCCCCTGCACGAACATGTGAATTGCCCTTGCGCGAACATGTTAATAGTCTCTATGAAAGGCTGGCTTAATCCCCGTCCCTTTGAGTCGCCGAGTGATAGCAGACTTGTTGAGGGGCGAAACCTTCTCTCCCCGGCAAACTCCCTTGGCTGCAAACCGTCCCTCCGCGACATAACTGCCGTCGGTCGCCGAAAAAAATAACGCCGCTCACAAGTCTGCGAAGGAGGCTAGGCCACCCCTGGGTTTATGTTCAATCTCCAGCATTTACATAATAGGATTCTCTCACAGCAATGTTTTGTGAGAGGCTGTGAGTATTATTTTCAAGCAGATGTCGGGTCAGGCTTACTACGGTGTTTTAGACTGTCCAATTTGCAACATTTGTATCTCTCTTTGGTGGAGCTTAGCCTCACATGTGCCAACGTACTAATATAAAGTCTGCCATCATCCTATCCTGAATCATTTTTCTTTATCATCTTCATGTTTGAACCTCCTTGGCTGAATACAGGATCTGGCCACCCACTGTGTTAGTCAACTCCTTGCTAAGATCATGCTAAGATAAGGCCATGAGCAGCTGCATAATCTCCAAGCAGATCCTATGGTGGCAATACAGTATCCAATGGCCAGAGAAGTGTCCATTTATAATCTTACAAAAGATTTTCAAATGGGGCAAAACAATTCAATTGCCCCCATAAACAAAGGTGCTAAGTCCACAGTGTTCCCATGCTTGTGTGACTCCTTCCCCAAAAGGCTCTTTGAAACAACTTACAGTTATGTAACAGTGGGGGGTTTATAGGCGCTACCAACTGACCGGCCGAGGGGTCTAGACCTTTTAGCTCAGTCGGTTAGAGCGTTGGGTTATGGACTGGTGCTCGGGTTGGGTCGTGGGTTCGATCCCGGCCCGGGGCCAGCGGTTTCTATCTGTTCCTACTCGCCTCTTGTTCTTGTTGTTTCAGTTACAGGAATCATGGAGTTAACTCCATGCTAGCCTGGGTGCCAGACCCATAGCACACTAGGGTTCCACTAGGCCCAAAGTTCCCTGTGTGCCAGGAACTTTGGGCGTAGTGTGCTATGGGTCTGGCATCCAGGCTAACTCCATGCAGGAATGATACTCTACCACCAAAAAAAAGTAGACCAATAAAGGCATCCTGCCATGAACAGCCTGGTAGTAGTACCTGGTAGGCAGGATGCCTTTATTGGTCTACTTTTTTGGTACTTCATGTATTTTCTTTTCCACATGGCCCATTCAACTGATTTCCAACATGTTCTGATGTGTTTATGCATTGGTTTATGCAAGGACATTATACTTGGTTTATGCAAGGACATTATAATGTCCTTGGTTTATGCAAGGAGGTTACAGGTCTATGTTGCTGCCGTAGGATTGCTTGGAGCATGGAGTTAAAATTTTAACTCCATGCTTGGAGCAAGGAGGTTAGCCTCCTTGCTTGGAGATTTACTACTTTAACCCTGGAAACAGCCTGGCATCTAGACCAAGGACATTATATCCTTGGTAAATTGTAAATATAGTAAAAAAGATGTGGGAAAATAATTACAAGTGTTCAATACTATAACATTCCACACACAAATTTTCAAGTTTCTAAACTTCTGCAATTTTTCTTCTTGCAATGCAAGCTTTTGGTAGTGGACCTCACATGCCAGGGCCAGGGCTAGTAATATAATCTCCAAGCAGTTGTGGGGTAGAAAATTGTATAAAGTTATCTGATGATTGGATATCTTTTTGGGGTTTTACCCAGTACAAGTGCCAAAATAATTGAAATCAAAATAATTCATGCGGCCACCCCACCCAGCAATGCTCCCTATGGGATAATTTGTTCAACTTGATAATTGAACAGTGACCATTTGCATGTGTAGGACAATAGCTGACCTCACTTGAACCCGCATAACAATAGTGAAAGAGTAGGATCCTTGCTTATTATACCAAGGACATTACTGGTAGTAGGGTGCGTGTCAAACGCCTAGAACACTTTCAGTTTTACACGCACCGACTATGACTCCCGCTGCGGCATGCTGCGTCACATTGTAATGAACCCTGGTGACAAGCTGCAATCTTTTTCTGTACTTGTTTGGCCTTCAGTAATCTGCCCAAATGCCTCCTTCTTTCTTTGGAAGCATCTTATTTGATTAAAATAGAATTACATACACGTACATGTAGCAAGGCAGTGGCATATGATACAATAGATTACAGGTCTGGATAATGTAGTGAATTGGTCAGCCTGTGGGGATGTTTTAGTTGGGAGCCATCCATCATAAAACCAGTGAGAGTATAATTGAGTTGTGAACAGGTATGATTGAAAAAGCAGTGAAAACAAGGCTCCCTGTGCTATTGCTCATAAGTATAATACGAAAGTTATGAATAATTACACAAATTATATTAAACAGTATGTTACCCCAGGTAACAACAAATTTCATTCAACATTATAAAATAATCTAAAAAAAGCAGAATTGCACTACAAAAGAATTGGATGGCCATGATTGATCTCCAAGCACTACACCTTTGGTGGCACCATGGAGGTATATTTTTGAACCTCCTTGGTGGCACTACACAGTATCCAATACAGTATGTGTGTCTCAGACTTGCCACCAAAAGGGTCTGAGATTTGGCCTATGGTGGAACTTGCTAAAGGCATGGTGATCATAAAATACTTTTCACCCAATTAGACCTAATCTTTCTTTTCTTTGATCAAGGAGGTTTTACCTCCATGCTTTGATGAAATAACTACATCCATTAGTGCACCCATTGTGGAGGTTGGTTATCACCTATACACAAAGCACACATACTAAAGATGGGTGAGAATGGGGAGGGGAGGGTATTATCACATTATGGTGATACAATTAACAAGTTCCAAAGCAGCAAGAGTGAGACTCCAGTCAGGTAATAGAGGTAGAACAACCTCCTTGGTCAGATGAAGTTGTAAAAGAGTTACAGATGGGAACAGGAGTAGTAAATTAAAGCATTTTCTGAGTTATTGGCTAAAGTCTGAAACTTACAGTGTATGAATTATGCACACACACACACTCACACACAAACCCACACACACTCACACTCTCACACTCTCACACAGACACAAACACACACAAACTCTCACACACACACACACACTCACACAAACACACTCACACAAACACAGACACACACACACTCACACACAAACCCCCCCCCCCACACACACACACACACTCACACACACTCTCACACAAACACAAACACAGACACACACTTTCACACCGAAAATCAAGCGATTGATCATCTAAAAACTAAACTAAAAAGGACCACCTTGAGTGCATACATTGATGTAATGTTGCAATTCTATACTGTCAACAGGACTGTTTCAATTGAGAAACAAGAAATGAATTCGCAATTGTTGTGGCCTAACAGTGAGTTGTAAAACAAGCTTTGATGCATAACAAGACTCATATCCTACTGCAATGAATGGTTCCAGATATAGGGACATTTTCTGCAGATATGTCTGCAGGACATATTTAATTTCTGCATGTAGGAATTAAGGTTTCTCTGGCAAAAATTTCTGCAGAAATTCTCCTTCAGAAATTCCTTCATTGTTATGTATTAAAGATGTTAAGTATTTAGGAAAAATAAAAATGTAGCAAAGAATTCTCTTTGTTAATGTAAAGAAGCTGTGAAATGGGATTTCTATTTCAGCAAGGAGACACTCTTTAACCTTCTTGAGACACTCTTTAACCTCCTTGAGACACTCTTTAACCTCCTCGATTTTAAGATTATAAAATTTATTTCAATCCCAAAATACTTTTAACTATTTAAAAATCATTTTTTTTAAATATACATTTAAGTCAGACCACCAATCAGCCCTTAGTGTCAATTAAGGCTGAGATAGAGTATTTGTAGGTCAGGCAACTTAAGACAGACAGAATTGAGATTGAATTCACTTCATTCAGCCTGCAGAGATCAGTAAACAGTACTGAGATCTTGTATTCCAGGTCCTGTAGTCATTGAATGGCAGTCAAGGTCATAAGTAAATAGTTAGGAAGTGATATTGGACAAATTACTCCAAGCAAGTCTTACTCTCAAAGTTTACAACTAGAATCACAAAAGAATCTATTATAGTATACAACACATGCAGTGTATTCCATATCTCCCGATGTACATTTTACCAGCCTGACCACAGGTAGGATCTCTCGACGGTAGGATCTCCCGTGTTGTTGTATTCTATATATACATACTGGTCATATAGATTAAGTATAATTATGTATAATTATGTATAATTATGTATAATTGTTATGTATGATTATATATAATGGTACAAAGGGTTATGTATAATGGTCCAAAGTGTTATGTATAATGGTAAAAAGGGTTATGTATAATTATGTATAATGGTAAAATCATTATGTATAATTATGTATAATGGAGAAATGGGTTATGTATAATTATGTATAATGACAAAATCGTTATGTATAATTATACATAATTATAGTATAATTATGTATAATTTGACTATTCCCAAGGGACTCATCAACGCTTTCCGCATATTCATTACCACCTAATATGTTACCATAAAAAGTATAAAGACAGTTGGGTTAAGCGTTTGGGATTTATGGGCGGGAGTCCATAATTAAAACGTTTTTCCATAATTATATCGCGGCTTGTTTGGTCCGAGTCGTCCTGCTTCCGTGGTAATTTCGCCACTACAAGCTCTTGTAGCAGACCAGGTAAGACGCAATATTCTGTTTTTGTTTTTACGTTTTATAAAAGTGGCCGTCTCTAAGTCGCCCCTAAGGTTGTACTTCGATACGTAAACGCCCCCCTCCCCCTTTGTCAACCCGACCGTTCTACATGATCACGGTCTATAATAACTTTTAAAAATGCAGTCCATGTTGATTTATAGTAACGTTACCAGTAAAATTTGTACTCATTTTTACAGATTGAACCGTGATTGTGCTGCAATATGTTAACAATCGAAAGTTAGATGGAAGCCTATAAATTTATCACATAAAAATCAGAAAGAATGTGAATTTTAGTCATCAAACACGTTAGAAGATTCAAAACATCACGTGATTTGCATGCTGAATATATAATGACATGCATATCAGAACTGCCGGTTGAAAGACTGGCGCGTGCCAGCCTACACCTCGAGTGTGTGTGAATTACGCTTGCGCGAACATGTGAATTACCCTTGCGCGAACATGTGAATTGGCCTTGCGCGAACATGTTAATAGCCTGTATGAAAGGCTGGCTTAATCCCCGTGCCTTTACCCGCCGAGTGAAAGCAGACTTGTTGAGCGGGCGAATCCTTCTCTTCCCGGCAAACTCCCTTGGCTGCAAACCGTCCTTTCGCGACATAACTCGCGTCGGTCGCCAAAAAAAAATAACGCTGCTCGACAAGGCTGCGAAGGAGGCTAACTTTTTGTATCGTCCTGTGTGACATAATGCAGCTTTAACATCCTGATATTCTTCAGGGTACAGCCAACATCTCCTTCAAGACACTGATGGGGGTTTAGCCCAGGGGCTAACAATATCTGAATGACAACAAAACAAATTTTACCATCGCTGTCCCTCTAGCTATAGGCCAACCAATGTCAATTACGCTCTGTGCACAAAATGCACCAATTACACTCAATTGAATTAGAGGTTAACAGTAATACTTAACCTTAATTCAAAACAGCTGATTACATCCTACAGAAAAGGGTATGCAAGCCGCCTCTAATTTATGAGATGGCCCCTCTTCTGGCTGGACTGGCCCATTGGGCATTATGTAACATTCTTGTACCAAAAATTGAAATATTTCAATTGAAAAAAAATCTGTGCTTGTAATATAACTCTTTTTGGTATACTGTTTTAGATTCGATTATCACAGATACTAGTTCTTATACAGTTTATAGTTTATAAATATACTTTTCAACATATTTTTGCAATTATGTAACATTTCTTACATGTACACATGTATGGTTGGTGCTAAAACAGCCCAACATGAGGTGCACTCAATTTGTGGTACCGCCACAAACTTCCAGAATGTAAACAAACATGGCTGACAGCTGTGTTTCCAGCTTTTAAACACACTCGTAAGGCGTCATATTTTGGCACCTCCACTTCCTAAATGGCACTTATTTGTAATGGGGTAGGGTTGATCAAGGAGGTTGATTCAACTAACTTTGTAAAGGAATGACCAGAAAATTGACTTTTGTATCGTCCTAAATGTTGCATAATGCAGCTTTAAAATGCCCATTTTTTTAATCTGACAAATCCAGTTTTGCAGTGGGGGTAAAGACTAGAAGTTTGCAGTACATCTAAGTATGGTTTTCATGGTTTCACTATAGATTTCAATGGCTAGATCATTACGGTCCCTCCCCTTCTTATCCCGAAGACGGTATCAAGGTAGCAAGTCCCCAGCTCGAGTGTTACCCATGAAACCTCCCCCCACCCCATAAACTTTCCATAAACACAAAGCTCTACGGCCCTTACACAAAGTTTACATGACCACAAAATGATGTAAAACAATTGCAATGTACAGATCTGTCATTAATACTGAAGTAGGAATAAATACCTGGCTCCTAGGCCAACAAACCGCTGTGAGGTCGAACTCAAGAACAGAAACGTGCAACCGGCAGCCATGTTGGTAGCTTCAACTTTGACCCGTGGTGCAGCCAGCCAGTGGGTTTACGGAAAAGGCTGACCTGTCTACCTGGCCTGTCTACCTGGGCTGGCTATCACGTCAGGCTACTCAGATACTCCCATTCATATCCCCACAAATGATAAGAGGTAAGACACCTATGAAGCGGAATGCATCAAAATTACCCCCATTACATTGGGTATGGTATAGCATACGGTATTGACAAGAAATCTACAAGAAAGATCAAGAAAGTAGAAATAAACGGATCTAGATATTTGTTTAACGCATCCTCCCATTGGCAGGGCCACCAAACTCATTCTTCGTCGAAGAATGAGTTTGGTGGCCCTGCCAATGGGAGGATGAGTTTGGTGGCCCTGCCAATGGGAGGATGATGTGATTGAGACCGAGAGGAACATCGCCATATATTAAGTATGTAAATGAAGACCTAATTTGCATAATTAATGAAAAAATGTTATAATTCCATAGTGGTAGCTGCCGGGATTTTCATACTTGCAGCATTTTGAAGTTAAGTGAAGGTGAACATCATTAACATAACTTATTCAAACAGGACCTCATTTGCATAATTTATGAGGAAATGTCGGAATAGCTTTCTTTGTTAAGAAAACATATCATTTGGCGAAGTTACGAGGTTGTGGATCTCTAGTATGATTAATGTTGCCCCTTCACAACAAAATGTAACCGTTCACGCATTGACCATGGATATTTCTATTAAATTACGTTCGTGTTTAATTTGAAAAACTACCAAGAAAGGGACCTCATTTGTATAATGGATGAGAAAATGCTAGAATAGCCTTCTTTGTCAAGACATGTCAAGAGAGGGTCTCGATCGATGGATACACGTCAAAATGTGAATCTAAAGGATCATATTGTAGCAAGAATGCCAAGATATGAATAAGACTGAAACATCGAAGGGCATACTACAGGCAAGGAGTCGTCACCTTGTACAAGGTTGTCAGTGAGAGAGACTTTGCGCCGCGTCTCACCACAAATGGTTTCAAGGATCTGAACGATGTAACGGTAGCCTGTGAAATGTCCGTGACTGCAGGCGATCTCATCCATCTGATGACAATCATTCTTCGATGTGAAGGACACGGTCGCAAACTTCAAGCATCCAATGTAATTTCAGGGCGGCAAAACAATATATTCTGAATGAGAAAATCTGTCTGATGTTGACATTTACTGCCATTTCTCGTCATTTTCGTCATCATTTCATACTTGAAGCGTTTGAAATAGCCCCAAAACAAGTCTCTGCCCATATAGCTAGAACCAGCTTACGATACAAAACAAGCAACCGTTTTCCGTCAGTGACACCGCATTTTGTCCTCACAGTTATCAGTATGCTATTGGATAGGATTGATTCAACTTACTGGGTTAAGTTACTTGATTAAAAGAATGACCATGAAGTTGACTTTGAAAATTCAGTTTTGCCTCCATGAAATTGCATTAGATGCCTTCCAAGAAGAGTTCATAATACCTACTGTTATTCTTAGATAATTGTGGTTGGGGGGGGGGGAGTGAGGTATGTTGAAGATTGGAATAAAAGGTTGAGGGTCTATGTGGAGAATTGAGATGAAAGGTTCTGTAAGTACAACCCCACCCCCTGACCTCAAATGGAATATTCCTTACTTGGTCATTCACTGGAATGCGTGGCATTATCGGCACGACGCATGCGTCAGTGGGGCATAACGATTATAGTTCTGGGCTAAATATGGCAAGAAGTCAGGGTTATAATAGCTGATCCGATCCTTCAACACCAACGACCTGACACCCATTCTATATCTACACTATTAAAAGCAATATGGATCGGGAGGCTGTCGAGCTTTTCTCGGAGCCAGGGAAAGGGAAAGGCGTGCGAGCCCGGGCTGCTGGCAGGGGAATCCGACAGGGAAGTCTCATCATCGCTGAGGACCCCTATATATTCAGCCTGGACGTGGAAGAGTCAAAAAGGCGTTGTCATTTTTGTTTACAAAAGTAAGTGTTATAGCTAATAGCTATGCTACATTGATATGTGATATGTGATACGAAAGATGATACACAGTAGTGTCTTGGTGAAAACATTCTCCATCTAAATGATTGTATAGTCTGGACCATCCTCCAAGGCCTCTAGCGTGTTGGTACTTACAGTATGCCTACATGTATGTACAGAGCGCACATTTGAAGCACAGACATTTTCAGTTTGTTGTGGTCCACAGGGACTGACACTCCATATACCTGCACAACGTATTCAAACTTTAATATTTCTTGGTGTCGACATGAAATAATGAAGTATCTGAACACCCAAGCATAAATAAGTTATTCCGAATTTGACAGGAAATGGTACAGAGAACGTTCGTGTATGTGCTGTGTGGGCTATGTTCTTTGACATCTCTGTTGTGTGTTGGGACGTTGCTTAAAACGGCCAAACGGCCAGACATCCTGCAGGCTTATTTGCCGGTACGATAGAGGGATTTTCAGTGTCCTGGTCTAGCCCCCTTAGCAGGCTCTACAACTGGGGCCTTTTTTTTGGGGGGGGGGGGCGACTGAAGAACCAGAGCACAATTAGATAGAAGTGATATCCATGTACCATAAGAAAAAAAACGCATTACAACGTTAAAAGCCTATAAAAGAAAGCCCCAGTCGTAAAGCATGCGCATGCTTTGGAGGATAACCATACAATGTCATCCACGCTTCAGTTTTAATGAAGAAAAGATTACCTTCGTGTTGACATTCCACAACGTACGGTATACCAGATTTTAAATCCGATATATATATATATCGATATTTCTTCTGTTTTACTAATGATGTCTTGAGGAGTGACCTGGTACCTGGTAGTGTTGGTACGGCATGTGAACAGTGTGGTTGTCGGCAGACTGAACCCTGAGGCTCATAGATTACTAGCTGAATCATTGGCTATTGGGTGATTTTAAAGGTACGTTGAACTATACCGAAAAGTTCAAGGCGTAGTGTGCTCTTTCGAGGGTCGTTCAGAAAGGGGCTGACACCGGTTCACAGGTTTATGAAGCTCTTCACTTTTGTCCGCCAAATTTCAAATCATTGCCGCCATTTTCTTGCGAGGGACGACGCCCTTATGAATAGGCGAGAGAGGAGAAAACATGGCTAGGGAAGAAGCAGAGCTGAGATCACAGTTGTGTGGGTCATTTCTGGTACTCTCTACGCCATGAAATCTGCAGCATTTTGAGAATGTTTGGTGAGCATTATCTTTTACCTAAAGCGGTTTTATCTAAAAAATGGTTTTCCCAATGGGACCCCCCCCTCACCTTCTGATGTTAGAAAAAAATACAATGATTTGAAATTTTGTGGACATCGATAGAAAGCTTTATTGTTTACGGTCATGTCCCGAAATGTGAGCCATGTCGCTTCCTTACGGGTAAGCTCCCACTTCCTCGTAACGGAACGACAGTCATTTTAGAAAAAAAATGACAAGAAGTGGCAAGTAAAGGCAGAACTATAAAACCGTCTTTTGTCGAAGGTGCAGGTAAGTAAATTATAGCGGAATATCAAATTATTGAAATAATATTTGACATGAAAAAAAAACAGCAAACACCTTTAAAGGTTGATTAGACCTTCCACCCACGAGTCCTCTTCATCTTTAGTAAATCCTTCCTTTCTGGTTGGTTCTGGGTAGATCAGGGGATTTGATTAGATAAAGGCGCGATGCAAACCTCACACCGAATCGTCCGATTTAATGGATCCGTGACGTCATTTGGCCATAACCGGCTACTTGCCTGATTGAAATCCTATTGGGGAAGAAGGCGATGCCAACACCTGATTTCACGATCAACGGAATCCCAGAACGGATGACCGACGATCAGTTGTCGTCTTGTCGTCTCCGTCGACTGGTTGACCGGGTGATGACAGTCAGCGGTTATGAAACGCGATGATATGGAGATAATATCAATCAGTAATATGGAGAACCGAGCACCAGGAGGGCAAAAGGGGTATATCCTCCTCGGTTACCCACAGGTCACCTTTAGGTGCCATGGACACCATTTGGAACAGTGCTGGTGACGGATATGGAACTGTTCCTATATTCCGGGCACCAGTAAGCGTACTGCTACGTGATTGTCATACTTTTCATACTATCAAATGATAAGGTATTACAAACATGATATCAACGTTGAAATGATTTTTTAAAACATCAAGCACATAATACCCGACAAGTAACAACTTTTTCGCACTTTTTCAACATCAAACATCACATATCATAAGGAACCTGTACCACGCCCTGAGAACTCAGAGTCTATAGTGATTAGTTCACTACGAGTGTGTGTGCGTGTGTGTGTGTGTGTGTGTGTGTGTGTGTGTGTGTGTGTGTGTGTGTTGGTGTGTGTGTGTGTTGGTGTGTGGGTGGGTATGTATGTGTTGGTGTGCGTGTGTGTGTGTTGGTGTGTGTGTGTATGTGTTGGTATGTGTGTATGTGTGTGTGTGTTGTTGTTGTTGTTGTGTGTGTGTGTGTATGTGCGCGCGTGTGTGTGCGTGTGTGTGTGTGTGTGTGTGTGTATGTGTGTGTGTGTGTGTGTATGTGTGTGTGTGCGTGTGTGTGTGTGTGTGTGTGTGTGTGTGTGTGTGTGTGTGTGTGTGTGTGTGTATGTGTGTGTGTGTGTGTGTGTGTGTGTGTGTGTGTGTGGTGTGTGTTAGTATGTTTGCTTGTGATATGGTTGTGATTGGGCTATCTGACGATCCTATCATCGCGTTTCAAGGCGGCAAAACGGCAATTAACCAACCGGTCAATCAGTCGCCGTGAGACATCAGACAGGCCGTTATGAACCGGCTGACTGTGGATCATCCCTTCAGGTCTGCACCGTTCATCGTCTAAGAATCTGGTGATGCTGAGTAGTTTGAGTGAAGGCAGCTTCGTTTGAGAAGCTTGTAGCAGTTTGTAGGTATGCAATAGTGGAAGCGTTCTTACTTTTGTCCCGGAAATGGTCACATTCAGTCGAACCGCAGGTCACCGTAGAACATGCTTTACTTGTCAATGAATACTTGTGTCTTCAACAAATATAACTGTTGAAGCATGTTTTGGGTTCGTGCGAGGCACTAACCTGGCACTAACCTTATATCTACAGCCACATTTAACCACCAAACACTCATATATCTGGAGTTACGACCTAATCTAATCTGTGAACAATAGGAAAGTCTCGCACCTTGGGAAAGAAGCGTGAGATTAAACGCGATCTCAGAGAAAGCTGTGCAGAACAGATGCACAGAGAGGTCGACTGCGTTCCAGCAAACATTCGAGCGAACTATGATCAACAATCCAAATGAGTACGTAGGACGTATCAGCAACATGATGTCTGAAAAGAAATACAGCGACAAGATGAGTTAAATTTGTCTTCATTAGATAAATCACCTCACAGCTGGCTGGAATTTATAGCGTTACCGAGTACGAACGATGCGAAGTGCAGGATTTTTTAAAGTTCATGCGAGAATGAGTTCTGTGAATTTTAGGTACTCTCCAAGCAGAGGTTTAGGCTTCAGCTTATGTTTGACACGTTTTAGGCGTTTTTATCTGGCTTTCTTTTTTGTACCGGTATTGTTCTTTTCGCCAGCCAAGCGGTGGCGTATTAAACACTGCCTTGCCAATTTGATACTGTCTTGTAGCCACCAAACGATCTGCTTGGAGATTAGAATTTAGGTGGTAAATTGCACTCAAAATTGCAATGTAACGTTAAATTTTATCGTTCCAGTTTATTTGTCAGTGATAAAGTCAATCTCGCCTTTTTCATCAGAAAGATGGTGCCACTGGTCTGCTGCGGATGCAAGTACGCCAGATACTGCAGCGAGAAATGTCAGGTAACTTCAGGCTTCAGCGTCCTGTAAGCTTCCAGACAAATTGTAAAATGGAATGTTTTTCTCTTCGAAAGCTAAATAGTTGCGTCCTTAAACTACAACTGAATGCACAAAAGAAAGTATGATCAAGTAATGATGAAAATGTTAAATTGTTACTTCTTTTCAAGGTAACAAATTATTTAGACTCTATGGGCAAGTTGACGCTTGCTGCAGATGAAATAGAAATGTGGTTTCAAGGTGCTCTTTATTTGTGCAGGCAGCTACGAACATGCTAGGTTCTCGTGATGTGTGGGCGAGGCATGTGTGGTAGTATTTGTCGCAAAGGTTTATTCATCCTCATAAGGCCATGTTGATTTGATTATATGGATGACATCCTCTGGGTACCCCAAAACTGATGCGAGCGTGCGAATAAAAAAAAGTTTGGCAAAAAAAAAAAGTTGCCTTCATTATGAAATCTACGTGGTCATGGAGGTTGAACAAATGGCTAAACACACAGATTATGGTATGGCGAATAATAGACTCTTCATTTTCATCTCTTCACATTTTCTTCTTCCTTTGGAATTGATTTTAGTATTCTACGATATTAGTATAGTTTTCCAATTTTTTTTTTTCTATTTACGGCATATATTTGCTCATTTTGCAGCTGCTTTGTACGATTTCCAGTATGGTCGAAAACTTTTTTTTTTTTGGAAACGAACGAAAATTGATGCGCGCGCGGATGTCATCCATATAATCAAATCAACATGGCCTAACAACAAGTAACTAGATTCAATTCATACAGTTCTGTTCCCTACAATGTCTCTCTATGTTTTTATGTAACATTAGTAAATACTGTACACTGACGACAAGAAGACGTCAATGGAGTGTTTGCATCAAAGCCGCCATGCTGGTTGGTTGAACTAACTGACATTGTGTTATACCTTCGCCAAGAAGGTTATGTTTTCAGTAGCGTTTGTCCGTCTGTCTGTCTGTTTGTTTGTCTGTCTGTGAACAGCATAACTCAAGAAGGTTTATATGCATTGTCGTGAAACTTGGTAGGTGGGTAGGTCTTGATGAGACCTAGAAATGATTAGATTTTGAGCCCCCTGGCGGCTTTTGGTGCTATTGCAGCAGAACTTCCGGTTTTGATATCTCATGATCTGGACATGCTAGGGTCATGGATTTTGCATGGTAGATAGCTCTTGTGCTCGGGAGGAAGTGGCGTGAGTTTGGGCCCCCTAAAATCTTGTCCTGGGACTGCAGGGCAGTTTCTTTAAAAATCTTTGAGGGAGGATAACTCAAGGACCGGATGACGAATTGTCATGATTTTTAGTACGTAGGCAGCTTAAGTGATGCTTGACATAAGTAGATGATAATTATGCAAACCAGGACCTACTTTTCATAATTAATGAGGAAATTCTATAAATCTGCTATGTACCATAATAGGACTATGGAACACTTTCGACATGTAATTGACAACGAGAGGAACATCTGAAGATATAGATTATGTAAATGAAGACAGAATTTGCATAATTAATGGGAAATTGCTACAATTTCATAGCGGTAACTGCCGGGGATTCATACTTGCGCATTTGGAAGTTAAGTGAAGGTGAACATCAATAAGCATAATTTATTTAAATCATGACCTCATTTGCCTAATTTATGAGGAAGTGCTAGAATAGCCTTTTTTGTTAAGATAAGGCTGGAAAAGCACACCTACTTACGCGTGTATAGAGACTATAGTGGCATTATGGAAATTCAAACTTACCTGGCCACTTCTAGCACGGCGGGACATGCGCACGGCATAGTCACGCCATGAGTTAACACCCTCTTCACGGAATTTGGATCGATAGGATTTAAACATGTAAAAATTCCTTCCCAAGACATTACATGATTCACACTGTCCATTCCATTCCCATCCCGACTGGGAGAGTTCGGTTGTAGCTGAAATGTTCTCATGTCTTCACACCAGGAGCACGACCACGAACATCACATGATGGAGTGTGACGTCATAAACCTCGTCTCAGGACTCGCGTCAAACCTCAAAATGGTAGTAGCCGTACTATGTAAGATGGTGAGTTGTCTGAATCTTCAGTTCTTATCGTCTTGACAGACATATAAGGTTATTCTTCATGAACTTTCAAATAGCCAAGGTGAAGGTGCAAAATGATATAACAGACGGGCTAAACACGGCTGTAGGATAGCACGGAAACTATTTCTTCGACTTTGCATTTTTTCGATAGCTGTGCGTTTCTCACCTTAGCCTGAATGAAGAGGAACTATTCCCCGTTGTTACGTCCGACATGTCTGAATGATTTAATATAATAAACATTGTATACTTCCAATCATGAAATACTTGCTGCTAACCAGGCTTGACTAATCTTGTCCGCAGCATCATCTGCCAGTTGAACGAGGTCAGCTGAGTTCCATTTGTAACCTGATGTCCCGTAAGTATCTTCTCATGCCAAGTTAACTTCTTCCACATATTTGTCATTAGTCAAAAGGTATTGTCATGATTCACCCTGTTGCATTCCAAACCGAGTTCCATTCCAAAACATGATTTGCAATACTACGAAATGGAATGCATCTGTATTCCAAAACCTGGTTCATTCCAAAACATGTTTTGGAATAACACGAAGGAATGGAGTGCATATTTAGAGCTTTTTGTTGTTTTCTTTTGTTTCATTGATTAAAGAAATACATGTAAGGTTGTAATTAGCACGCTCTATTTTAATTGATGGTCTTCTCTACTCAAATTACATATATTGCTGGTGTCAAAGTCCTAATTTTTGGCAGAATTCCATTGTAACATCTCATCATTGATTATGCAAATGGCCTCTGCATTTACATAATCTATGCATAGTAATGTTCACCTTTAACTAACTTACAGATGTCACAAGAATGAAATTCCCATCATTTTTCACTAACGAATCATGAAATTTTCAAATTATGCAAATAAGGCACTTATAGATTATATGATACATGTATGAAAGTCACATAATGTGAAACACTGGAATTATAGATACTCCTCACCAATTAGGAAAAGAAAGTCCTCATTTGCATAATTTGCATCTAATTATGTAGATATCTGTCTAAGCTGCCTACATTCCCCAAATCATCAAAATCCGTCATTCCTCTCTTGACTTCACCTCTTTGCAAGATTTGACCAAAACCGCCCCTGCTAGCGGGACTAAACCTACACCTGGTCCACTTTGTCTTCACATAGAAAGCTATCTGCCACCCAAAACCATAGCATGTCCAGGACAAAAGATACCAAAAAACGCAAGTTCTGCTGCAGTACCAAGGACAGCCGCCTGGAGGTCCATAATAAACCTTGATGTTCGTCTGCACAAGACTTACCCATATACCAAATATCATTGCAATCCATCCTGGCCTTCTTTTATTCTGACCACAAATCTGCGGAAACACACACACACAGACACACACACAGGTCTACACACAGACAGATACACAGACGCACCAAAAACAATGCCCATCTTACCTTCAAGATGTTTACTTACTTTTACCCTCTAGATCTTCTCCTGAATCTCAAGCGCTAAGCAGGTGGTCAGGCCCGTTCGTTTCAGGCCACACAGGAAGGACAGGGAGTCCGGGGAATGCCGCGTCTACGACACCACCGACCATTGTCGGCACCACAGAGGTCCCAACTCCCTTAGCATTGCCTCAGCCCCTAACCTCCAAGGAAAATAGCAAGAGTAACTTGATAATACATAACATTTGTAACTTGTGTAAATTAAAGTGAATCTCTTGTGCCACTTTCTCGTTAGACGTGGACGACATAAAAAGACAGAGAGCCGGTGGCCTGGCAGCTATGATCTCCACCCTTCACACAACCCTTAAGTTTCACCAGGATTATCTTATTGACCGAGAACCTCTGGAGAAGGTTATTGGGAAGGTAAGAAAAGACGATACAACAGACTCTGAGTTGGAAGACGTTCTTATCTGTATTTCGGTCATTCTTTCATAAAGGGGCATAATACACACTTTCGGCTACGTACAGCCTGGTGGATTCCATGTACATGTTTTCCTCGAATGTCTGAATGTTTTTCTCGATTGACGTGTTTCTTCATACACGTACACAGGTGATGTGTAACAGCTTTGCCATCCTTGACGATGATCACCAGCAGATCGGTACAGCTGTTTACGCCCAGTACGTATACGATACAGCAAGCAAGCAACCTTAATTTTCCGTCCAATTTCTAAAGAAGTATGAATGAGATATTTCTGGGCTCCATAATCATCATTTCAGGGCTTGCAGGATACATAATTTGACTGCCGTGCTTTTTCTCACCACTTCAGGGCCTCCATGATTAACCACAGCTGCAACCCGAACTGCGTTCCTGTGTTTATAGGCAGCAGGGTTGAAATCCGTGCAGCCAGGGTCATCTTACCGGGTGAGGAGGTCAGACTCGGATTTTCATTCGAACACAGATTTCATGATTGTAATTGACTTTTTCGGCATGATGTTAACCTGTGCCTGTGTGCTTCAGCGGAATTTCCGGTTTTAATATTTCGTGATCTGGACATGGCAGCTGGGCCACGAATTTTGGATGGTAGATAGCTTGTGTGCCCGGAAAGACGTGAAGTTTGGGCCCCCTAGCAGCTTGTTCTAGAACTGCAGGGACGTTTGTTTAAAAATCTTTGAAGGTGGATAACTCAAGAATCGGTTGACGGATCGTTGTGATTGTTTGTATGTAGGTAGCTTATGTGATGCTTGTCATGATTTGATGACATTTAAGTAAATTAGGATCTAATTTGTATAGCCAATGAGTATAAATTCTATAGCCAATTCTATAAGCCTGATGATAGGACACTGGGGAGTGAGAGGAACATCGGCAGATATTAATTAGGTAAATGAATTAATGAGAAATGCTATAATTCCATAGTGGTAACTGGCGGGAATTTCATACTTGCAGCAATTGAAGTTAAGCGAAGCCGAACATGAATTATTCAAATCAGGACCTCAGGCAATGCTAGCATAGCATAATTTACGTATCTCTATGACCATCTCAGGACCATCTAAGTTGACCCCTAAGTTGACACCTTGGTGGAGGTATGACATCGTGTATTTCTAGTTTTCGGTCTTTTCCGAACTTTTTTGTTTTTATTATTTCATGCCACACACATGAAATATGACGTGTCCCACTGGAACTCATATGAATGTTTTAACACACTAGAGCAAGTCAAACGTCACCCTCTTTCAAGGTGTCCTGAAAACCTGAAGAGTGATCTGAATCTAGAAAAAAGACGCAGATGCAGATCTTTAATTTCTCCCAAAGTGAACTTTAGCAAATTTACGAGATTTTCGAATTTCCAGGCAACGATCTCCTACACCGACACACTGACTCCAACACAAGACAGGAAAGACCACCTATCGTTTAACTACTTCTTCACCTGCCAGTGTGACGCCTGCAACGACAAGGAAAGAGTGAGTGTTTTCTCAACATTTCGGTAGGACAATTAAGGTCTGTAATAAGTTGCGGGAGAGCAACCTGCATTGTTGTTTCACCTTACCTTTTGATGACTTGGTGATGAATCTCCGAGCCAGAAACTTGTAGTTTAGTTGGTATATTCTGGGAAGATTTAGTGAGGATACGTACCAGTGCGTCTCTTCAGTCTAATGGTCCAATTAGAGGCGTATTTAGATATCTGAGCACCCTGAGTGGACTATGCTATTACAGTGGGTGGGGGTGTTTGTGCTGACTTTTCACAGCAGGATGCGCGTTATGTTTTATTTCTTTATACTAGTATTACGCCCTTAATAGTGTCGGAAACAATGATATAAATCCAGAAGTCATGATGTTTTAGTACGTTGAACTACTTTCATTTCATAGTACGTGCATGATCAACTTGCAGGCAGTCTCAATGGCGCCTCGGTCGCTACAGGACGACGTCGAGTGATTTTACTTAATAAGTGCAATCCATCAGTATAATCAATGTTGTTCCCAGGATGCGAGGATGGAATGTTTGAGATGTCCACGATGCAGCCGGCAGATTCCTAAAACTTCCGGTGAGTGCTTCAGTACAGTCATAGCCCTTATTACAAATCACGGAATTATGGGTAACGCAAGCGTCAAGGGACACATTGCCATGGTAACGCATTGAGGCGTATGCGTATTCTGTCCGGTTCGTCTGTGTTGTTGTGGTAATTTGGCTTGCCCTTGCGTCAACCAAAGTTTTCCGTTTATTCCCAGCATGCTAAGAGATCCCCTTTGAGAAATATTAGATGTTTTAGGCTAGGACCTTCCACTGTGCCGGTATCTGTGAAGTTTAAAGCTATAGACTATAGTACTGACATTTTCTATGGATATACAATCTTGATACTTCGCTTACCTTCATATTATCTGTAAGCTAAATTTACAAGTTTTATACTGGCAGAAACAAGTCTTTTATGTGACATTCATCTTACCAGGAGGACGGACCTTATCCGGGAGGACGCGGCATGATTTACATTTCTGGACATAACTAACTGTAAAGCTTCATATCAACGTCAACCAAATTTCGAATAATTTCATCATTTCTGGGAAGCGCCACCTTTTTGAACATTTGTAAGTGATCATAAGGGGTTTCCTTGACAACTGAGCTGTGGTTCGTTCCTTTCATACTAACGACTCTGTTCTTGACTATCGTGCAGCGTTACAGTTGCTGTCCTGTTCTTGTGGGTACAAGCTTACTTCTGGCGATTTTCTCACCGACATGGAGGACATCAAGAACTTCGCGGAAAACTTAGTGAACAGCAGAAAGTCTTATGATATCCTTCAACTGTCTCAACTTTCAATATGAAAAAATAACAAAACAAGGCCGCAAGCATTTGTGCACAACGTTTGAAATGAAATATTTCTAGGTATTGGCCCATCAGCAAGAAGTAATGGAAAATGTCTCAGAGTACTAGACATTCCTCTCTCGCCAAAATGTTGCTAAGGTACATGTCAAACATGGAAGAAATACATTACAGATGTTTATAGATGATATTTCTCATTCCTTGACAAATATCTGTTTACCCAACGAACCGGAGCACTTCCTGTATCTGTTGGAACGCTGTCTACAATTACAACAGGAGGTCTTCCATGATGACAATGTCACATTTGTGCCGGTCCTGGAGCGAGCTCTTGACGTCTGCATCGAAATGGAAGAATGGCAGAATGCTCTTGAATATGCAGAAAGACTGGAAAGAATCCTCAGGTATAATCTTGCATTGTCAATTGTCTCGCTCCGAGATAGTGAGATACACTGTAAGGTCCACTCGGTTTCTATACCGTCCAAATCAGCCATCATAGAGCGACGCGAACGAGGTAATTAGAACCAACCAGCCCTTATGTCCTCATATACAGTGTGTAGTAGGTGGGGTGTGATATTACCTTTGCAAATATTATGAAATATTTTTCCTGTGGAGGTAGAAGCTTGGTAAGAATCTAGAAACTCTCTCTCTCTCTCTCTCTCTCTCTCTCTCTCTCTCTCTCTCTCTCTCTCTCTCTCTCTCTCTCTCTCTCTCTCTCTCTAATTTTACCTAAAATGGATTACTGTCATGTGATACGGGGCGACTGCGGGAAAGGTCTTTCCGACAAGCTACAGAAACTGCAGAACCTGGCAGCTAAACTTGGTCTTGGCTTACCATATAATGGGAAACATTAGCCCTAATGATATATGACAAAATATTTCGAGAATTAGAAACAATAGTTTCAATCCAATAGGCCAAAAACTGATAGCCTACTTTTAATTTTTTTCAAGGGTTTATCTGCAGAATGACATAGGTCTTGGTCTACTTTATAAGAAGAAGGGAGTGATACAGCTACAACTCGGGAGAACCGCTGAGGGAAAACAATCCTTCTTGACAGTAAGGGCTTCTAGATATCAGCGCAGAAGATGTAGATACTAGTGGGGCTTGCTTAACAACGTTGACGTCTCCCTGCTCTAGCCTTATTTTATTGTTATGAAGATTGACATGTCTACACTGTATCTGATCTAGCCTGTGATATACTCCACACATGTCATGTGCTAACGGACATAAAAGAAAAAAAAAGAAGTTTCGCAAGAATCATATCATGTTTACCTTGGAGCATGCATTGTACAATTTCAATGTAATGTGACAAGCACTGCAATAATGAAGTCAGTTCCATGATACATCATTCAGATATCTTCATCTAGCTCTATTGTAATCCCTGCAGCGTTATCGTTCTTCTCTACTCATGTTACCTTATTTCTTCTCTCTGCAGGCCAAGCGGCTTCTAACGGTCACGCATGGGTGGAGACATGATCTCGTGCAGCACATACGAAATGTCCTCACTAACCTTGAACCAGATGAGGAGGCAACATAATATACCATGAAAATGACTTTCCGACTTATCGACATGATAATGATACCTTCCTTCATCCACTAAAGTACATTTGAGCCTTTTTGGTTTGATTGGTTCCTTTGCACAGCGGAAATGGCATGAAATAACGCCGTCAAATGCTTTTGTTTCAGCTATTCGTATCAGGTTTGCAATGAAAGAATAATTGGATTCTGGTTTATGGGTTTTTGTGTTTGTGTTTATTCAATCCTGTCTGCCTTCAAGTGAAAACAACTCCATGGTCCCTGTGATTTTGATGACGGTACGGATCGGACGTCAAAGTGGTGAACAACAAGTGGACTCCTCTGACGTCTACAATACATGTACGTCTTATTTATTTCTCAAAGGGCTATAAACCTTTAGCATCATTGATCTGTTGGCTTAATGGTTTCATCTTTATATGATAATTAGTATACAAGCAAGAAGGCAGGTCCACTTTCTGGCCAAAACGAAATTTCTATACGCCGTAAGAAAATACTGCTGAAATTCAGTCCGGATATTGCAAAGCTTAATCTGCATATTTTTAATTTTTAATTTATTTAGTGAGCTTCGTCGTCATATGACAAAAATCATTGCAAATTGTGTTAGAAATCTGCCAGTTAAAAAGCAGGACTGCATCTTGTCACCAAAAAAAGTTTGAATCTTTGATCGTACCACTCAAATTCCTCCATCAGAAATACGTGTGGTACAGGTTCTTGGTTGAGATCACGTGTTATCTCACAATCTTAAAGTTCCAAACAAAAGTAAGGAACACAAGGGAAAGCCGTAGGAGATAATAATAAATCGAAATGAAAACGAAAGAAAAAGCCCCTTTTGGGGCGCCTGTGGGGTGGGAGGGGGTAGTCTGTACACAGTCCCACAATACTGCAGCAAAAAATCGGTTTATCTTCATAAAAAACATAAAATGAAGCACAAAATATACTGACAAAACCATATGGACGATAGATGACTCAAACGTGGACCTCCATGGGCCACCCTGACTCAGGATTGCAGTGGATTCCATATCCCAGTATATGATAACATCTATTAAGGGGCCGTCACATTGCCAAAAATACGCGCGATCCTCGGTCGATCTCAAAATCGGACGACCTTTCGGCAATCAACAAATACGGCCGAAGCTCATCGACAATGTGACGCAGGTATTATATAAAGAACACGTTTTGCGTGTCAGCGAGCTTCGGCCGACGGCCGACTCCGAAAAATCGCCGGCGATCCCGAAAATTCGCGCGATGCTCGACGAAACATCGGGGGTACTACTGCCGTAAATGTCGTTTAGAGCTCGCCGACTCGTCGGCCGATCGATTTTCGCGCAATGTGACGGCCCCTTTACCAATAGATTCATGCAGCAGCTATGGGGTCCACCATAGTGTGCACCCTCTACCCAGAACACCTTGAACGAGTAGCAATTAGTACTGACCCCCCCCGACCACCCACCCCTTTGGTGGTATATGTGGACGATAATCGTCGACAGCCCAAACTCAAGCCAGGCGTTCTCAGGCCGAGACCTCTTTAAAACACAACTCAGAGGTGAGGTTGTCTTACCATATTCTAAGGGTATCTCAAGCCCTTCGGAGGATCTTTAAGAAGCACGGTGGCAAGACATGCTTTAACCCTCCCAGTGTCATGGGCCAGTTTTAAAGCCTAGTTCTAATATACCCTGACACTTAGAGGGTTAAGTCAACCCGCACTTTAAAAAATACCAAACGAAAGCAGATGCAGTGTGGTCTACAAGTCACCACTTCACCTGTCAAGGCCAAATTGTAAACAAGTAGAGGTACGTGCAAAGACTATAGGCGAGACAGAACACGCATTAAAAACAAGATTCTGTATGGAACACTAACGTCCTAGCTCTGTTAACTCGGAAGTATGTATCTCAACATATACACACAGAATCCCCGGGACACTCGGTGTCCTTTGACGGGGTCAAGATCCTGGATTCTGAACCGGACGTTTTCGCTAGAGGGGTGAAAGAGGCAGTGTACATCACTGCCTAGCGATCGACGTTAAACAGAGAGGGGGGCGACACAGTTTATCTGGCACACGAGTCCCTGACGTGACGTAATAGAAGTAGACGGGCCCATTTCCGCACGGTGTTTCGCGAACAAAGTTGAAGGAGTCAACCGAAAATTTGGGCGAGTCCGAATTTAGTTTAATTGTTAAAACACAAAGTTCAGTCATTATTTAATAGAATTAGATACATCTGTATTAGTATTTCGCTCCACAACGTTACATGTAGTCATCATGTGGTCATTCTTGTAGTCTATGAAATTAATGTCACCACCTCTGTTATTCCGTAAGCGCATTTTGTCTTTATACATCACACAGTTCACAAGATGTATCATGGCAATGTGGACGACGGACAGATGCAGCTTCTTAAATTCACAGTATACATCATACGTTTCATGTCTTATCCTAGATGTCAGGTATTCGTTTTTATTTTGGGGGCATTAGATTCTGGCAGCTGAACTAATATGATTAACACATGTTACATAGAACATTGCATGGTGACAGAAGCTATGCACAGGAAGTGCTTTTTCTGTAATGGATAGAGGTTTTCCATGATAAATTCATCATTTCCAAATTGCATGTATATCTGTAGAGAACAATGTTACACAAGTTCTACTCATCAAGACCACAACATGTGAAGCTTAAATGGAAGCGACAGCAATTTCTGCTGCAGCAGATTGGTCTCATCTTCAGTCGTGCACAGGGCAAGTAGACATCTTCGCGTTTGTAGCCACTTCGACAACTGGAAGATGATAAACCTCTGTATAATAAAATTTGAAAGAGTCCATGATTCACAGTCACCGACTAGACATACCCTTCTTGTGTTTTAGCGTTACTCACAGTAGAACAAGGACCGATGTCACTTTTTGTTGAAAACAGGAATGGTAACGGTGACCGGCCTTCCTTTGAAGTGTGAATCTACCTGATAGAGTCCTTTCATTTCCTTGGGATGGTTGTATCTGTTGGGAAAAAAGACCCCTCCGCCGTGGTGGGTAAAAATATTGGCCTGATCTTTGTAGAGGTCCGCTAATACAGGCGGTGGAGAGAATGGCTTCCTGGGTCTCTTCCTCCTGAGGATGCGATAGGAATACATATACATAAGGGACAAGTTTACCTAATTGTTGTATTACAGTGACTCTGGTACCATGCAGAAGGTGCTACAGTAAATGAAAGACAAGAGAATAAAACGAGTTGGGTTCAGTCATAAAAATCTACATGCACTTACTAAGTTGCCACAAAGCGGTAAAAGTGGATGTTGCTATCATTCATCTATTATCCTAAAGTATTACATTAGCTTCCAGTAAAAAAAGGCTGACAGTAGCATTGAAAAAATGTTACAAGAACTGGCATCTAATGGAAGATTGAACGTACTTTGTTTTCTGCACAGGCTGTTCTTCATCACCGTATATATCCATTGATACATAACGTGGCTTCAGAAGGGGGAGAAGGAGAAACAGGCAGCACAGAACAATAGCTGTAAGCAACACTGCAGCGCCAACGGCTGTTCCAGCTGCTATTGCAGCGATGTTGTTCACGGGATCTGATCTTTCCTTCGTGACATTATGGCCTGTTGTTGATGTCTGAGGCATTATACTAGATCTAGATGACATGGTTTGTGTTAAAGAGGACTGCTGAGGGTTTGTTATTGTTAAATATGTGTTATTTCCCAACCGCTCTGTGGTAGTGGAGCGAGTGACATTATCAGTGACAGGCACTTCTGCATGGGAAGATGCCGGAAAAGTGATCATAGTGTTTTCTGTCACATTCGAAATTTGACTAACCAAAGATGGAATAGTCAATGTGGAGGCAGTACCATTGTAAAGGGAGGATGTGTCCATAGTTACAGATGGGACCGATATGTTCATAGTTGTTGCTGAAGCTGATGTGTTCATAGATGTTGCTGAGGATAATGTGTTCGTAAGTTTCGGTTGGACAGATGTTTCCATTGTTGTAACTGGGGAAGATGTAATAATTGTTCTTAGAGCTAATCTTTCCGTCGATGCTGGTGGGACTGATGTTTCCATAGTTGTAAAAGAGGACATTGTGATCATAGTTGTTGGTGGGGCTGTTGTGATCATAGTTTTTGGTGGTGCTGATGTGATCATAGTTGTTGGTGGGGCTGATGTGATCATAGTTGTTGGTGGGACTGATGTATCCATAGTTGTTGGTGGGGCTGATGTATCCATAGTTGTTGGTGGGGCTGATGTGATCATAGTTGTTGGTGGGGCTGATGTGATCATAGTTGTTGGTGGGGCTGATGTATCCATAGTTGTTGGCGGGGCTGTTGTGATCATAGTTGTTGGTGGGGCTGATGTGATCATAGTTGTTGGTGGGGCTGTTGTGATCATAGTTGTTGGTGGGGCTGATGTGATCACAGTTGTTGGTGGGGCTGATGTGATCACAGTTGTTGGTGGGGCTGTTGTGATCATAGTTGTTGGTGGTGCTGATGTGATCATAGTTGTTGGTGGGGCTGATGTGATCATAGTTGTTGGAGGAACTGATGTATCCATAGTTGTTGGTGAGGTTGATGTATCCATAGTTGTTGGTGGTGCTGATGTGATCATAGTTGTTGGTGGGGCTGATGTGATCATAGTTGTTGGTGGGGCTGATGTATCCATAGTTGTTGGTGGTGCTGATGTGATCATAGTTGTTGGTGGGGCCGATGTGATCATAGTTGTTGGTGGGGCCGATGTAATCATAGTTGTTGGTGGGACTGATGTGATCATAGTTGTTGGTGGGGCTGATGTGATCATAGTTGTTGGTGGGGCTGATGTGATCACAGTTGTTGGTGGGGCTGATGTGATCACAGTTGTTGGTGGGGCTGATGTATCCATAGTTGTTGGCGGGGCTGTTGTGATCATAGTTGTTGGTGGTGCTGATGTGATCATAGTTGTTGGTGGGGCTGATGTGATCACAGTTGTTGGTGGGGCTGATGTGATCACAGTTGTTGGTGGGGCTGTTGTGATCATAGTTGTTGGTGGGGCTGATGTGATCACAGTTGTTGGTAGGGCTGATGTGATCACAGTTGTTGGTGGGGCTGTTGTGATCATAGTTGTTGGTGGGGCTGATGTGATCATAGTTGTTGGTGGGGCTGATATGATCATAGTTGTTGGAGGGACTGATGTATCCAGAGTTGTTGGTGAGGTTGATGTATCCATAGTTGTTGGTGGTGCTGATGTGATCATAGTTGTTGGTGGGGCTGATGTGATCATAGTTGTTGGTGGGGCTGATGTATCCATAGTTGTTGGCGGGGCTGATGTAATCATAGTTGTTGGTGGGACTGATGTATCCATAGTTGTTGGTGGGGCTGATGTAATCATAGTTGTTGGTGGGGCTGATGTATCCATAGTTGTTGGCGGGACTGATGTGATCATAGTTGTTGGTGAGGCTGATGTATCCATAGTTGTTGGTGGGACTGATGTGATCATAGTTGTTGGTGGGGCTGATGTGATCATAGTTGTTGGTGGGGCTGATGTAATCATAGTTGTTGGTGGGACTGATGTATCCATAGTTGTTGGTGGGGCTGATGTATCCATAGTTGTTGGTGGGGCTGATGTGATCATAGTTGTTGGTGGGGCTGATGTGATCATAGTTGTTGGTGGGACTGATGTATCCAGAGTTGTTGGTGAGGTTGATGTATCCATAGTTGTTGGTGGTGCTGGTGTGATCAAAGTTGTTGGTGGGGCTGATGTGATCATAGTTGTTGGAGGGACTGATGTATCCATAGTTGTTGGTGGTGCTGATGTGATCATAGTTGTTGGTGGGGCTGATGTGATCATAGTTGTTGGTGGGGCTGATGTATCCATAGTTGTTGGCGGGGCTGATGTAATCATAGTTGTTGGTTGGACTGATGTGATCATAGTTGTTGGTGGGGCTGATGTATCCATAGTTGTTGGTGGGGCTGATGTAATCATAGTTGTTGGTGGGGCTGATGTATCCATAGTTGTTGGCGGGGCTGTTGTGATCATAGTTGTTGGTGGGGCTGATGTGATCATAGTTGTTGGTGGGGCTGATGTGATCATAGTTGTTGGTGGGGCTGATGTATCCATAGTTGTTGGCGGGGCTGTTGTGATCAAAGTTGTTGGTGGGGCTGTTGTGATCATAGTTGTTGGTGGGGCTGATGTGATCATAGTTGTTGGTGGGGCTGATGTGATCATAGTTGTTGGTGGGGCTGATGTATCCATAGTTGTTGGTGGGGCTGATGTGATCATAGTTGTTGGTGGGGCTGATGTATCCATAGTTGTTGGTGGGGCTGATGTGATCATAGTTGTTGGTGGGGCTGATGTATCCATAGTTGTTGGACGGGCTGATGTGATCATAGTTGTTGGTGAGACTGATGTATCCATAGTTGTTGGTGGGGCTGTTGTGATCATAGTTGTTTGTGGGGCTGATGAGATCATAGTTGTTGGTGGGACTGATGTATCCATAATTGTTAGTGGTGCTGATGTGATAATAGTTGTTGGTAGGGCTGGTGTCTCCATAGTTGTTGGTGGGGCCGATGTGATCATAGTTGTTGGTGGGGCCGATGTGATCATAGTTGTTGGTGGGGCTAATGTGATCATAGTTGTTGGTGGGGCTGATGTGATCATAGTTGTTGGTGGGGCTGATGTATCCATAGTTGTTGGCGGGGCTGATGTGATCATAGTTGTTGGTGGGGCTGATGTGATCATAGTTGTTGGTGGGGCTGATGTGATCATAGTTGTTGGTGGGGCTGATGTATCCATAGTTGTTGGCGGGGCTGATGTGATCATAGTTGTTGGTGGGGCTGATGTATCCATAGTTGTTGGCGGGGCTGTTGTTATTTTAGTTGTTGGTAAGGCTGATGTGATCATTGTTGTTAATGGGACTGATGTATCCACAGTTGTTGGTGAGACTGATGTGATCATAGTTGTTGGTGGGGCTGATGTATCCATAGTTGTTGGTGGGACTGATGTAATCATAGTTGTTGGTGGGGCTGATGTATCCATAGTTGTTGGTGGGACTGATGTATCGATAGTTGTTGGTGGGGTTGATGTGATCATAGTTGTTGGTGAAGCTGATGTATCCATAGTTGTTGATGGGGCTGATGTATCGATAGTTGTTGGTGGGGTTGATGTGATCATAGTTGTTGGTGGGGCTGATGTATCCATAGTTGTAGGTTTGACTGATGTGATCATAGTTGTTGGCGGGGCTGTTGTGATCATAGTTGTTGGTGGGGCTGATGTATCCAAAGTTGTTGGTGGGGCTAATGTGATCATAGTTGTTGATGGGGCTGATGTGATCATAGTTGTTGGTGGGGCTGATGTGATCATAGTTGTTGGTGGGGCTGATGTATCCATAGTTGTTGGTGGGGCTGATGTATCCATAGTTGTTGGAGGTGCGAATGTGATCATAGTTGTTGGTGGTGCTGATGTATCCATAGTTGTAGGTGGAACTGATGTGATCATAGTTGTTGGTGGTGCTGATGTGATTATAGTTGTTGGTGGGACTGATCTATCCATAGTTGTTGGTGGGGCTGATGTGATCATAGTTGTTGGTGGTGCTGATGTGATTATAGTTGTTGGTGGGACTGATCTATCCATAGTTGTTGGTGGGGCTGATGTATCCATAGTTGTTGGTGGGGCTGATGTATCTATAGTTGTTGGTGGGGCTGATGTGATTATAGTTATTGGTGGAGCTGCAGGATCCATAGTTGTAGGTGGGGCTGATGTATCCATAGTTTTTGGTGGGGCTGATGTGATCACAGTAGTTTGTGGGGTTGATGTGATCACAGTTGTTGGTAGGGCTGATGTGATCATAGTTGTCGATGGGGTTGATGTGATCATAGTTGTTGGTGGGGCTGATGTATCCATAGTTGTTGGTGTAGCTGATGTGATCAAAGTTTTTGGTTGAGCTGATGTATCTATTGTTGTTGGTGGGGCTGATGTGATTATAGTTGTTGGCGGGGCTGATGTGATCATAGTTGTTTCTGGGGCTGATGTGTCCATTGTTGTTGGTGGCACTGATGTATCCATAGTTGTTGGTGGGCCTGGTGTATTCAAAGTCGTTGGTGGGGCTGATGTAATCATAGTTGTTGGTGGGGCTGATGTGATCGTTGTTGTTGGTGGGGCTGATGTATCCATAGTTGTTGATGGAGCGGATGTATCCATAGTTGTTGGTGGGGCGGATGTGATCATAGTTGTTGGTGGGGCTGAGGTGATCATAGTTGTTGGTGGGGCTGATTTATCCATAGTTTTTGGTGGGGCTGATGTGATCATAGTTGTTGGTGGGGCTGATGTGATCAAAGTTGTTGGTGGAGGTGATGTATTTATAGTTATTGGTGGGGCTGATGTGATCATAGTTGTTGGTGGGGCTGATGTGATCATAGTTGTTGGTGGGGCTAATGTATCCATAGTTGTTGGTGGGGCTGATGTATCCAGAGTTGTTGCTGGGGCTGATGTGATCATAGTTGTTGGTGGGGCTTTTGTGATCATAGTTGTTGGTAGGGCTGATGTATCCATAGTTGTTGGTGGGGCTGATGTAATCATAGTTGTTGGTGGGGCTGATGTATCCATAGTTGTTGGTGGGGCTGATGTAATCATAGTTGTTGGTGGGGCTGATGTATCCATAGTTGTTGGTGGGACTGATGTGATCATAGTAGTTTGTGGGGTTGATGTGATCATAGTTGTTGGTAGGGCTGATGTGATCATAGTTGGCGGTGGGGTTGATGTGATCATAGTTGTTGGTGGGGCTGATGTATCCATAGTTGTTGGTGGGGCTGATGTGATCAAAGTTTTTGGTTGAGCTGATGTATCTATAGTTGTTGGTGGGGCTGATGTGATTATAGTTGTTGGAGGGGCTGATGTGATCATAGTGGTTTCTGGGGCTGATGTGTCCATTGTTGTTGGTGGCACTAATGTATCCATAGTTGTTGGTGGGCCTGGTGTATTCATTGTCGTTGGTGGGGCTGATGTAATCATAGCTGTTGGTGGGGCTGATGTGATCATTGTTGTTGGTGGGGCTGATGGATCCATAGTTGTTGGTGGAGCGGATGTATCCATAGTTGTTTGTGGGGCGGATGTGATTATAGTTGTTGGTGGGGCTGATGTGATCATAGTTGTTGGTGGGGCTGATGTGATCATAGTTGTTGGTGGGGCTGATCTATCCATAGTTGTTGGTGGAGCGGATGTATCCATAGTTGTTGGTGGAGCGGATGTATCCATAGTTGTTGGTGGGGCTGATGTGATAATAGTTGTTGGTGGGGCTGATGTATCCATAGTTGTTGGTGGGGCGGATGTGATTATAGTTGTTGTTGGGGCTGATGTATCCATAGTTGTTGGTGTAGCTGATGCGATTATAGTTGTTTGTAGGGCTGATGTGATCATAGTTGTTCGTTGGACTGATGTATCCATAGTTGTTGGTTGGACTGATGTATCCATAGTTGTTGGTGGAGCTGATGTATCCATAGTTGTTGGTGGGACTGATGTATCTATAGTTGTTGGTGGGGCGGATCTGATCATAGTTCTTGGCGGGGCTGATGTGATCATAGTTGTTTGTGGGGCTGATGTATCCATAGTTGTTGTTGGGACTGATGTATCCATAATTGTTGGTGGGGCTGATGTATCTATAGTTGTTGGTGGGGCTGTTGTGATCATAGTTGTTGGTGGGACTGATATATCCATAGTTGTTGGTTGAGCTGATGTATCCATAGTTGTTAGTGGGGCTGATGTGATCATAGTTGTTGGTGGGGCTGATGTATCCATAGTTGTTGGTGCGGCTGTTGCGATCATAGTTGTTGGTGGGGCTGATGTATCCTTGGTTGTTGATGGGACTGATGTATCCATAGTTGTTGGTGGGGCTGATGTAACCATAGTTGTAGGTGTAACTGATGTATCTATAGTTGTTGGTGGGGCTGATGTGATCATACTTGTTGGTGGGGCTGATGTATCCATAGTTGTTGGTGGGGCTGATGTATCCATAGTTGTTGGAGAGGCTGATGTATCAATAGTTGTTGGTGGGGCTGATGTGATCATAGTTGTTGGTGGGGCTGATGTATCCATAGTTGTTGGTTGGGCTGATGTATCAATAGTTGTTGGTGGGGCTGATGTGATCATAGTTGTTGGTGGGGCTAATGTATCCAAAGTTGTTGGTGGAGCTGATGTGATGATAGTTGTTGGTGGGGCTGATGTGATGATAGTTGTTTGTTTGGCTGATGTGATGATAGTTGTTTGTGGGGCTGATGTATCCATAGTTGTTGGTGGGGCTGATGTGATCATAGTTGTTGGTGGGGCTGATGTGATTATAGTTGTTGGCGGGGCTTTTGTGATCATAGTTGTTGGTAGGGCTGATGTATCCATAGTTGTTGGTAGGACTGATGTATCCATAGTTGTTGGTGGGCCTGGTGTATTCATAGTCGTTGATGGGGCTGATGTGATCATAGTTGTTGGAGGGGCTGATGTGATCATAGTTTTTGGTGTAGCTGATGTATCCATAGTTGTTGGTGGGGCTGATGTGATCATAGTTGTTGGTGGGGCTGATGTATTTATAGTTGTTGGTGGGGCTGATGTATCTATAGTTGTTGGTGGAGTGGATGTATCTATAGTTGTTGGTTGGGCTGATGTATCTATAGTTGTTGGTGGGGCTGATGTGATCATAGTTGTTGGTGGGATTGATGTATCTATGGTTGGTGAGGCTGATGTATCTAAAGTTGTCGGTGGGCCTGATGTGATCATAGTTGTTGTTGGGGCTGATGTATCCATAGTTGATGGTGGGGCTGATAAGATCATAGTTGTTGGTCGGGCTGATGTATGTATAGTTATTGGTGGGGCTGATGTATCTATAGTTGTTGGTGGGGCTAATGTATCAATAGTTGTTGGTGGGGCTGATGTGATCATAATTGTTTTCTGGGCTGATGTGATCATAGTTGTTGTTCGGGCTGATGTGATCATAGTTGTTGGTGGGGCTGATGTATCCATAGCTGTTGGTGGGACTGATGTATCCGTAGTTGTTGGTGGGGCTGAAATGATCATAGTTGTTGGTGGGGCTGATGTGATCATAGTTGTTGGTAGGGCTAATGTGATCATAGTTGTTGGTAGGGCTGATATATCCATAGTTGTTGGTGGGGCTGATGTATCCATAGTTGTGGGTCGGGCTGATGTATCTATAGTTGTTGGTGGGGCTGATGTATCCATAGTTGTTGGTGGGGCTGATGTGATCATAGTTGTTGGCGGGGCTGATGTGATCATAGTTGTTGGCGGGGCTGATGTGATCATAGTTGTCTGTGGGGCTGATGTCTCCATAGTTGTTGGTGGGGCTGATGTGATCATAGTTGTTGGTGGGGCTGATGTGTCCATAGTTGTTGGTGGGGCTGATGTATCCATAGTGGTTGGTAGGGCTGATGTGATCATAGTTGTTGGTGGGGTTGATGTGATTATAGTTGTCGGTGGGGCTGATGTATTCATAGTTGATGGTGGGGCTGATGTGATCATAGTTGTTGGCGGTTCTAATATGATCATAGTTGTTGGTGGGGCTGGTGTGATCATAGATGTTGGTGGGGCTGATGTATCCATAGTTGTTTGTAGGGCTGATGTGATCATAGTTGTTGGTGGCGCTGATGTATCCGTATTTGTTGGTGGGGCTGATGTGATCATAGTTGTAGGTGGGGCTGATGTATCCATAGTTGTTCGTGGGGCTGATGTGATCATAGTTGTTGGTGGAGCTGATGTGATCATAGTTGTTCGTGGGGCTGATGTATCCATAGTTGTTGGTTGGGCTGATGTATGCATAGTTGATGGTGGGAGAGATGTGAACATAGTTGTTGGTAGGGATGATGTGATCATAGTTGTTGGTTTGGTCGATGTATTCATAGTTGTTGGTGGGGCTGATGTGATCATAGTTGTTGGTGCTGCTGATGTGATCATAGTTGTTAGTGAGGCTAATGTGACCTTAGTTGTTGGTGGTGCTGATGTATCCATAGTTGTTGTTGGGGCTGATGTGGTCATAGTTGTTGGTAGGGCTGATGTGATCATAGTTGTTGGTGTGGCTGATGTGATCACAGTTGTTGGTAGGGCTGATATATCCATAGTTGTGGGTTGGGCTGATGTATCTATAGTTGTTGGTAGAGCTGATGTATTAATACTGGTTGGTGGGGCTGATGTATCCATAGTGGTTAGTAGGGCTGACGTGATCGTAGTTGTTGGTGGGTCTGATGTGATCATAGTTGTTGGTGGGGCTGATGTATCCATAGTTGTTGGTGGGGCTGATGTGATTATAGTTGTTGGTAGGGCTGATGTGATCATAGTTGTTGGTGGGACTGTTTTGGTTATAGTTGTTGGTGCGGCTGATGTGATCATCCTTGTTTGTGGGGCTGATGTGATCATAGTTGTTGGTGGGGCTGAAGTATCCTTAGTTGCTGGTGGTGTTGATGTATCCATAGTAGTTGGTGGGGCTGATGTGATCATAGTTGTTGGTAGGGCTGATGTGATCATAGTTGTTGGTGGGACTGATGTGATTATAGTAGTTGGTGGGGCTGATGTGATTATAGTTGTTGGTAGGGCTGATATATCCATAGTTGTGGGTTGGGTTGATGTATCTATAGTTGTTGGTGGGGCTGATATATTAATAGTGGTTGGTGGGGCTGATGTATCCATAGTTGTTGGTGGGACTGATGTGAACATAGTTGTTGGTGGGGCTGATGTGATCATAGTTGTTGGTAGGGCTGATGTGATCATAGTTGTTGGTGGGGCTGATGTTTTCATAGTTGTTGGTGGGGCTGATGTATCCATAGTGGTTGGTGGGACTGATGTATCTTTAGTTATTGGTGGGGTTGATGTGATCATAGTTGTTGGTTGGGCTGATCTGGTCATACTTGTTGGTGGGGCTGATGTTTTCATAGTTGTGGGTGGGGCTAATGTATTTATAGTTGTTGGTGGGACTGATATGATCATAGTTGTTGGTTGGACTGATGTGAACATAGTTGTTGGTGCGGCTGATGTGATCTTAGTTGTTGGTGGTGCTGATGTGATCATAGTTGTTGGTGGGGATGATGTATCCATAGTTGCAGGTGGGACTGATGTGAACATAGTTGTTGGTGGGGCTGATGTGATTATAGTTGTTGGTAGATTTGATGTGATCATAGTTGTTGGTGGGGATGATGTATCCATAGTTGTTGGTGGGACTGATGTGAACATAGTTGTTGGTGGGGCTGATGTGATTATAGTTGTTGGTAGATTTGATGTGGTCATAGTTGTTGTTGGGGCTGATGTATCCATAGTTGTTGTTAGGGCTGATGTGATCATAGTTGTTGGTGGGGCTGATGTGATCATAGTTGTTGGTAGGGCTGATGTATCCATAGTTGTTGGTGGGGCTGATGTGATGATAGTTGTTGGAGGGGCTGATGTATCCATAGTTGTTGGTGGGACTGATGTGGTCATAGTTGTTGGTGGGGCTGATGTATCCATAGTTGTTGGTGGGGCTGATGTGATCATAGTTGTTGGTGGGACTGACGCGGTCATAGTTGTTGGCGGGGCTGATGTGGTGATAGTTGTTGGTGGGGCTGATGTGATCATAGTTGTTGGTGGGACTGATGTGATCATAGTTGTTAGTGGGGCTGATGTATCCATAGTTGTTGGTAGGGCTGATGTGATCATAGTTGTTGGTGGGGCTGATGTGACCATAGTTGTTGGTGGGGCTGATGTATCCATAGTTGTTTGTAGGGCTGATGTGATCATAGTTGTTGGTGGGACTGATGTGAACATAGTTGTTGGTGGGGCTAATGTGATCATAGTTGTTGGTTGGGCTGATATGATTTTAGTTGTTGGTGGGGCTGATGTGATCATAGTTGTCTGTGGGGCTGATGTATCCATAGCTGTTGGTGGGACTGATGTGAACATAGTTGTTGGTGGGGCTGATGTGATCATAGTTGTTGGTTGGGCTGATGTGATCATAGTTGTTGGCTTAGTTGATGTGATCATAGGTGTTGGTGGGACTGATGTGGTCATAGTTGTTGTTGGGGCTGATGTATCCATAGTTGTTGGTAGGGCTGATGTATCCATAGTTGTTTGTAGGGCTGATGTGATCATAGTTGTTGGTGGGGCTGATGTGATCATAGTTGTTGGTGGGACTGATGTGGTCATAGTTGTTGGTGGGGCTGATGTATCCATAGTTGTTAGTAGGGCTGATGTGATCATAGTTGTTGGTGGGACTGATGTATCCATAGTTGTTGGTAGGGCTGATGTATCCATAGTTGTTGGTAGGGCTGATGTATCCATAGTTGTTTGTAGGGCTGACGTGGTCATAGTTGTTGGTGGGGCTGATGTCATCAAAGTTGTTGGTTGGGCTGATTTGATCATAGTTGTTGGTGGGGCTGATGTGATCAAAGTTTTTGGTGGGGCTGATGTGATCATTCTTGTTGGTGGTACTGATGTGATCACAGTTGTTGGTGGGGCTGATGTATTCATAGTTGTTGTTGGGGCTGATGTGATTATAGTTGTTGGTGGGGCTGATGTATCCATAGTTGTTGGTGGGGCTGATGTGATTATAGTTGTTGGTTGGGCTGATGTATCCATAGTTGTTGGTAGGGCTGATGTATCCATAGTTGTTGGTGGGGCTGATATGATCATAGTTGTTGGTGGGGCTGATGTGATCAAAGTTTTTGGTGGGGCTGATGTGATCATTCTTGTTGGTGGTACTGATGTGATCACAGTTGTTGGTGGGGCTGATGTGATCATAGTTGTTGGCGGGGCTGATGTATCTATAGTTGTCGGTGGGGCTGATGTATCCATAGTTGTTGGTGGGGCTGATATGATCATAGTTGCTGGTGGGGCTGATGTGATCAAAGTTTTTGGTGGGGCTGATGTGATTATTCTTGTTGGTGGTACTGATGTGATCATAGTTGTTGGTGGGGCTGATGTATTCATAGTTGTTGGTAAGGCTGATGTGATCATAGTTGTTGTTGGGGCTGATGTGATTATAGTTGTTGGTGGGGCTGATGTATCCATAGTTGTTGGTGGGGCTGATGTGATTATAGTTGTTGGTTGGGCTGATGTATCCATGGTTGTTGGTGGGGCTGATGTATCCATAGTTGATGGTGGGGCTGATGTGATTATAGTTGTTGATGTGGCGGATGTTATCATAGTTGTTGGTGGGGCTGATGTGATCATAGTTGTTGGCGGGGCTGATGTGATTATAGTTGTTGGTTGTGCTGATGTATCCATAGTTGTTGGTGGGGCTGATGTGATCATAATTGTTGGTTGGGCTGATGTGATCATAGTTGTTGGTGGGGCTGATGTGATTATAGTTGTTGGCAGGGCTGATGTAATGATACTTGTTGGTGGGGCTGATGTGATCATAGTTGTTGGTGGGGATGATGTATCCATAGTTGTTGGTGGGACTGATGTATCCATAGTTGTTGGTGGGGCTGATGTGATCATAGTTGTTGGTGGGGCTGATGTGATCATAGTTGTTGGTGGGGCTGATGTATCCATAGTTGTTGGTGGGACTGATGTATCCATGGTTGATGGTGGAGCTGATGTGATCATACTTGTTGGTTGGGCTGATGTGATCATAGTTGTTGGTGGGGCTGATGTGATTATAGTTGTTGGCAGGGCTGATGTAATGATACTTGTTGGTGGGGCTGATGTGATCATAATTGTTGGTGGGGCTGATGTATCCATAGTTGTTGGTGGGACTGATGTGATCATAGTTGTTGGTGGGGCTGAGGTATCCTTAGTTGTTGATGGGGCTGATGTGATCATAGTTGTTGGTGGGGTTGATGTGATCATAGTTGTTGGTGGGGCTGATGTATCCATAGTTGTTGGTGGGACTGATGTATCCATAGTTGTTGGTGGGGCTGATGTGATCATAGTTGTTGGTGGGGCTGAGGTATCCATAGTTGTTGGTGGGACTGATGTGATTATAGTTGTTGGTGGGGCTGATGTGATCATAGTTGTTAGTGGTGCTGATGTATACATAGTTGTTGGTGGGGATGATGTATCCATAGTTGTTTTAGGGGCTGATGTATCCATAGTTGTTGGTGGGGCTGATGTGATCATAGTTGTTGGTGGGGCTGATGTGATCATATTTGTTGGTGGGGCTGATGTGATCATATTTGTTGGTGGGGCTGATGTGATCATATTTGTTGTTGGGGCTGATGTGATCATAGTTGTTGGTGGGGCTGACGTATCCATAGTTGTTGGTGGGACTGATGTGATTATAGTTGTTGGTGGGGCTGATGTGATCATAGTTGTTAGTGGTGCTGATGTATCCATAGTTGTTGGTGGGGATGATGTATCCATAGTTGTTTTAGGGGCTGATGTATCCATAGTTGTTGTTGGGGCTGATGTGATCATAGTTGTTGGTAGGGCTGATGTGATCATAGTTGTTGGTGGGGCTGATGTGATTATAGTGGTTGGTGGGGCTGATGTATCCATAGTTGTTGGTGGGGCTGATGTGATCATAGTTGTTGGTGGGGCTGATGTGATCATAGTTGTTGGTGGGGCTGATGTGATCATATTTGTTGTTGGGGCTGATGTGATCATAGTTGTTGGTGGGGCTGATGTATCTATAGTTGTTGGTGGGGCTGATGTGATCATAGTTGTTGGTGGGGCTGATGTGATCATAGTTGTTAGTGGTGCTGATGTATCCATAGTTGTTGGTGGGGATGATGTATCCATAGTTGTTTTAGGGGCTGATGTATCCATAGTTGTTCGTGGGGCTGATGTGATCATAGTTGTTGGTGGGGCTGATGTGATCATATTTGTTGTTGGGGCTGATGTGATCATAGTTGTTGGTGGGGCTGATGTATCTATAGTTGTTGGTGGGGCTGATGTATTAATAGTTGTTGGTAGGGCTGATGTGATCATAGTTGTTGGTGGGGCTGATGTGATCATAGTTGTTGGTGGGGCTGATGTGATCATAGTTGCAGGTGGGGCTGATGTATCTATAGTTGTTGGTGGGACTGATGTATCCATAGTTGTTGGTGGGGCTGATGTGATCATAGTTGTTGGTGGGGCTGATGTGATTATAGTGGTTGGTTGGGCTGATGTGATCATAGTTGTTGGTGGGGCTGATGTGATTATAGTGGTTGGTTGGGCTGATGTGATCATAGTTGCAGGTGGGGCTGGTGTATCTATAGTTGTTGGTGGGGCTGTTGTGATCATAGTTGCAGGTGGGGCTGATGTATCCATGGTTGCTGGTTTGGCTGATGTGATTAAAGTGGTCGGTGGGGCTGATGTGATCTTACTTGTTGGCTGGCTTGATGTGATTATAGTTGTTCGTTGGGTTGATGTATCTCGTACTGTTGTAGTCATGGGTGTTTGAGACATTTGCAGAAGCTTTCTTAGGTGTTGACTTTTAGCTTTTGTACTTTGTTTTTGGACACGAACTTGTTCATCTGTGTTGTTAATGTTACTGCGATGCCAGATATAATAATCTTTGCCAGACGTCATTGCCGTGTTTGATTTTGTTTCAAAGATTCTCTGCCTGTTTTTCTGTGTCATTTGTTCTCGTAGATCCTTTATATGGTTAGCTGTTGTCTTTGATGATGTTCTTGCTTTTGAATGATTCGTAATGCCTTTGTTTTGCACAAATATTTGTTGTGGAATATCAGTGATGACGTTTCTTTTTACTGCGGCTTTGAAAAGCTCGTCTGAGGTCTGTTGTCGGGAGGGCCGTCTTTTTTGTTCTTCCCCAGACAGAACTGTGACGGAGGATAGTGTGAGTCCCATAGTTCTGTATTTTGTTTGTACAAAAGCAAGACTTAAAATTGCAAGTACAGAAATGGTAAAGAACACCCTCATTACGCGAGCAAGTGGATATTTCTTTGCTCTGAGAAGACCATTGGTCCGACAGGCGGACGTAGACATGTTTCCCGCCCATTCACTGTTAGGGTAATTTTGTTCCTTTAATTGACATTCTTGTTGGAGACTTCTTTTGGAGAAAACGTGGTCTGCTGGTCGAGTACCTAAGTGTAGAAATAGGTAGAACCACATAAGTATGACCATAGTCGTCCCTTCAAAGCATAAGAACAGGGTTTCATTGGCGACACACTAGAATCAACAGTAAGCTGAGTAGTATAGGTTGGTCGTCTGGATCAATTTATGCAAATGTATGCAAATGTATGCAGATCAAGTTCAATGTTAATCATATGCATACTC